>OX336395.1:108358278-108975778 GCA_946902985.2 Meconema thalassinum | reverse complement strand
ATAAGTACGCTCCACGGCGGTACTAACTCGTAGATTAGCCAACTTTTCACCTGACGTGCTAGCTATGCTAGCTTGGTCCCCGCAACTTTATTTACGTAAATCACTGGATTCTACGTTACATTGCTCGCTCAATGCGGCTCAAACAATACTTCTCATAGATGACTCAATTATTGAGGTACCCGCGTCCTCTCTGCAATACACTTAAGCCAAAACTTCAAATAGCTCCTAAAAACAAAATATAAATTTACTGCCTTACATTACTTTAATGGTTCTCAAATACAATCCTAAGAATTGACCATATTAAATATTCATTCAACACTTCATTGACACTGAAAAACTCTCGTATCTCGCTATATTTCACGTTACTTTCCTACTGTTTACCAAATACAGTATCTTTATATTAGACATGACACACTTTGAACGTTCTTTAGGCCAGAAATGCCTATTACTTCACTTTACTGTTATCGACCCCAGATATTATTATTATCATTTAACGTTACCGTTACATTCATGACAATTTTAGCCTGACTGGCCATAAACAAATCACCTCCCAAGCCATATTCTACCAAATACGAGTGGTGAAAGCTCGTACAATAAGTGACTATTACATCTTATTCTTAAAGTGATGTTTCGTTGTATGGTGAACTATTTAGTTAGAATAACATTGTAAATTGGTACTCACTTTTTCATTTTCGCTGGATTATACCAGCACGCCAGCTCCGGGCCTACCATGACGCTTGATTTAAGCCATCATGCTATATCTCACACGACACTTGATTTCACATATTTCCCACATGATAATCATACTCTTATCAGTGGCTTTTCTCACTTTTACACAATACATATTAATCACAATACACATAAACACTCTTGAAAACATTATAATAAGATTTATATACACTTTTTCACTATTTCACAGGTTAATCCTTAGTCGGGCTCCTCTTAACGCCTGACCCCAGAGATGCGATGACTATGACAACCGCTGATCTCCGTGAAAGTCTATCTGCGTGTACGTGCGTTCGATTCTCGTTCCCTTCAATACTGTTTATCTCACCGTCATGATTACTTGTGATGCCTCTCGGGCTCCCATAACTGCAATGATCCTGACGATACTGCGTCATTTATAAGTATGACAATACCTCCTAGTATTCAGTGACCAAAACCATCCTAAATTAATCACAATACACATAAACACTCTTGAAAACACTATAAAAAGATTTATATACACTTTTTCACTATTTCACAGGTTAATCCTTAGTCGGACTCGTCTTAACGCCTGACCTCAGGCTACGCTGTAGCAAACTACACTTGCGTATAATAATGGATAAATATCTTCTGTAAATTAAATCTTATGCGATTCATGATTTATATTTAGAAGCTGTATGATACGCTTCCATTGTTCTTCAAATATACTCTTAACATTTAGCGCACTTATTGGCAGCGTTTAGTTTACGTATAGACTGCAGATGAACTGAAGACGAACTGAAGACAACTGAAGACTAACTGGCTTGGTCTGAGCTGCTCCCCTATATAAAAGTTTCTCGTAAAATGTAGTCCACAGGACACACGAGAGCGACTCCCTTCTTGAAATAATGTATTTCCATTCAAAATGACGTATACACCTTGTTCATCTAGGTGTGGAGGTCCCATAATCACTTGCGTGCAAGCGATCGCTTCGGCCAATTAATTACAATTAATTGCCTTATTCCATCGCGTCATGACGCCACCATGGTGATTCCCCTCTGGCTGGTCACCAAATCACTCCTCTCGAGCGTAAGCTCGGTGTTAACACGCTCATTTGGAGATATAGGCTTTAATTTAGGTGTAGGAGCACTCCTAAATTATCTCTCTTAGAATATATTCACCTGGGTGTACATTTTACTCCATTTCGATGCTCCAATTGGCTGCAATCAATTAATTTCCGTGGGCAATCATCCCCACTACAGTCTCAAGCGTTGTCCATTGGGGACTCCCAGGGTCATTAATTTCAAGCTGTCTCCTCGGTCCAGACGGAAAAAGTTCCACCGGCGCCCTGAATCTCCTCCCATTCGCTAGCTGCAATTAGTAAAATATCAAGCTGGCCTGCTTTCACGTTTCTATACTTTGAAAACGTACATATGACTGCAATTTCTGACAATTATTCCCTTAAACAGCTATGATATTCACAATCTGGCCGTGAAATCATGCTATCGTATATATGTCATTATACCTCTCATTGCTCTTCGGGTTCCCTGTAACTGTTCCCCCTCAGAGATCAATGGTTCGACTCTAGGCAGAATCATGTGCCTGGTCTTTTCTGATAAGACCTGAGTTCGATGCCAGTCTGCCGTGACCGATTGGGCACAGTACGAGGACTGGAACGGGGTCTACTCAGCCTCGGGTGGCCCAAATGAGTAGATGGGGTTCGATTCCCCCTGAGCCATCCTCGAAGTGGTTTTCCGTGGTTTCCCACTTCGTCTTCGGGCAAATGCCGGGATGGTACCTTCTTCAAGGCCACGGCGGCCTCCTTCCCTCTTCCTTGCCTATCCATCCCAACCATCCCTTACCTTCCCTCAAGAGGCCCCTGTTCGATTTGCAGGTGAGGCCGCCTGGGCGAGGTGCCAATCACACCTCACCAATTGTATCCCTTCCGATTCGATGTTCTCAGCTCTAGGACACTGCCCGAAGAGGTGGTAGTGGTGAGTTCCCTCGCTGAGTCCGTGGGTTCCACCAACCTGGAGGGTAAACGACAAAAAAAAAGATATTGAACTATTATAATAAAACACATACCAAATTAATCAGAATGAATCATATATTGCTAATGTTTTAAAGAAAGTGAACATTTTCAATATTCTCCGATTTGGACCTTTACGACTCCTCTTATGTAAAATTGTAATGACAACATAATATAATGTTTAAGCTTTGATATTATTTCCATTAGCAATTTGATTTTCATTAGATAATATGAATACCTATAGACAATATAATAAAGATTTAATAGCAACCAATGGCCACGAATTACAGCACACTTACATTAACATTGCCATCATCAATCTGTACAAAATCCTGTTTAGGGCTGACCTCTGTTTTTTGCACTTTAGTACATGATACCTTTCACACAACATGCACACCGTTCGCACACAGAGCCGGATCCTGGGTCGTGAATAGCTTTCGTTACGCATAGTCTGTAATGAAAGCCATGTATTGCTAGACGGGTCACCATGTGGGGCAGCTCGTAATTAGACCTTCTCCATTCGTTATTGAACATGGCATCTGTGGAATAAAACTTGGGCCAGATGATTTCTTTCTTCTGTTGTAGGTCGTTCAACACTGAGTTATAGCTCGATGTATTGGGCAGACATAATTTAAGTCGGAGCTCATCTGTGAAGAAAGGCTCCCTTGTCAATTCGTATACTGTGCGTGAAGGCGCATACTTTGATAGGCCCGCTGCTTTTATCAGGTATGTCGATTTCACTTTCTCAAGTAGTCTAAGGTTATTGGGATCTATAAGGTGCGTTCAAAAAGTAACGAGCCGGAGGCATAATTACAAAAACCAGTACCTGTATGTTAGAAGTATTGGTCCTGGCTGTTGAGGCACTTGTCCCACTGTGACACGAGGCGAATGGCTGTCTTATAAAATTCCCTGGGCTGCGATTTGAACCAGTTCCACACGTACAGCTTGATGTCGACGTCCGAGGTGAATCGTTGGCCCCGCAGAGCCCATTTCAGGGGACCAAACATGGCATAATCACAGGGAGAGAGGTCTGGACTGTATGGAGGGTGGCCGAGAACCTCCCATTTGAATTTCTGAAGGGACTGCCGCGACTGTGTTGGCCGTATGAGGTCGTGCATTGTCGTGGAGCAGAAATGACCCCACGGGTGAGATTGCCTTGTCGTTTTTTTTGATCGCTTGGCGAAGGGTGGTCAAGGTTGGCGAGTAACGCTGGGCATTCACTGTTGTCCCGTGCGGCATGAAGTGTAACAGAAGGGGGCCATCTTGTTCAAAGAAGAACGTCAGTATTACCTTTCCTGCACTCGTGTGGATGGCCTTCCCTTTTTTGGGTGGTGGTGACCCTGGATGCTTCCACTGGAGGCTTTGTCGTTTGGATTCTGGTTCGAATTGATGACACCATGACTCATCTCCAGCCACCACTCGTGCCAGGAACCCATTTCCTTCCCTCGCATAGCGCTGCAGTTGACCAAGACAGTGGGCCATTCGACATGCTTCCTGGTGTGGTTGAAGACTGTGGGGCACCCATTGGGCACACACTTTGCGCAAGTGCAGTCGTTCCTTCATGATGGTGTGCACACTTCGGATGCTCAATCCGACCACGGCGGCTATGGCGTTCACTGTCACTCGGCGGTCCTGGGTAATGAGTGCATCAACCAGCTGGACGTTGACATCGGTAATGCAGTGGGGTGCCCCAGACCGGGCATCATCGGCTAACGATACCCGTCCTTCCCTGAAGCGCTTGTGCCACGCCTTGACCCTTGCAAGGGACGTGCAGTGTTCGTCGTAGACTTGTGACGTTCGGCGATGAATGTCCGTTCCCTCTACTCCTTCCGCTGTCAGAAACCGAACAACACCTCTTTGCTCTTCGTTTGACGCCTCCATGTCACTGTTTGCAATACGACTGGCAGCGTTGGACGATTGATGCATGCTGCTGCTCGCTTTGTATCGTCACGTGACGCGCACGCGTGCCCTCTAGCGACGGGCTGTGACCTTCCACGCTCTGGTCGGAACCACACCTCGTTACATACGCCACAATTAGCCGATGTCGTCACCGGTTTGCGCATTTCAGCCTCCGGCTCGTTACTTTTTGAACGCACCTTGTAGGTGATCCCAAATTATCTGAAGATCGTATGTGGCTATGGGTGAAAACTTAACGTGAAAAAGTTTTATTGCTGCTGTCATCGACATCTTAGTTATGTCCTTCACATCATTTATGGCTCTGATTGCCAGGGTTGTCCGATCTGTGACATGAGTGTTAAAAGAGTTACCCCTTGTCTGGAGTGTGCCACCTAGGTATTTGAAACTGTTGACTTTATCCAGCAAGCGATTTTCAATCATGATCTTATCCTTTCCTGCAGAACAATATTACTCCATATTTATATTAAATATTTGACTGTTAAGGCTAGTTTCCAATTTGTGTTAGAACATTTGGTTTATTGTGTTAAGGTCCACACAGAGCTGAAGAAGGTCACAATATTGACGAATTATTAATTGATTCGTTCATTCATTTTATATCAATTATAATTATTCATTAAGGAGGAATAAATATATTCAACACCTTTAATTCTATGAAGAAAGTTGTGTTTGCCAGAATACATGCTATTCTATTCCTTTCATGCTGGCTGTTTTGACTCTCTCCAGTCGTTTGAGATGTGAGTATATGAGGTGGTTCCATACAAGTTGTATGTCGTATGAGGCAATGGGCGCAATTCCTATGGTGAATAGTCTCAGGGCTGTTCTGACGGATAGTAGACTGTTTGTTGCTGTCACTGCTCTATCTTCAATGTGCCTGTCCAGTCCATTTTCTCCGCAAGTGAATCTGCTACGGTTCCTCCTTTTCTGAATTTATTCTTGTCGCTGTTTATGATGTGGTCATTATATTTCCTGGGACAACTCTTCCAATTATTAATGGCTTTTTGCAGAGGTTCTCTCCTTCTTGATAGCAAGATCATGTCATAACCACTTCCTCACTTCTTCTGTTTGGATCACGTCATGGGATAGTTTATTATTATGAATGATAAAGAGCATATTACACAGCGAACACTCACATAACATCTCTAAGTAAACTTTCCAGCATTATAAAATACCGCTTTTATATAATTCCACTTCGTATTCTCGAGATATAATTAGACTTCATTCAAGAACAAAACCTATTGTGTGGCCGTGAATGAAGTAAAGCTACGTGCTTTCTCTTTGTGCATACTTCTTAACAGAGAAATGAATATCAAAATCTTGAATTCAAAACCATTAACCTTTAAGGGACGGAACAGTCAGATCATCTGCCCTTATAACACAGTTTAAAACGACAAATTTAGATACATTTCTTTCTTTAATATTATGGATTATATCTTGAATAATGAATTCATGAGGAATATTAATAAATGTAAAACAAAAATATTGGAATGCAGCCGAAATAAATAAAAAACCCTATGGACGTCAAATTGGCGGATGATAAGCGGAAGGAAGTAGGAGACTTCTGTTACTTAAGAAGCAAAATAACCAGTGATGGACGAAGCAAAGAGGATATAAAAAGTAGGTTAGCACAGCCAAGGAAAGCATTTCTGCAGAAAAGGAATCTGTTGACACCAAATATAGATTTAGGTACTAGGAGGTCATTTTTGAAATCCTTTCACTGGAGCGAGGCGCTCTATGGAAGTGAAACTTGGACTATTGGTGCAGCAGAAAAGAGGAGAATTGAAGCGTTTGAAATGTGGTGTTACAGGAGAATGATAAAGATCAAATGGGTGTTTGGGGTTAAAAATGAAGAGGTATTAAGACGATTGGGAGAGGATAGTAGTTTGTGGTGACTACTAATGAAGAGAAGAGATGGGTAGGTAAGAGACATACTAAGACACCCAGGCATAGCAAACTTAGTTGTGGAAGAAAGGGTCGAGGATAAGAACTGTAGGGCTAGACCAAGGTTAGAATATGTTAAACAGATTGCCTCGGATGAAGGGTGTGGTAGCTATGTAGGGATGAAACGATTACCTCAGGACAGGGAGACATGGGATGCTGCATCAGAAAAAAACAACAACAACAACAACATTTTGAGGTGGATGTATGAAAATGACAACTACCTGGCATTAATAACATGAGAAATGAAACTAATAAGTACAATAGGAAACAAGTAGTTCCTAAAGATCCCACTTCACATCAATGATATAGACCTATCCAGAATAATGACGAATTTAAGTTGGTAGTCCTGGCATTGGTGATTTGTTCGAAATGTTGTAGCCTAATAGAGTTCTACATGGATTCTAAGACATAGAGGGTCCACGGATCAAATGCTCAAGTAGAGTAGCCTAGAATCAAACCACACTTTCTCCAAAAACATGATTATTCAGTAGATCCCGAAAACTGATTCCAGCTGAACTCAAAGTTAATTAGTGAAACCGATGAGTGTATATTCAAGGTTTGACTTACGGAACACATTTTCAATACATAAAACCCGATTTTATTGACCTACCTGAATATTTAAGGAGATTTAATGTTGGAGAAAGTGCACTTTGTCTCCAGGTCATGGATAAAGTGCACTCAGGTGTCGATATAAAATATAATTTAAGAATATATCACATTTACAAGATGAAATAAGGCATTTTAGACGTAATATATATCTATTTTACTGAAAAATGCAGACCATTAAAAGATTAAGGTGAATAAGTGGATTTTCAATTCATTGTAATTAAGATGTAAATTTTTTACAACACCTTGCATGGACTCCTTAACGTCATAAATTTTGGTGTCCGAACTAACCTTCTTGATACCAAATCTATGGCGACAAATGGGAGGCTGCCATTGGCTGGCGCTAACTTGGAGTCATTCTGCACTTTATCCGTAGGAGAAAGTGCTGTTCATCTCCAAGCGGTGATTTTCTTACCTATTTTAACATGGATATAGTGCAGTTTGACACCAACCGACCAGATTATTATATTCTTCAGACAATTCCGCATTGAAACATACAATAACCTCATTTTCGATAATTTTTGAGAAAGTGCTGTTTGATTCTAGGCTACTCCGAGAGAGTTATTAGGTAGTCCTTTAGTTCGTCGTCCGATTGGAAACGTATTCCCTTGAGACGAACCATTAACAGTGGCGTGTATTGTGCGACACTCCGTAGCCTACGCAAGTCCATCAAGAACAAACGGCCTGGACTGCTCACGAAGGTAATGATTCTGCTCCATGATAACGCTCGCCCACACATCTCTAGCGTCACCCAAGGTGTATTGGCCACGCTCAATAGGGATGCATAGAACTAGCACCGATAGAGCGCACTGCTGTTGTACTGGGTAAGCGCAAGGCGCTCTTCAGTTGTCTCCTGTGCTCACATGCGACTAATATCCACGAATATAAGTTGTTTAAATGGTTATTGTCGTGACTATGCCGAGCTATTGCAGTGTTTCTCTTTGCAAAAATCAGGGAAGTCCGTTTTCGTTTCACCAATTTCCACAAAAAAGAAATGGTTACATGCTATTAGAAGGGAAAATTTCGGTGAGAAAAATCTGACAGAAAATATTAAAGTGTGTTCCCATAATTTTCAACCCGATGACTTCACGAAAACTGTGTTGGGTAAGTGTGATGTTTAAAGGGAAATCATTTCTATTTTGTACCTATAAACTGATTAGATATTTCGAGAACAACCACTGGATTTATGCGTTTGTATTTGAAGGTGAGAGACCAAGGTTAAAACCGGGCGCTGTTCCGTCGCTTTTTTCCGTGGACCACGAACACAACAAAAAACAAGATGTTCAGTAAAGAACATATAGCCTACTTTCTCCTAAATGTATGAGTATAGTTATAACTCGTTGTTATTATCAAAGAGTATAATAGAACTATTCTTTGTTGAAGACCTTAGAAACGATTTACCTCTACCAAACGCCACAACCTAGATAAAAACTGCTACCATCATTGAAGAAAGAAAGATAAGAAGTATCTAAAGAATGTTATGGATCTGGAGACATAATCGACCGGACTGGCGGCGTGGCTCAGCGGTAACGTTCTCGCTTGCTGGACCGTATGTTTCAGGTTCGTATCCTGGCGCAGTCAGCTGGCATTTGAGGGTGCACAAATGCGAGGGAGCCGTGTTAGTAGATTTACTGGCACGTTAAAGATCCCCTTCGGGACAAAATTCTGGCACCCCGGCGTCTCTAAAAGCAACAGTAGTTAAAAGGGACGTAAAACCAATAACATTATTATTATTATTATTATTATTATTATTATTATTATTATTATTATTATTATTATTATTATTATTATTATTATTACATAATCGGCCTGACGCGGGCAACATCCAACTTTGAGTTGAGGCATGTCTTTACACGTCTGGCTGCGTATGACTTTCACAACCCTAATTGAATTAACAAATCTTTCCATGACCCTACAGAGACGTGTGTATACCAACTATGTGGATATTTTCGATTGCTATTTGGCTGAAATAGAAGTATTAATTAATATCCTGAACTAGCACCAACGATAGAGTTCAGATACTATGTGAAATCGTTTTGTTCTTTACTTCAATTAACATTTTCAAATAACGCACAATAGGCTGTTACAAACCCTTTAAAATAGAAAGTAAAAATGTATCGTAGTATCATCTTGTCATTCTTCAAATTCGATGCGCATAGAATGCAAATGGTATAGTAATCAATGGAGCCCCACGTAGACTAGTCGTGATATCTAGTGGTGAAATATCTAACAATATAATCCTAACAGAGCGAGTGCATTCTAGCGGCCAGAAGAAGAAAATTTTCAATAAAATCTGGTCAGCGTGCAGTTACCTTTTTGGCAGCTAGATGTCTCGAGTAAATCTGCTGGCGAATTATGTTTTAATTAAATATATATTTTACACCATAATATGCACAATATAACGCTTAATTTTAAAACATCTGAGTCATTACAAAACAATAAACATATAAAATTTCAAGCAAAAAAAACTAGCTCTGATGGGGTTTGAACCATAGGCATTTGAGCGATAGGCTAACGCTCTACCACTTTTTTTTTCACTTTTTTTTTAATTAGCTCTTTACAGAATTACAGAATTTTCAGATATGATAAATACCATACTAATACATCAAAAGAAATCCAGATAGTGTCCATATTTATCGTACAATTGTCCACTTTCACTAAGCTTCCAACGCTCTTTTTGCAGGTGATACCTGAGATCCAGGAAAGAGAAATGTTGATCATTGTCCATCACGAAGTGTACATATTGGCCCATTATCCACACAATGGCAGTCTGTTTAATTTGGGGGAAGGCTGTCACCGAATAACGAACCAACTTCCTGTCATCAAGGTCATCCGTGGGCACATTTAATAGTTGACATACTTTTCCCTTACACCACAGCCACGTGGAGGCAACTCGCGTGCATGATGTGAAGCGGTGTATCGCCGTATCAGTTTGACCACATATAGTACACCATGGGTAAGCTTCAAGATGGATGGTATATCGCCGTAGAGCGGTTGGGATGAGATCGTTGAGGAAGATAAAAACCTGGGAGTGTACAGCAGAAGAAATGGTCATAGCCCCAAAATTTTTACAAACAGTGGGCCAATGGACGTAGAGGGTGGTGGCCTCTATTCGCGGTTTGGAGTGTACCACTTGCCGCAACATGTTATAGATACTTTTCGTCGTTGGAACAATCCCTGAAGGCATTTGGCGAACAGTTTCCAGAAGTTGCTGTTGATGGTCCCTAAATATCTTCGGCAAAGCTCTATCACAACCACGGGCTGTGTTTCGAATATCTTTGTATAGCGCTTTCGTAAAAGTGTCATGTTGGGAAAGAATGGTGATATCGTTCTTGCAGAGGAGTGCACGGCATTTCATGCCATGAGCTGTTAGCCCTAGCCCGCCTTGCCGGGATGGGAGATACAACTGTTCCCGTTGTACTCGGAACAAAAATCCTTGCCATATAAACCAACCTGTATATTTTGCCAATTGGCTCTCAAACATTTTGGGAAGTGGGAAAAGTTGTGCGACATACCATATTTTAGAGAGCGCAAACACGTTGAGGACCATGACCCGTTGCACTATATTGAGGTTTCTTTGACCAAATTGGATCAGGACTCCCCTAACTTTGGCAATGACCTTAGTCCAATTTGCTTGCACTGTGTCCAGAAGCGATTGCTTCCAGGTAATGCCGAGAATTTTCACCTCATTTACTATCCGGAACCAGGGCTGTGGGGTAATCACTGAGTTAGTATTGAGCGGAAGCAAAGCAGTTTTCTGGGGGTTCGATTGTGCTCCAGAGGCGATATGGTAGAGCTGAAGGACGCTATCGATGTGGGAGATGTCCTCTTTATTGCGGATCAATATTGATACGTCATCAGCATAGGCGCACATTCCAAAAACATGTGTGGACAGTTTGTAACCCTGTAGCTTCACCTGGGTAGTCCGAATGAACGGTTCAAGGCCAATGACAAAAAGTAGCATAGAAAGGGGACATCCTAGCCTAACTGAACGTTGTATTGGAATCAGAGGGGAAAGAAAACCGTTGACGAGCACTCTAGACGTAGCATTACAATTTATCATACGAATGTAGTCAATAAGGATTTCAGGAAATTCGAAGTGTTGCAAGACCATGTACAAGTATTTATGACTGATGCGGTCGAAAGCTTTATCAAGATCTAAGGTGAGAAAACTCATTGGCTCAGTGGGGAGCATTTCGGCTTTTAGGTGTAGGTCCCGTAGTATCGCTAAGTTTGTTAACAGAGTTCTTCCAGGAATACTGCAACATTGTTCATCACCAATGATATCAGGTAGAACAGTCTTCAATCGGCATGCAAGTACTTTGGTAAGGACTTTGTAGTCACTGCAGAGCAGAGTAACTGGTCGGAAGTCACCAACTGCCATGGAAGAGGATGTTTTTGGTATGAGGACTATGGTACCCTCGTGATGTGATTGACAAAGAGCACGACGTTGGAGAATGGTACGCAGGACATGACAAAATTCTTTGCCAATGAGAGGCCAGAAGTGTTTATACATTTCATATGGCAGTCCATCAATGCCAGGTGAGCGGTTGTTTGGGAGTTGTTTAACCACAGAGTGAATCTCCTCATCCGTAATATCCGCGCTGAGCAGAGTTTTGTTGTCCGGAGATAGTTGGGTACTGCAAGATGACAGCAATAGGGTCACCTGCTGTGGATCAATGGGAGCCTTAGCGTAGAACCGTTGATAAAATAATGATATTTCACGACGTATAGCGTCAGGGGAGGTGACGACACTTTCAGTACTGGTGCGGAGGCGGTGGATATATTTACGATGCCGCTCACGTTGTCCTTTGGCGATATGGTATGCACTTGCACTTTCGTCCGGGAGCACTGTACGATCTTTTAAAGCCACGTTTATATGAGCGAGCGTTCGTTGCTGTAGAGACAGGAGCTTGGTTTTAACTTCCCGGATCTGGTCATATATACGCTCCCCAGCATCAGATCTTTGCTGGAGCTGGCGAAGAACTCGATAGTAAAATTCAACTGTATCCCGTCTTTCCCGACCTCGTTGGTAAGATATGTTCTTAAAGACGCGGCGGATCCCTGGTTTAACTAAAATATTCCACCAGTCTGTGCAGTCGCGAAATTTGCATTTTTGTTGGACCCATCGAGTCCAGTGTTGTCTGAAAATATCTTGGCATTCCTCCTCCAGTAACAGCGAGCAATTCAGCTTCCAATAACCTCTTCCTATGTAAATATGGGATGGGGGTAAGAGATTGTACATACGACAGCATGATGGTTAGTGAAACTGGCAGGTATCACTTCATATCGTCTAGGCTGGATAAGTTCCTGTGAAAAGTAGATGCGGTCAAGTCGTGATGAGGAGTTGTGACTTATACAGGTGTAATGGGGCAGGGGCACCCTTAAACTATCCACAGCATCAATGAGGTGTAGGGAGGTAAGAAGGGTCCTGAGAGCCGGGTTGACACCTTGGTATGAGCTAGTGGAATCTTCTGGGCGTTGAATACAATTGAAATCCCCTGCAAGAATACGTTTTTCCTTAACGTCGTGCAGATGAGGCAGTATACTCTGTTGAAAGAACATTTTCCGTTCCACACGTTTATTGGACCCGGATGGGGCATATACATTTATCAGGGTGGTATTGTTTATGTGTCCAGATATTATGCGTCCTGATGGATGACATAGCACACCTTCGAGTGGGATATCATGTCTTATGAGGAATCCGGTCCCTCTATTCGTATTACCGGTATTGATGTATTGTTTGTAGAAGGCAGATATGGGCAAACAGGGTAGAGCAACTTCTTGAATGAAGGCAATGTCAATGTCTGCATCTCGAAGGAATCTCTCCAACAGTTGATATTTCAGAGGGCATTCTATTACATTGATATTCACAGTGGCCACAGTGAGAAATTGCGCCATTAAGAGAAGTATAAAAGTTGTGCTAGACATACTGGAAGGTGGACTCGAGAAAAAAGAAAAAAGAAAAAAAGACACAGGTGAGAAATATACTGGTGCACTATGTCAAATTAGGTTGAGATAGTTCCTTTTGACTGCCATTCATAGGCCGGCTGTCAGCGGTTGAGAGCGTTCGTGGGTCCCTAGATGACGTAGAATGAATATTTTGTTTCTTTTTCACAGCTGCGGGAACGTTTGTAGAGCCAGTTTGATTCTTCGGGGCTGGTACGGCAATCGAGGCATTTGTTTTAATCTTCTTAGAGACGTTCTCGGATCCCCGATCAACATTCTTAAGTGAGTCGGTAGGGGCCAGCGAAGGTGGGGGCAGTGAAGACAAAATTTCTGTGGCAGCCTGTAGTGACGGCATAATTGGTTCTAAGGCTGCGATACAGGTTACCGATAGCACAGGGGCACTCTGTGGCTCGCAGCTCTGGTCAGGGCAAGGTACCAGTTCTGCGTAAGATGTATCCGAGGTCACTTCTGGTGTTGTCCCAGCTGACTGATCAATAAGCATGTTTTCATATGACGTTTGCTGCGTCACAACTTCCGAGTATTGGACACGTCGTTGTTGTGTAGGAGTTATACCGAGGGGAATCATTTTCTTTGGGCAGTTAATACGTAGATGTGTGGTAGCATTGCAAATTAAACAGGTCTGTTTCTGTCCATTATACGTTATATAGCCAGAATGGCCACCAAAAGTCTCAGTGGAGGGGATATCTTGCTTGATTTCCATAGTGACGGCACGTATTCCATTATACACCGGGAACTGATAAGCAGAAGACCATTGTTCTTTCCTAACGTCACTCACAGTGCCATATTTCGACAGGACGGATTTGAAAATTTCAGGGGGTACTTCGAGTGGGACATTAAATATACGCACTGTGGTAAAATTGGAATCCGCTGTGGAGAGCTTAACATTTGTCATTTCGCCTGAGTCATACTGAAATTTAATAGGATCTGCAAAAATATTTAACAATTTCTGATAAATAGATATGCTGATTACCTTGATGTACATGGTTTTTTCGTGCGCATTTAACTGGATGGCTTCTACTTGGTCGACAGTCAACCGGAGGGTATCGCCAATCCAGCGGTGAATTTCTCCTGGTGAGGGGCGAGAACTCTGCCTGTCCCATTGGCAGCGTACGGTGTTTTTTCTCTGGTATCCGGACATGATTTTCAGCGGGGTTTTCTGGGTTTCTGGTTTTGTTGTCCTATCTGGAACACTACTTGAAAAAGTATTGTCCGAATGACACACGGAAGGTCAGTACACACGTGGAACTAAGGAAGCACCGGTATTAGGAACCGTAAACTCTTCCAATGCGGTCACACAGCGCGCACACACGTACCGCACTCGGCCACGACTAGTGACCAACTATCACTGAGCTAATTGTGTCAACGAATATTGTTCTATATAAAATGACTTACATAGAACTTGTTAGCAAATAGTGATTTATACTAAACGATTTCATCACTGGAGTATATTATTTATATATAAAGCATTCCATACAAAGTTTATTTATTTTATATCAGTACGCTATATTGCATGCAATACTCAAATTAGTGAAATATAAGTCAGGCACAAGATATCCGCTGCCATCTTGTCTTATTACTAAATCAGCTCAGCTTTTTAAAATCACGTCTGCACTATAGTATTACAAAATAAACTTTTAATTTCGAACGTGTCTCTTCCTTTAGAACAGTTAAAACGATTCTCGGCTAGATAATCGGAACTGGTGGGTCCCATGATATGGATTATAAAGTTTGCATAATT
The DNA here is from genome assembly GCA_946902985.2 of Meconema thalassinum. NCBI lineage: Eukaryota > Metazoa > Arthropoda > Insecta > Orthoptera > Tettigoniidae > Meconema > Meconema thalassinum. Next base: position 108,960,896 of record OX336395.1, on the reverse strand, counting down.
CGCACGGCCGCCATCCTGAAAGGGTATGGCGGACGACCTTGCAGTTTGGTCACAAGACGCATCCTATACGAAGGTATGTTGTTACCAAATTTGGTAGAGATCGGATGATTTGGTTAGTCGTTATTTGATTTTACGTTTTGAACGTTTGAGTGGCCGCCATTCAGTTTTAGTAAAGATGGCGGCGATATAAAACATGACACTGAGGTGTCCTTTGCTAGTGCTACCTTTGTACCAAATTTCGTTCAATTCGCATTCACCGTGTTCGAATTGATAGGGGGGGACAGACATTCAGAGTACACACACTCACACACACACACACAGACACACAGACACACACACACACAGACTCACACACACACATACACACACACAGACAGACACACTTTTTTCGCCCTGTGTTGATCTCATAAGTCTACTTTCATTTTTTGCAAAAATCGAAAGTAGGCTAAAAAGGAAGAGGCCATACACAAGAAAATTGCTGGATTACCACGATAAGCCTACACTATCGGAATCTGCAGAAATCATCTCCATTGAAGTACGGGAAGAAATCGTCAATATACAAGAAGAAGTGAATGTAACATTTGTGACTCCCATTTAAAGACATCAATACGGTACTCGGACAAATACTTCAAGAATAAATGTCGCAACATTAAGTCACAAACGTACTATGGTTGGTTTCTTGAAATCTGAATTAATCGTCAACTTCCATCTGCCCGACGGAGAATGTGGTAGCGACTGACTTGTACATTCTTCAGACATAGTCAGATGAATGGAAACAGTTCGTGGCCCAAACGCAGGGATTCTCAAACTTTTAAAAAACCTGTACCCCTTAGTCATTTCCAAGGGGTACGGGAACGATTCCTATTGAGAAATTGACAAAATGACATAAGAACCAAACGTTGCAATGAATTTTCGAGATATAGGCCTACATTACCGATATCAACTTTCTTTGATTACCGGTATGTTTATCTTAAAACACGACAGTTTCATGTAAGCTATCAACCTAAGAAGAGACATGAATCGAAGTCTATAAGCAAGGGGAGCAAGTGAATATTTAAATCTCTATTTATGATTTAAGTCTTATGGAGATATATTTATCAATATAGGCCTTCCTTCCTCCCGCTAGTTTTAGTGCCTCTGGTCCGTAGCTCATTTTGCAGATGGTTAACGCTTAAACGCTGAAAATCGACCATAATATATTAGGGTGTATACCTATAGAATTAATTAATATAGTCTTGGAGTAAAATTAGAGAAGATATAATTTACTTTAGCTTAGAAATCACGGTCACAATCTATACATTCTCGCAGCTGACTGGGAGAAACATAAGACAATCGCCTTGCGCTTACCCAGTATTACACAAGCGCTATCTGGCGAGAACTTTCTCTAGCTACATCCCTATTGGGAATAACTTGAGCATCCGCCCTACAGTCCAGACTTGTTACCCTGCGACTTCCATCTGTTTGGTCCGTTAAAAAAACATCTGAAGGGAAAACGTTTCCAATCGGACGACGATAAAGGACACCGTACAGGATTGGCTCCTGTCACAAACACAAGACTTCTGGGAACAGGGAATCCTGCGGCTAGTGAAGCAATGGGACACCTGTGGTGATTACTTTTGAATAACGAATAATTTGTACCCACAGTATCGTTTCGTACCTTTTCATTTGAACACCCATTATATAATACGCTAAGGTATTTCGAACGGTCTTGATATGGTGCATATTAAGGGAGGTATATTATTTTTTCTCAAGAAACTCCATTTTCGCACCCCTTTGGTCAATGGTTGGTGCTATCAAAAATCTTTGGTTTGTTGGTTCTTAAGTTTAGGGGCTGCGACAACGCGGTCGTGTAGCCCCGTGTACTTAGGGTTTGTGTAGAATCTGTCTGATAGCCGGTGTTAATTTTGATGACTGTATTAGTGTGTGTTATCTGTTTTTTTATTAAGTAAGGACTGCATACTTCTGAATATTTCAAGTAATTCCTACTTTTGCCGCCAAACGCCACCATCAACGACTACTAGTTCATAACTTAGCTACCAGACGCCACCACAGTCGGCTCTTGGCAACGAACGTAGTAACCTACGAGCGTTGTTTACATTCTTAACCTATACAATTTAGCTTCACTCATGTGTAATTAGTGGAAGGTTTTTTAACATGCCATAAATTTATGACATGGGACCGCCGGCTTTACTTCCCCTCCGAAGGAAGGCATACTGAGGGATTTTTAACGCTCTTAAAGAATCAGACGACTTCGGCCGGATTTGAACCCGCGATCTTGGGCATAGAAGCTCAGCATGCTACCAACTACGCCACCGAAGCCACCTCAAAATCTTTACAGAGATAAAGTTTTGGCCCTTACCGGAAGAATAGTATGACCTTTGAATGGATTAGATTTTTCACGTATTAAGAATGGTATAGCGATATTTCACTTTTTCGAATAAAGGCCGACTATTTTCACCCACTTTATTCGATTTTGCACATTAACGAACTTAAACCGAGATTTTATAGGATAATATTTTATCTGTACATTTGAAAGTGATTGGTGGAAAATGGCGGTAGTTATCGTGTCCACAACAAAGTGATCAGCTGCCCCTAATAATATAGTTTTATGCAGCCCAACTAACACGTGTTGTCAGGAAAGTCGATATTCCCCTGCCTGCATCCCGTATGGTACTAATGCACTTCAAGTTGTTCTTCACTTTCATTGAGAGAGAAAGGTTAGAATTCTTTTGATGAGCCAGTCATTGTTCATTCTGTGAATGTTGGTTGGTTCCTTACTTTAGGGGCTGCGACAACGCGGTCATGTAGCCCCATGTACTTTGGGTGTGTGTAGAATCTGTCTGATAAACGGTATAATTTTTGTGATGGCTGTATTAGTGTGTTGGAAATATCTGTTCCCAGAGGAAACAGGATGTAAAATTGTCCGATTGAGCTATGTACATTAACAAATTCACAGATATTTCCAATATGGATTAGCAAGGTAAGCTAACATTATTTTTGAAAGGAAGTTTTGACTTCCGTAGTACATTGGCGTTGCTCGTGGCAACATTTGTGCCTTGCAGCGGCCTTCACAGTATGTACTAACCACGCGTCTTGGTGAGGTGTACCATAACCAACTGAAGAGCCCATTGGTACACTGGGGCGAAACGCTGGCAACTGTTTTGAGCTAGACGGACAATTGTATCAAATTTCTTTGTGAATTTGTTAATGTACATAGCTCAATCGGACAATTTTACATCCTGTTTCCTCTGGGAACAGATATTTCCAACATTATTTTTGAAAGGAAGTTTTGACTTCCGTAGTACATTGGCGCTGCTCGTGGCAACATTTGTGCCTTGCAGCGGCCTTCACAGTATGTACTAGCCACGCGTCTTGGTGAGGTGTACCATAACCAACTGAAGAGCCCATTGGTACACTGGGGCGAAACGCTGGCAACTGTTTTGAGCTAGACGGACAATTGTATCAAATTTCTTTATGAATTTGTTAATGTACATAGCTCAATCGGACAATTTTACATCCTGTTTCCTCTGGGAAGAGATATTTCCAATATGGATTAGCAAGGTAAGCTAACATTATTTTTGAAAGGAAGTTTTGAATTCCGTAGTACATTGGCGCTGCTCGTGGCAACATTTGTGCCTTGCAGCGGCCTTCACAGTATGTACTAGCCACGCGTCTTGGTGAGGTGTACCATAACCAACTGAAGAGCCCATTGGTACACTGGGGCGGAACGCTGGCAACTGTTTTGAGCTAGACGGACCATTGTATCAAATTGCTTTGTGAATTTGTATTAGTGTGTGTTATCTGTTTTAATTCAAGTAACAGGGGCCGATAACCTAGATGTTACGCCCCTTTAAACAACAATTATCATCATCATCATTAATTCAAGTAAGGACTGCAGACAATAATTTCAAGTAGTCCCTACTTTAGCTACTAATCGCTGCCGTCCACGACACCTAGCTTGTGGACTTGGCTACTATATGGCATCGCAGTAAGCATCTGGAGGCGAACGTTGGAAATAATAGAGCGTTATCAAACTAACCTACAAGTTTTACCTTCCACAAGTGTAGTTAGTGGATGGCTCTTTTCATGCCATAAATCTATGACAAAGGACCGCAGGCTTTACTTCCCCTCCGAAGAAAGGCATAGTGAGGGATTTATAACGGTCTTAATAAATGCGACGACTTAGGCCGGGTTTGAACCCGTGATCTTGGGCATCGAATCTCAGCATGTTACCAACTACGCCACCGAAGCTGCCATTTCTGGAGGTGTCAGTATTCAGTTCATAAATCTGCCGAGACTTCAGTTTCATCGAAATTCCTTCTGAGCAGACAAGACCAAAGTATTTTGCTCAATACTTTCCTCTGCTTTTTCTGTACGTTCCCCCCCCCCCCCGGGCCTAACATCTAGTGGAACGTGGTTTGGCGACCATAGAACCCCAGCTGAGTCCGGCATTGCTTCCACTTACTTGTGCCGGGCTCCTCTCCGTCTTCTTTCCTGTCGACCTCTCTTGGTCAACTCTTGTTCTCTTCCGACCCCAACGGTATTACGATATCCGAGACCCGGGGAGTCTTTCACTTTCCAGCCTTAATTGGCCCTTGTCTCATCTTTTCAGATACCCTCATTCTTCGAGGGGTCAGCCTTCTTTTTCTTTTCATATTGTCTCCTGCCTTCAGCACAAAGCCCTCAAGGAGGCAGGGTGTGTGTAGCCCCATCAGTTCCGGTGCACCCTGGATAGTGCTACACCTTCAGGAGCTCACGGCTGGTCAGTTTGGGAGTTGACGATCCCGAGGGATTCCTGAGCTGGGTCCGTTTTGTCCCTTTTTCCTCTGACCTTGGGGTGGAGCCTCTCCTCTTTCCCTTTCCTATCTGCCTTTCATGGCTCTCCTTCCTTCCAAGTCCCTCCATCCTCATTCTTCGAGGGTTGAGGGCATTTCTATTCTTCCTGTCCTTTATTTGCCTTATCCCTTATTTGTTTACCATTTCTTCTTCTAGTATGTAAGTCTGTAGTTAGTATTAGTTATAGTTTTCATTCTCATCTCATCTTTCACTATCACGCAAACCATTAGGGGCCGATAACCTAGATGTTAGGCCCCTAAGACAACAATTATCATCATTATCTCTACGTTATTATTATTATTATTATTTTGAATAATGGAAAAGTAATCATGTACATAGCTATTGTATACATGCCTGGTACAGATGGCAATCAGCCCTCCACAACCCCTCTCGCCGCTGGTATCGCGATGCTGATGGAAAATTCAAATGAGTCAGTGAGGAGGGAAAATCCCTGAGGCTCCCTGGACATCCCACGATGACGTGACTTCTACTCTGTCCTTCCCTAGTCTGACGTCACTTGTTCTACCATATGATAAAAGCAAATGTGGAAAGGATACATTGTATCAGATTTGCTGATGACATCGTAATAGTTGCAGACTCCGAAAAAGAAATGAATAAAATGCTGTAAGTCCTATCAGATACACCTAAACTATGGAAATTAAAAGTGAACGAACGGTAAACGAAAGTAATGGTCATTCGAAAAAATATGGAAAAAATTAAAATCAATGCAAAAATTGATGACTTGAGAACTGAACAAGTGAAACAATTTTGTTATCTCGGTAGTGTATTCACGAGAAAACAGTAAAAATGACGTTTCGGAAAGGTGGCAGAGAGGCCTCTGGAGACAGAATATACCTAGGATTGAATCCCCTTAAGACAGTAAATACATTCACATATTTAGGATTGACAACGCAAACAACAGCTAGAGCCTACCGAGTCCATATCAAGTCTCGTGCAACGGCGGTAACTAAAGCCATATATGACATTAAATCACTCACGAAGCTCTCTTTGGGAACTGCTATGAGACTATTTGACGCGAAAATAGCGCCCATCGCCACATACGGTTAGAAATCATCTGGGAGAAATTGACCCTGACGGACTCGAGGACGCTCCAGGCAGTGAAGTCGCGCTTCCTAAAAGCAACCCTGGGATTATCAAAACATGCAAAATGTAGACTAGTGTACGAACTAGCCAAGGAGAACTTCTTCATTGAGGACCTACGGACGAAGAGAGGACTACCATCTACGGACGCCTGGAAAATACTAATGCATGAGAGAGTGAAGAAGAGAGATGAAATCTGGCTCGAATTTTGCCTAACGGAAGCCATGACGAATAGGGTATGGACTGACACCAATCAAGACCTACGACACTTCATTAACTCGATGGCGGTACATGGGTACCACCATAAACTGTGCGCCACCGAGTACTTTCATGACATACAGTATACCTATCCTGTATTTGTAAATTATGTGGTAAACAATGTAGTCGGTACCACGTAATCACATGTAAGAACCGGGGTTCTTCCATTGTTAAATTTTGTGAAGGTGGAAGTTGAAAACACTAATGTATATTCACATTTATTAACCCTATGCACAATTTGTGCTCTGGATTTTCAATAATAATCTCAGAAGACAATAGATGCTTAATGGAAGTGAAGAGAAGGATTGCATTGGAAAAACAGGCATTTATGACTAAGAAAACCATTTTATCCAGCAAACATATGAATATAGATGTAAGAAAATCCTTTGCAAAATCATTTGTATGGAGTACACTGCTCTATGGAAGTGAAAGTTGGACTCTGGGTAAATTGGAAAGGAATTGACTTGAAGCTGCTGAGATGTGGATATGGCGGAAAATGACAAGAACGAGCTGGATGGAAAGAAAAACCAACCTGGAAGTTTTAAGGGAAATCAAAGGAGAGAGGAGATTAATGAAGGAAATGGGAAAGAAAAATATAAAATTTATTGGACAAAACTTTCTTCGTTAACATTCATGAAGACAAAATGGTGGGAAAGAAAGGAAGAGGACGGCCTAGTACGATGTATTTGGAAGACATCAAGAATACAATGGGATGTGACAATTACATGGAACTGAAACGAACCACCGACGACAGAAGAGTGTGGTTGCATCGACAAGACATTAGCTTTAGAATATGAATGAGTGAATGAATGAATGATACAACTGAGAGATTATAAATGACAGTTTTAATATCTGTAAACATGGTGACTTACAAACTAAGTTTATAATAAATTTACTAGAGCACAAAATATGCAATTGAATTAAGCATCACTTACCATTTTCTCGAACATCATAGAAAGAAAACAGAAATTTGGCTGGACTTTTACAGCACAGACGCGACGATCACCGACAAGTGGAAAGAAGCCAACTACGAATGAAGACACAAAACGACCAGACTAGCTGAGCACGGATTTCACCCCAAGCTATTCTCCACGAAGACGCATCACTCGCCGAACGAGGAATGCGTGTGCACCATATGCGGGAAGCAATGTGACCATCATCACGAACTGAGTTGTGCAGGAAGGACAATTCCTTTAACTAGGTACTGCACAGAAAGACTGTGAAATTAATTACTTATCACTAGTACAAAACTGTGACAGAGATAACTTCCTCTGATCACACCGCATTATAATATGATATCTGTCACATGCTTTGCCGCATAGGGCACACAATTTGAAGATTATAGTGATGGCGGACAAATGGTAAGGTTACATTGTTAGTAACTTATTTAAGGTGACGTGGATTATATAACACCATGTTTGTAGTGATGGGGGACAAATGGTAAGGTTACATTGTTAGTAACTTATTTAAGGTGACGCGGACTATATAACACCATGTTTGTAGTGATGGCGGACAAATGGTAAGGTTACATTGTTAGTAACTTATTTAAGGTGACGTGGATTATATACCACCATGTTTGTAGTGATGGGGGAAAATGGTAAGGTTACATTGTTAGTAACTTATTTAAGGTGACGCGGACTATATAACACCACGTTTGTAGTGATGGGGGACAAATGGTAAGGTTACATTGTTAGTAACTTATTTAAGGTGACGTGGATTATATACCACCATGTTTGTAGTGATGGGGGGAAAATGGTAAGGTTACATTGTTAGTAACTTATTTAAGGTGACGCGGACTATATAACACCATGTTTGTAGTGATGGCGGACAAATGGTAAGGTTACATTGTTAGTAACTTATTTAAGGTGACGTGGATTATATACCACCATGTTTGTAGTGATGGGGGAAAAATGGTAAGGTTACATTGTTAGTAACTTATTTAAGGTGACGCGGACTATATAACACCATGTTTGTAGTGATGGGGGACAAATGGTAAGGTTACATTGTTAGTAACTTATTTAAGGTGACGCGGACTATATAACACCATGTTTGTAGTGATGGGGGACAAATGGTAAGGTTACATTGTTAGTAACTTATTTAAGGTGACGCAGACTATATAACACCATGTTTGTAGTGATGGGGGACAAATGGTAAGGTTAGATTGTTAGTAACTTATTTAAGGTGACGTGGACTATATACCACCATGTTTGTAGTGATGGGGTACAAATGGTAAGGTTACATTGTTAGTAACTTATTTAAGGTGACGCGGACTATATAACACCATGTTAGTAGTGATGGGGGACAAATGGTAAGGTTAGATTGTTAGTAACTTATTTAAGGTGACGCGAACTATATAACACCATGTTTGTAGTGATGGGGGACAAATGGTAAGGTTAGATTGTTAGTAAATTATTTAAGGTGACGCGGACTATATAACACCATGTTTGTAGTGATGGGGGACAAATGGTAAGGTTAGATTGTTAGTAACTTATTTAAGGTGACGCGGACTATATAACACCATGTTTGTAGTGATGGGGGACAAATGGTAAGGTTAGATTGTTAGTAACTTATTTAAGGTGACGCGGACTATATAACACCATGTTTGTAGTGATGGGGGACAAATGGTAAGGTTACATTGTTAGTAACTTATTTAAGGTGACGCGGACTATATAACACCATGTTTTTAGTGATGGGGGACAAATGGTAAGGTTAGATTGTTAGTAACTTATTTAAGGTGACGTGGACTATATACCACCATGTTTGTAGTGATGGGGGACAATTGGTAAGGTTACATTGTTAGTAACTTATTTAAGGTGACGCGGACTATATAACACCATGTTTGTAGTGATGGGGGACAAATGGTAAGGTTAGATTGTTAGTAACTTATTTAAGGTGACGCAGACTATATAACACCATGTTTGTAGTGATGGGGGACAAATGGTAAGGTTAGATTGTTAGTAACTTATTTAAGGTGACGCGGACTATATAACACCATGTTTGTAGTGATGGGGGACAAATGGTAAGGTTACATTGTTAGTAACTTATTTAAGGTGACGTGGACTATATATAACACCATGTTTGTAATGATGGGGGACAAATGGTAAGGTTACATTCGTAGTAACTTATTTAAGGTGACGTGGACTATATAACACCATGTTTGTAGTGATGGGGGACAAGTGGTAAGGTAACATTGTTAGTAACTTATTTTAGGTAACGTGGACTATAACACCATGTTTATAGTGATGGGGGACAAATGGTAAGGTTACATTGTTAGTAACTTATTTAAGGTGTCGCGGACTTTATAACACCATGTTTGTAGTGATGGGGGACAAATGGTAAGGTTAGATTGTTAGTAACTTATTTAAGGTGACGTGGACTATAAAACACCATGTTTGTAGTGATGGGGGACAAATGGTAAGGTTACATTGTTAGTAACTTATATAAGGTGCCGTTGACTATAAATAACACCATGTTTGTAGTGATGGGGGACAAATGGTAAGGTTAGATTGTTAGTAACTTATATAAGGTGACGTGGACTATAAAACACCATGTTTGTAGTGATGGGGGACAAATGGTAAGGTTACATTGTTAGTAACTTATATAAGGTGCCGTGGACTATAAAACACCATGTTTGTAATGATGGGGGTCAAATAGTAAGGTTAGATTGTTAGTAACTTGTATAAGGTGACGTGGACTATATAACACCATGTTTGTAGTGATGGGGGACAAATGGTAAGGTTACATTGTTAGTAACTTATATAAAGTGCCGTGGACTATAAAACACCATGTTTGTAATGATGGGGGACAAATGGTAAGGTTACATTGTTAGTAACTTATTTAAGGTGACGTGGATTATATAACACCATGTTTGTAGTGATGGGGGACAAATGGTAAGGTTACATTGTTAGTAACTTATTTAAGGTGACGTGGATTATATAACATCTTGGTTGTAGTGATGGGGGACAAATGGTAAGGTTAGATTGTTAGTAACTTATTTAAGGTGACGCAAACTATATATCACCATGTTTGTAGTGATGGGGACAAATAGTAAGGTTAGATTGTTAGTAACTTATTTAAGGTGAATCGGACTATATAACACCATGTTTCTAATGATAGGGGACAAATGGTAAGGTTACATTGTTATTAACTTATTTAAGGTGACGCGGACTATATTACACCATGTTTGTAGTGATGGGGGACAAATGGTATGGTTAGATTGTTAGTAACTTATTTAAGGTGAATCGGACTATATAACACCATGTTTGTAGTGATAGGGGACAAATGGTAAGGTTACATTGTTAGTAACTTATTTAAGGTGACGCAGACTATATAACACCATGCTTGTAGTGATGGGGGACAAGTGGTAAGGTTACATTGTTAGTAACTTATTTAAGGTGACGTGGATTATATAACATCATGTTTGTAATCAATGGGGAAAAATGGTACGGTTAGATTGTTAGTAACTTATTTAAGGTGACGTGGACTATATAACACCATGTTTGTAGTGATGGGGGACAAATGGTAAGGTTACATTGTTAGTAACTTATTTAAGGTGACGTGGACTATATATAACACCATGTTTGTAATGATGGGGGACAAATGATAAGGTTACATTCTTAGTAACTTATTTAAGGTGACGTTGACTATATAACACCATGTTTGTAGTGATGGGGGACAAGTGGTAAGGTAACATTGTTAGTAACTTATTTAAGGTAACGTGGACTATAACACCATGTTTATAGTGATGGGGGACAAATGGTAAGGTTACATTGTTAGTAACTTATTTAAGGTGACGTGGACTATATATAACACCATGTTTGTAATGATGGGGGACAAATGGTAAGGTTACATTCGTAGTAACTTATTTAAGGTGACGTGGACTATATAACACCATGTTTGTAGTGATGGGGGACAAGTGGTAAGGTAACATTGGTAGTAACTTATTTTAGGTAACGTGGACTATAACACCATGTTTATAGTGATGGGGGACAAATGGTAAGGTTACATTGTTAGTAACTTATTTAAGGTGACGCGGACTATATAACACCATGTATGTAGTGATGGGGGACAAATGGTTAGTAACTTATTTAAGGTGACTTGGACTATATAACACCTTGGTTCTAGTGATGGGGGACAAATAGTAAGGTTACATTGTTAGTAACTTATTTAAGGTGACGTGGACTATATAACACCGTATTTGTAGCGATGGGGGACAAATGGTAAGGTTACATTTTTAGTAACTTATTTAAGGTGACGTGGATTATATAACACCGTATTTGTAGCGATGGGGGGAAAATGGTAAGATTAGATTGTTACTAACTTATTGAAGATGACGTGGACTATATAACACCATGTTTGTAGTGATGGGAGACAAATGGTAAGGTTACATTTTTAGTAAATTATTTAAGGTGACGCGGACTTTATAACACTATGTTTGTAGTGATTGGGGCAAATGGTAAGGTTGATTTGTTAGTAACTTATTTAAGGTGATGCAGACTATATATCACTATGTTTGTAGTGATGGGAGACAATGTTAGTAGTATATTTAAGGAGTCATAGATCTTTGCCATGTCATTTCCCCAAGCATGACACAGAACAAGTAAGCATGTGGATGTATGTTTTCGAATTGCTTTCTGATTTTTCCCAAAAGAAGAGAAGACAGCAGAAAGGAGAAATCTTACACTGGCAGCTGATATTCCTGAGGACAGAGGCAATAAATTCCTGGGGTGTGGGGGAGAGTGCTGGTACAATGGAAAGTACTTTCAGCAAGGAAAGTGTGTATTTCTCTTCGATCTGTTTGTCTTTTGTGTGGAGTGTATGTTATCTGATACGTGCTGCGCCTCAATGCAATGGGGCGTCATAACACATTTTGCTAAGATAACAAACTCTCACGCAGAGCCCGTTAAACTGACCATATTTCCTAAGCAAAATATACTCATAACTAGGGCTCGGATCGATATGCTCTATAAAATCTCCAGATATGCTCGAAAACCATGTGTTTTATGCTCGATAGAACCCATTATATGCTCGATAGATATGCTCGAAACTCCCATTATATGCGGTTAAATATGCAGAATATGCTCGATAAACACCGTTAAAAATTATAGAAAGGGAAGTGAAACGAAAAAACCAATAACATTCCTTTAAATACGAGCTTTATTTTCTAATTGTATGTATGATGCACTGAAATATACACGCATTCAAGTGTTACTAGTATATATAAGAGAAGTGCTCTTATAAAAGATACAGTTTAAAAGTTCATTTAAAAATGTTCTGAATTAGGCGAGTCAATGAAGTAGATCTGCATTGATCTTTACAACAAGAAATTTTCTATGTTTTCAGTTTCGAATTATTTTCTTAAATCAGACAATAAAAGTTTCAATGACGAGAACGACCTCACAAAAGGTTAAAAACCTGTGGTTCTATTATTCGCACCAGATAGGTTTTTCAATAATTATTTCTGTTTTCGAACCTTAAGGATGGTCAGGGCCCGAATTCTGGGGAGAATTCTATGAAAATCAACTATTTAGACGAAAACCACATGAATATGCATGTATATGCTTCTATTCTGAAAACCACGGTTTTATGCATTTATATGCTCGATAAATTTCAATTCTGTTGGTCCCAGAGAGGTGAAAATACCACCGAAAGGCTTCTTTCAATATGTACTATTCAGGAAAAAATATGCAAATATCCTCGAATCCGAGCCTTCTCATAACTTTCAGTGAATCTTACCATTTATATTTACATATAAATACAGGCTGATCCAAATCCACAAGTTTGTGTATGCGTACACACGAATATTCAGCAGTTTTATTTTAGTGAATAGCTTTTAGTGCCGGGAATGTCCGAGGATATGGTCAGCTCGCCAGAGTATGTAGCTGCTTCTATGCGGACACCCATGGGGTGAGCTACAAGTACCGTCGAGTGTGGAGTGTTGTTTAGGGAGGAAAGTGTGAATGTAAGGACGGTGAATAGCAAGATAGCGGCTGTAGCCTTTAGTTGGGGACCAACCCCGGCATTTGCCTGGAAAGAAGATGGGAAACCACAGAAAACCATCTTCAAGGTATTTGAACCTACTCGCCTCCCCGATGATAACTACTGCCTGCAGCTCACCCGGTACTCATCAGTGAGGGACTGGGGGTGATAGCCAATACGTCGCTTGGCGAAGGTCATACCACAAGTCCATGTGCTTCCTGCCGGTCTTGACGTATCCACCGCGCAGTGACGGCAGCCCCTACAGTAGAGCTGTAATGCATGTTGCAGATTTACTCACGCAAGGCGGTGAGTACTCCTCTGCACACTGGCGAGCAGCCCAGCTGGATCAGTCTGTTCTATGCGATTAAAGCCTGTTTCAAGATGTGGATTTGTGGATTGTCCTGGATGTAGAGAGTGAATACATATTTCCAGTGACGATTTAACTTGTTGGTATCAGCCCGGGTACTTTTATGAGCCCGTGTCGAATCTAACTGATAACCAGTGTTATTGTAGTGGCAGTGCTTGTAACGAGAGGCTGATCAAGCTAATTATCAACGGTTTATTTATCCTTTCCTCAGAGATTATTAATAGGAATTAATCGATTCCTTTCACGGATGTTCTTCGAAAATTCGTTCCTTACTTTCACCCAAGCTATTTGTTGTTCTTTTGGGAATTTTGGAAAAATATTTCCAAATTGCAGAATATTAACGGCACTTTCACGTGCTAATGCAGAACACGTAGAAGTAGGAGACTTCCTTTAGTTAGGAAGCAAAATAACCAGTGATGGACGAAGCAAAGTAGGTTAACACAGGCTAGGAAAGTATTTCAACAGAAAATAGATCTGTTGACATCAAATATAGATTTACTTTTTTTAAAGCCTTTGTCTGAAGCGTGGCGCTCTATGGAAGTGAAACATGGACTGTTGGTGCAGCAGAAAATAGGACAATAGAAGCGTTTGAAATGTGGTGTTACAGAAGAAAGATAAAGATCAGATGGGTAGAAAGGGTCACAAATGAAGAGGTATTAAGAGATTAATATCCCTGAGCACCTTTACGTTCATGTCATTGCCGGGAATCGAAACTAGGCCATTCTGTTTTGCCAAATTACTGGAATCTATTCAAAAGAAACAAACTTACACTCAGCAATTCTCCTAGGTTTATGCCGTTTCTTGTGTGGGGAACACCAAGGGAGGCTCATCTGCGGGCTCTTGGTGTCCGTTCCCAGACCCACACAGGAGTAGCAAACTGCGTGCTACCTGCTTTCTTATCGAGCGCCCCTGCGCTTCTTTACTGCGAGAGCTCAATATGCCTTTCACCTCCCTATAAAGGCTTCCAAAGAGACGGAATATTGGCTTTCACGGTCAAGGAATTAAACTCAGGAATTTTGCGTTTCATAAGAAGGGAGGGAATACTTATGTGGGGCTCCGGGCACGGACGTCAAGAGCCCGCTGATGAACCTATCTTGGTGTTCCTAAGCGAAACCTAGAAAAATTGCTAAGTTTTAATTTTTTGAGTGTGAAAGCGAATATACGATATTTTATAATAATCTAGTTAACCTATGAGTTCTTTGGCAAACAAATTACTGTCATTAAAAGTAAACAAATGAACACAAACGATGCGTTACTTCCTGTAACTAGTAACGAGCACAGTAGCGTCAAGCAAAGAGTGTATTGTTAATAATATTCATAATTCTCATGCTCGCTTAGATTGAGAGTAGACTGGCAATCCAATTTGAGATGCAGAACTGGTTGCGGTGTCCCAGGGGAAATAACAGGCTCCCCTATATCCCCCGCATCGACAACAAAGAGAACACGCACACAGTACGTGACGTATATCGCTTGGCGACCACGGGGCTCCAATAGCACACACCAAGGAGCTCCAATAGAACACATAGTACCTGCCGTATATCGCTTGGCGACCACGGGGCCTCAATAGAACACACACACACAGTAAGAGACGTATATCACTTGGAGGGGTCTCTTGACATTGCAATAGTTTACGTTCATACCCAACAGCTAGTGACACGTAACTTCGCGACCACGGGGCCTCAATAGAACACATATCGGACTGTGCATTTTATAAAATTATTTAGGACGTCACATTTTTAAAGAACGTCAATGTGACTAGCACTGCAGATTTCCTAGTAGCTTCTCTACGACGCGACAGAGCAAAGTGATTCATTCTCAATGGTCTCACAGTGCGCATGCGCCAACACCACGGCTTAGAAGGCAGCCTATTGAAAGAGTAACATACAGTACTTAGTGGCGGTGCGTAGTTCCTCCAGCACTGCTGAGGTACATGGCACAGTGGTCCTTTTGCACAATCTGGGCGCTCAAAATGTAAAAAATAAATGTCTTGTATTTTCATGTTGTATGACATTTTTAGTATCAGCAAAGTCAGAGGACCTCAGAACTGTACTTATATGTCTTATTTGTTCACCCCCTAGATTGTGAAAGACCGCTGAAGTAGGACGTTTCTTATCGCATCCACAGCTGGAAGCAAAGCTGATTATTTGTGTTTGAATCTTGTGCTTGTAAAGACTTGTTAGTTCAGCTATCTTCATCGTTTGCCATTGGATATGACAGACTATGATATGGTCTTTCTTTATGAAATTTTCTAAATCTTATACAAATCGCTGTGTTTATGAGATAAACGTTTCAAAATAGTGAATTTTTGTCATAAAATAATTCTTCTTTTATGGGTTTTCAGACCAGGAAATTCACAATTGTCAACCATTGGTGAATTTCTTTCCATTAGCCTATAGCCTACACCCTATTATGTTTTCTGTGTAAAAATTATTTGCAACTTTTTGCAATTTTGGCTTTTGCTCTCCTTTTAGTGTTGTTGGGAGGATTTTCGCGGAACGATCTTTCCGATGCTTGGCACCATGCAGGTGGAAAAGCGAAAGGATTTGATCCTATCTAATAGAAAACAGCGATCTGAAATCCCTTGGACAGTCTGTTAACATAATGTTAGAAAAAAATCTTATTCATTTTTCCGCACAGTTAAGTAAAACGTGGGTTGCCAATCGCTGGATCTTAAGAAAGTTTGTCACGAAACAAGAATAGCCTGGAAGGGAACATGGAGAGGAAATACTGGTAATGTGGGTCGTCCTTCTCAATCATTCGTGGAGTGGAGTGAATTTTCGAAACGAAGGAAATTGCGACCTTTAATACAAAAACTCAGCAGGGAGGAGCGAGCGTTAGCTAGTCAAGTTAGTATACTCTTAGAAGGAAGGAGAGACAACACTGAACTTATTGAAAAAATGTAGAATTTTCTGCCAGTTTAGCGGCGTTAAGGAAAATCCAAATCCAGTTGAAAAATATTATTATTTTTACTATTATTATTAGGGTAATAAGAGAAGTTTAACCTCAATTGTTGTTGTTGTTGCTTATTTTAGGGGCTACGACATCGTGGTCGTATAGTCCGATGTATTTTGGGTGTGTCTGTGTAATTTGTGTTATAACCTGTGTTATTGTGATACCTGTACTACTATTTGTTCATTTGAGATAGGATTGGGAAGACGGCAACCGTGACCTTAAGTTAGGAACCATCTCAGCATTTGCCTGGAGTAGAAGTGGGGGAATCCACGGAAAACCACTTCCAGGATGGTTGGGGTGGGAATCGAACCCTCCTCTTCTGAGTTTTGCGTCAGGAAGCTTAGTTTACCCCGTACCAGCCTTCACACCCGAATTAAAATTTCTTGGCAGACCCGGGAATCAAACCTGAACCTCCGGGACGACAGTCAAACTTAAAATCTTATAAATGAGAATAAGGAAATTGTTTTACATAATTTTGAACAGTTATTTTAAGGCTTATAGACCATTTCTATATGCAAAGGTATTTTGCGCGGCCAGATACCCTAAAAGGACCACTGTGCATGGGGCTGAAAGTGTCCACTTTCTGAGGTCTGATAATTTGAAAATTACTTCCAGCTTAATGATGTATTGAAAATTACGTCCAGCTTAATGATAATTTAAAAATTACTTCCAGCTTAATGATGTATTGAAAATTACTTCCTGCTTAATGATAATTTCAAAATTACTTCCAGCTTAATGGTATTCTGAAAATTACTTCCGGCTTAATGATATTTTGAAAATTAAGGAAGGAAGCTTGTAGTTTTACGTGACCGTTAATCATGCAATCATGAGCCACGGGACCTCCTTTTTACGTGGAATCCGAACCACAGGACATGGCATTTCACTTCGAAATTCTCACATGCATTGACCGGTGTTTTTGAAAATTACTTCCAGCTTAATGATGTATTGAAAATTACTTCCGGCTTAAATTATATTTTGAAAATTACTGTACTTCTGGCTTAAATGATAGATAGAAAATTACATCCGACTTAATGATATTTTGAATATTATTTCCAGCTTAATGATATTTTGAAAATTACTTCCGGCTTGAGTGATATTTTGAAAATTAGGCCTACTTCCGGTCTCATGATAATTTGAAAATTACTTCCGGCTTGAATGCTATTTTGAATATTATTTCCAGCTTAATGATATTTTGAAAATTACTTCCGGCTTGAGTGATATTTTGAAAATTACTTCCGGTCTCATGATAATTTGAAAATTACTTCCGGCTTAAATGCTATTTTGAATATTATTTCCAGCTTAATGATATTTTGAAAATCACTTCCGGCTTAAATGATATGTTGAAAATTATTTCCGGCTTAAATTATAATTTGAAAATCACCTCGGGCTTAAATGATATTTTGAAATTCTCTTCCGGCATAAATGATATTTTGAATATTACTTCCGGCTTAAATGATATTTTGAAAAAAAGAATTCTAAAAACGCTTGTTTTTAAATGGAACTTGTTCTACAGATTCAAATGAAATTAAAGTTTGATTCTTTTAATCTTCTTTGATTCTTTATCTTTAATTCGTTAGAAGTTGAATGTTGAATTTCTCAAAACGGAAGCAGAAATTTCGATTTTGATTTGACCATGTATGGGTCAACACTAGCGCTTGTAGGGATAGATATAGTAAACTACATACGACAAGATGTGGTCTAACGCTTGGTGTCCACGACTTGTCAGTTTAGTGTGTGTCACCTTCAGGGGCGGCTCCTTACTAAGGTAGCAAGTTTGTGCTACAACAAAAATTCTGGACCTTTATTGATTCAAATAATATATTTGCTTAAATGGAGGCGTGATGTATTGAATCTCATCACTCATTGTGGGTGGGGACGAGCGCTGTTCTGTGTGACGCTGCCAAGGGCCAGCTATAGGCTATATACACTGGTCAAAACAATTAGGGGATCAATTTAGATATCTAGGTTCTGACGTATTGTCATCGGCCGAATGACCTAATATGGTCCCATGTCTTTCTGTCGGTTCTACGGAGTGGAGACAACAACATTACGGCAACCCAGATAGTGGTAATAACAGAAAGTTGCTGCAGAGGGGGTTGGTGTGAACGTGTGTTTACTCTACCAAACGAATGACACAAGCAGTTGGGTTCAGATGGTGCAGTGAGCAGGTAGTGCAATGCAACAACAATGTGACTTACCCGAAGGTATGGCATGGAGAGCCATAGGAAGGTTGGAAGTGGGACAGACACAGAGAGAGATGGCTGCAGCTATTGGAGTGTCCCAAAGTGTACTTTCCAGGACCTGGACGCGATTTCAACAAACAGGAACCGTTAAAGAAGGCCAGGCCAAGGTCGCCCATGGGCAACATCAGCATGAGATGACCGTTGTCTCCGGTTAACAGTCCGTCGAGACAGGAGGCTGAATGCAACTCCGCTGCAACGCACCCTCCAGGCGGCAACAGGACGCGCAATATCAACACAAACAGTCCGAAATCGCCTTCGGGAAAGTGGCCTCTAAGCACAGAGGCCTATGGTGTGTGTCCCATTAAAACCACGCCACCGTTTAGCCCGCAGAGACTGGGCGGAGGAACATCAGGATTGGCGTCGTAACGAATGGCGCCGGGTTCTGTTCACAGATGAGTCAAGATTTTGTGTTCAGCTGGACAAACGTCGTTCCCTCTTCTGGAGAGAACGTGGAACTCCGAATAATCCCGCTTATGTGCAGGAAATAGCACCATATCATGGGGGTGGACGAATGGTGTGGGCAGGAGTCAGTATTGGCGGGCGTACGGACCTCTATGTCGTTCAGAATTGCGCTTTGTCTGCTCAGAGGTATCGAGACAAGATCCTTCGACCGTTTGTTGTGCCCTTCGCTGGTGCCATAGGAGATGGGTTCATTCTGGTGGACGATAACGCACGTCCCCACAGAGCTGCACTGATGGACAACATGCTTGACGACGAGGGCATTGAACGAATGGAGTGGCCAGCTTGTTCATCGGATTTAAACCAGATTGAGCATGTCTGGGATGCACTTGGCAGACGCATTGCATCCAGACCAGCCCCTCCCAAAACGGCGCCGAGCTGGATATTGCATTCATGGAAGAATGGCCAAATATCCCTCAAGAGCTGATTGATAACCTCATACTGTCAATGCCACGAAGGTGTGCAACTGTCCTGGCCGTCCGAGGTGATCACACACCATATTAGAGGGCAACGAGAATGACTTTTTCACTATTATGGTAGGCCCATGGTGCCACGCTCTTAGTAAACTCCATGTAAACCTCCAGTAAAGAGTTGAGACAGCACAATATCGTACTGTAGCACATACAAATTACAATTCTAACCGAACTCGGAATAAAAGACGGTCCCATATGTATCTTGTGTATGATATCTCACCTGATCCCCTAATTGTTTTGACCAGTGTAGTTCACTCCTCACTGCAACCCAGTCAGCTTGTACAGGCTAGTATACGCGAAGACAAACCTAGTGAGTGCAGCGGGTGCATGGGGGGATGAGTGGGGTAGGAGCAACGTGAAGTTGGTTAACACAAGCCATAGAGTTCAAATGTAGATACGGTATATTCGGCTCACAGGCAGCAGATGGCGCGGCAACGTTAGCACGCTCTGGTGGCTGACAAGCACAACTCTTCGTTGTCACGCTGAACTCATGATATGGACAGTATTTAAATGATTGAACAACAATATAAATATTCTACAGATATCCGTATTTAATATCAGATAAAATTTATTTGGAACATACAGTTTAATCAAACTAAAACGAGTGGCTACTACTATATGTAGTTACTCCTGACAAGGTTCATGTTTGGCAAATGATAATTTTTTTTGTTTTTTGTTTTTCTCACTGACCGGTTTGCTACGTCTTAGTTTCTATAGATTTGGCTTGTGAGCTATTCTGTTGTAAGAAATTGGTGATCGTGAAATGCCCTACCTGGTGAAACACTAAGGAGCTGTGTGTCAGGAATATTTTTTCTTCGTCAGCTCCATAATATAGGCTCATTGCTTGAGTCCAACATCTGCATTGTGGAGGGCCGATTGTGAGGTATTCTACACTTAAGTTTGTAGTTTATTTCACCGTTGTCATTTTATTGTCTTTAAGATATACGCATCCTTTAAAGCGTATTTAGTTTAACATTAACTGGCTGCGAGGTGCAGCGGTAACGTTCTCGCCTGCTGCGCTCAAGGTTGCAGGATCGAATCCTGGCACAGTCAGTTGGCATGTGAGGGTGCGCAAATGCGAAGAAGTCATGTCAGAAGATTTACTGGCACGTTAAACATCCCCTTCGTGGTGAAATTCCGGTACCCTCAAGTGCCAGCTGACTGTGCCGGAATTCGATCCCGACATTTTGGGATCATCAAGCGAGAACAACGCTGAACCACGCAGCCAGTCGACTACAAGTGTGTGTGTATGTATGTGTAAATTAAGGATAGGATTCGGAAGGAGGCGGACGTGGCCTTAAGTTTGGAACCATCCCATCATTTTGCCTGAAGTAGAAGTTAGAAGCTATGGAAAACATATTCCAGAACGGCTGAGGTGGAAATCGAACCCTCCTCTCCTCAGTTTTGCATTATGAGGCTGACTGTACCCGTTCCAGCCCTTCCACCAGAATTAACGTTTCTTGGCAGAGCTGAGAATTATACCCGGACCTCCGGGGCGACATCCATGAATGCTAGCCACTACATCTTCATGACGGAGCTGAAAAGCATGCGTCATCGAAATTACTCGTACATACGTAAAAAAACTTTGAGCTTCTTTACGTTTGCCAATGCCAATATAGCTCAGCAGATGGGCACATGATACCGAATAATGATAGAAACTCACAATCAAAAGGTAGCCCAAAACAGATACGTTTCGAACATTTAATTAACTGCATTAGATTGCGATTCATTCAGTTGACATTGCGCGGGCTTGACGAGTCTGAGAGATCAAGCAATCAATTTAAGTGCAGGATTAGATATTGCTATGAAACTCATCTGAAAAAAGTGACTGTGTTCAACGGCAACTCAAACACAATTCAAAATGAAATTCTACAGTGCATGGTTGAAATGTGCCATGAGGAAACTGCAAAATAAATTTTAAAAAATCAAAATTTGTGTCTGACATAACATATGAAACAAGAGATATTGCATAACATTCACGTAGAAGAGTACGAATAGTATAAGAAAACATGTGTTCAAATTTCTGCTTTTCCTTATTTTCTATATTTGAGTATCTTAGTGATTTTTGGAATGGTCTTATATCAGTGGTCATATGATATTTTTGTGAACCACCATCATTTGAACCACCAGCCGCCACTGGTCACCATGCAGCCAACACGTAAGAGGCGTTTGGTTAATACACAAAATATTCAAAAGTGAAATAATAAAATTAAAAAAGCAGGCAGTAGTAAGATTCAGCGACGAACCTGGAACGAGTTGGCAACAAGTAATCATTGAACGATCAACAATACAAATTAAATTACTTCAAAAGAAACGCAAACCTCGCCAACAGAAAAGGAAGACAGACGATACTCGTATGGTTTCGTTCAAACAATACATGGACACCAAGCCTTAGACCACATCCTTTGTCATATGTAGTTCACTAAATCTATTACTACGAGTGCTAGTGTTGACCCATACATGATTAAATCAAGATAGATATAACTACTTCCGGTTTGACTGACAAGTCTTGGACACCAAGCCGTAGACCACATCCTTTGTCGTATGTACTTAACTAAATCTATGACTATGAGCGCTAGTGTTGACCCATGCATGATTAAATCAAAATCGAAATATATACTTCCGTTTTGACTGACTAGTCATGGACACTAAGTGTTAGACCACATCCTTTGTCGTATGTAGTTAACTAAATCTATGACTACGAGCGCTAGTGTTGACCCATACATGATTAAATCAAAATCGAAATATATACTTCCGGTTTGACTCACAAGTCATGGACACCAAGCCTTAGACCACATCCTTTGTCATATGTAGTTAACTAAATCTATGACTACGTGTGCTAGTGTTGACCCATACATGATTAAATCAAAATTGAAATATCTACTTCTGTTTTGACTAACAAATCATGGACACCAAGCCTTAGACCACATCCTTTGTCATATGTAGTTCACTAAATCTATGACTACGTGTGCTAGTGTTGACCCATACATGTTTAAATCCAAATCGAAATATCTACTTCTGTTTTTACTAACAAGCCATGGACACCAAGCCTTAGACCACATCCTTTGTCATATGTAGTTCACTAAATCTATGACTACGTGTGCTAGTGTTGACCCATACATGATTAAATCCAAATCAAAATATCTACTTCTGTTTTTACTAACAAGCCATGGACACCAAGCCTTAGACCACATCCTTTGTCATATGTAGTTCACTAAATCTATGACCACAAGTGCTACTGTTGACCCAAACATCATTAAATCAAAATCGAAAAATCTACTTCCGTTTTGTCTGAAAAGCCATGGACACCAAGCCTCAGACCACTTCCTTTGTTGTATGTAGTTCACTAAATCTATGGCTCCGAGTGCTAGTGTTGACCCATACATGATTAAATCAAAATCGAAAAATCTAAATCCGTTTTGTCTGATAAGTCATGGACACCAAGTGTTAGAGCACATGCTTTGTCGTATGTAGTTCACTAAATTGATGTGAAGTATATTATTTCTTTTCTTTTTTGTTGTCCTAGAATCTTAATCCTCAATTCATATGTTCAATAGGCTAGTAAGTTCCCAACCTGAAGGACTAGAACTGTGAATGTTTACTATTAACATGGATATGGCTGGGGGTCTGCTGACGTAGTATATGAGTAGCGGTGCCGCTATGAATGATGGTCCCATCACCACAGGTCCGGGACTCGTTCAATTATGTCATTACAGCGAGGGAAGGATCGAGCCCCTGGGAGCTGAGAAGAGAAGATTGTCGGGATAAGGCAGACGTGTTCGCGAGGGAGACCGGGACACGGTGTCTCACAAGCCAGCACCTACCGAGCTGCTCAATACACTTGTGAAACATTAACATTGAATGTTTTCAGTCGATCTATACGATTGTAATGGGTGGTTCCCTAATCCTGAAACAAATTTACATGAGATTAATAAATTAGAGGGAGCGTTCCAACTGACAAAAAACATCCACAATAATAAGATGCTGAGTAGCCTATAGGAGCCGAACTCAGGCATTACAGCACTGTTGTCTGACCAGAAGTTTTATATGATTCCGAGACCCTGTGTAAGAATAGAACAGGACAAGTCAATCAGCTACTTAAAGGAGAACGCAGATCACTACGGAAGATCTTTGGCCATATAGGTTTTTTTATCGTATGGCTTTTAGTGCCGGGAGTGTCCGAGGACATGTTCGGCTCGCCATAGGCTGTAGCTGCTTCTATGCGGACACCCATGAGGTGAGCTACAAGTACCGTCGCGTGTTGAGTGTTGTCTGGGGAGGAAACTGTGATTGTAAGGACGAGGAATTGGAAGGTAGCGGCTGTGGCCTATAGTGAGGGATCAACCCCGGCATTTGACTGGAAGGAAGATGGGAAACCACAGAAGACTTTCTTCAAGCTTGCCGGCGGGGGTATTCGAACCTCCTAGCCTTCCGGATGTGAGCGACTGCCATCAGCCACGCCGTAATGACCACGGCTAACTTACCCGGTAATAGATGGGTTGACGGACAGGTTGGACTTATATCAAATAAAGAAGTATACAGCAAGATGGAACCGATAACAACAACAGGAAGATTGCTGTTTTATGGGCACATCTTCCGTATGAATAATGACCGGTTCACAAAGAAAATCTGGAATTTTCTTAAACCGAAGATCTCCAAGTTGAAATGGTTCCAAGAGTGTGTAAAATATATGAGACAGGTGGGCATTACGGAGGATAAAATCAAAGACAGGATAGTTTCAGAAGGATGGTGAAAACCTATCAGTGTTTTATGGTGGAGGCAGATCCCAGGAGGCGAAGAGGCCCTTTAAAAGAGGAGCGGAAGAGAAAGCTGATAAATGGGCTCAAGAGATAGCCTACTCGCAAGATGTCAAAGCTGGCAAACGAACAAGACGCAGACACTGAAATAAGAGTGGTTGTTAACACGCAGTCCATAGAGGCTCGAGTCGACGGTTAAGAAAATACACTTTGATGACCAGTTTTGATCGTCAAGCATTCATCATCAGATCTTTTACACTTAGGCTATTAGATCTTTGTCTACTACAAGTATGGGTTATGATATTTACAAATATACAGTGTGGTCCACCCGCCCCTTATTATTTAGTTTTATGAAACCCAACTAACATCGCATTTCTCCCGATGGTCGATATTGCTCTGCGCTCTGACTGTGAGACAGCAATGTAATTGGGTCATGGGTCTAGCAAGGAAAAACCGACCTTAAACTTTTCCCCGCCAAAAACTATGGCCCATTCTACTAACATATGACTTACTGCTCCTTGAAATAACACACATACACGTAATACGATCCAATTAATAGCTTTCGCCACGTGATCTGTAATAGTAGAAAGTTAAATCAACACCATAAACCGTGATTGAAGACTTTGAGATGGAATTAAACGTTTGAGGTGGGACGGCTACAGAACTACAGCACGTTTAGCGTGCTGTATCTGCCATGTGTTGATGGCTGAGTAAGTTGGTCACTAGTCGTGGCCGAGTGAGGTGCGTGTGAGCGCGCTGTGTGACCGCATTGGAAGAGTGTACATTTTCTAATACCGGTGCTTCCGATAGTTCCACGGGTGAACTGACCTTCCGTGTGTCATTCGGACAATACTTTTTCAAGTAGTGTTCCAGATAGGACAACAAAACCAGGAAACCCAGAAAACCCCGCTGAAAATCATGTCCGGATACCAGAGAAAAAATACCGTACGCTGCCAATGGGACAAGCAGAGTTCTCGCGCCACACCAGGAGAAATTCACCGCTGGATTAGCGATACTCTCCGGTTGACTGTCGACCAAGTAGAAGCCATCCAGTTAAATGCACAAGAAAAAACCATGTACATCAAGGTAATCAGCATATCTACTTATCAGAAATTGTTAAATAATTTTGCAGATCCTATTAAATTTCAGTATGCCTCAGGCGAAATGACTAATGTTAAGCTCTCCCCAGCGGATTCCAATTTTACCACAGTGCGTATATTTAATGTCCCACTTGAAGTTCCACCTGAAATTTTCAAATCCGTCCTGTCGAAATATGGCACTGTGAGTGAAGTCAGGAAAGAACAATGGTCTTCTGCTTATCAGTTCCCGGTGTATAATGGAATACGCGCAGTCACAATGGAAATAAAACAAGATATCCCCTCCACTGAGACTTTTGGTGGCCATTCTGGCTACCTATCTTATAATGGACAGAAACAGACCTGTTTAATTTGCAATGCTAACACACACCTACGTATCAATTGCCCACAGAAAATGATTCCCCTCGGTATAACTCCAACACAACAACGACGTGTTCAATACTCGGAAGTCGTGACACAGCAAACGTCACATGAACACATGTTTATTGATCAGTCAGCTGGGACAACACCAGCAGTGGCCTCTGCTACACACGACGCAGAACTGGTACCTTACACTGACCAGCTCAGCGAGTCACAGAGTGCCCCTGCGCTATCGGCAACATGTATCGCAGCCTTAGAACCAATTATGCCGCCACTACAGGCTGCCACAGAAATTTTGTCTTCACTGCCCCCACCTTCTCTGGTACCTACCGACTCACCTACGCAGGTTGATCGGGGATCCGAGAACGTATCTAAAAAGATAAAAACAAATGCCTCGATTGCCGTACCAGCCCAGAAGAATCAAACTGGCTCCACAAACGTTCCCGCAGCTGTGAAAAAGAAACAAAATCTTCATTCTACGTCATCTAGGGACCCACGAACGCTCTCAAACGCTGACTGCCGGCCTATGAATAGCAATCATAAGGAACTATCTCAACCTAATTTGACATAGTGCACCAGGATAATTCTCAGCTGTGTCTTCTTTCGAGTCCACCTTCCAGTATGTCTAGCACAGCTTTTATACTTCTCTTAATGGCGCAATTTCTCACTGTGGCCACTGTGAATATCAATGTAATAGAATGCCCTCTGAAATTTCAACTGTTGGAGAGATTCCTTCGAGATGCAGACATTGACATTGCCTTCATTCAAGAAGTTGCCATACCGTGTTTACCCATATCTGCCTTCTACAAACAATACATCAATACCGGTAATACGAATAGAGGGACCGGATTCCTCATAAGACATGATATCCCACTCGAAGGTGTGCTATGTCATCCATCAGGACGCATAATATCTGGACACATAAACAATACCACCCTGATAAATGTATATGCCCCATCCGGGTCCAATAAACGTGTGGAACGGAAAATGTTCTTTCAACAGAGTATACTGCCTCATCTGCACGACGTTAAGGAAAAACTTATTCTTGCAGGGGATTTCAATTGTATTCAACGCACAGAGGATTCCACTAGTCCATACAAAGGTGTCAACCCGGCTCTCAGGACCCTTCTTACCTCCCTACACCTCATTGATGCTGTGGATAGTTTAAGGGTGCCCCTGCCCCATTACACCTGTATAAGTCACAACTCCTCATCACGAATCGACCGCATCTACCTTTCACAGGAACTTATCCAGCCTAGACGATATGAAGTGATACCTGCCAGTTTCACTAACCATCATGCTGTCGTATGTACAATCTCTTACCCCCATCCCATATTTCACATAGGAAGAGGTTATTGGAAACTGAATTGCTCGCTGTTACTGGAGGAGGAATGCCAAGATATTTTCAGACAACACTGGACTCGATGGGTCCAACAAAAAATGCAAATTTCGCGACTGCGCAGACTGGTGGGATATTTTGGTTAAACCAGGGATCCGCCGCGTCTTTAAGAACATATCTTACCAACGAGGTCGGGAAAGACGGGATACAGTTGAATTTTACTATCGAGTTCTTCGCCAGCTCCAGCAAAGATCTGATGCTGGGGAGCGTATATATGACCAGATTCGGGAAGTTAAAACCAAGCTCCTGTCTCTACAGCAACGAACGCTCGCTCATATAAACGTGGCTTTAAAAGATCGTACAGTGCTCCCAGACGAAAGTGCAAGTGTATACCATATCGCCAAAGGACAACGTGAGCGGCAACGTAAATATATCCACCGCCTCCGCACCAGTACTGGAAGTGTCGTCACCTCCCCTGACGCTATACGTAGTGAAATATCACTATTTTATCAACGGTTCTACGCTCCGGCTCCAATTGATCCACAGCAGGTGAACATATTGCTTTCATCTTGCAATACCCATCTGTCTCCGGACAACAAAACTCGGCTCAGCGCGGATATTACGGATGAAGAGATTCACTCTGTGGTTAAGCACCTCCCAAACAACCGCTCACCTGGCATTGATGGACTGCCATATGAAATGTATAAACACTTCTGGCCTCTCATTGGCAAAGAATTTTGTCATGTCCTGCGTACCATTCTCCAACGTCGTGCTCTTTGTCGATCACATCACGAGGGTACCATAGTCCTCATACCAAAAACATCCTCTCCCATGGCAGTTGGTGACTTCCGACCAGTTACTCTGCTCTGCAGTGATTATAAAGTCCTTACCAAAGTACTTGCATGCCGATTGAAGACTGTTCTACATGATATCATTGGTGATGAACAATGTTGCAGCATTCCTGGAAGAACTCTGTTAACAAACTTAGCGATACTAAGGGACCTACACCTAAAAGCCGAAATGCTCCCCACTGAGCCAATGAGTTTTCTCACCTTGGATCTTGATAAAGCTTTCGATCGCATCAGTCATGAATACTTGTACATGGTCTTGCAGCACTTTGAATTTCCTGCAATCCTTATTGACTACATTCGTATATTAAATTGTAATGCTACGTCTCGAGTGCTCGTCAACGGTTTTCTTTCCCCTCTGATTCCAATACAACGATCAGTTAGGCAAGGATGTCCCCTCTCCATGCTACTTTTTGTCATTGGCCTTGAACCGTTCATTCGGACTACCCAGGTGAAGCTACAGGGTTATAAACTGTCCACACATGTTTTTGGCATGTGCGCCTATGCTGATGACGTATCCATATTGATCCGCAATAATGAAGACATCTCCCACATCGATAGCGTCCTTCAGCTCTACCATATCGCCTCTGGAGCACAATCGAACCCCCAGAAAACTGCTTTGCTTCCGCTCAATAATATCTCAGTAATTACCCAACAGCCCTGGTTCCGGATAGTAAATGAGGTGAAAATTCTTGGCATTACCTGGAAGCAATCGATTCTGGACACGGTGCACGCAAACTGGACTAAGGTCATTGCCAAAGTTAGGGGAGTGCTGATCCAATTTGGTCAAAGAAACCTCAATATAGTGCAACGGGTCGTAGTCCTCAACGTATTTGCGCTCTCTAAAATATGGTATGTCGCACAACTTTTCCCACTTCCCAAAATGTTTGAGAGCCAATTGGCAAAATATATAGGTTGGTTTCTATGGCAAGGATTTTTGTTCCGAGTACAACGGGAACAGTTGTATCTCCCATCCCGGCCAGGCGGGCTAGGGCTAACCGCTCATGGCATGAAATGCCGTGCACTCCTCTGCAAGAACGATATCACCATTCTTTCCCAACATGACACTTTTACGAAAGCGCTATACAAAGATATTCGGAACACAGCCCGTGGTTGTGAGAGAGCTTTGCCGAAGATATTTAGGGACCATCAACAGCACCTTCTGGAAACTGTTCGCCAAATGCCTTCAGGGACTGTTCCAACGACGAAAAGTATTTATAACATGTTGCGGCAAGTGGTACACTCCAAACCGCGAATCGAGGCCACCACCCTCTACGTCCATTGGCCCACTGTTTGGAAAAATTTTGGGGCTATGACCATTTCTTCTGCTGTACACTCCCGGGTTTTTATCTTCCTCAACGATCTCATCCCAACCGCTCTACGGCGATATACCATCCGTCTTGAAGCTTACCCATGGTGTACTATATGTGGTCAAACTGATACGGCGATACACCGCTTCACATCATGCACGCGAGTTGCCTCCACGTGGCTGTGGTGTAAGGGAAACGTATGTCAACTATTAAATGTGCCCACGGATGACCTTGATGACAGGAAGTTGATTCGCTTGTCGGTGACCGCCTTCCCCCAAATTAAACAGACTGCCATTGTGTGGATAATGGGCCAATATGTACACTTCGTGATGGACAATGATCAACATTTCTCATTCCTGGATCTCAGGTATCACCTGCAGAAAGAGCGTTGGAAGCTTAGTGAAAGTGGACAATTGTACGATAAATATGGACACTATCTGGACTTTCTTGTGATGTAATAGTATGGTATTTATCATATCTGACAATTCTGTAATTCTGTAAAGAGCTAATAATAATAAAAAAAAAAAAGAGGGTTAAAGCCTGACCGTACGTGATGGGCGAGAGCGGGTAGAATGCTGCTTCGAATCCAGTAGTAGGCATACTTTTTTGAACGAAAGCCCACATTCCATTTTAGTCGGGATGAAACTACATGGCCACATTTATTTCCTTACGACGAATTTTTGTGAAGAGTACGTTGCATTTTGCTGATTTATAAAGAGAATATGATCGAATTGGTACGTTATGCCACGTGACCTGCAATGGCAGAAAATTAAAAAACTGGCATGAATATTACCATAACATATCGAAGTGTCGCTCCGGAGGTCCGAGTTCGATTCCCAGCTCTGCCAAGAAATATAATACTTGTCTGAGGGCTGAAATTGGGTACACGTAGCCTCATGAAGCAAATATGAGAAGAAGTGGGTTCGATTCCCACCTCAGCCACTCTGGAAATGGTTTTCCGTGGTTTCCCACTTCTACTCCGGCCAAATTCCGGGACGGATTCTATCTTAAGGCCACGGCCACCTCCTTCCAAATCCTTTATTGCAAATACACACATAATTACAAGCCCGAAATAACTCAGGTTATCAGACAAATTCTACAGACACACCGAATAAAACGGGGCTAAATGACCGCGATGTTCTAGCCCCTGAAATGAAACAAAACAACAACATATCGAAGGATATTCTGATCGCCAGTGCTTGCATCAAAGTATACATATTCCTTAGAAATTCCCATGGTATTATTAGCATACTTTCGATTTTTGCAAAAAAATGAAAGTAGACTTATGAGATCTACACAGGGCCAAAAATTGTGTGTTTGTCTGTGTGTGTGTGTGACTGTGTGTCTGTGTGTGTGTGTGAGTGTGTGTACTCTGATTGTCTGCCGCCTCCACCCTCCCCCCCCCTTATCAATACAAACACGGTGAAACCGAATTGAACGAAATTCGGTACAGAGGTAGAACTAGAAAAGGGCACCACAGTGTCATGTTTTATATCGCCGCCATCTTGACGGAAACGTAATGGCGGCCACCCAAATGTTCAAAGCTTAAATCAAATTACGAATAATCTAATCATCCGATCTCTACCAAATTTTACAACAACATATATTTATATGGCGAGCGTCTTTTGAATAAACTACAAGGTAATCAGCCCAATAGTTTGCAGATGGCGGCCATGTATGTGTGCAAATCGATTCCCCCTATCAATTCAAACACGGTGAAACCGAATTAAACGATAATTAGTACAGAGGTAGCACTAGCAAAGGACACCTCAGAGTCATGTTTTATATCGCCATCATCTTGACGGAAACGTAATGGTGGCCACGCAAATGTTCAAAGTTTAAATCAAATTACGACTAACCTCTTCATCCGATATCTACCAAATTTTGCAACAACATATACTTGTATGGCGAGCGTCGTTTGACTGAACTACAAGGTCATTAGCCAATTAGTTTGCAGATGGTGGCCATGTATGTGTGCAAATCGATTCCCCCTATCTTTTCAAACACGGTGAAACAGAATGGAACGATGTTTGGTACAGAGGTAGCACTAGCAAAGGCCACCTCAGTGTCATGTTTTATATCGCCGCCATCTTGACGGAAACGGTAAGGCGGCCACCCAAGTGTTAAAAGGTTAAATCAAATTTCGACCAACGTAATCATTTGATCTCTACCAAATTTTCAAACAACATACCTTTTTGTGGGAAGCAACTTTTGACTGAACTACAAGATCATCAGCCCAATAGTTTGCAGATAGCGGCCATGTATGTGTGCAGATCGATCCCCCATATCAATTCAAACACGGTGAAACCGAATTGATTGCTTTTTTTACAGAGGTAGCACTAGCAAAGGGCACATCATATTCATGTATAATATCCGTATAGCACGTTGTATTTCAAGAAGCTACTACAACCGACATTCAATTGTACTCCTTGAAAAGGACAAATGTTATAACAATACCCATGCATTTAGGAGAAAGTAGGCTATATGTTCTTTACCGAACATCTTGTTTTGTTATTAAATTTAAAAAAAAGTCTTAGCATATCATAAGGCCCGTATTACACGACACTTGCTGG
The DNA here is from genome assembly GCA_946902985.2 of Meconema thalassinum. Lineage (NCBI taxonomy): Eukaryota > Metazoa > Arthropoda > Insecta > Orthoptera > Tettigoniidae > Meconema > Meconema thalassinum. The sequence continues at coordinate 108,928,945 of OX336395.1, read as the reverse complement.
CAAGGAAGCAGCTGTGTTCGCTGGTACAAAAATCCTGTATGATTCTGTTCTCTTCGTCAGTACAACTGCTTGTATGACCGAAGTGTATCACTCGCTAGCATTTTGTACGCTAAGTTGTATGAAATAAAACCGAAGGGCTGGCGTTTGAGGGCATTATTTGCAGTTCATTCGTCTTATTAACGCAAAGCGGTCGCGAAACTTGCTTTAAGTAAATTAGAAAACATGCCAGGTACTGAATGAATGCATTCCAATCAATATTTAAGATCTAACTGTAATAATTGAATAGTTTACCCGCTCGCTCATTCGAAGATCCCGGGTTCAAGACTATACAACGGCAGTTTTTATTTAAATTATTTTATTATACCCTCCCTACCTCGTACAGCAAGTTTTCAACTTGGTTTTGTTCGCTTTATCTACGAAGACGATAGTGAAAGTTATTTTCTTGTCTCATTTAAATGGTTATTTTACCTAATTACTGTTCAAAACCATGGATGGATACTATTCGTTATAATTATAATTATTTTTTTCGTCGATTTTACCCTCCAGGCTAGGTTTTCCCACGGACTCAGCGAGGGATCCCATCATTCCCGCCTCTACGGGCAGTGTCCTGCAGCTTGAAACATCTCGTTCGGGGGCTACAACTGGGGAGTTGGAATCAGCACCTCGCCCAGGCGGCCTCACCTGCAAAGCGAACAGCGTCTTCTTGAGGGATGGGAAGGGAGGGGAAGATCGGTAGGGATAGGCAAGGAAGAGGGAAGGAGGCGGCCGTGGCCGTACGGTAGGTAACATCCCGGCATTTGTCCGAAGGCGAAGTGGGAAACCACGGAAAACCACTTTGAGGATGGCTGAGGTGGGAATCGAACCCCCTCTATTCATTTGGACCACCGAGGCTGAATAGACCCCGTCCCAGTCCTCATACCACTTTTCAAATTTCATGTCAGAGCCGGGAATCAAACCCAGGACGTCCGGGGTGGCAGCTAATCACGCTGACCACTACGCATCGGAGGCGACTCTATTCGTGATAATTAGAATTTTAATAGTTCAATATTTATCCCAAAATAATAATATGACACGTTCTGTAATTTCTGCCTTGCTGCGAGGCTCAGCGGTAACGTTCTCGCTTGCTGTGCCCAAGATTGCAGGTTCGTATCCTGGCGCAGTCAGCTGGCATTTGATGGTGCGCAAATGCTAGGGAGCCGTGCCAGTAGATTTACTGGCACGTTGAAGGTCCCCTTCGGAGCAAAATTCCGACACCCCGGAGTATCTAAAAGCCAGAGCAGTTAAAAAGGACGTAAAACCAATAATGTTATAATTATCTGTATTTACTGTATGTTTGGGGCAGATGACCTCGTAGTTCCGCCCCTTAAAACCTCACTAACTAACTATTACTGTATGTGTATAGCAAGCGCTTTTCGCACAGACGCTGTTGAAAGAAATTATAGTTTCGGTCTGATGTATCTATTCGTAGATTTGTTATGTGGGTCGTCTGAGTGTGTCTGAATTTTCCTTTAAATCAAGGTGTCAAAATTTCAAACACTCGCTACCTTGAATATACAGGATACCTTGCTTTCGTTCTACAGATCATTATGTCGTCGTCCAATCTGGCTGCGTAACATCGGATAAGTACGGTCCTTTTGAGGACCAAATAAAAAATCACTCGTTGGAACAGATAGATATGCGTCCATAATACATCCACAATAAACTACATTAAGCAAAAAAAAAAAAAAAAAGAAGTACTAGTTCAAGGTTCGAACCTACTACTACTAGGCGACTTCGTTAACGCTACTATAGTAATTCTTGATTTAGCCACCAAAGCTACCGGGAACCAGTGTGTATTGCTGGCACGTATTGAATCTATTCGTAGACTCTTCCTGCCCAATCATAAGAAGGTGTTATTCGGAGCTCTGATTGTTTCAATCATGCATTATATTTGAGGTCATTGAAAGAACACTGCCACTATTGATTTCCACTATAATCGCGAGGATGTACTCAACGGTAAAGTTGTACAATGGACGTAAAGGAGCAGGTACGAATGTTTTTAGGATGACTGTGATATACGCGTTAGTTGGGTTGCCTTCCTCCAAAAATAATAAGGGGCTGGTGGACCACACTGTATATATACTTATTTAGTTGCAATAGTAATTAAACTAGCACTACTAGTCAAGATATGTGATTTCTTTGTTGAGATAATGATAGTGGTGATTGATCTTAAAGTTTGCTTTCTTAATGTGTTATTAACCGGTCAGGTTATTGCGGATTGTGCACTTAGCTGTCTGAGTGATGTGTGGGCTGCTATCGTGCAGCTGCCTGCACTGAACTGGGAGGTATTTCCTGTCTTGTTACGTTATCTCTTAACTTTCTTGGCTGTTGCCCCCACAGTCCTAACTGCCTATATTTGTCCAGCACATGTGTATTGCCAGGTTTAGAACATCCTAATTAGGTATATGTTACTATATTCTGGACTTATTCAACTATTAAAGACCAGTCATTTATGAAATGAAAATCCACAGCCATCTTCCTGTCATCCAACCGGGTCAGGGATGGGAATGAATGAAGCCCCCATCTAGCGGCGAGGATATGAACTGTGCCGGCTGCCGAAGCCTGTCGCACTCCCCTGGGGCAATGATTAAATGCATGACAGATGAAATGAAAATACAGTGGAGAGTGTTCCCGGATTGAAATTTGTGACAGGGAAAACCGGAGTACCCGGAGAAAAGCATGTCTCCCTCCGCTTTGTCCAGCACAAATCCCACATGGAGTGACCGAGATTTGAACCACGGACCCAGTGGTGAGAGGCCGGCGTGCTGCCGCCTAAGCCACGGAGGCTCACCAGTCATATATATTATATATATTATATAGTTCCCACCTACGGCGCTCACAAGCGACTGATCGTGGCAAATAAACATTCAAATGAAAGAAAATAGACATTAGCATTGACAAATTGCACTCTAATTTCATAAATATCCATAATTTATTTAAGAAATTACTTTAAAAAAAATGTACGAAGTGTGCGATTTGCAGATACTGTTGCTGTAGGAAAATACGCTCCATGATTGCTGTCCACTTCACATTTTGGCCGCTGTGACGCCTGTTTCATGTCATTTGAACATTCTGAGGTATTTCCTTTATCATTTTGCATGGATTTCAGAAACAGTAAATCAAATCGTAAAATTTCATAAATATCGAATAACCGGCGAGTGTTATGATGATACAATTTTCAGTGATTGCCTTCTTAAGTTAGGGGACGTAGAACTTGGAATTCTAACTGAAATGTTAATAGTGTTCTATAATCATTTGTTTGAAATAAAAACAAAACAACTTTTATCCTTAAGTCTCTCATTATAAAACTATTGGGGAAAGTGTGGTTTATGAACGGGTCCGCTAGTCTACCTTATTTGCATAAGAATAAAACTTGTAAGAAACGGCTGTCAAGGAAATGTCTCCAAAAGTAGATGAAAAAGGATTACTAGCGCTTAGAGACAGCCCAGCGGGACTGACGAAGTGACCCGAATACCCACGACCGCTACCGATTATCCATCCCCAGTCACCTGTTCCTCGTTGAGGCAGACCAGCGCAGCGGGGCAATAACAATGTACCCCAAACTTCCCAACCTAGACCGATCATTATGTAAATACATAGTCTTTCCATTTGATTACTGTATATAGAACCTAATAAAAAAAGATAAATGTATATGTATTAGAACCTTAGCTATCATATAACTACATGTTATTGTTACATATCTGATTTCAATGACATTTGTTTTATATATTTTTAATTTTAATGTAAAATTACATATTCTGTGATTTTACATATTTGATCAAAATTACATTTTTAAAACATAATTTTACTTTATTTTACTAAATCTGTCTCTTACTGTAAAAAAAAGTAATTTTTTGCAAGTGAAATATACGTTAATTCTAAACAGTCTGTATGACAATATCTGTTCACTAGAAACTCGGGTACGTGAAACTGTTTTCCCAAGCAATTCGTAAGCTGTTGAGAAAGGGCCAGGGAAGAATATCAAGAAATATATTAGTGGAGGAAAAGTCATGAAAATTCACGTAGCACCTTGCCGGAGACTCAGCTCAGTTGTCCAGTGAGTGCCTGAGTCTCATAATAATATCAACATGTAATAATAGTAAGTGAAATATGTAATATTAATTTCATTTTTATATAAATTATATACGGTATTACACATGATATTGCTTGTAGATTCCTCATTTTATTCATTATATTTGTATGCAAAATAAAGTGTGGTACGGGGTAGATAACCCTGCTGTTCCTCCCCTTAAAACAATAACAATAAAACAAAAGTGGTGTACAATAATTAATTAATTAAGCATGCCCATATTATAGCAAACATACATAAATTTCATTATGTCTGAGAAAATGTGTACAAACTAAAGAATAAGTAATGTTTGGAGCACTTTTTGTTTCCGGGGTGGGAGGTTTAACAGGTTGAAAAGTAGAGTCTTAGGCACTCAATGGACAACTGAAATAAACTTAAGTCCAGCCGCCGAGTTTCCGATAGGCTGCTACGTGAATTTTCATGCCCTTATCTCCACTAATATATTTCTTCCTTTGTCCTTTCTCAACAGCTTATGAATTGCTTGGAAAATTCGTTTTATGTAACTGTGTTTCTTGTGAACAAATGTGTACCGACTGTTTAGAATTACCTTATATTTCACTTGCGAATAGGTACTCTTTTTTACAGTAAGAGACAGAATATGTCATCTTAAATACGAGTATATAATAGTACATTATGCAACGAGCCTATAATGGCTATAATTAAGACACGAGTATGTTTATAAAACGAGCTTTAGCGAGTTTTATAATTTCCATACGAGTGTCTTAATTACCATTATAGGCGAGTTGCATACGACTGTTTATGTTCGACGATAATTATAACTTTATTACATGTTTTAACATAAATATTCATAAATATCTGTTCAGTAACTAGAATTTTGTGATCGGGTGGTCCGCTAGGTAGCATATCACCATGTTCCAAGCTCTCTGGCCGACCGACGCATGCGCTCTGTGTGCTTGCAATGCCATATGCAGGCCATATGTTTTCATCTGCCGCCCCTCAGTAATATTGTCACCGGAGTCGTCTCAAGAATATGCGCTGTGTAGAAATTAGTGTTGGTGATTCTAAGGTACAGTGCTATTTCTTGTCTCATATTCGCCAGTTTATTTACGCGAACATATGGACGGTGCGTATTCCATGTCGGTAATTTATTATAGTTCGATGTTGTGTTTATGTCCGACATGTTGAATTTTGAGCGCATGCGCGAAGGTATCCTTTCCTAATTGGTCAATGAACGAGCTCTGATTGGCTGGAGAAACTGTATCATAATGGAAAACAGTGTTATAATACCATCATTATGATACAGTTTTCTGACACATAATAGTGAGGGTCGAACATAAAGTAAAATTATGTCATTTTGATCAAATATGTAAAATAAAAACACAGAATATGTAATTTTACATTAGAAATTTAAAATATATAAAACAAACGTCGTTATGATGAGATACGGTTTGTAACAATAAAATGTAATTATATGATAGGGAAGGTTCTAATTCATTGACATTTATCATTTTTAGTATGTATAAGCAAAGGGAAAGAATATGTATTTACATTTCGGGTACGTTCTTATTGCCCCACTGCGCTGGTCTGTCTCAACGAGGAACAACTGACTGCCCCGATGGTCTGTATCGAGGGGGATGGATGATCGGTTACGGTCGTGAGTATTCGGGTCGCTTCGTTAGCCCCACTGGGCTGTCTCTAAGCGCTAGTAAAAAGATTTGGTACATGTTTGCCAATGTTGACATACTTCAAAAGCCCTCATCTTGGAAAAAGATTAACATTTTTGCTCCAAACTAACTTCCTATGACATTTCAATATGCTGAGAGCCCAAAACATCAGAAAATAGAAAATTAAATATTTCAACCGAACCCTAAGTTGTTGTGCTCCTTAAAACAACTCATCTGAATGGAGTAACCATCGTTATCTCAATTAAAACATGACACATCTCGACCTAATAATGATTCAACGTTTGGTTTATGGCTTCTCTGGGCTCTGGGTTCAAATCCCGCCGTTGGCTGTCTTTGAAATTGTGTCCCATGGCTAATGTTAGCAACGGCCGCATCATTCTATGTTCTTGCTCATTTCATACCTCATTAAATCCTTCACATGAATCCGGTCAAAGAAATCACTTCCCGACCACAAGTGTATAGGAAATGACGGGGAATAGAAATATTGTACTGTTTGCAATGGAGTCTAGTGACCTTTGACAAATATAAGTTGGCAACATTGACTGCTGTAAAAAGGAACATAGATCTTTTCTACTTTAATCTTCAGCTGCAGGCGCTGAGGTAACGAGCTAGAAAGAGCACTTATACTAATGAAGTCAAATGAAATGCCCGCAGCGCTGGTAAGGTAAATGGGTTGCATACCGTCCAGGCGGAGTGCTAAAGAAATGTAGTTATGCCTCATTAAATTAAAGCAAGTTGCTTGAATTCTCTCGCAATTAGACAGTAATTTACTGGAGAAAGGTGTTGGATAAAAGGTAGCCACACGTATTAAGGCAGCCATCACAACTGCCTCAAGGTTCGAATCTCAGCGCTGACATCCGCAATGCCCATGTCTTACCACAATCCCACTAACCATATGTAATCAAGACGGAGGTGCGGGATCGATACCCAGCTCTGCCAAGAAAATGGAATCAGATCTGAGGGCTGAAATGAAGTACACTCACTCTCATGATGCAGAAAAGAAAAGAGGTAGCTTCGATTCCCACTTCAGCCTGGTTTCACATTTCTACTCCCAACAAATGTCAAAATGGTGCCTAGGGGCAGATGACCTCGTAGTTCCACCCCATAAAACCACAATAATTAACGAACTAAAATGGTGCAACGCCACGTTCCCTTCCTATCAATCTCGTAACACCAATTCAATATACACATACTAGCCTACTATAGACATCACAATGGCACAGGCTATCAAAAAATTATCACACAAACCCAACTACATGTAAACCCATAAATGAAACAACAAATGTGATTCTGTTATCAATAGAACTGGTTGTACCAGAAGGCTCTACGAGTAGTGGAGTGTCTGTTATCAATGGATCAGACGGTACCAGAAGGCTCTACGAGTAGTGGAGTGTCTGCTGTCAATGAAACTTACTGTACTAGAAAGCTCTACGAGTATTGGAGTGTCTCTTACCAATGGAACTGACTGTACCAGAAGGCTTTGCGGGTCATTGACCCGAGGATTATCAGGCGAGAGGAAGCAAATGAGATCTCTTTCAGCGTGGTGGCTGCCAATTGACCAGACACAGTTCTCCCTTGCTCCATTCAACGAGATAAGCCGTTCCTTCACAGGGAAGTGCTCTGTCTATCGTCGCTCCGAATCTAACAATTCTTCACTAAATTTTGGCACCGAATCGTGAATACTTCCATCATCATGTTGAACATATATTTTAGCAAAGTAAGGGTCCCCATCTTAGCAAACAAAGTAGGGGTCCCCATCTTAGTAGACAAAGTAGGGGTCCCCATCTTAGCACACAAAGTAGGGGTCCCCATCTTAGCAGACAAGGTAGCGGTCCCCATCCTAGCAGACAAAGTAGGGGTCCCCGTATTAGCAGACAAAGTAGGGGTCCCCATATAAGCAGACAAACTAGGGGTCCCCATCTTAGTAGGCAAAGTAGCGGGCCCCATCTTAGCAGACAAAGTAGTGGTCCCTATCTTAGCAAATCAGGGGTCCCCATATTAGCAGACAAAGTAGTGGTAAGACAAAGTAGGGGCCCCAATTTTAGCAGACAAAGTAGCGGTCCCTATCTCAGCAGACAAAGTACGGGTTCCCATATTAGCAGACAAAGTAGGGGACCCTATCTTAGCAGACAGAGAAGCGATCCCCATCTTAGCAGACAAAGTAGGGGTCCTCATCTTAGCAGAGAAAGTAGTGGTCCCCATCTTAACGGACAAAGTAGCGGTCCCCATCTTAACAGACAAAGTGGCGGTCCCCATCTTAGCAGACAAAGTAGTGGTCCCCATCTTAACAGACAAAGTAGCGGTCCCCATCTTAACAGACAAAGTAGCGGTCCCCATCTTAACGGACAAAGTAGCGGTCCCCGTCTTAACAGACAAAGTAGCGGACCCCGTCTTAACAGACAAAGTAGCGGTCCACATCTTAACGGACAAAGTAGCGGTCCCCATCTTAACAGACAAAGTAGCGGTCCCCATTTTAACAGACAAAGTAGCTGTCCCCATCTTAACAGACAAAGTAGCGGTCCCCATCTTAGCAGACAAAGTAGTGATCCCCTAATTAGCAGGCAAAGTAGCGGTCTCCATCTTCGCAGACAAAGTAGGGGTCCCCATCTTAGCAGGAAAATTAGCGGTCCCCATCTTAGCAGACAAAGTAGCGGTCCCCATCTTAGCAGACAAAGTAGTGGTCCCCATCTTAGCAGGCAAAGTAGGGGTCCCCATCTTATCAAAGTAGCGGTCCCCATCTTAGCAGACAAAGTAGAAGTCCACATATTAGCAGGCAAAGTAGCAGTCCCAATATTAGCAGGCAAAGTAGCGGTCCCCATCTTAGCAGACAAAGTAGCGGTCCCCATCTTAGCAGACAAAGTAGGGGTGCCCATCTTAGCAGACAAAGTAGCGGTCCCCATCTTAGCAGACAAAGTAGCGGTCCCCATCTTAGCAGACAAAGTAGCGGTCCCCGTCTTAGCAGACAAAGTAGAAGTCCACATATTAGCAGGCAAAGTAGCAGTCCCCATATTAGCAGGCAAAGTAGCGGTCCCCATCTTAGCAGACAAAGTAGCGGTCCCCATCTTAGCAGACAAAGTAGAAGTCCACATATTAGCAGGCAAAGTAGCAGTCCCCATATTAGCAGGCAAAGTAGCGGTCCCCATCTTAGCAGACAAAGTAGCGGTCCCCATCTTAGCAGACAAAGTAGCGGTCTCCATCTTAGCAGACAAAGTAGCGGTCCCCATCTTAGCAGACAAAGTAGCGGTCCCCATCTTAGAAGACAAAGTAGCGGTCCCCGTCTTAGCAGACAAAGTAGCGGTCTCCATCTTAGCAGACAAAGTAGCGGTCTCCATCTTAGCAGACAAAGTAGCGGTCCCCATCTTAGCAGACAAAGTAGCGGTCCCCATCTTAGCAGACAAAGTAGCGGTCCCCATCTTAGCAGACAAAGTAGCGGTCCCCATCTTAGCACACAAAGTAGCGGTCCCCGTCTTAGCAGACAAAGTAGCGGTCCCCGTCTTAGCAGACAAAGTAGGGGTCCCCATCTTAGCACACAAAGTAGGGGTCCCCATCTTAGCAGACAAAGTAGCGGTCCCCATCTTAGCAGACAAAGTAGCGGTCCCCGTCTTAGCAGACAAAGTAGCGGTCCCCATCTTAGCAGACAAAGTAGCGGTCCCCATCTTAGCAGACAAAGTACCGGTCCCCATCTTAGCAGACAAAGTAGCGGTCCCCATCTTAGCAGACAAAGTAGCGGTTCCCGTCTTAGCAGACAAAGTAGCGGTCCCCGTCTTAGCAGACAAAGTAGTGGTCCCCATCTTAGCAGACAAAGTAGCGGTCCCCATCTTAGCAGACAAAGTAGCGGTCCCCATCTTAGCAGACAAAGTAGCGGTCCCCATCTTAGCAGACAATGTAGCGGTCCCCATCTTAGCAGACAAAGTAGCGGTCCCCATCTTAGCAGACAAAGTAGCGGTCCCCATCTTAGCAGACAAAGTAGCGGTCCCCATCTTAGCACACAAAGTAGCGGTCCCCGTCTTAGCAGACAAAGTAGCGGTCCCCGTCTTAGCAGACAAAGTAGCGGTCCCCATCTTAGCAGACAAAGTAGCGGTCCCCATCTTAGCAGACAAAGTAGCGGTCCCCATCTTAACAGACAAAGTAGCGGTCCCCATCTTAGCAGACAAAGTAGCGGTCCCCATCTTAGCAGACAAAGTAGCGGTCCCAATCTTAGCACACAAAGTAGCGGTCCCCGTCTTAGCAGACAAAGTAGCGGTCCCCGTCTTAGCAGACAAAGTAGCGGTCCCCATCTTAGCAGACAAAGTAGCGGTCCCCATCTTAGCACACAAAGTAGCGGTCCCCATCTTAGCAGACAAAGTAGCGGTCCCCGTCTTAGCAGACAAAGTAGCGGTCCTCGTCTTAGCAGACAAATTAGCAGTCCCTATCTTAGCAGACAAAGTAGCGGTCTCCATCTTAGCAGACAAAGTAGCGGTCCCCATCTTAGCAGACAAATTATCGGTCCCCATCTTAGCAGACAAAGTAGCGGTCCCCATCTTAGCAGACAAAGTAGCGGTCCCCGTCTTAGCAGACGAAGTAGCGGTCCCCATCTTAGCAGACAAAGTAGCGGTCCCCATCTTAGCAGACAAATTAGCGATCCCCATCTTAGCAGACAAAGTAGCGGTCCCCATCTTAGCAGACAAAGTAGCGGTCCCCATCTTAGCAGACAAATTAGCGGTCCCCATCTTAGCAGACAAAGTAGCGGTCTCCATCTTAGCAGACAAAGTAGCGGTCCCCATCTTAGCAGACAAATTAGCGGTCCCCATCTTAGCAGACAAAGTAGCGGTCCCCATCTTAGCAGACAAAGTAGCGGTCCCCATCTTAGCAGACAAAGTAGCGGTCCAATCTTAACAGACAAAGTAGCGGACCCCGTCTTAACAGACAAAGTAGCGGTCCCCATCTTAGCAGACAAAGTAGCGGTCACCATCTTAGCAGACAAAGTAGCGTTCCCCATCTTAGCAGACAAAGTAGCGGTCCCCATCTTAGCACACAAAGTAGCGGTCCCAATCTTAACAGACAAAGTAGCGGTCCCCATCTTAACAGACAAAGTAGAGGTCCCCATCTTCGCAGACAAAGTAGCGGTCCCCGTCTTAGCAGACAAAGTAGCGGTCCCCATCTTAGCAGACGAAGTAGCGGTCCCCATCTTAACAGACAAAGTAGCGGTCCCCATCTTAGCAGACAAAGTAGCGGTCCCCATCTTCGCACACAAAGTAGCGGTCCCCATCTTAGCAGACAAAGTAGCGGTCCCCATCTTAACAGACAAAGTAGCGGTCCCCATCTTCGCACACAAAGTAGCGGTCCCCATCTTCGCACACAAAGTAGCGGTCCCCATCTTAGCAGACAATGTAGCGGTCCCCATCTTAACAGACAAAGTAGCGGTCCCCATCTTCGCACACAAAGTAGCGGTCCCCGACTTAGCAGACAAAGTAGAGGTCCCCATCTTCGCAGACAAAGTAGCGGTCCCCATCTTAACAAACAAAGTAGAGGCCCCATCTTCGCACACAAAGTAGCGGTCCCCATCTTAGCAGACAAAGTAGCGGTCCCCATCTTAACAGACAAAGTAGCGGTCCCCATCTTCGCACACAAAGTGCCGGTCCCCATCTTAGCACACAAAGTAGCGGTCCCTATCTTAACAGACAAAGTAGCGGTCCCCATCTTAGCAGACAAAGTAGCGGTCCCCGTCTTAACAGACAAAGTAGGGGTCCCCATCTTAGCAGACAAAGTAGCGGTCCCAATCTTAACAGACAAAGTAGCGGTCCCCATCTTAGCACACAAAGTAGCGGTCCCTATCTTAACAGACAAAGTAGCGGTCCCCATCTTAGCAGAAAAAGTAGCGGTCCCTATCTTAACAGACAAAGTAGCGGTCCCCGTCTTAGCAGACAAAGTAGCGGTCCCTATCTTAGCAGACAATGTAGCGGTCCCTATCTTAACAGACAAAGTAGTGGTCTCCATCTTAGCAGACAAAGTAGCGGTCTCCATCTTAGCAGACAAAGTAGCGGTCCCCATCTTAGCAGACAAAGTGGTGGTCCCCATCTTAGCAGACAAAGTAGCGGTCCCCATCTTAGCACACAAAGTAGCGGTCCCCGTCTTAGCAGACAAAGTAGCGGTCCCCGTCTTAGCAGACAAAGTAGGGGTCCCCATCTTAGCACACAAAGTAGGGGTCCCCATCTTAGCAGACAAAGTAGCGGTCCCCGTCTTAGCAGACAAAGTAGCGGTCCCCATCTTAGCAGACAAAGTAGCGGTCCCCATCTTAGCAGACAAAGTAGCGGTCCCCATCTTAGCAGACAAAGTAGCGGTCCCCATCTTAGCAGACAAAGTAGCGGTCCCCGTCTTAGCAGACAAAGTAGCGGTCCCCATCTTAGCAGACAAAGTAGCGGTCCCCATCTTAGCAGACAAAGTAGCGGTCCCCATCTTAGCAGACAATGTAGCGGTCCCCATCTTAGCAGACAAAGTAGCGGTCCCCATCTTAGCAGACAAAGTAGCGGTCCCCATCTTAGCACACAAAGTAGCGGTCCCCGTCTTAGCAGACAAAGTAGCGGTCCCCGTCTTAGCAGACAAAGTAGCGGTCCCCATCTTAGCAGACAAAGTAGCGGTCCCCATCTTAGCAGACAAAGTAGCGGTCCCCATCTTAGCAGACAAAGTAGCGGTCCCCATCTTAGCAGACAAAGTAGCGGTCCCCATCTTAGCAGACAAAATAGCGGTCCCCATCTTAGCACACAAAATAGCGGTCCCCGTCTTAGCAGACAAAGTAGCGGTCCCCGTCTTAGCAGACAAAGTAGCGGTCCCCATCTTAGCAGACAAAGTAGCGGTCCCCATCTTAGCACACAAAGTAGCGGTCCCCATCTTAGCAGACAAAGTAGCGGTCCCCGTCTTAGCAGACAAAGTAGCGGTCCCCGTCTTAGCAGACAAATTAGCGGCCCCTATCTTAGCAGACAAAGTAGCGGTCTCCATCTTAGCAGACAAAGTAGCGGTCCCCATCTTAGAAGACAAATTAGCGGTCCCCATCTTAGCAGACAAAGTAGCGGTCCCCATCTTAGCAGACAAAGTAGCGGTCCCCGTCTTAGCAGACGAAGTAGCGGTCCCCATCTTAGCAGACAAAGTAACGGTCCCCATCTTAGCAGACAAATTAGCGTTCCCCATCTTAGCAGACAAAGTAGCGGTCCCCATCTTAGCAGACAAAATAGCGGTCCCCATCTTAGCAGACAAATTAGCGGTCCCCATCTTAGCAGACAATGTAGCGGTCTCCATCTTAGCAGACAAAGTAGCGGTCCCCATCTTAGCAGACAAAGTAGCGGTCCCCATCTTAGCAGACAAAGTAGCGGTCCCAATCTTAACAGACAAAGTAGCGGACCCCGTCTTAACAGACAAAGTAGCGGTCCCCATCTTAGCAGACAAAGTAGCGGTCACCATCTTAGCAGACAAAGTAGCGGTCCCCATCTTAGCAGACAAAGTAGCGGTCCCCATCTTAGCACACAAAGTAGCGGTCCCAATCTTAACAGACAAATTAGCGGTCCCCATCTTAACAGACAAAGTAGAGGTCCCCATCTTCGCAGACAAAGTAGCGGTCCCCGTCTTAGCAGACAAAGTAGCGGTCCCCATCTTAGCAGACAAAGTAGCGGTCCCCATCTTAACAGACAAAGTAGCGGTCCCCATTTTAGCAGACAAAGTAGCGGTCCCCATCTTCGCACACAAAGTAGCGGTCCCCATCTTAGCAGACAAAGTAGCGGTCCCCATCTTAACAGACAAAGTAGCGGTCCCCATCTTCGCACACAAAGTAGCGGTCCCCATCTTCGCACACAAAGTAGCGGTCCCCATCTTAGCAGACAAAGTAGCGGTCCCCATCTTAACAGACAAAGTAGCGGTCCCCATCTTCGCACACAAAGTAGCGGTCCCCGTCTTAGCAGACAAAGTAGAGGTCCCCATCTTCGCAGACAAAGTAGCGGTCCCCATCTTAACAGACAAATTAGAGGCCCCATCTTCGCACACAAAGTAGCGGTCCCCATCTTAGCTGACAAAGTAGCGGTCCCCATCTTAACAGACAAAGTAGCGCTCCCCATCTTCGCACACAAGGTAGCGGTCCCCATCTTAGCACACAAAGTAGCGGTCCCTATCTTAACAGACAAAGTAGCGGTCCCCATCTTAGCAGACAAAGTAGCGGTCCCCGTCTTAACAGACAAAGTAGCGGTCCCCATCGTAGCAGACAAAGTAGCGGTCCCAATCTTAACAGACAAAGTAGCGGTCCCCATCTTAGCACACAAAGTAGCGGTCCCCATCTTAGCAGACAAAGTAGCGGTCCCCATCTTAGCACACAAAGTAGCGGTCCCAATCTTAACACACAAAGTAGCGGTCACCGTCTTAGCAGACAAAGTAGCGGTCCCAATCTTAACAGACAAAGTAGCGGTCCCCGTCTTAGCAGACAAAGTAGTGGTCCCCGTCTTAGCAGACAAAGTAGCGGTCCCAATCTTAACAGACAAAGTAGCGGTCCCCGTCTTAGCAGACAAAGTAGCGGTCCCTATCTTAGCAGACAAAGTAGCGGTCCCTATCTTAACAGACAAAGTAGCGGTCCCCGTCTTAGCAGACAAAGTTGCGGTCCCCATCTTAACAGACAAAGTAGCGGTCCCCATCTTAGCAGACAAAGTAGCGGTCTCTATCTTAACAGACAAAGTAGCGGTCCCCGTCTTAGCACACAAAGTAGCGGTCCCTATATTAGCAGACAAAGTAGCGGTCCCTATATTAACAGACAAAGTAGCGGTCCCCGTCTTAACAGACAAAGTAGCGGACCCCGTCTTAACAGACAAAGTAGCGGTCCCCATCTTAGCAGACAAAGTAGCGGTCCCTATCTTAGCAGACAAAGTAGCGGTCCCCGTCTTAGCAGACAAAGTAGCGGTCCCCGTCTTAGCAAACAAAGTAGCGGTCCCCATCTTAGCAGACAAATTAGCGGTCCCCATCTTAGCACACAGAGTAGCGGTCCCCATCTTAGCAGACAAAGTAGCGGTCCCCATCTTAGCAGACAAAGTAGCGGTCCCCATCTTAGCAAACAAAGTAGCGGTCCCCATCTTAGCACACAAAGTAGCGGTCCCCGTCTTAGCAAACAAAGTAGCGGTCCCCATCTTAGCAGACAAAGTAGGGGTCCCCATCTTAGCAGACAAAGTAGCCGTCCCCATCTTAGCAGACAAAGTAGCGGTCCCAATCTTAGCAGACAAAGTAGCGGTCCCCGTCTTAGCACACAAAGTAGCGGTCCCAATCTTAGCAGACAAAGTAGCGGTCCCCGTCTTAACAGACAAAGTAGCGGTCCCCATCTTAGCAGACAAAGTAGCGGTCCCCGTCTTAACAGACAAAGTAGCGGTCCCCATCTTAGCAGACAAAGTAGCGGTCCCAATCTTAGCAGACAAAGTAGCGGTCCCCATCTTAACAGACAAAGTAGCGGTCCCAATCTTAGCAGACAAAGTAGCGGTCCCCGTCTTAGCACACAAAGTAGCGGTCCCAATCTTAGCAGGCAAAGTAGCGGTCCCCATCTTAGCACACAAAGTAGCGGTCCCAATCTTAGCAGACAAAGTAGCGGTCCCCGTCTTAACAGACAAATTAGCGGTCCCCATCTTAGCAGACAAAGTAGCGGTCCCCATCTTAGCAGACAAAGTACCGGTCCCCGTCTTAGCACACAAAGTAGGGGTCCCCATCTTAGCACACAAAGTAGGGGTCCCCATCTTAGCAGACAAAGTAGCGGTCCCCATCTTAGCAGACAAAGTAGCGGTCCCCGTCTTAGCAGACAAAGTAGCGGTCCCCGTCTTAACAGACAAAGTAGCGGTCCCCATCTTAGCAGACAAAGTAGCGGTCCCTATCTTAGCAGACAAAGTAGCGGTCCCCGTCTTAGCAGACAAAGTAGCGGTCCCCGTCTTAGCACACAAAGTAGGGGTCCCCATCTTAGCACACAAAGTAGGGGTCCCCATCTTAGCAGACAAAGTAGCGGTCCCCATCTTAGCAGACAAAGTAGCGGTCCCCGTCTTAGCAGACAAAGTAGCGGTCCCCATCTTAGCAGACAAAGTAGCGGTCCCCATCTTAGCAGACAAAGTACCGGTCCCCATCTTAGCAGACAAAGTAGCGGTCCCCATCTTAGCAGACAAAGTAGCGGTCCCCGTCTTAGCAGACAAAGTAGCGGTCCCCGTCTTAGCAGACAAAGTAGTGGTCCCCATCTTAGCAGACAAAGTAGCGGTCCCCATCTTAGCAGACAAAGTAGCGGTCCCCATCTTAGCAGACAAAGTAGCGGTCCCCATCTTAGCAGACAATGTAGCGGTCCCCATCTTAGCAGACAAAGTAGCGGTCCCCATCTTAGCAGACAAAGTAGCGGTCCCCATCTTAGCAGACAAAGTAGCGGTCCCCATCTTAGCACACAAAGTAGCGGTCCCCGTCTTAGCAGACAAAGTAGCGGTCCCCGTCTTAGCAGACAAAGTAGCGGTCCCCATCTTAGCAGACAAAGTAGCGGTCCCCATCTTAGCAGACAAAGTAGCGGTCCCCATCTTAACAGACAAAGTAGCGGTCCCCATCTTAGCAGACAAAGTAGCGGTCCCCATCTTAGCAGACAAAGTAGCGGTCCCCATCTTAGCACACAAAGTAGCGGTCCCCGTCTTAGCAGACAAAGTAGCGGTCCCCGTCTTAGCAGACAAAGTAGCGGTCCCCATCTTAGCAGACAAAGTAGCGGTCCCCATCTTAGCACACAAAGTAGCGGTCCCCATCTTAGCAGACAAAGTAGCGGTCCCCGTCTTAGCAGACAAAGTAGCGGTCCCCGTCTTAGCAGACAAATTAGCGGTCCCTATCTTAGCAGACAAAGTAGCGGTCTCCATCTTAGCAGACAAAGTAGCGGTCCCCATCTTAGCAGACAAATTATCGGTCCCCATCTTAGCAGACAAAGTAGCGGTCCCCATCTTAGCAGACAAAGTAGCGGTCCCCGTCTTAGCAGACGAAGTAGCGGTCCCCATCTTAGCAGACAAAGTAGCGGTCCCCATCTTAGCAGACAAATTAGCGATCCCCATCTTAGCAGACAAAGTAGCGGTCCCCATCTTAGCAGACAAAGTAGCGGTCCCCATCTTAGCAGACAAATTAGCGGTCCCCATCTTAGCAGACAAAGTAGCGGTCTCCATCTTAGCAGACAAAGTAGCGGTCCCCATCTTAGCAGACAAATTAGCGGTCCCCATCTTAGCAGACAAAGTAGCGGTCCCCATCTTAGCAGACAAAGTAGCGGTCCCCATCTTAGCAGACAAAGTAGCGGTCCAATCTTAACAGACAAAGTAGCGGACCCCGTCTTAACAGACAAAGTAGCGGTCCCCATCTTAGCAGACAAAGTAGCGGTCACCATCATAGCAGACAAAGTAGCGTTCCCCATCTTAGCAGACAAAGTAGCGGTCCCCATCTTAGCACACAAAGTAGCGGTCCCAATCTTAACAGACAAAGTAGCGGTCCCCATCTTAACAGACAAAGTAGAGGTCCCCATCTTCGCAGACAAAGTAGCGGTCCCCGTCTTAGCAGACAAAGTAGCGGTCCCCATCTTAGCAGACGAAGTAGCGGTCCCCATCTTAACAGACAAAGTAGCGGTCCCCATCTTAGCAGACAAAGTAGCGGTCCCCATCTTCGCACACAAAGTAGCGGTCCCCATCTTATCAGACAAAGTAGCGGTCCCCATCTTAACAGACAAAGTAGCGGTCCCCATCTTCGCACACAAAGTAGCGGTCCCCATCTTCGCACACAAAGTAGCGGTCCCCATCTTAGCAGACAATGTAGCGGTCCCCATCTTAACAGACAAAGTAGCGGTCCCCATCTTCGCACACAAAGTAGCGGTCCCCGTCTTAGCAGACAAAGTAGAGGTCCCCATCTTCGCAGACAAAGTAGCGGTCCCCATCTTAACAAACAAAGTAGAGGCCCCATCTTCGCACACAAAGTAGCGGTCCCCATCTTAGCAGACAAAGCAGCGGTCCCCATCTTAACAGACAAAGTAGCGGTCCCCATCTTCGCACACAAAGTGCCGGTCCCCATCTTAGCACACAAAGTAGCGGTCCCTATCTTAACAGACAAAGTAGCGGTCCCCATCTTAGCAGACAAAGTAGCGGTCCCCGTCTTAACAGACAAAGTAGGGGTCCCCATCTTAGCAGACAAAGTAGCGGTCCCAATCTTAACAGATAAAGTAGCGGTCCCCATCTTAGCACACAAAGTAGCGGTCCCTATCTTAACAGACAATGTAGCGGTCCCCATCTTAGCAGAAAAAGTAGCGGTCCCTATCTTAACAGACAAAGTAGCGGTCCCCGTCTTAGCAGACAAAGTAGTGGTCCCCATCTTAGCAGACAAAGTAGCGGTCCCAATCTTAGCACACAAAGTAGCGGTCCCCGTCTTAGCAGACAAAGTAGCGGTCCCCGTCGTAGCAGACAAAGTAGGGGTCCCCATCTTAGCACACAAAGTAGGGGTCCCCATCTTAGCAGACAAAGTAGCGGTCCCCGTCTTAGCAGACAAAGTAGCGGTCCCCATCTTAGCAGACAAAGTAGCGGTCCCCTTCTTAGCAGACAAAGTAGCGGTCCCCATCTTAGCAGACAAAGTAGCGGTCTCCATCTTAGCAGACAAAGTAGCGGTCCCCGTCTTAGCAGACAAAGTAGCGGTCCCCATCTTAGCAGACAAAGTAGCGGTCCCCATCTTAGCAGACAAAGTAGCGGTCCCCATCTTAGCAGACAATGTAGCGGTCCCCATCTTAGCAGACAAAGTAGCGGTCCCCATCTTAGCAGACAAAGTAGCGGTCCCCATCTTAGCACACAAAGTAGCGGTCCCCGTCTTAGCAGACAAAGTAGCGGTCCCCGTCTTAGCAGACAAAGTAGCGGTCCCCATCTTAGCAGACAAAGTAGCGGTCCCCATCTTAGCAGACAAAGTAGCGGTCCCCATCTTAGCAGACAAAGTAGCGGTCCCCATCTTAGCAGACAAAGTAGCGGTCCCCATCTTAGCAGACAAAATAGCGGTCCCCATCTTAGCACACAAAATAGCGGTCCCCGTCTTAGCAGACAAAGTAGCGGTCCCCGTCTTAGCAGACAAAGTAGCGGTCCCCATCTTAGCAGACAAAGTAGCGGTCCCCATCTTAGCACACAAAGTAGCGGTCCCCATCTTAGCAGACAAAGTAGCGGTCCCCGTCTTAGCAGACAAAGTAGCGGTCCCCGTCTTAGCAGACAAATTAGCGGCCCCTATCTTAGCATACAAAGTAGCGGTCTCCATCTTAGCAGACAAAGTAGCGGTCCCCATCTTAGAAGACAAATTAGCGGTCCCCATCTTAGCAGACAAAGTAGCGGTCCCCATCTTAGCAGACAAAGTAGCGGTCCCCGTCTTAGCAGACGAAGTAGCGGTCCCCATCTTAGCAGACAAAGTAACGGTCCCCATCTTAGCAGACAAATTAGCGTTCCCCATCTTAGCAGACAAAGTAGCGGTCCCCATCTTAGCAGACAAAGTAGCGGTCCCCATCTTAGCAGACAAATTAGCGGTCCCCATCTTAGCAGACAATGTAGCGGTCTCCACCTTAGCAGACAAAGTAGCGGTCCCCATCTTAGCAGACAAAGTAGCGGTCCCCATTTTAGCAGACAAAGTAGCGGTCTCCATCTTAGCAGACAAAGTAGCGGTCCCAATCTTAACAGACAAAGTAGCGGACCCCGTCTTAACAGACAAAGTAGCGGTCCCCATCTTAGCAGACAAAGTAGCGGTCACCATCTTAGCAGACAAAGTAGCGGTCCCCATCTTAGCAGACAAAGTAGCGGTCCCCATCTTAGCACACAAAGTAGCGGTCCCAATCTTAACAGACAAAGTAGCGGTCCCCATCTTAACAGACAAAGTAGAGGTCCCCATCTTCGCAGACAAAGTAGCGGTCCCCGTCTTAGCAGACAAAGTAGCGGTCCCCATCTTAGCAGACAAAGTAGCGGTCCCCATCTTAACAGACAAAGTAGCGGTCCCCATTTTAGCAGACAAAGTAGCGGTCCCCATCTTCGCACACAAAGTAGCGGTCCCCATCTTAGCAGACAAAGTAGCGGTCCCCATCTTAACAGACAAAGTAGCGGTCCCCATCTTCGCACACAAAGTAGCGGTCCCCATCTTCGCACACAAAGTAGCGGTCCCCATCTTAGCAGACAAAGTAGCGGTCCCCATCTTAACAGACAAAGTAGCGGTCCCCATCTTCGCACACAAAGTAGCGGTCCCCGTCTTAGTAGACAAAGTAGAGGTCCCCATCTTCGCAGACAAAGTAGCGGTCCCCATCTTAACAGACAAAGTAGAGGCCCCATCTTCGCACACAAAGTAGCGGTCCCCATCTTAGCTGACAAAGTAGCGGTCCCCATCTTAACAGACAAAGTAGCGCTCCCCATCTTCGCACACAAGGTAGCGGTCCCCATCTTAGCACACAAAGTAGCGGTCCCTATCTTAACAGACAAAGTAGCGGTCCCCATCTTAGCAGACAAAGTAGCGGTCCCCGTCTTAACAGACAAAGTAGCGGTCCCCATCGTAGCAGACAAAGTAGCGGTCCCAATCTTAACAGACAAAGTAGCGGTCCCCATCTTAGCACACAAAGTAGCGGTCCCCATCTTAGCAGACAAAGTAGCGGTCCCCATCTTAGCACACAAAGTAGCGGTCCCAATCTTAACAGACAAAGTAGCGGTCACCGTCTTAGCAGACAAAGTAGCGGTCCCAATCTTAACAGACAAAGTAGCGGTCCCCGTCTTAGCAGACAAAGTAGTGGTCCCCATCTTAGCAGACAAAGTAGCGGTCCCAATCTTAACAGACAAAGTAGCGGTCCCCGTCTTAGCAGACAAAGTAGCGGTCCCTATCTTAGCAGACAAAGTAGCGGTCCCTATCTTAACAGACAAAGTAGCGGTCCCCGTCTTAGCAGACAAAGTTGCGGTCCCCATCTTAACAGACAAAGTAGCGGTCCCCATCTTAGCAGACAAAGTAGCGGTCCCTATCTTAACAGACAAAGTAGCGGTCCCCGTCTTAGCACACAAAGTAGCGGTCCCTATATTAGCAGACAAAGTAGCGGTCCCTATATTAACAGACAAAGTAGCGGTCCCCGTCTTAACAGACAAAGTAGCGGACCCCGTCTTAACAGACAAAGTAGCGGTCCCCATCTTAGCAGACAAAGTAGCGGTCCCTATCTTAGCAGACAAAGTAGCGGTCCCCGTCTTAGCAGACAAAGTAGCGGTCCCCGTCTTAGCAAACAAAGTAGCGGTCCCCATCTTAGCAGACAAATTAGCGGTCCCCATCTTAGCACACAAAGTAGCGGTCCCCATCTTAGCAGACAAAGTAGCGGTCCCCATCTTAGCAGACAAAGTAGCGGTCCCCATCTTAGCAAACAAAGTAGCGGTCCCCATCTTAGCACACAAAGTAGCGGTCCCCGTCTTAGCAAACAAAGTAGCGGTCCCCATCTTAGCAGACAAAGTAGCGGTCCCCATCTTAGCAGACAAAGTAGCGGTCCCCGTCTTAACAGACAAAGTAGCGGTCCCCATCTTAGCAGACAAAGTAGCGGTCCCAATCTTAGCAGACAAAGTAGCGGTCCCCATCTTAACAGACAAAGTAGCGGTCCCAATCTTAGCAGACAAAGTAGCGGTCCCCGTCTTAGCACACAAAGTAGCGGTCCCAATCTTAGCAGGCAAAGTAGCGGTCCCCATCTTAGCACACAAAGTAGCGGTCCCAATCTTAGCAGACAAAGTAGCGGTCCCCGTCTTAACAGACAAATTAGCGGTCCCAATCTTAGCAGACAAAGTAGCGGTCCCCGTCTTAACAGACAAAGTAGCGGTCCCTATCTTAGCAGACAAAGTAGCGGTCCCCGTCTTAGCAGACAAAGTAGCGGTCCCCGTCTTAGCAAACAAAGTAGCGGTCCCCATCTTAGCAGACAAATTAGCGGTCCCCATCTTAGCACACAAAGTAGCGGTCCCCATCTTAGCAGACAAAGTAGCGGTCCCCATCTTAGCACACAATTAGCGGTCCCAATCTTAACAGACAAAGTAGCGGTCCCCATCTTAACAGACAAAGTAGAGGTCCCCATCTTCGCAGACAAAGTAGCGGTCCCCGTCTTAGCAGACAAAGTAGCGGTCCCCATCTTAGCAGACGAAGTAGCGGTCCCCATCTTAACAGACAAAGTAGCGGTCCCCATCTTAGCAGACAAAGTAGCGGTCCCCATCTTCGCACACAAAGTAGCGGTCCCCATCTTAGCAGACAAAGTAGCGGTCCCCATCTTAACAGACAAAGTAGCGGTCCCCATCTTCGCACACAAAGTAGCGGTCCCCATCTTCGCACACAAAGTAGCGGTCCCCATCTTAGCAGACAATGTAGCGGTCCCCATCTTAACAGACAAAGTAGCGGTCCCCATCTTCGCACACAAAGTAGCGGTCCCCGTCTTAGCAGACAAAGTAGAGGTCCCCATCTTCGCAGACAAAGTAGCGGTCCCCATCTTAACAGACAAAGTAGCGGTCCCCATCTTCGCACACAAAGTGCCGGTCCCCATCTTAGCACACAAAGTAGCGGTCCCTATCTTAACAGACAAAGTAGCGGTCCCCATCTTAGCAGACAAAGTAGCGGTCCCCGTCTTAACAGACAAAGTAGGGGTCCCCATCTTAGCAGACAAAGTAGCGGTCCCAATCTTAACAGACAAAGTAGCGGTCCCCATCTTAGCACACAAAGTAGCGGTCCCTATCTTAACAGACAAAGTAGCGGTCCCCATCTTAGCAGAAAAAGTAGCGGTCCCTATCTTAACAGACAAAGTAGCGGTCCCCGTCTTAGCAGACAAAGTAGTGGTCCCCATCTTAGCAGACAAAGTAGCGGTCCCAATCTTAACAGACAAAGTAGCGGTCCCCGTCTTAGCAGACAAAGTAGCGGTCCCTATCTTAGCAGACAATGTAGCGGTCCCTATCTTAACAGACAAAGTAGTGGTCTCCATCTTAGCAGACAAAGTAGCGGTCTCCATCTTAGCAGACAAAGTAGCGGTCCCCATCTTAGCAGACAAAGTGGTGGTCCCCATCTTAGCAGACAAAGTAGCGGTCCCCATCTTAGCACACAAAGTAGCGGTCCCCGTCTTAGCAGACAAAGTAGCGGTCCCCGTCTTAGCAGACAAAGTAGGGGTCCCCATCTTAGCCCACAAAGTAGGGGTCCCCATCTTAGCAGACAAAGTAGCGGTCCCCGTCTTAGCAGACAAAGTAGCGGTCCCCATCTTAGCAGACAAAGTAGCGGTCCCCATCTTAGCAGACAAAGTAGCGGTCCCCATCTTAGCAGACAAAGTAGCGGTCCCCATCTTAGCAGACAAAGTAGCGGTCCCCGTCTTAGCAGACAAAGTAGCGGTCCCCATCTTAGCAGACAAAGTAGCGGTCCCCATCTTAGCAGACAAAGTAGCGGTCCCCATCTTAGCAGACAATGTAGCGGTCCCCATCTTAGCAGACAAAGTAGCGGTCCCCATCTTAGCAGACAAAGTAGCGGTCCCCATCTTAGCACACAAAGTAGCGGTCCCCGTCTTAGCAGACAAAGTAGCGGTCCCCGTCTTAGCAGACAAAGTAGCGGTCCCCATCTTAGCAGACAAAGTAGCGGTCCCCATCTTAGCAGACAAAGTAGCGGTCCCCATCTTAGCAGACAAAGTTACGGTCCCCATCTTAGCAGACAAAGTAGCGGTCCCCATCTTAGCAGACAAAATAGCGGTCCCCATCTTAGCAGACAAAGTAGCGGTCCCCATCTTAACAGACAAAGTAGCGGTCCCCATTTTAGCAGACAAAGTAGCGGTCCCCATCTTAGCAGACAAAATAGCGGTCCCCGTCTTAGCAGACAAAGTAGCGGTCCCCATCTTAACAGACAAAGTAGCGGTCCCCATTTTAGCAGACAAAGTAGCGGTCCCCATCTTCGCACACAAAGTAGCGGTCCCCATCTTAGCAGACAAAGTAGCGGTCCCCATCTTAACAGACAAAGTAGCGGTCCCCATCTTCGCACACAAAGTAGCGGTCCCCATCTTCGCACACAAAGTAGCGGTCCCCATCTTAGCAGACAAAGTAGCGGTCCCCATCTTAACAGACAAAGTAGCGGTCCCCATCTTCGCACACAAAGTAGCGGTCCCCGTCTTAGCAGACAAAGTAGAGGTCCCCATCTTCGCAGACAAAGTAGCGGTCCCCATCTTAACAGACAAAGTAGAGGCCCCATCTTCGCACACAAAGTAGCGGTCCCCATCATAGCTGACAAAGTAGCGGTCCCCATCTTAACAGACAAAGTAGCGCTCCCCATCTTCGCACACAAGGTAGCGGTCCCCATCTTAGCACACAAAGTAGCGGTCCCTATCTTAACAGACAAAGTAGCGGTCCCCATCTTAGCAGACAAAGTAGCGGTCCCCGTCTTAACAGACAATGTAGCGGTCCCCATCGTAGCAGACAAAGTAGCGGTCCCAATCTTAACAGACAAAGTAGCGGTCCCCATCTTAGCACACAAAGTAGCGGTCCCCATCTTAGCAGACAAAGTAGCGGTCCCCATCTTAGCACACAAAGTAGCGGTCCCAATCTTAACAGACAAAGTAGCGGTCACCGTCTTAGCAGACAAAGTAGCGGTCCCAATCTTAACAGACAAAGTAGCGGTCCCCGTCTTAGCAGACAAAGTAGTGGTCCCCATCTTAGCAGACAAAGTAGCGGTCCCAATCTTAACAGACAAAGTAGCGGTCCCCGTCTTAGCAGACAAAGTAGCGGTCCCTATCTTAGCAGACAAAGTAGCGGTCCCCGTCTTAGCAGACAAAGTAGTGGTCCCCATCTTAGCAGACAAAGTAGCGGTCCCAATCTTAACAGACAAAGTAGCGGTCCCCGTCTTAGCAGACAAAGTAGCGGTCCCTATCTTAGCAGACAAAGTAGCGGTCCCTATCTTAACAGACAAAGTAGCGGTCCCCGTCTTAGCAGACAAAGTTGCGGTCCCCATCTTAACAGACAAAGTAGCGGTCCCCATCTTAGCAGACAAAGTAGCGGTCCCTATCTTAACAGACAAAGTAGCGGTCCCCGTCTTAGCACACAAAGTAGCGGTCCCTATATTAGCAGACAAAGTAGCGGTCCCTATATTAACAGACAAAGTAGCGGTCCCCGTCTTAACAGACAAAGTAGCGGACCCCGTCTTAACAGACAAAGTAGCGGTCCCCATCTTAGCAGACAAAGTAGCGGTCCCTATCTTAGCAGACAAAGTAGCGGTCCCCGTCTTAGCAGACAAAGTAGCGGTCCCCGTCTTAGCAAACAAAGTAGCGGTCCCCATCTTAGCAGACAAATTAGCGGTCCCCATCTTAGCACACAAAGTAGCGGTCCCCATCTTAGCAGACAAAGTAGCGGTCCCCATCTTAGCAGACAAAGTAGCGGTCCCCATCTTAGCAAACTAAGTTGCGGTCCCCATCTTAGCACACAAAGTAGCGGTCCCCGTCTTAGCAAACAAAGTAGCGGTCCCCATCTTAGCAGACAAAGTAGGGGTCCCCATCTTAGCAGACAAAGTAGCCGTCCCCATCTTAGCAGACAAAGTAGCGGTCCCAATCTTAGCAGACAAAGTAGCGGTCCCCGTCTTAGCACACAAAGTAGCGGTCCCAATCTTAGCAGACAAAGTAGCGGTCCCCGTCTTAACAGACAAAGTAGCGGTCCCCATCTTAGCAGACAAAGTAGCGGTCCCCGTCTTAACAGACAAAGTAGCGGTCCCCATCTTAGCAGACAAAGTAGCGGTCCCAATCTTAGCAGACAAAGTAGCGGTCCCCATCTTAACAGACAAAGTAGCGGTCCCAATCTTAGCAGACAAAGTAGCGGTCCCCGTCTTAGCACACAAAGTAGCGGTCCCAATCTTAGCAGGCAAAGTAGCGGTCCCCATCTTAGCACACAAAGTAGCGGTCCCAATCTTAGCAGACAAAGTAGCGGTCCCCGTCTTAACAGACAAATTAGCGGTCCCAATCTTAGCAGACAAAGTAGCGGTCCCCGTCTTAACAGACAAAGTAGCGGTCCCTATCTTAGCAGACAAAGTAGCGGTCCCCGTCTTAGCAGACAAAGTAGCGGTCCCCGTCTTAGCAAACAAAGTAGCGGTCCCCATCTTAGCAGACAAATTAGCGGTCCCCATCTTAGCACACAAAGTAGCGGTCCCCATCTTAGCAGACAAAGTAGCGGTCCCCATCTTAGCAGACAAAGTAGCGGTCCCAATCTTAACAGACAAAGTAGCGGTCCCCATCTTAACAGACAAAGTAGAGGTCCCCATCTTCGCAGACAAAGTAGCGGTCCCCGTCTTAGCAGACAAAGTAGCGGTCCCCATCTTAGCAGACGAAGTAGCGGTCCCCATCTTAACAGACAAAGTAGCGGTCCCCATCTTAGCAGACAAAGTAGCGGTCCCCATCTTCGCACACAAAGTAGCGGTCCCCATCTTAGCAGACAAAGTAGCGGTCCCCTTCTTAACAGACAAAGTAGCGGTCCCCATCTTCGCACACAAAGTAGCGGTCCCCATCTTCGCACACAAAGTAGCGGTCCCCATCTTAGCAGACAATGTAGCGGTCCCCATCTTAACAGACAAAGTAGCGGTCCCCATCTTCGCACACAAAGTAGCGGTCCCCGTCTTAGCAGACAAAGTAGAGGTCCCCATCTTCGCAGACAAAGTAGCGGTCCCCATCTTAACAAACAAAGTAGAGGCCCCATCTTCGCACACAAAGTAGCGGTCCCCATCTTAGCAGACAAAGTAGCGGTCCCCATCTTAACAGACAAATTAGCGGTCCCCATCTTCGCACACAAAGTGCCGGTCCCCATCTTAGCACACAAAGTAGCGGTCCCTATCTTAACAGACAAAGTAGCGGTCCCCATCTTAGCAGACAAAGTAGCGGTCCCCGTCTTAACAGACAAAGTAGGGGTCCCCATCTTAGCAGACAAAGTAGCGGTCCCAATCTTAACAGACAAAGTAGCGGTCCCCATCTTAGCACACAAAGTAGCGGTCCCTATCTTAACAGACAAAGTAGCGGTCCCCATCTTAGCAGAAAAAGTAGCGGTCCCTATCTTAACAGACAAAGTAGCGGTCCCCGTCTTAGCAGACAAAGTAGTGGTCCCCATCTTAGCAGACAAAGTAGCGGTCCCAATCTTAACAGACAAAGTAGCGGTCCCCGTCTTAGCAGACAAAGTAGCGGTCCCTATCTTAGCAGACAATGTAGCGGTCCCTATCTTAACAGACAAAGTAGTGGTCTCCATCTTAGCAGACAAAGTAGCGGTCTCCATCTTAGCAGACAAAGTAGCGGTCCCCATCTTAGCAGACTAAGTGGTGGTCCCCATCTTAGCAGACAAAGTAGCGGTCCCCATCTTAGCACACAAAGTAGCGGTCCCCGTCTTAGCAGACAAAGTAGCGGTCCCCGTCTTAGCAGACAAAGTAGGGGTCCCCATCTTAGCACACAAAGTAGGGGTCCCCATCTTAGCAGACAAAGTAGCGGTCCCCGTCTTAGCAGACAAAGTAGCGGTCCCCATCTTAGCAGACAAAGTAGCGGTCCCCATCTTAGCAGACAAAGTAGCGGTCCCCATCTTAGCAGACAAAGTAGCGGTCCCCATCTTAGCAGACAAAGTAGCGGTCCCCGTCTTAGCAGACAAAGTAGCGGTCCCCATCTTAGCAGACAAAGTAGCGGTCCCCATCTTAGCAGACAAAGTAGCGGTCCCCATCTTAGCAGACAATGTAGCGGTCCCCATCTTAGCAGACAAAGTAGCGGTCCCCATCTTAGCAGACAAAGTAGCGGTCCCCATCTTAGCACACAAAGTAGCGGTCCCCGTCTTAGCAGACAAAGTAGCGGTCCCCGTCTTAGCAGACAAAGTAGCGGTCCCCATCTTAGCAGACAAAGTAGCGGTCCCCATCTTAGCAGACAAAGTAGCGGTCCCCATCTTAGCAGACAAAGTAGCGGTCCCCATCTTAGCAGACAAAATAGCGGTCCCCATCTTAGCACACAAAATAGCGGTCCCCGTCTTAGCAGACAAAGTAGCGGTCCCCGTCTTAGCAGACAAAGTAGCGGTCCCCATCTTAGCAGACAAAGTAGCGGTCCCCATCTTAGCAGACAAAGTAGCGGTCCCCATCTTAGCACACAAAGTAGCGGTCCCCATCTTAGCAGACAAAGTAGCGGTCCCCGTCTTAGCAGACAAAGTAGCGGTCCCCGTCTTAGCAGACAAATTAGCGGCCCCTATCTTAGCAGACAAAGTAGCGGTCTCCATCTTAGCAGACAAAGTAGCGGTCCCCATCTTAGAAGACAAATTAGCGGTCCCCATCTTAGCAGACAAAGTAGCGGTCCCCATCTTAGCAGACAAAGTAGCGGTCCCCGTCTTAGCAGACGAAGTAGCGGTCCCCATCTTAGCAGACAAAGTAACGGTCCCCATCTTAGCAGACAAATTAGCGTTCCCCATCTTAGCAGACAAAGTAGCGGTCCCCATCTTAGCAGACAAAGTAGCGGTCCCCATCTTAGCAGACAAATTAGCGGTCCCCATCTTAGCAGACAATGTAGCGGTCTCCATCTTAGCAGACAAAGTAGCGGTCCCCATCTTAGCAGACAAAGTAGCGGTCCCCATTTTAGCAGACAAAGTAGCGGTCCCCATCTTAGCAGACAAAGTAGCGGTCCCAATCTTAACAGACAAAGTAGCGGACCCCGTCTTAACAGACAAAGTAGCGGTCCCCATCTTAGCAGACAAAGTAGCGGTCACCATCTTAGCAGACAAAGTAGCGGTCCCCATCTTAGCAGACAAAGTAGCGGTCCCCATCTTAGCACACAAAGTAGCGGTCCCAATCTTAACAGACAAAGTAGCGGTCCCCATCTTAACAGACAAAGTAGAGGTCCCCATCTTCGCAGACAAAGTAGCGGTCCTTGTCTTAGCAGACAAAGTAGCGGTCCCCATCTTAGCAGACAAAGTAGCGGTCCCCATCTTAACAGACAAAGTAGCGGTCCCCATTTTAGCAGACAAAGTAGCGGTCCCCATCTTCGCACACAAAGTAGCGGTCCCCATCTTAGCAGACAAAGTAGCGGTCCCCATCTTAACAGACAAAGTAGCGGTCCCCATCTTCGCACACAAAGTAGCGGTCCCCATCTTCGCACACAAAGTAGCGGTCCCCATCTTAGCAGACAAAGTAGCGGTCCCCATCTTAACAGACAAAGTAGCGGTCCCCATCTTCGCACACAAAGTAGCGGTCCCCGTCTTAGCAGACAAAGTAGAGGTCCCCATCTTCGCAGACAAAGTAGCGGTCCCCATCTTAACAGACAAAGTAGAGGCCCCATCTTCGCACACAAAGTAGCGGTCCCCATCTTAGCTGACAAAGTAGCGGTCCCCATCTTAACAGACAAAGTAGCGCTCCCCATCTTCGCACACAAGGTAGCGGTCCCCATCTTAGCACACAAAGTAGCGGTCCCTATCTTAACAGACAAAGTAGCGGTCCCCATCTTAGCAGACAAAGTAGCGGTCCCCGTCTTAACAGACAAAGTAGCGGTCCCCATCGTAGCAGACAAAGTAGCGGTCCCAATCTTAACAGACAAAGTAGCGGTCCCCATCTTAGCACACAAAGTAGCGGTCCCCATCTTAGCAGACAAAGTAGCGGTCCCCATCTTAGCACACAAAGTAGCGGTCCCAATCTTAACAGACAAAGTAGCGGTCACCGTCTTAGCAGACAAAGTAGCGGTCCCAATCTTAACAGACAAAGTAGCGGTCCCCGTCTTAGCAGACAAAGTAGTGGTCCCCATCTTAGCAGACAAAGTAGCGGTCCCAATCTTAACAGACAAAGTAGCGGTCCCCGTCTTAGCAGACAAAGTAGCGGTCCCTATCTTAGCAGACAAAGTAGCGGTCCCTATCTTAACAGACAAAGTAGCGGTCCCCGTCTTAGCAGACAAAGTTGCGGTCCCCATCTTAACAGACAAAGTAGCGGTCCCCATCTTAGCAGACAAAGTAGCGGTCCCTATCTTAACAGACAAAGTAGCGGTCCCCGTCTTAGCACACAAAGTAGCGGTCCCTATCTTAGCAGACAAAGTAGCGGTCCCTATCTTAACAGACAAAGTAGCGGTCCCCGTCTTAGCAGACAAAGTAGCGGTCCCCATCTTAACAGACAAAGTAGCGCTCCCCATCTTCGCACACAAGGTAGCGGTCCCCATCTTAGCACACAAAGTAGCGGTCCCTATCTTAACAGACAAAGTAGCGGTCCCCATCTTAGCAGACAAAGTAGCGGTCCCCGTCTTAACAGACAAAGTAGCGGTCCCCATCGTAGCAGACAAAGTAGCGGTCCCAATCTTAACAGACAAAGTAGCGGTCCCCATCTTAGCACACAAAGTAGCGGTCCCCATCTTAGCAGACAAAGTAGCGGTCCCCATCTTAGCACACAAAGTAGCGGTCCCAATCTTAACAGACAAAGTAGCGGTCACCGTCTTAGCAGACAAAGTAGCGGTCCCAATCTTAACAGACAAAGTAGCGGTCCCCGTCTTAGCAAACAAAGTAGCGGTCCCCATCTTAGCAGACAAAGTAGGGGTCCCCATCTTAGCAGACAAAGTAGCCGTCCCCATCTTAGCAGACAAAGTAGCGGTCCCAATCTTAGCAGACAAAGTAGCGGTCCCCGTCTTAGCACACAAAGTAGCGGTCCCAATCTTAGCAGACAAAGTAGCGGTCCCTGTCTTAACAGACAAAGTAGCGGTCCCCATCTTAGCAGACAAAGTAGCGGTCCCCGTCTTAACAGACAAAGTAGCGGTCCCCATCTTAGCAGACAAAGTAGCGGTCCCAATCTTAGCAGACAAAGTAGCGGTCCCCATCTTAACAGACAAAGTAGCGGTCCCAATCTTAGCAGACAAAGTAGCGGTCCCCGTCTTAGCACACAAAGTAGCGGTCCCAATCTTAGCAGGCAAAGTAGCGGTCCCCATCTTAGCACACAAAGTAGCGGTCCCAATCTTAGCAGACAAAGTAGCGGTCCCCGTCTTAACAGACAAATTAGCGGTCCCAATCTTAGCAGACAAAGTAGCGGTCCCCGTCTTAACAGACAAAGTAGCGGTCCCTATCTTAGCAGACAAAGTAGCGGTCCCCGTCTTAGCAGACAAAGTAGCGGTCCCCGTCTTAGCAAACAAAGTAGCGGTCCCCATCTTAGCAGACAAATTAGCGGTCCCCATCTTAGCACACAAAGTAGCGGTCCCCATCTTAGCAGACAAAGTAGCGGTCCCCATCTTAGCACACAAAGTAGCGGTCCCAATCTTAACAGACAAAGTAGCGGTCCCCATCTTAACAGACAAAGTAGAGGTCCACATCTTCGCAGACAAAGTAGCGGTCCCCGTCTTAGCAGACAAAGTAGCGGTCCCCATCTTAGCAGACGAAGTAGCGGTCCCCATCTTAACAGACAAAGTAGCGGTCCCCATCTTAGCAGACAAAGTAGCGGTCCCCATCTTCGCACACAAAGTAGCGGTCCCCATCTTAGCAGACAAAGTAGCGGTCCCCATCTTAACAGACAAAGTAGCGGTCCCCATCTTCGCACACAAAGTAGCGGTCCCCATCTTCGCACACAAAGTAGCGGTCCCCATCTTAGCAGACAATGTAGCGGTCCCCATCTTAACAGACAAAGTAGCGGTCCCCATCTTCGCACACAAAGTAGCGGTCCCCGTCTTAGCAGACAAAGTAGAGGTCCCCATCTTCGCAGACAAAGTAGCGGTCCCCATCTTAACAAACAAAGTAGAGGCCCCATCTTCGCACACAAAGTAGCGGTCCCCATCTTAGCAGACAAAGTAGCGGTCCCCATCTTAACAGACAAAGTAGCGGTCCCCATCTTCGCACACAAAGTGCCGGTCCCCATCTTAGCACACAAAGTAGCGGTCCCTATCTTAACAGACAAAGTAGCGGTCCCCATCTTAGCAGACAAAGTAGCGGTCCCCGTCTTAACAGACAAAGTAGGGGTCCCCATCTTAGCAGACAAAGTAGCGGTCCCAATCTTAACAGACAAAGTAGCGGTCCCCATCTTAGCACACAAAGTAGCGGACCCTATCTTAACAGACAAAGTAGCGGTCCCCATCTTAGCAGAAAAAGTAGCGGTCCCTATCTTAACAGACAAAGTAGCGGTCCCCGTCTTAGCAGACAAAGTAGTGGTCCCCATCTTAGCAGACAAAGTAGCGGTCCCAATCTTAACAGACAAAGTAGCGGTCCCCGTCTTAGCAGACAAAGTAGCGGTCCCTATCTTAGCAGACAATGTAGCGGTCCCTATCTTAACAGACAAAGTAGTGGTCTCCATCTTAGCAGACAAAGTAGCGGTCTCCATCTTAGCAGACAAAGTAGCGGTCCCCATCTTAGCAGACAAAGTGGTGGTCCCCATCTTAGCAGACAAAGTAGCGGTCCCCATCTTAGCACACAAAGTAGCGGTCCCCGTCTTAGCAGACAAAGTAGCGGTCCCCGTCTTAGCAGACAAAGTAGGGGTCCCCATCTTAGCACACAAAGTAGGGGTCCCCATCTTAGCAGACAAAGTAGCGGTCCCCGTCTTAGCAGACAAAGTAGCGGTCCCCATCTTAGCAGACAAAGTAGCGGTCCCCATCTTAGCAGACAAAGTAGCGGTCCCCATCTTAGCAGACAAAGTAGCGGTCCCCATCTTAGCAGACAAAGTAGCGGTCCCCGTCTTAGCAGACAAAGTAGCGGTCCCCATCTTAGCAGACAAAGTAGCGGTCCCCATCTTAGCAGACAAAGTAGCGGTCCCCATCTTAGCAGACAATGTAGCGGTCCCCATCTTAGCAGACAAAGTAGCGGTCCCCATCTTAGCAGACAAAGTAGCGGTCCCCATCTTAGCACACAAAGTAGCGGTCCCCGTCTTAGCAGACAAAGTAGCGGTCCCCGTCTTAGCAGACAAAGTAGCGGTCCCCATCTTAGCAGACAAAGTAGCGGTCCCCATCTTAGCAGACAAAGTAGCGGTCCCCATCTTAGCAGACAAAGTAGCGGTCCCCATCTTAGCAGACAAAGTAGCGGTCCCCATCTTAGCAGACAAAATAGCGGTCCCCATCTTAGCACACAAAATAGCGGTCCCCGTCTTAGCAGACAAAGTAGCGGTCCCCGTCTTAGCAGACAAAGTAGCGGTCCCCATCTTAGCAGACAAAGTAGCGGTCCCCATCTTAGCAGACAAAGTAGCGGTCCCCATCTTAGCACACAAAGTAGCGGTCCCCATCTTAGCAGACAAAGTAGCGGTCCCCGTCTTAGCAGACAAAGTAGCGGTCCCCGTCTTAGCAGACAAATTAGCGGCCCCTATCTTAGCAGACAAAGTAGCGGTCTCCATCTTAGCAGACAAAGTAGCGGTCCCCATCTTAGAAGACAAATTAGCGGTCCCCATCTTAGCAGACAAAGTAGCGGTCCCCATCTTAGCAGACAAAGTAGCGGTCCCCGTCTTAGCAGACGAAGTAGCGGTCCCCATCTTAGCAGACAAAGTAACGGTCCCCATCTTAGCAGACAAATTAGCGTTCCCCATCTTAGCAGACAAAGTAGCGGTCCCCATCTTAGCAGACAAAGTAGCGGTCCCCATCTTAGCAGACAAATTAGCGGTCCCCATCTTAGCAGACAATGTAGCGGTCACCATCTTAGCAGACAAAGTAGCGGTCCCCATCTTAGCAGACAAAGTAGCGGTCCCCATTTTAGCAGACAAAGTAGCGGTCCCCATCTTAGCAGACAAAGTAGCGGTCCCAATCTTAACAGACAAAGTAGCGGACCCCGTCTTAACAGACAAAGTAGCGGTCCCCATCTTAGCACACAAAGTAGCGGTCACCATCTTAGCAGACAAAGTAGCGGTCCCCATCTTAGCAGACAAAGTAGCGGTCCCCATCTTAGCACACAAAGTAGCGGTCCCAATCTTAACAGACAAAGTAGCGGTCCCCATCTTAACAGACAAAGTAGAGGTCCCCATCTTCGCAGACAAAGTAGCGGTCCCCGTCTTAGCAGACAAAGTAGCGGTCCCCATCTTATCAGACAAAGTAGCGGTCCCCATCTTAACAGACAAAGTAGCGGTCACCATTTTAGCAGACAAAGTAGCGGTCCCCATCTTCGCACACAAAGTAGCGGTCCCCATCTTAGCAGACAAAGTAGCGGTCCCCATCTTAACAGACAAAGTAGCGGTCCCCATCTTCGCACACAAAGTAGCGGTCCCCATCTTCGCACACAAAGTAGCGGTCCCCATCTTAGCAGACAAAGTAGCGGTCCCCATCTTAACAGACAAAGTAGCGGTCCCCATCTTCGCACACAAAGTAGCGGTCCCCGTCTTAGCAGACAAAGTAGAGGTCCCCATCTTCGCAGACAAAGTAGCGGTCCCCATCTTAACAGACAAAGTAGAGGCCCCATCTTCGCACACAAAGTAGCGGTCCCCATCTTAGCTGACAAAGTAGCGGTCCCCATCTTAACAGACAAAGTAGCGCTCCCCATCTTCGCACACAAGGTAGCGGTCCCCATCTTAGCACACAAAGTAGCGGTCCCTATCTTAACAGACAAAGTAGCGGTCCCCATCTTAGCAGACAAAGTAGCGGTCCCCGTCTTAACAGACAAAGTAGC
Source organism: Meconema thalassinum (assembly GCA_946902985.2). NCBI lineage: Eukaryota > Metazoa > Arthropoda > Insecta > Orthoptera > Tettigoniidae > Meconema > Meconema thalassinum. The sequence goes on along the minus strand of OX336395.1, from coordinate 108,894,641 downwards.
GGTCCCCATCGTAGCAGACAAAGTAGCGGTCCCAATCTTAACAGACAAAGTAGCGGTCCCCATCTTAGCACACAAAGTAGCGGTCCCCATCTTAGCAGACAAAGTAGCGGTCCCCATCTTAGCAGACAAAGTAGCGGTCCCTATCTTAGCAGACAAAGTAGCGGTCCCTATCTTAACAGACAAAGTAGCGGTCCCCGTCTTAGCAGACAAAGTTGCGGTCCCCATCTTAACAGACAAAGTAGCGGTCCCCGTCTTAGCAGACAAAGTAGCGGTCCCTATCTTAGCAGACAAAGTAGCGGTCCCTATCTTAACAGACAAAGTAGCGGTCCCCGTCTTAGCAGACAAAGTTGCGGTCCCCATCTTAACAGACAAAGTAGCGGTCCCCATCTTAGCAGACAAAGTAGCGGTCCCTATCTTAACAGACAAAGTAGCGGTCCCCGTCTTAGCACACAAAGTAGCGGTCCCTATATTAGCAGACAAAGTAGCGGTCCCTATATTAACAGACAAAGTAGCGGTCCCCGTCTTAACAGACAAAGTAGCGGACCCCGTCTTAACAGACAAAGTAGCGGTCCCCATCTTAGCAGACAAAGTAGCGGTCCCTATCTTAGCAGACAAAGTAGCGGTCCCCGTCTTAGCAGACAAAGTAGCGGTCCCCGTCTTAGCAAACAAAGTAGCGGTCCCCATCTTAGCAGACAAATTAGCGGTCCCCATCTTAGCACACAAAGTAGCGGTCCCCATCTTAGCAGACAAAGTAGCGGTCCCCATCTTAGCAGACAAAGTAGCGGTCCCCATCTTAGCAAACAAAGTAGCGGTCCCCATCTTAGCACACAAAGTAGCGGTCCCCGTCTTAGCAAACAAAGTAGCGGTCCCCATCTTAGCAGACAAAGTAGGGGTCCCCATCTTAGCAGACAAAGTAGCCGTCCCCATCTTAGCAGACAAAGTAGCGGTCCCAATCTTAGCAGACAAAGTAGCGGTCCCCGTCTTAGCACACAAAGTAGCGGTCCCAATCTTAGCAGACAAAGTAGCGGTCCCCGTCTTAACAGACAAAGTAGCGGTCCCCATCTTAGCAGACAAAGTAGCGGTCCCCGTCTTAACAGACAAAGTAGCGGTCCCCATCTTAGCAGACAAAGTAGCGGTCCCAATCTTAGCAGACAAAGTAGCGGTCCCCATCTTAACAGACAAAGTAGCGGTCCCAATCTTAGCAGACAAAGTAGCGGTCCCCGTCTTAGCACACAAAGTAGCGGTCCCAATCTTAGCAGGCAAAGTAGCGGTCCCCATCTTAGCACACAAAGTAGCGGTCCCAATCTTAGCAGACAAAGTAGCGGTCCCCGTCTTAACAGACAAATTAGCGGTCCCAATCTTAGCAGACAAAGTAGCGGTCCCCGTCTTAACAGACAAAGTAGCGGTCCCTATCTTAGCAGACAAAGTAGCGGTCCCCGTCTTAACAGACAAAGTAGCGGTCCCCATCTTAGCAGACAAAGTAGCGGTCCCAATCTTAGCAGACAAAGTAGCGGTCCCCGTCTTAACAGACAAAGTAGCGGTCCCCATCTTAGCAGACAAAGTAGCGGTCCCCGTCTTAACAGACAAAGTAGCGGTCCCCATCTTAGCAGACAAAGTAGCGGTCCCCATCTTAACACACAAAGTAGCGGTCCCAATCTTAGCAGACAAAGTAACGGTCCCCGTCTTAACAGACAAAGTAGCGGTCCCAATCTTAGCAGACAAAGTAGCGGTCCCCGTCTTAACAGACAAAGTAGCGGTCCCCATCTTAGCAGACAGAGTAGCGGTCCCCATCTTAGCAGACAAAATAGCGGTCCCCATCTTAGCACACAAAGTAGCGGTCCCCGTCTTAGCACACAAAGTAGCGGTCGCAATCTTAGCAGGCAAAGTAGCGGTCCCCATCTTAGCACACAATGTAGCGGTCCCAATCTTAGCAGACAAAGTAGCGGTCCCAATCTTAGCAGACAAAGTAGCGGTCCCCGTCTTAGCACACAAAGTAGCGGTCCCAATCTTAGCAGGCAAAGTAGCGGTCCCCATCTTAGCACACAAAGTAGCGGTCCCAATCTTAGCAGACAAAGTAGCGGTCCCCATCTTAGCACACAAAGTAGCGGTCCCTATCTTAACAGACAAAGTAGTGATCCCTATCTTAGCAGACAAAGTAGCGGTCCCCGTCTTAGCACACAACGTAGCGGTCCCAATCTTAGCAGACAAAGTAGCGGTCCCCATCTTAGCAGACAAAGTAGCGGTCCCCATCTTAGCACACAAAGTAGCGGTCCCAATCTTAGCAGGCAAAGTAGCGGTCCCAATCTTAACAGACAAAGTAGCGGACCCCGTCTTAACAGACAAAGTAGCGGTCCCCATCTTAGCAGACAAAGTAGCGGTCCCTATCTTAACAGACAAAGTAGCGGTCCCCATCTTAGCAGACAAAGTAGCGGTCCCCATCTTAACAGACAAAGTAGCGGTCCCCATCTTAGCAGACAAAGTAGCGGTCCCCATCTTAGCAGACAAAGTAGCGGTCCCCATCTTAACAGACAAAGTAGCGGTCCCCATCTTAGCAGACAAAGTAGCGGTCCCCATATTAGCACACAATGTAGCGGTCCCCATCTTAGCAGACAAAGTAGCGGTCCCCATCTTAACAGACAAAGTAGCGGTCCCCATCGTAGCACACAATGTAGCGGTCCCAATCTTAACAGACAAAGTAGAGGTCCCCATCTTAACAGACAAAGTAGCGGTCCCCATTTAAGCAGACAAAGTAGCGGTCCCCATCTTAGCAGGCAAAGTAGGGGTCCCCATCTTATCACATTAGCGGTCCCCATCTTAGCAGACAAAGTAGAAGTCCACATATTAGCAGGCAAAGTAGCAGTCCCCATATTAGCAGGCAAAGTAGCGGTCCCCATCTTAGCAGACAAAGTAGCGGTCCCCATCTTAGCAGGCAAAGTAGCGGTCCCCATCTTAACTGACAAAGTAGCGATCCCCATCTTAGCAGACAAAGTAGTGATCCCTATCTTAGCAGACAAAATAGGGTTCCCATCTTCGCAGACGAAGTAGGGGTCCCCATCTTAGCAGGAAAATTAGCGGTCCCCATCTTAGCAAACAAAGTAGCGGTCCCCATCTTAGCAGACAAAGTAGCAGTCCCCATATTAGCAGGCAAAGTAGCGGTCCCCATCTTATTAGACAAAGTAGCGGTCCCCATCTTAGCAGGCAAAGTAGCGGTCCCCATCTTAACTGACAAAGTAGCGGTCCCCATCTTAGCACATAAAGTAGTGATCCCTATCTTAGCAGACAAAGTAGCTGTCCCCATCTTAGCAGACAAAGTAGTGATCCATATCTTAGCAGACAAAATAGGGGTTCCCATCTTCGCAGACAATGTAGCGGTCCCCATCTTAGCAGACAAAGTAGCGGTCCCCATATTAGCAGGCAAAGTAGCGGTCCCCATCTTAGCAGACAAAGTAGCGGTCCCCATCTTAGCAGACAAAGTAGCGGTCCCCATCTTAGCAGACAAATTACTGGTCCCCGTCTTAGCAGACAAAGTAGCGGTCCCCATCTTAGCAGACAAAGTAGCGGTCCCCATCTTAGCAGATCAAGTAGCGGTCCCCATTTTAGCAGGCAAAGTAGCGGTCCCCGTCTTAGCAGACAAAGTAGCGGTCCCCATCTTAGCAGACAAAGTAGCGGTCCCCATCTTAGCAGACAAATTAGCGGTCCCCATCTTAGCAGACAAAGTAGCGGTCCCCGTCTTAGCAGACAAAGTAGCGGTCCCCATCTTAGCAGACAAAGTAGCGGTCCCAATCTTAACAGACAAAGTAGCGGTCCCCATCTTAGCAGACAAAGTAGCGGTCCCCATCTTAGCAGACAAAGTAGCGGTCCCCATATTAGCAGACAAAGTAGCGGTCCCCATCTTAGCAGACAAAGTAGCGGTCCCCATCTTAGCAGACAAAGTAGCGGTCCCCATCTTAGCAGACAAAGTAGCGGTCCCCATCTTAGCAGACAAAGTAGCGGTCCCCATCTTAGCAGACAAAGTAGCGGTCCCCATCTTAGCAGACAAAGTAGCGGTCCCAATCTTAGCAGACAAAGTAGCGGTCCCCATCTTAGCAGACAAAGTAGCGGTCCCCATCTTAGCAGACAAAGTAGTGATCCCTATCTTAGCAGACAAAATAGGGGTTCCCATCTTCGCAGACAAAGTAGGGGTCCCCATCTTAGCAGGAAAATTAGCGGTCCCCATCTTAGCAGACAAAGTAGCGGTCCCCATCTTAGCAGACAAAGTAGTGTTCCCCATCTTAGCAGGCAAAGTAGGGGTCCCCATCTTATCACAGTAGCGGTCCCCATCTTAGCAGACAAAGTAGAAGTCCACATATTAGCAGGCAAAGTAGCGGTCCCCATCTTAGCAGACAAAGTAGCGGTCCCCATCTTAGCAGACAAAGTAGCAGTCCCCATCTTAGCAGACAAAGTAGCGGTCCCCATCTTAGCAGACAAAGTAGCGGTCCCCGTCTTAGCAGACAAAGTAGCGGTCCCCATCTTAACAGACAAAGTAGCGGTCCCCATCTTAGCAGACAAAGTAGCGGTCCCCATCTTAGCAGACAAAGTAGCGGTCCCCATCTTAGCAGACAAAGTAGCGGTCCCCATCTTAGCAGACAAAGTAGCGGTCCCCGTCTTAGCACACAAAGTAGCGGTCCCCATCTTAACACACGAAGTAGCGGTCCCCATCTTAGCAGACAAATTAGCGGTCCCCGTCTTAGCACACAATGTAGCGGTCCCCATCTTAGCAGACAACGTAGCGGTCCCCATCTTAGCAGACAAAGTAGCGGTCCCCATCTTAGCAGTCAAAGTAGCGGTCCCCATCTTAGCAGACAAAGTAGCGGTCCCCATCTTAGCAGACAAAGTAGCGGTCCCCATCTTAGCAGACAAAGTAGCGGTCCCCATCTTAGCAGACAAAGTAGCGGTCCCCATCTTAGCAGACAAAGTAGCGGTCCCCATCTTAGCAGACAATGTAGCGGTCCCCATCTTAGCAGACAAAGTAGCGGTCCCCATCTTAGCAGACGAAGTAGCGGTCCCCGTCTTAGCAGACAAAGTAGCGGTCCCCATCTTAGCACACAAAGTAGCGGTCCCCATCTTAGCAGACAAAGTAGCGGTCCCCATCTTAGCAGACAAAGTAGCGGTCCCCATCTTAGCAGACAAAGTAGCGGTCCCCATATTAGCAGGTAAAGTAGCGGTCCCCATCTTAGCAGACAAAGTAGCGGTCCCCATCTTAGCAGACAAAGTAGCGGTCCCCATCTTAGCAGGCAAAGTAGCGGTCCCCATCTTAGCAGACAAAGTAGCGGTCCCCATCTTAGCAGACAAAGTAGCGGTCCCCATCTTAGCAGACAAAGTAGCGGTCCCTATATTAGCAGGCAAAGTAGCGGTCCCCATCTTAGCAGACAAAGTAGCGGTCCCCATCTTAGCACACAAAGTAGCGGTCCCCATCTTAGCAGACAAAGTAGCGGTCCCCGTCTTAGCAGACAAAGTAGCGGTCCCCGTCTTAGCAGACAAATTAGCGGTCCCCGTCTTAGCACACAAAGTAGCGGTCCCCATCTTAGCAGACAAAGTAGCGGTCCCCATCTTAGCACACAAAGTAGCGATCCCCATCTTAGCAGACAAAGTAGCGGTCCCCATCTTAGCAGACAAAGTAGCGGTCCCTATCTTAGCACACAAAGTAGCGATCCCCATCTTAGCAGACCAAGTAGCGGTCCCTATCTTAGCATACAAATTAGCGGTCCCCATCTTAGCAGACAAAGTAGCGGTCCCCATCTTAGCAGACAAAGTAGCGGTCCCCATCTTAGCAGACAAAGTAGCGGTCCCCATCTTAGCAGACAAAGTAGCGGTCCCCAGCTTAGCAGACAAAGTAGCGGTCCCCACCTTAACAGACAAAGTAGCGGTCCCCATCTTAGCAGACAAATTAGCGGTCCCCATCTTAGCAGACAAAGTAGCGGTCCCCATCTTAGCAGACAAAGTAGCGGTCCCCGTCTTAGCAGACAAAGTAGCGGTCCCCATCTTAACAGACAAAGTAGCGGTCCCCATCTTAGCAGACAAAGTAGCGGTCCCCATCTTAGCAGGCAAAGTAGCGGTCCCCATCTTAGCAGACAAAGTAGCGGTCCCCATCTTAGCAGACAAATTAGCGGTCCCCATCTTAACAGACAAATTAGCGGTCCCCATCTTAGCAGACAAAGTAGCTGTCCCCATCTTAGCAGACAAAGTAGCTGTCCCAATCTTAACAGACAAAGTAGCGGTCCCCATCTTAACAGACAAAGTAGCGGTCCCCATCTTAGCAGACAAAGTAGCTGTCCCAATCTTAACAGACAATGTAGGGGTCCCCATCTTAGCAGACAAAGTAGCGGTCCCCATCTTAGCAGGCAAAGTAGCGGTCCCCATCTTAACAGACAAATTAGCGGTCCCCATCTTAACAGACAAATTAGCGGTCCCCATCTTAGCAGACAAATTAGCGGTCCCCATCTTAACAGACAAAGTAGCGGTCCCCATCTTAGCAGACAAAGTAGCGGTCCCCATCTTAGCAGACAAAGTAGCTGTCCCAATCTTAACAGACAAAGTAGCGGTCCCCATCTTAGCAGACAAAGTAGCGGTCCCCATCTTAGCAGGCAAAGTAGCGGTCCACATCTTAGCACACAAAGTAGCGGTCCAAATCTTAACAGACAAAGTAGCGGTCCCCATCTAAGCAGACAAAGTAGCGGTCCCCATCTTAGCAGACAAAGTAGCGGTCCCCATCTTAGCAGACCAAGTAGCGGTCCCCATCTTAACAGACAAAGTAGCGGTCCCCATCTTAACAGACAAAGCAGCGGTCCCCATCTTAGCAGACAAAGTAGCGGTCCCCATCTAAGCAGACAAAGTAGCGGTCCCCATCTTAGCAGACAAAGTAGCGGTCCCCATCTTAGCAGACCAAGTAGCGGTTCCCATCTTAACAGACAAATTAGCGGTCCCCATCTTAACAGACAAAGTAGCGGTCCCCATCTTAGCAGACCAAGTAGCGGTCCCCATCTTAGCAGACCAAGTAGCGGTCCCCATCTTAACAGACAAAGTAGCGGTCCCCATTTTAGCAGTCAAAGTAGCGGTCCCCGTCTTAGCAGGCAAAGTAGCGGTCCCCATCTTAGCAGACAAAGTAGCGGTCCCCATCTTATCACAGTAGCGGTCCCCAACTTAGCAGACAATGTAGCGGTCCCCATCTTATCACAGTAGCGGTCCCCATCTTAGCAGACAAAGTAGCGGTCCACATCTTATCACAGTAGCGGTCACCAACTTAGCAGACAAAGTAGCGGTCCCTATCTTAGCAGACAAAGTAGCGGTCCCCGTCTTAGCAGACAAAGTAGCGGTCCCCATCTTAGCAGACAAAGTAGCGGTCCCCATCTTAGCAGACACAGTAGCGGTCCCCATCTTAGCAGACAAAGTAGCTGTCCCAATCTTAACAGACAAAGTAGCGGTCCCCATCTTAGCAAACAATGTAGCGGTCCCCATCTTAGCAGACAAAGTAGTGGTCCCCATCGTAGCAGGCAAAGTAGGGGTCCCCATCTTATCACAGTAGCGGTCCCCATCTTAGCAGACAAAGTAGAAGTCCACATATTAGCAGGCAAAGTAGCGGTCCCCATCTTAGCAGACAAAGTAGCGGTCCCCCATCTTAGCAGACAAAGTAGCGGTCCCCATCCTAGCAGACAAAGTACTGGTCCCCGTCTTAGCAGACAAAGTAGCGGTCCCCATCTTAATACACAAAGTAGCGGTCCCCATCTTAGTACACAAAGTAGCGGTCCCTATCTGAGCACACAAAGTAGCGGTCCCCGTCTTAGCACACAAAGTAGCGGTCCCCGTCTTAGCACACAAAGTAGCGGTCCCCGTCTTAGCAGACAAAGTAGCGGTCCCCGTCTTAGCACACAACGTAGCGGTCCCCGTCTTAGCACACAAAGTAGCGGTCCCCGTCTTAGCAGACAAAGTACTGGTCGCCGTCTTAGCAGACAAAGTAGCGGTCCCCATCTTAGCAGACAAAGTACTGGTCCCCGTCTTAGCACACAAAGTAGCGGTCCCCATCTTAGCAGACAAAGTACTGTTCCCCGTCTTAGCAGACAAAGTAGCGGTCCCCATCTTAGCAGACAAAGTAGCGGTCCCCATCTTAGCAGGCAAAGTAGCGGTCCCCATCTTCGCAGGCAAAGTAGCGGTCCCCATCTTAGCAGACAAAGTAGCGGTCCCCATCTTAGCAGGCAAAGTAGCGGTCCCCATCTTAGCAGACAAAGTAGCGGTCCCCATCTTAGCAGACAAAGTACTGGTCCCCGTCTTAGCAGACAAAGTAGCGGTCCCCATCTTAGCAGACAAAGTAGCGGTCCCCATCTTAGCACACAAATTAGCGGTCCCCATCTTAGCAGACAAAGTAGCGGTCCCCGTCTTAGCAGACAAAGTAGAAGTCCACATATTAGCAGGCAAACTAGCAGTCCCCATATTAGCAGGCAAAGTAGCGGTCCCCATCTTAGCAGACAAATTAGCGGTCCCCATCTTAGCAGACAAAGTAGGGGTCCCAATCTTAACAGACAAAGTAGCGGTCCCCATCTTAGCAGACAAAGTAGCGGTCCCCATCTTAGCAGACAAAGTAGCGGTCCCCATCTTAATACACAAAGTAGCGGTCCCCATCTTAGTACACAAAGTAGCGGTCCCTATCTTAGCACACAAAGTAGCGGTCCCCGTCTTAGCACACAAAGTAGCGGTCCCCGTCTTAGCACACAAAGTAGCGGTCCCCGTCTTAGCAGACAAAGTAGCGGTCCCCGTCTTAGCACACAAAGTAGCGGTCCCCGTCTTAGCACACAAAGTAGCGGTCCCCGTCTTAGCACACAAAGTAGCGGTCCCCGTCTTAGCAGACAAAGTAGCGGTCCCCGTCTTAGCACACAAAGTAGCGGTCCCCGTCTTAGCACACAAAGTAGCGGTCCCCGTCTTAGCACACAAAGTAGCGGTCCCCGTCTTAGCAGACAAAGTAGCGGTCCCCGTCTTAGCACACAAAGTAGCGGTCCCCGTCTTAGCAGACAAAGTAGCGGTCCCCATCTTAGCACACAAAGTAGCGGTCCCCGTCTTTGCACACAAAGTAGCGGTCCCCGTCTTAGCAGACAAAGTAGCGGTCCCCGTATTAGCAGACAAAATAGCGGTCCCCATCTTAGCAGACGAAGTAGGGGTCCCCATCTTAGCAGACAAAGTAGCGGTCCCCATCTTAGCAGACAAAGTAGCGGTCCCCATATTAGCAGACAAAGTAGCGGTCCCCGTCTTAGCAGACAAATTAGCGGTCCCCGTCTTAGCACACAAAGTAGCGGTCCCCGTTTTAGCAGACAAAGTAGCGGTCCCCATCTTAGCACACAAAGTAGCGATCCCCATCTTAGCAGACAAAGTAGCGGTCCCCATCTTAGCAGACAAAGTAGCGGTCCCTATCTTAGCACACAAAGTAGCGATCCCCATCTTAGCAGACCAAGTAGCGGTCCCTATCTTAGCATACAAATTAGCGGTCCCCATCTTAGCAGACAAAGTAGCGGTCCCCATCTTAGCAGACAAAGTAGCGGTCCCCATCTTAGCAGACAAAGTAGCGGTCCCCATCTTAGCAGACAAAGTAGCGGTCCCCAGCTTAGCAGACAAAGTAGCGGTCCCCACCTTAACAGACAAAGTAGCGGTCCCCATCTTAGCAGACAAATTAGCGGTCCCCATCTTAGCAGACAAAGTAGCGGTCCCCATCTTAGCAGACAAAGTAGCGGTCCCCGTCTTAGCAGACAAAGTAGCGGTCCCCATCTTAACAGACAAAGTAGCGGTCCCCATCTTAGCAGACAAAGTAGCGGTCCCCATCTTAGCAGGCAAAGTAGCGGTCCCCATCTTAGCAGACAAAGTAGCGGTCCCCATCTTAGCAGACAAATTAGCGGTCCCCATCTTAACAGACAAATTAGCGGTCCCCATCTTAGCAGACAAAGTAGCTGTCCCCATCTTAGCAGACAAAGTAGCTGTCCCAATCTTAACAGACAAAGTAGCGGTCCCCATCTTAACAGACAAAGTAGCGGTCCCCATCTTAGCAGACAAAGTAGCTGTCCCAATCTTAACAGACAATGTAGGGGTCCCCATCTTAGCAGACAAAGTAGCGGTCCCCATCTTAGCAGGCAAAGTAGCGGTCCCCATCTTAACAGACAAATTAGCGGTCCCCATCTTAACAGACAAATTAGCGGTCCCCATCTTAGCAGACAAATTAGCGGTCCCCATCTTAACAGACAAAGTAGCGGTCCCCATCTTAGCAGACAAAGTAGCGGTCCCCATCTTAGCAGACAAAGTAGCTGTCCCAATCTTAACAGACAAAGTAGCGGTCCCCATCTTAGCAGACAAAGTAGCGGTCCCCATCTTAGCAGGCAAAGTAGCGGTCCACATCTTAGCACACAAAGTAGCGGTCCAAATCTTAACAGACAAAGTAGCGGTCCCCATCTAAGCAGACAAAGTAGCGGTCCCCATCTTAGCAGACAAAGTAGCGGTCCCCATCTTAGCAGACCAAGTAGCGGTCCCCATCTTAACAGACAAAGTAGCGGTCCCCATCTTAACAGACAAAGCAGCGGTCCCCATCTTAGCAGACAAAGTAGCGGTCCCCATCTAAGCAGACAAAGTAGCGGTCCCCATCTTAGCAGACAAAGTAGCGGTCCCCATCTTAGCAGACCAAGTAGCGGTTCCCATCTTAACAGACAAATTAGCGGTCCCCATCTTAACAGACAAAGTAGCGGTCCCCATCTTAGCAGACCAAGTAGCGGTCCCCATCTTAGCAGACCAAGTAGCGGTCCCCATCTTAACAGACAAAGTAGCGGTCCCCATTTTAGCAGTCAAAGTAGCGGTCCCCGTCTTAGCAGGCAAAGTAGCGGTCCCCATCTTAGCAGACAAAGTAGCGGTCCCCATCTTATCACAGTAGCGGTCCCCAACTTAGCAGACAATGTAGCGGTCCCCATCTTATCACAGTAGCGGTCCCCATCTTAGCAGACAAAGTAGCGGTCCACATCTTATCACAGTAGCGGTCACCAACTTAGCAGACAAAGTAGCGGTCCCTATCTTAGCAGACAAAGTAGCGGTCCCCGTCTTAGCAGACAAAGTAGCGGTCCCCATCTTAGCAGACAAAGTAGCGGTACCCATCTTAGCAGACACAGTAGCGGTCCCCATCTTAGCAGACAAAGTAGCTGTCCCAATCTTAACAGACAAAGTAGCGGTCCCCATCTTAGCAAACAATGTAGCGGTCCCCATCTTAGCAGACAAAGTAGTGGTCCCCATCGTAGCAGGCAAAGTAGGGGTCCCCATCTTATCACAGTAGCGGTCCCCATCTTAGCAGACAAAGTAGAAGTCCACATATTAGCAGGCAAAGTAGCGGTCCCCATCTTAGCAGACAAAGTAGCGGTCCCCCATCTTAGCAGACAAAGTAGCGGTCCCCATCCTAGCAGACAAAGTACTGGTCCCCGTCTTAGCAGACAAAGTAGCGGTCCCCATCTTAATACACAAAGTAGCGGTCCCCATCTTAGTACACAAAGTAGCGGTCCCTATCTGAGCACACAAAGTAGCGGTCCCCGTCTTAGCACACAAAGTAGCGGTCCCCGTCTTAGCACACAAAGTAGCGGTCCCCGTCTTAGCAGACAAAGTAGCGGTCCCCGTCTTAGCACACAAAGTAGCGGTCCCCGTCTTAGCACACAAAGTAGCGGTCCCCGTCTTAGCAGACAAAGTACTGGTCGCCGTCTTAGCAGACAAAGTAGCGGTCCCCATCTTAGCAGACAAAGTACTGGTCCCCGTCTTAGCACACAAAGTAGCGGTCCCCATCTTAGCAGACAAAGTACTGTTCCCCGTCTTAGCAGACAAAGTAGCGGTCCCCATCTTAGCAGACAAAGTAGCGGTCCCCATCTTAGCAGGCAAAGTAGCGGTCCCCATCTTCGCAGGCAAAGTAGCGGTCCCCATCTTAGCAGACAAAGTAGCGGTCCCCATCTTAGCAGGCAAAGTAGCGGTCCCCATCTTAGCAGACAAAGTAGCGGTCCCCATCTTAGCAGACAAAGTACTGGTCCCCGTCTTAGCAGACAAAGTAGCGGTCCCCATCTTAGCAGACAAAGTAGCGGTCCCCATCTTAGCACACAAATTAGCGGTCCCCATCTTAGCAGACAAAGTAGCGGTCCCCGTCTTAGCAGGCAAAGTAGAAGTCCACATATTAGCAGGCAAACTAGCAGTCCCCATATTAGCAGGCAAAGTAGCGGTCCCCATCTTAGCAGACAAATTAGCGGTCCCCATCTTAGCAGACAAAGTAGGGGTCCCAATCTTAACAGACAAAGTAGCGGTCCCCATCTTAGCAGACAAAGTAGCGGTCCCCATCTTAGCAGACAAAGTAGCGGTCCCCATCTTAATACACAAAGTAGCGGTCCCCATCTTAGTACACAAAGTAGCGGTCCCTATCTTAGCACACAAAGTAGCGGTCCCCGTCTTAGCACACAAAGTAGCGGTCCCCGTCTTAGCACACAAAGTAGCGGTCCCCGTCTTAGCAGACAAAGTAGCGGTCCCCGTCTTAGCACACAAAGTAGCGGTCCCCGTCTTAGCACACAAAGTAGCGGTCCCCGTCTTAGCACACAAAGTAGCGGTCCCCGTCTTAGCAGACAAAGTAGCGGTCCCCGTCTTAGCACACAAAGTAGCGGTCCCCGTCTTAGCACACAAAGTAGCGGTCCCCGTCTTAGCACACAAAGTAGCGGTCCCCGTCTTAGCAGACAAAGTAGCGGTCCCCGTCTTAGCACACAAAGTAGCGGTCCCCGTCTTAGCAGACAAAGTAGCGGTCCCCATCTTAGCACACAAAGTAGCGGTCCCCGTCTTTGCACACAAAGTAGCGGTCCCCGTCTTAGCAGACAAAGTAGCGGTCCCCGTATTAGCAGACAAAATAGCGGTCCCCATCTTAGCAGACGAAGTAGGGGTCCCCATCTTAGCAGACAAAGTAGCGGTCCCCATCTTAGCAGACAAAGTAGCGGTCCCCATATTAGCAGGCAAAGTAGCAGTCCCCATATTAGCAGGCAAAGTAGCGGTCCCCATCTTAGCAGACAAATTAGTGGTCCCCATCTTAGCAGACAAAGTAGGGGTCCCAATCTTAACCGACAAAGTAGCGGTCCCCATCTTAGCACACAAAGTAGCGGTCCCCATCTTAGCAGACAAAGTAGCGGTCCCCATCTTAGCAGACAAAGTAGCGGTCCCCATATTAGCAGGCAAAGTAGCGGTCCCCATCTTAGCAGACAAAGTAGCGGTCCCCATCTTAGCACACAAAGTAGCGGTCCCCATCTTAGCAGGCAAAGTAGCGGTCCCCATATTAGCAGGCAAAGTAGCGGTCCCCATCTTAGCAGGCAAAGTAGCGGTCCCCATCTTAGCAGACAAAGTAGCGGTCCCCATTTTAGCACACAAAGTAGCGGTCCCCATATTAGCAGGCAAAGTAGCGGTCCCCATCTTAGCAGACAAAGTAGCGGTCCCCATCTTAGCACACAAAGTAGCGGTCCCCATATTAGCAGGCAAAGTAGCGGTCCCCATCTTAGCAGACAACGTAGCGGTCCCCATCTTAGCACTCAAAGTAGCGGTCCCCATCTTAGCAGACAAAGCAGCGGTCCCCATCTTAGCACACAAAGTAGCGGTCCCCATCTTAGCACACAAAGTAGCGGTCCCCATCTTAGCAGACAAAGTAGCGGTCCCCATCTTAGCACTCAAAGTAGCGGTCCCCATCTTAGCAGACAAAGTAGCGGTCCCCATCTTAGCACTCAAATTAGCGGTCCACATATTAGCAGACAAAGTAGCGGTCCCCATCTTAGCAGACAAAGTAGCGGTCCCCATCTTAGCAGACAAAGTAGCGGTCCCCATCTTAGCAGACAAAGTAGCGGTCCCAATCATAACAGACAAAGTAGCGGTCCCCATCTTAGCAGACAAAGTAGCGGTCCCCATCTTAGCAGACAAAGTAGCGGTCTCCATCTTAGCAGACAAAGTAGCGGTCCCCATCTTTGTAGACAAAGTAGCGGTCCCCATCTTAGCAGACAAATTAGCGGTCCCCATCTTAGCACACAAAGTAGCGGTCCCAATCTTAACAGACAAAGTAGCGGTCCCCATCTTAGCAGACAAAGTAGCGGTCCCCATCTTAGCAGACAAAGTAGCGGTCCCCATCTTAGCAGACAAAGTAGTGGTCCCAATCTTAACAGACAAAGTAGCGGTCCCCGTCTTAACAGACAAAGTAGCGGTCCCCATCTTTGCAGACAAAGTAGCAGTCCCCATCTTAGCACACAAAGTAGTGATCCCCTTCTTAGCAGACAAAGTAGCGGTCCCCATCTTAACAGACAAAGTAGAGGTCCTCATCTTCGCAGACAAAGTAGCGGTCCCCGTCTTAACAGACAAAGTAGAGGTACTCATCTTCGCAGACAAAGTAGCGGTCCCCGTCTAAGCAGACAAGGTAGCGGTCCCCATCTTAGCAGACAAAGTAGCGGTCCCCATCTTAGCACGCAAAGTAGGGGTCCCAATCTTAGCAGACAAAGTAGCGGTCCCCATCTTAGCACACAATGTAGCGGTCCCCATCTTAGCAGACAAAGTAGCGGTCTCCATCTTAGCACACAAAGTAGCGGTCCCCATCTTAGCAGACAAAGTAGCGGTCCCCATCTTAGCACACAAAGTAGCGGTCCCAATCTTAACAGACAAAGTAGAGGTCCTCATCTTCGCAGACAAAGTAGAGGTCCTCATCTTCGCAGACAAAGTAGCGGTCCCAATCTTAACAGACAAAGTAGCGGGTCCCATCTTAGCAGACAAAGTAGCGGTCCCCATCTTAGCACACAAAGTAGCGGTCCCAATCTTAACAGACAAAGTAGCGGTCCCCATCTTAACAGACAAAGTAGAGGTCCTCATCTTCGCAGACAAAGTAGCGGTCCCAATCTTAACCGACAAAGTAGCGGTCCCCATCTTAACAGACAAATTAGCGGTCCCCATCTTAACAGACAATGTAGGGGTCCCCATCTTAACAGACAATGTAGGGGTCCCCATCTTAACAGACAAAGTAGCGGTCCCAATCTTAACAGACAAAGTAGCGGTCCCCATCTTAACAGACAATGTAGGGGTCCCCATCTTAGCCGATAAAGTAGCGGTCCCCATCTTAACAGACAAAGTAGCGGTCCCCATCTTAACAGACAAAGTAACGGTCCCAATCTTAACAGACAAAGTAGCGGTCCCCATCTTAACAGACAATGTAGGGGTCCCAATCTTAACAGACAAAGTAGCGGTCCCCATCTTAGCACACAAAGTAGCTGTCCCCATCTTAACAGATAAAGTAGCGGTCCCAATCTTAACAGACAAAGTAGCGGTCCCCATCTTAACAGACAAAGTAGCGGTCCCAATCTTAACAGACAAAGTAGCGGTCCCCATCTTAACAGACAATGTAGGGGTCCCAATCTTAACAGACAAAGTAGCGGTCCCAATCTTAACAGACAAAGTAGCGGTCCCCATCTTAACAGACAATGTAGGGGTCCTCATCTTAGCAGATAAAGTAGGGGTCCCCTTCTTAGCAGACAAAGTAGGGGTCCCCATCTCAGTAGACAAAGTAGGGGTCCCCATCTTAGCAGACAAAGTAGCGATCCCCATCTTAGTAGACAAAGTAGGAGTCCCCATCTTAGCAGACAAAGTAGGGGTCCCCATCTTAGCAGACGAAGTAGTGATCCCCATCTTAGCAGACAGAGAAGGGGTCCCTATCTTAACAGACAAGGTAGTGGTCCCCATCTTAGTAGACTAAGTAGGGGTCCCCATATTAGCAGACAACGTAGGGGTCCCCATCGTAACAGACAAATGAGTGGTCCCCATCTTAAGAGACAAAGTAGGCGGCCCCATCTTAGCAGACAAAGTAGGGGGCCCTATCTCAGCAGACAAAGTAGCGGTCCCTATCTCAGCAGACAAAGTAGTGGTCCCTATCTCAGCAGACAAAGTACGGGTTCCCATCTTAACAGACAAAGTAGGCGGCCCCATCTTAGCAGACAAAGTAGGGGTCCCTATCTCAGCAGACAAAGTAGCGGTCCCTATCTCAGCAGACAAAGTAGTGGTCCCTATCTCAGCAGACAAATTACGGGTTCCCCTCTTAACAGACAAAGTAGGGGACCCTATCTTAGCAGATAAATTAGGGTACCCCATCTTTAGAAAAACGCAAAATTATGCAATTTCTCAATTGTATAAAACGTTGAAGGGGCAAAATGTGCGGAAAGGTTTAAATTGTTAATAATGGAGAGCTCTGGAGAAGAATAAGTTCTGCCCTAAAACTTCCCCATACGGGAGAACGAAACGCATCAGGCGAAAGCCTGGACAAAATAACTACTGTGGTCAAGAAAATTAGACTGAAGCGGTGCGGGGTAGTGGGCATGAAATACGTGACCAATATAGGGAGCAATACATTAACAATTTTTATTCCTAATAATAAATTTATAATGAATAAACAAATTGCACTTAAGTGCTTATCACAGAAATGAACAATTATAAATGTAGCAAAGTGTGAGGGCCTGATGACAGAAACCCAGATTATAGAAAGGTCCATGAAACAAGCTTTCTTGGTTGGAAAAAAGTTGAGCTTAACATATAAAAATGCACTTTATAAAAAGAGAGAACCATAAAAAATGATTAAGAGTGTAAAATAACTGGTATGATATAAACTCTTCATAAAATTGAACTTATCTTTGAAGAGGGTTGAAGAGCCAGCTCCTTAAAAAGTTCCAGATAGCATAAATGTTGATTTAAAAGAGTCCTCACGGTTTTCTCGGAAGGAGGCGTACTTGGCCTAGAGATAGGTGCACCATCGATAAAATGTCAACTTTCTCTTCTTTTCTTGCGCAGGAATGACATTTATAGTTTCCAAGAGATGATCCAGCAATATTTCGAAAGACGATTCCAAGTATCCTCTCTAAGGTGAAGGTGAAGAGTACAGCGGCTGGCAATTATTCTTGCCATCTTGAGCAATACGTCATGGTGCAGATCTTGTGACGTAACTGCTCGGTAGCGTAGATATCAGCGATGGTGTCATGAGATGCAGTAGCGGTGACCAGCAGGTTGAAGTGATCCAAAGTGATGATTGATCAGAAGTGGTGGATCAGAAGTGGTGAAGAACGCCAGCAAGCGGCGTCTTAAATAGGGACCATGGAACTCTCTCGAAGTTTGGAGATCGCCCGACCAGACAAAGACCTGCCATTGGTCGAACGAAAGTCAGGGTGACGTCAGTCGACACTACTCATCGGACAGTGGATCAACCAGTAGATGTCCGGTATGTCGTGAGTGAGGACGCCTGAGGTAGCGAACGACTGTAACACTCAAGGTGAGAACTATAATATCTATGAATAAGTGATTGATAACAAGATTATGCATATGGTTTAAGCAATTAACATTTGTAAAGAAATAATTACCATTCGGGGATCTCAGTAACAATAATAAAATTTGACCGACAAATGGGCCAAGCTAAACATTGAAAGTATCACAAAAGTGATCATGCTCCGAGAACTCCGAATGAAAACAAACAAAAGAATCAGTCAAAGCAAAACATGGATAACAGACGAGGAGAAACTAAGACTCGAAAGGCAAAACAGAAATAGCAGAGATGGGTCTAGTATAACGACCTTTACTAGTTAAAACATCAACAACTCTGACGCGTTTATCACGGCCAAAGTAGCAGTGAATAACTCTACCTAGGTTCCACACGAGAGGCGGAGATGGGTCCCGAAGAAGAACCATGTCCCCCACTCGTACATCTGGTTGAGGAAGCCGCCATTTCTCACGCCTATTTAGCAAGCTGAGATATTCTAACTTCCATCGGCGCCAAAAAGAACAGCGCAAAGATTCTACTTTTCTCCAAAAGATAGGCAAGTTAGGATCACAGCGTCGAACCAGCAAAGGCGGAGTAGCAGCAAGCGAACAGCCAATCAGGAAGTGACTGGGTGTTAAAGGTAAAAGATCCTTAGGATCGTTTGAAAGAGGGGTCAGAGGTCTGGAATTTACAATACCTTCAATTTGAATAATTAAAGAGTTGAATTCCTCATAAGAAAGTATGGTAGGACCAAGAGTTTTCTTAAGCTGTCTTTTAGTAAGTTTGATGCAGGATTCCCAACGGCCCCCAAAATGGGGAGCATAAGGAGGGGTGAAATGCCATTTGAAACCTTTAGAATAGGAAAAGTTGGAAATTTTTTCTTTAGCAGAAGGGGAGCTTAACACTTTTTTCCAGAGATCAGAAGCGCTTACAAAAATTTTTGCATTATCTGAAAAAACTTCAGATGGAACACCCCTTCTAGCAGCAAATCTAGAAAAGGCGGCCAAAAAGTAGGATACAGAAGCGTTCGTAACCAACTCAAGGTGGATAGCTCCCGTCACCATACATACAAATAACGAGATGTAAAGTTTACCTAAGATTTTGCGCTTAGATGAAGAGGGATTGGTCTGATATACGTAAGGACCTGCGTAATCGATCCCAGTAAGAGCGAAGGGCTTACTAGGTTCTGAACGAAATGGAGGTAAATTACCCATAATCTGCGTGGCGGGCCTTGGTTTAACCTTAAAGCAAGGTATACACTTTTTGACAACAGAAGAAACCTCATGAACGCCATTGATGATCCAGTAGAGTTCACGAATTAGACAGAGCAAGGTGCGAGTGCCAGCATGAAGGTGTTTATAATGAAACTTTTTTATTATAAGGGTAGTGATAGGATGCTTTGAAGGAAGGATGATGGGATGCTTTTTCCCATCCTCACAACTAGACATAGCTAATCTTCCACCCACACGTATTATGCCGTCCTGGTCTAGAAAAGGAGTGAGTGGTGAAAGCCTGCTAGACTTGGGTAAATCTTTACCACTTATAAGAGCTTGCTTTTCAGGAGCAAAGACTTCCTGCTGAACAAGTAACAAAATCTTGCAAGTAGCAAATTCTAACTCTACTCTGGAGAGAAAGGGTTGAGGCTTCAAAGGTTGATCAATTACTAAATATTTCCATCGGAAGATATAAGACACTACACGAATCAATTTATCAAATGAAGAGTATCTATGAAAAAGGCTAGTAGAAGTAGAAGTAAGATGCGACGTGACAGGGTCATTACGGGCATCAGGTATTTCTTCTGCAAATTGATTAGCTAAGCGAGGCCAGCAAGATGATTCCTGACTTAGCCAAGGAGGACCATTCCAGTACAGGTCTGAAGAAATCAATTTTTTAGGCGTGCAACCACGTGATATTATATCCGCGGGGTTTTCACGGCTAGGAACATGTCTCCATTGTTCAGAATGAGAGACTTCATGAATCTTAGAAACGCGATTTGCCACAAAGGTATTCCAATGAGAAGAAGGCTTGGAAATCCAAGCTAATACAATAGAAGAATCGCTCCAAAAAAATGTGCGGGAAAATTTTAACTTTAAACTGACATTTAGTTTAGTAGCTAATTCTGTTGCCATTAAAGCAGAGTATAATTCTAATCTCGGCAATGATACCGTTTTAAGTGGAGCAACCTTTGATTTAGCGCACACTAAATTAGAAAATCCAGGGAAAGTAGCTGAGGAACGTCCTACTATGTATGCACAACAGCCATAAGCCCGTTCTGAACTATCAGAAAATACATGCAGGTCATACTGCTGGTATAAGGGATTAGAAATTAAAGGGCGGGGTATAGAAACCTTGGAGAGATCCAGCAAACTGCTGCGATACTCTAACCATTCTTCTACAAGAGGAAGGGGGAGATTTTCATCCCAGTCTGATTTTAATGACCAAAGCTTTTGCAAGAACATTTTTGCAACAATAACTATAGGAGCAATATATTGCAAAGGATCAAAGATCTTTGCGATTTCTAACAGAACTTGTCTCTTAGTTACAGGGGGAGATTCTGACAGATGTACCTGATAAGAGAAGGTATCAGAAGAAGGACACCAAAAAATACCCAATGCTTTTACGGCTGCTTCATCAGTAGGAATGGCAACAAATTCATCAACTGGGACCTCTGATGAAAATTTTGATATACATTCAGTGGAATTTGAAGTCCATTTATGGAGCGGAAAACCACCTCCTAGGAGTAGGGATTTCAAATCTTCGCACACAAGGAGCGCTTCAGAAATATTAGGGAAAGAGCACAAGAAATCGTCGACATAAAATGCCGTTTTTAATGACTCAGAGGCCAAAGGATGATACAGATGACCATCTTGCTCGGCTAACATGTGGAGAGACCGAATCGCAAGAAAGGCTGAAGGCTTCAGGCCATATGTCACAGTCTTCAATCTAAATATCTTTATGGGTTTGGAACTCTCATCGCGCCACAATATTCTTTGCAGATCTTGCTGCTCAGAATTTACGAGAATCTGCCGATACATCTGCTTAATATCTGAGATTACAGCAATAGGAAACCTTCGAAAATTAAGCAAAACAGAGGTGAGATCTGTTTGAATCGCGGGACCACATTGCAGGGTATCATTTAAAGAGATTCCATTGGAATCTGGTGATGAGCCATTGAAAACTACTCTTATATTGTCTTGTGTTAAGGAATTTTTCCATACCGGGTGATGATTTAGATAAACTATTTCATTTAAAGGATGGTCAATTTCTTCTGATTTAGAAATTACCTCCATGTGATTGGATGATTCGTATTCCTCCATAAAGGAAGCATACTGAGTTTTGACAGAAGCATCTTGTTTGAACCGATTTTCAATAGCAAATAGTGCCCTAAGTGCTCTGGAATGCGAGCCCGTAATGGCGGGAGGATTGGGAATACGTGGAAGAGTTACTATAAATCTGCCTTCAGCATTACGGACAGTGGTTTCCTTGTATAACTTTTCACAAATTTCGTTAGAAGAAGAAGAAGAAGAGTCCTGAACATTCTCAAGATCCCAGAACTTGGTTAGCTCTTGACTCAAATCGGTACCAACAAAATAACAATTCGATACAGTTTGAATAGGATTACGGTATATTTGGCCAGTAGCAATCCAACCAAAATCAGTTTCGCGGAAGAAAACATTAGGAGCAATTTTTACTTTATTGGAATGAAGACATTGCCAAAATACGCTTGAGCTGAAAAGAAGCTCTACGGGTGAAGCTCTGTTGAAATGAGGGTCAGCTAGCTGGACAAAATTCGGGATATTCCAACTTTGAATAGGATAAGAAGTGCCAGGAATATTGTTGCCTATAGACTTGATAATCAAACAATCTAATTGCAACTGCGTACCAAGATTATTCGAGTCCTTCAGATCCACTTTAGCAAAGCTTAAGGATTGCGATTTAGAGCAGTTTATTCCTGTAACCTCTATTGAGGTAGGATGTTTTGGAAGGCCTAACTTTTGTACCAACGATTCATTAATAAAATTGTTGGTAGCGGCATTGTCCAATAATCCCCTGACAGATACCCATTTTCCGTGAGAATTTTTCAATAGAACCTGCACGGTAGATAATAAAACCTGGACTTTGCCAAGCGAGGTAGAACTTTGAGCATACGACTGCGCACTATTTTGAGAAGTCTCAGAATTAGACTTGGTATTGGAACTGCTTGGTCCTGATAACCGTGATCTTTCATGTCTGTGCAAAAGGGAATGGTGTCTAGCCTTACAATGAAAGCATAAACGTTGTGAACGGCAATTGTTTAACATATGCGTTCCTGACAAACAGTTGAAACAATGTTTTTTATTCGTAATGAACTTTCGTCTTTCATCTACTGATAAAGATTTAAATTCATCACAATTGTATAAAGTATGCGATTGCTGACACAGACCGCACGTTTGCATTTGGTTAGGTGACCGAGCATCAACAGGAAGAGCCTGTGATCTTAAAATTCTTTGATTAGAACTGCTAACCTTATGTTTTGAGAATGATTTTGAATCTGAACTACTAGTTTTTTGATTAGCTATGGCGGAAAAGACTTGGCTTCTGGCCTTCAAAAAGTAAATAATCGCCTCATAAGTGCATTGCAAATTCTGGGAAAGTTCTGTTTCCCACGCTTTTAATGTATTTGCATCCAATCTTGCAGAAATGAGGTGAACTAGAAATAAATCCCAGTGATTTACAGGTTGGTTTAAATTGGACAATGCTCTGACGTGTAGCTCTGCAGTGTCAATCAACTTACGAAGTGATAAACTGTTATCTGCTTGCACGTTAGGTAACTCGAATAAGCTTTGTATATGGTGTTGAATAGATAAACGAATGTTCCCATATCTATCCTTAAGAAGATTCAGAGCAACTTCATAATTATCACTGGTCAAAGAAAGTGCTTGAATCAGGTTAAGTGCGTTGCCTTGAACTGCCAGACGCAAGTAGTGAAATTTTTGTATTACTGGTATAGAAGTATTCTCATGTACTAAAGAATTGAATAATTCAAAAAATGGTTCCCATTCTATGTCTTTACCAGTAAATTTGGGTATTTCTAATTTGGGTAATATAATGCGTGAAGAAGATGTGGAAGATGCTGCAGAAGTTTGATCTTCTTGTTTTTCCTTTAAAGTTAAAGCCCTAATAAGCTGTTTAGCTTCAGCAAATCCCTGATAGTATAATTTTTCAACTTCCAACCTATCACTTTGCTGGTCCGGATGCTGAGTTTCTATACTGCATTGTATCTCATCATATTTCTCAAAGGCTTGTTCATAATTCTTAAGCCTCTGCGAAATTATGTCAAGATTACGCTCTTGGGGTTCGAGCTCCGTTAAAAAAGTACGAAACCGTGTGAGCTTGCCCTTACAAGAGGCTCTGGCGTTGCTAAGTTTTTCATCAAGGTTAGGCATATTAAAAGTTGTTTGTTACTCACGTCAATATTGTGACTTCGAGTACTGGAAGTCAGAGGATGACAGCTTGCTAGGTAGTAAGGTTTAGTCTGATGCGGAAGAAACCGGCTTAGCTTACGTTTCTCTCCTCCTCTGCTGAACATGCGCCTTAAGCTGAAACGTACAATGTGAATTAGTGTTGAAACACAATGAACAAAAATTGTTAATGTAAAATCCACAATATTAAACTTGTATAGGGATCCAGGGTGCAACAGATATGTTTCCCGGGGGTGAGGCACCAACACTATGGAGAAGAATAAGTTCTGCCCTAAAACTTCCCCATACGGGAGAACGAAACGCATCAGGCGAAAGCCTGGACAAAATAACTACTGTGGTCAAGAAAATTAGACTGAAGCGGTGCGGGGTAGTGGGCATGAAATACGTGACCAATATAGGGAGCAATACATTAACAATTTTTATTCCTAATAATAAATTTATAATGAATAAACAAATTGCACTTAAGTGCTTATCACAGAAATGAACAATTATAAATGTAGCAAAGTGTGAGGGCCTGATGACAGAAACCCAGATTATAGAAAGGTCCATGAAACAAGCTTGCTTGGTTGGAAAAAAGTTGAGCTTAACATATAAAAATGCACTTTATAAAAAGAGAGAACCATAAAAAATGATTAAGAGTGTAAAATAACTGGTATGATATAAACTCTTCATAAAATTAAACTTATCTTTGAAGAGGGTTGAAGAGCCAGCTCCTTAAAAAGTTCCAGATAGCATAAATGTTGATTTAAAAGAGTCCTCACGGTTTTCTCGGAAGGAGGCGTACATGGCCTAGAGATAGGTGCACCATCGATAAAATGTCAACTCTCTCTTCTTTTCTTGCGCAGGAATGACATTTATAGTTTCCAAGAGATGATCCAGCAATATTTCGAAAGACGATTCCAAGTATCCTCTCTAAGGTGAAGGTGAAGAGTACAGCGGCTGGCAATTATTCTTGCCATCTTGAGCAATACGTCATGGTGCAGATCTTGTGACGTAACTGCTCGGTAGCGTAGATATCAGCGATGGTGTCATGAGATGCAGTAGCGGTGACCAGCAGGTTGAAGTGATCCAAAGTGATGATTGATCAGAAGTGGTGGATCAGAAGTGGTGAAGAACGCCAGCAAGCGGCGTCTTAAATAGGGACCATGGAACTCTCTCGAAGTTTGGAGATCGCCCGACCAGACAAAGACCTGCCATTGGTCGAACGAAAGTCAGGGTGACGTCAGTCGACACTAATCATCGGACAGTGGATCAACCAGTAGATGTCCGGTATGTCGTGAGTGAGGACGCCTGAGGTAGCGAACGACTGTAACACTCAAGGTGAGAACTATAATATCTATGAATAAGTGATTGATAACAAGATTATGCATTTGGTTTAAGCAATTAACATTTGTAAAGAAATAATTACCATTCGGGGATCTCAGTAACAATAAATAAAATTTGACCGACAAATGGGCCAAGCTAAACATTGAAAGTATCACAAAAGTGATCATGCTCCGAGAACTCCGAATGAAAACAAACAAAAGAATCAGTCAAAGCAAAACATGGATAACAGACGAGGAGAAACTAAGACTCGAAAGGCAAAACAGAAATAGCAGAGATGGGTCTAGTATAACGACCTTTACTAGTTAAAACATCAACAACTCCGACGCGTTTATCACGGCCAAAGTGGCAGTGAATAACTCTACCTAGGTTCCACACGAGAGGCGGAGATGGGTCCCGAAGAAGAACCATGTCCCCCACTCGTACATCTGGTTGAGGAAGCCGCCATTTCTCACGCCTATTTAGCAAGCTGAGATATGCTAACTTCCATCGGCGCCAAAAAGAACAGCGCAAAGATTCTACTTTTCTCCAAAAGATAGGCAAGTTAGGATCACAGCGTCGAACCAGCAAAGGCGGAGTAGCAGCAAGCGAACAGCCAATCAGGAAGTGACTGGGTGTTAAAGGTAAAAGATCCTTAGGATCGTTTGAAAGAGGGGTCAGAGGTCTGGAATTTACAATACCTTCAATTTGAATAATTAAAGAGTTGAATTCCTCATAAGAAAGTATGGTAGGACCAAGAGTTTTCTTAAGCTGTCTTTTAGTAAGTTTGATGCAGGATTCCCAACGGCCCCCAAAATGGGGAGCATAAGGAGGGGTGAAATGCCATTTGAAACCTTTAGAATAGGAAAAGTTGGAAATTTTTTCTTTAGCAGAAGGGGAGCTTAACACTTTTTTCCAGAGATCAGAAGCGCTTACAAAAATTTTTGCATTATCTGAAAAAACTTCAGATGGAACACCCCTTCTAGCAGCAAATCTAGAAAAGGCGGCCAAAAAGTAGGATACAGAAGCGTTCGTAACCAACTCAAGGTGGATAGCTCCCGTCACCATACATACAAATAACGAGATGTAAAGTTTACCTAAGATTTTGCGCTTAGATGAAGAGGGATTGGTCTGATATACGTAAGGACCTGCGTAATCGATCCCAGTAAGAGCGAAGGGCTTACTAGGTTCTGAACGAAATGGAGGTAAATTACCCATAATCTGCGTGGCGGGCCTTGGTTTAACCTTAAAGCAAGGTATACACTTTTTGACAACAGAAGAAACCTCATGAACGCCATTGATGATCCAGTAGAGTTCACGAATTAGACAGAGCAAGGTGCGAGTGCCAGCATGAAGGTGTTTATAATGAAACTTTTTTATTATAAGGGTAGTGATAGGATGCTTTGAAGGAAGGATGATGGGATGCTTTTTCCCATCCTCACAACTAGACATAGCTAATCTTCCACCCACACGTATTATGCCGTCCTGGTCTAGAAAAGGAGTGAGTGGTGAAAGCCTGCTAGACTTGGGTAAATCTTTACCACTTATAAGAGCTTGCTTTTCAGGAGCAAAGACTTCCTGCTGAACAAGTAACAAAATCTTGCAAGTAGCAAATTCTAACTCTACTCTGGAGAGAAAGGGTTGAGGCTTCAAAGGTTGATCAATTACTAAATATTTCCATCGGAAGATATAAGACACTACACGAATCAATTTATCAAATGAAGAGTATCTATGAAAAAGGCTAGTAGAAGTAGAAGTAAGATGCGACGTGACAGGGTCATTACGGGCATCAGGTATTTCTTCTGCAAATTGATTAGCTAAGCGAGGCCAGCAAGATGATTCCTGACTTAGCCAAGGAGGACCATTCCAGTACAGGTCTGAAGAAATCAATTTTTTAGGCGTGCAACCACGTGATATTATATCCGCGGGGTTTTCACGGCTAGGAACATGTCTCCATTGTTCAGAATGAGAGACTTCATGAATCTTAGAAACGCGATTTGCCACAAAGGTATTCCAATGAGAAGAAGGCTTGGAAATCCAAGCTAATACAATAGAAGAATCGCTCCAAAAAAATGTGCGGGAAAATTTTAACTTTAAACTGACATTTAGTTTAGTAGCTAATTCTGTTGCCATTAAAGCAGAGTATAATTCTAATCTCGGCAATGATACCGTTTTAAGTGGAGCAACCTTTGATTTAGCGCACACTAAATTAGAAAATCCAGGGAAAGTAGCTGAGGAACGTCCTACTATGTATGCACAACAGCCATAAGCCCGTTCTGAACTATCAGAAAATACATGCAGGTCATACTGCTGGTATAAGGGATTAGAAATTAAAGGGCGGGGTATAGAAACCTTGGAGAGATCCAGCAAACTGCTGCGATACTCTAACCATTCTTCTACAAGAGGAAGGGGGAGATTTTCATCCCAGTCTGATTTTAATGACCAAAGCTTTTGCAAGAACATTTTTGCAACAATAACTATAGGAGCAATATATTGCAAAGGATCAAAGATCTTTGCGATTTCTAACAGAACTTGTCTCTTAGTTACAGGGGGAGATTCTGACAGATGTACCTGATAAGAGAAGGTATCAGAAGAAGGACACCAAAAAATACCCAATGCTTTTACGGCTGCTTCATCAGTAGGAATGGCAACAAATTCATCAACTGGGACCTCTGATGAAAATTTTGATATACATTCAGTGGAATTTGAAGTCCATTTATGGAGCGGAAAACCACCTCCTAGGAGTAGGGATTTCAAATCTTCGCACACAAGGAGCGCTTCAGAAATATTAGGGAAAGAGCACAAGAAATCGTCGACATAAAATGCCGTTTTTAATGACTCAGAGGCCAAAGGATGATACAGATGACCATCTTGCTCGGCTAACATGTGGAGAGACCGAATCGCAAGAAAGGCTGAAGGCTTCAGGCCATATGTCACAGTCTTCAATCTAAATATCTTTATGGGTTTGGAACTCTCATCGCGCCACAATATTCTTTGCAGATCTTGCTGCTCAGAATTTACGAGAATCTGCCGATACATCTGCTTAATATCTGAGATTACAGCAATAGGAAACCTTCGAAAATTAAGCAAAACAGAGGTGAGATCTGTTTGAATCGCGGGACCACATTGCAGGGTATCATTTAAAGAGATTCCATTGGAATCTGGTGATGAGCCATTGAAAACTACTCTTATATTGTCTTGTGTTAAGGAATTTTTCCATACCGGGTGATGATTTAGATAAACTATTTCATTTAAAGGATGGTCAATTTCTTCTGATTTAGAAATTACCTCCATGTGATTGGATGATTCGTATTCCTCCATAAAGGAAGCATACTGAGTTTTGACAGAAGCATCTTGTTTGAACCGATTTTCAATAGCAAATAGTGCCCTAAGTGCTCTGGAATGCGAGCCCGTAATGGCGGGAGGATTGGGAATACGTGGAAGAGTTACTATAAATCTGCCTTCAGCATTACGGACAGTGGTTTCCTTGTATAACTTTTCACAAATTTCGTTAGAAGAAGAAGAAGAAGAGTCCTGAACATTCTCAAGATCCCAGAACTTGGTTAGCTCTTGACTCAAATCGGTACCAACAAAATAACAATTCGATACAGTTTGAATAGGATTACGGTATATTTGGCCAGTAGCAATCCAACCAAAATCAGTTTCGCGGAAGAAAACATTAGGAGCAATTTTTACTTTATTGGAATGAAGACATTGCCAAAATACGCTTGAGCTGAAAAGAAGCTCTACGGGTGAAGCTCTGTTGAAATGAGGGTCAGCTAGCTGGACAAAATTCGGGATATTCCAACTTTGAATAGGATAAGAAGTGCCAGGAATATTGTTGCCTATAGACTTGATAATCAAACAATCTAATTGCAACTGCGTACCAAGATTATTCGAGTCCTTCAGATCCACTTTAGCAAAGCTTAAGGATTGCGATTTAGAGCAGTTTATTCCTGTAACCTCTATTGAGGTAGGATGTTTTGGAAGGCCTAACTTTTGTACCAACGATTCATTAATAAAATTGTTGGTAGCGGCATTGTCCAATAATCCCCTGACAGATACCCATTTTCCGTGAGAATTTTTCAATAGAACCTGCACGGTAGATAATAAAACCTGGACTTTGCCAAGCGAGGTAGAACTTTGAGCATACGACTGCGCACTATTTTGAGAAGTCTCAGAATTAGACTTGGTATTGGAACTGCTTGGTCCTGATAACCGTGATCTTTCATGTCTGTGCAAAAGGGAATGGTGTCTAGCCTTACAATGAAAGCATAAACGTTGTGAACGGCAATTGTTTAACATATGCGTTCCTGACAAACAGTTGAAACAATGTTTTTTATTCGTAATGAACTTTCGTCTTTCATCTACTGATAAAGATTTAAATTCATCACAATTGTATAAAGTATGCGATTGCTGACACAGACCGCACGTTTGCATTTGGTTAGGTGACCGAGCATCAACAGGAAGAGCCTGTGATCTTAAAATTCTTTGATTAGAACTGCTAACCTTATGTTTTGAGAATGATTTTGAATCTGAACTACTAGTTTTTTGATTAGCTATGGCGGAAAAGACTTGGCTTCTGGCCTTCAAAAAGTAAATAATCGCCTCATAAGTGCATTGCAAATTCTGGGAAAGTTCTGTTTCCCACGCTTTTAATGTATTTGCATCCAATCTTGCAGAAATGAGGTGAACTAGAAATAAATCCCAGTGATTTACAGGTTGGTTTAAATTGGACAATGCTCTGACGTGTAGCTCTGCAGTGTCAATCAACTTACGAAGTGATAAACTGTTATCTGCTTGCACGTTAGGTAACTCGAATAAGCTTTGTATATGGTGTTGAATAGATAAACGAATGTTCCCATATCTATCCTTAAGAAGATTCAGAGCAACTTCATAATTATCACTGGTCAAAGAAAGTGCTTGAATCAGGTTAAGTGCGTTGCCTTGAACTGCCAGACGCAAGTAGTGAAATTTTTGTATTACTGGTATAGAAGTATTCTCATGTACTAAAGAATTGAATAATTCAAAAAATGGTTCCCATTCTATGTCTTTACCAGTAAATTTGGGTATTTCTAATTTGGGTAATATAATGCGTGAAGAAGATGTGGAAGATGCTGCAGAAGTTTGATCTTCTTGTTTTTCCTTTAAAGTTAAAGCCCTAATAAGCTGTTTAGCTTCAGCAAATCCCTGATAGTATAATTTTTCAACTTCCAACCTATCACTTTGCTGGTCCGGATGCTGAGTTTCTATACTGCATTGTATCTCATCATATTTCTCAAAGGCTTGTTCATAATTCTTAAGCCTCTGCGAAATTATGTCAAGATTACGCTCTTGGGGTTCGAGCTCCGTTAAAAAAGTACGAAACCGTGTGAGCTTGCCCTTACAAGAGGCTCTGGCGTTGCTAAGTTTTTCCATCAAGGTTAGGCATATTAAAAGTTGTTTGTTACTCACGTCAATATTGTGACTTCGAGTACTGGAAGTCAGAGGATGACAGCTTGCTAGGTAGTAAGGTTTAGTCTGATGCGGAAGAAACCGGCTTAGCTTACGTTTCTCTCCTCCTCTGCTGAACATGCGCCTTAAGCTGAAACGTACAATGTGAATTAGTGTTGAAACACAATGAACAAAAATTGTTAATGTAAAATCCACAATATTAAACTTGTATAGGGATCCAGGGTGCAACAGATATGTTTCCCGGGGGTGAGGCACCAACACTATGGAGAAGAATAAGTTCTGCCCTAAAACTTCCCCATACGGGAGAACGAAACGCATCAGGCGAAAGCCTGGACAAAATAACTACTGTGGTCAAGAAAATTAGACTGAAGCGGTGCGGGGTAGTGGGCATGAAATACGTGACCAATATAGGGAGCAATACATTAACAATTTTTATTCCTAATAATAAATTTATAATGAATAAACAAATTGCACTTAAGTGCTTATCACAGAAATGAACAATTATAAATGTAGCAAAGTGTGAGGGCCTGATGACAGAAACCCAGATTATAGAAAGGTCCATGAAACAAGCTTGCTTGGTTGGAAAAAAGTTGAGCTTAACATATAAAAATGCACTTTATAAAAAGAGAGAACCATAAAAAATGATTAAGAGTGTAAAATAACTGGTATGATATAAACTCTTCATAAAATTAAACTTATCTTTGAAGAGGGTTGAAGAGCCAGCTCCTTAAAAAGTTCCAGATAGCATAAATGTTGATTTAAAAGAGTCCTCACGGTTTTCTCGGAAGGAGGCGTACATGGCCTAGAGATAGGTGCACCATCGATAAAATGTCAACTCTCTCTTCTTTTCTTGCGCAGGAATGACATTTATAGTTTCCAAGAGATGATCCAGCAATATTTCGAAAGACGATTCCAAGTATCCTCTCTAAGGTGAAGGTGAAGAGTACAGCGGCTGGCAATTATTCTTGCCATCTTGAGCAATACGTCATGGTGCAGATCTTGTGACGTAACTGCTCGGTAGCGTAGATATCAGCGATGGTGTCATGAGATGCAGTAGCGGTGACCAGCAGGTTGAAGTGATCCAAAGTGATGATTGATCAGAAGTGGTGGATCAGAAGTGGTGAAGAACGCCAGCAAGCGGCGTCTTAAATAGGGACCATGGAACTCTCTCGAAGTTTGGAGATCGCCCGACCAGACAAAGACCTGCCATTGGTCGAACGAAAGTCAGGGTGACGTCAGTCGACACTAATCATCGGACAGTGGATCAACCAGTAGATGTCCGGTATGTCGTGAGTGAGGACGCCTGAGGTAGCGAACGACTGTAACACTCAAGGTGAGAACTATAATATCTATGAATAAGTGATTGATAACAAGATTATGCATTTGGTTTAAGCAATTAACATTTGTAAAGAAATAATTACCATTCGGGGATCTCAGTAACAATAAATAAAATTTGACCGACAAATGGGCCAAGCTAAACATTGAAAGTATCACAAAAGTGATCATGCTCCGAGAACTCCGAATGAAAACAAACAAAAGAATCAGTCAAAGCAAAACATGGATAACAGACGAGGAGAAACTAAGACTCGAAAGGCAAAACAGAAATAGCAGAGATGGGTCTAGTATAACGACCTTTACTAGTTAAAACATCAACAACTCCGACGCGTTTATCACGGCCAAAGTGGCAGTGAATAACTCTACCTAGGTTCCACACGAGAGGCGGAGATGGGTCCCGAAGAAGAACCATGTCCCCCACTCGTACATCTGGTTGAGGAAGCCGCCATTTCTCACGCCTATTTAGCAAGCTGAGATATGCTAACTTCCATCGGCGCCAAAAAGAACAGCGCAAAGATTCTACTTTTCTCCAAAAGATAGGCAAGTTAGGATCACAGCGTCGAACCAGCAAAGGCGGAGTAGCAGCAAGCGAACAGCCAATCAGGAAGTGACTGGGTGTTAAAGGTAAAAGATCCTTAGGATCGTTTGAAAGAGGGGTCAGAGGTCTGGAATTTACAATACCTTCAATTTGAATAATTAAAGAGTTGAATTCCTCATAAGAAAGTATGGTAGGACCAAGAGTTTTCTTAAGCTGTCTTTTAGTAAGTTTGATGCAGGATTCCCAACGGCCCCCAAAATGGGGAGCATAAGGAGGGGTGAAATGCCATTTGAAACCTTTAGAATAGGAAAAGTTGGAAATTTTTTCTTTAGCAGAAGGGGAGCTTAACACTTTTTTCCAGAGATCAGAAGCGCTTACAAAAATTTTTGCATTATCTGAAAAAACTTCAGATGGAACACCCCTTCTAGCAGCAAATCTAGAAAAGGCGGCCAAAAAGTAGGATACAGAAGCGTTCGTAACCAACTCAAGGTGGATAGCTCCCGTCACCATACATACAAATAACGAGATGTAAAGTTTACCTAAGATTTTGCGCTTAGATGAAGAGGGATTGGTCTGATATACGTAAGGACCTGCGTAATCGATCCCAGTAAGAGCGAAGGGCTTACTAGGTTCTGAACGAAATGGAGGTAAATTACCCATAATCTGCGTGGCGGGCCTTGGTTTAACCTTAAAGCAAGGTATACACTTTTTGACAACAGAAGAAACCTCATGAACGCCATTGATGATCCAGTAGAGTTCACGAATTAGACAGAGCAAGGTGCGAGTGCCAGCATGAAGGTGTTTATAATGAAACTTTTTTATTATAAGGGTAGTGATAGGATGGTTTGAAGGAAGGATGATGGGATGCTTTTTCCCATCCTCACAACTAGACATAGCTAATCTTCCACCCACACGTATTATGCCGTCCTGGTCTAGAAAAGGAGTGAGTGGTGAAAGCCTGCTAGACTTGGGTAAATCTTTACCACTTATAAGAGCTTGCTTTTCAGGAGCAAAGACTTCCTGCTGAACAAGTAACAAAATCTTGCAAGTAGCAAATTCTAACTCTACTCTGGAGAGAAAGGGTTGAGGCTTCAAAGGTTGATCAATTACTAAATATTTCCATCGGAAGATATAAGACACTACACGAATCAATTTATCAAATGAAGAGTATCTATGAAAAAGGCTAGTAGAAGTAGAAGTAAGATGCGACGTGACAGGGTCATTACGGGCATCAGGTATTTCTTCTGCAAATTGATTAGCTAAGCGAGGCCAGCAAGATGATTCCTGACTTAGCCAAGGAGGACCATTCCAGTACAGGTCTGAAGAAATCAATTTTTTAGGCGTGCAACCACGTGATATTATATCCGCGGGGTTTTCACGGCTAGGAACATGTCTCCATTGTTCAGAATGAGAGACTTCATGAATCTTAGAAACGCGATTTGCCACAAAGGTATTCCAATGAGAAGAAGGCTTGGAAATCCAAGCTAATACAATAGAAGAATCGCTCCAAAAAAATGTGCGGGAAAATTTTAACTTTAAACTGACATTTAGTTTAGTAGCTAATTCTGTTGCCATTAAAGCAGAGTATAATTCTAATCTCGGCAATGATACCGTTTTAAGTGGAGCAACCTTTGATTTAGCGCACACTAAATTAGAAAATCCAGGGAAAGTAGCTGAGGAACGTCCTACTATGTATGCACAACAGCCATAAGCCCGTTCTGAACTATCAGAAAATACATGCAGGTCATACTGCTGGTATAAGGGATTAGAAATTAAAGGGCGGGGTATAGAAACCTTGGAGAGATCCAGCAAACTGCTGCGATACTCTAACCATTCTTCTACAAGAGGAAGGGGGAGATTTTCATCCCAGTCTGATTTTAATGACCAAAGCTTTTGCAAGAACATTTTTGCAACAATAACTATAGGAGCAATATATTGCAAAGGATCAAAGATCTTTGCGATTTCTAACAGAACTTGTCTCTTAGTTACAGGGGGAGATTCTGACAGATGTACCTGATAAGAGAAGGTATCAGAAGAAGGACACCAAAAAATACCCAATGCTTTTACGGCTGCTTCATCAGTAGGAATGGCAACAAATTCATCAACTGGGACCTCTGATGAAAATTTTGATATACATTCAGTGGAATTTGAAGTCCATTTATGGAGCGGAAAACCACCTCCTAGGAGTAGGGATTTCAAATCTTCGCACACAAGGAGCGCTTCAGAAATATTAGGGAAAGAGCACAAGAAATCGTCGACATAAAATGCCGTTTTTAATGACTCAGAGGCCAAAGGATGATACAGATGACCATCTTGCTCGGCTAACATGTGGAGAGACCGAATCGCAAGAAAGGCTGAAGGCTTCAGGCCATATGTCACAGTCTTCAATCTAAATATCTTTATGGGTTTGGAACTCTCATCGCGCCACAATATTCTTTGCAGATCTTGCTGCTCAGAATTTACGAGAATCTGCCGATACATCTGCTTAATATCTGAGATTACAGCAATAGGAACCTTCGAAAATTAAGCAAAAACAGAGGTGAGATCTGTTTGAATCGCGGGACCACATTGCAGGGTATCATTTAAAGAGATTCCATTGGAATCTGGTGATGAGCCATTGAAAACTACTCTTATATTGTCTTGTGTTAAGGAATTTTTCCATACCGGGTGATGATTTAGATAAACTATTTCATTTAAAGGATGGTCAATTTCTTCTGATTTAGAAATTACCTCCATGTGATTGGATGATTCGTATTCCTCCATAAAGGAAGCATACTGAGTTTTGACAGAAGCATCTTGTTTGAACCGATTTTCAATAGCAAATAGTGCCCTAAGTGCTCTGGAATGCGAGCCCGTAATGGCGGGAGGATTGGGAATACGTGGAAGAGTTACTATAAATCTGCCTTCAGCATTACGGACAGTGGTTTCCTTGTATAACTTTTCACAAATTTCGTTAGAAGAAGAAGAAGAAGAGTCCTGAACATTCTCAAGATCCCAGAACTTGGTTAGCTCTTGACTCAAATCGGTACCAACAAATAACAATTCGATACAGTTGAATAGGATTACGGTATATTTGGCCAGTAGCAATCCAACCAAAAATCAGTTTCGCGGAAGAAAACATTAGGAGCAATTTTTACTTTATTGGAATGAAGACAT
Source organism: Meconema thalassinum (assembly GCA_946902985.2). Lineage (NCBI taxonomy): Eukaryota > Metazoa > Arthropoda > Insecta > Orthoptera > Tettigoniidae > Meconema > Meconema thalassinum. The sequence continues at coordinate 108,860,071 of OX336395.1, read as the reverse complement.
TGCCAAAATACGCTTGAGCTGAAAAGAAGCTCTACGGGTGAAGCTCTGTTGAAATGAGGGTCAGCTAGCTGGACAAAATTCGGGATATTCCAACTTTGAATAGGATAAGAAGTGCCAGGAATATTGTTGCCTATAGACTTGATAATCAAACAATCTAATTGCAACTGCGTACCAAGATTATTCGAGTCCTTCAGATCCACTTTAGCAAAGCTTAAGGATTGCGATTTAGAGCAGTTTATTCCTGTAACCTCTATTGAGGTAGGATGTTTTGGAAGGCCTAACTTTTGTACCAACGATTCATTAATAAAATTGTTGGTAGCGGCATTGTCCAATAATCCCCTGACAGATACCCATTTTCCGTGAGAATTTTTCAATAGAACCTGCACGGTAGATAATAAAACCTGGACTTTGCCAAGCGAGGTAGAACTTTGAGCATACGACTGCGCACTATTTTGAGAAGTCTCAGAATTAGACTTGGTATTGGAACTGCTTGGTCCTGATAACCGTGATCTTTCATGTCTGTGCAAAAGGGAATGGTGTCTAGCCTTACAATGAAAGCATAAACGTTGTGAACGGCAATTGTTTAACATATGCGTTCCTGACAAACAGTTGAAACAATGTTTTTTATTCGTAATGAACTTTCGTCTTTCATCTACTGATAAAGATTTAAATTCATCACAATTGTATAAAGTATGCGATTGCTGACACAGACCGCACGTTTGCATTTGGTTAGGTGACCGAGCATCAACAGGAAGAGCCTGTGATCTTAAAATTCTTTGATTAGAACTGCTAACCTTATGTTTTGAGAATGATTTTGAATCTGAACTACTAGTTTTTTGATTAGCTATGGCGGAAAAGACTTGGCTTCTGGCCTTCAAAAAGTAAATAATCGCCTCATAAGTGCATTGCAAATTCTGGGAAAGTTCTGTTTCCCACGCTTTTAATGTATTTGCATCCAATCTTGCAGAAATGAGGTGAACTAGAAATAAATCCCAGTGATTTACAGGTTGGTTTAAATTGGACAATGCTCTGACGTGTAGCTCTGCAGTGTCAATCAACTTACGAAGTGATAAACTGTTATCTGCTTGCACGTTAGGTAACTCGAATAAGCTTTGTATATGGTGTTGAATAGATAAACGAATGTTCCCATATCTATCCTTAAGAAGATTCAGAGCAACTTCATAATTATCACTGGTCAAAGAAAGTGCTTGAATCAGGTTAAGTGCGTTGCCTTGAACTGCCAGACGCAAGTAGTGAAATTTTTGTATTACTGGTATAGAAGTATTCTCATGTACTAAAGAATTGAATAATTCAAAAAATGGTTCCCATTCTATGTCTTTACCAGTAAATTTGGGTATTTCTAATTTGGGTAATATAATGCGTGAAGAAGATGTGGAAGATGCTGCAGAAGTTTGATCTTCTTGTTTTTCCTTTAAAGTTAAAGCCCTAATAAGCTGTTTAGCTTCAGCAAATCCCTGATAGTATAATTTTTCAACTTCCAACCTATCACTTTGCTGGTCCGGATGCTGAGTTTCTATACTGCATTGTATCTCATCATATTTCTCAAAGGCTTGTTCATAATTCTTAAGCCTCTGCGAAATTATGTCAAGATTACGCTCTTGGGGTTCGAGCTCCGTTAAAAAAGTACGAAACCGTGTGAGCTTGCCCTTACAAGAGGCTCTGGCGTTGCTAAGTTTTTCCATCAAGGTTAGGCATATTAAAAGTTGTTTGTTACTCACGTCAATATTGTGACTTCGAGTACTGGAAGTCAGAGGATGACAGCTTGCTAGGTAGTAAGGTTTAGTCTGATGCGGAAGAAACCGGCTTAGCTTACGTTTCTCTCCTCCTCTGCTGAACATGCGCCTTAAGCTGAAACGTACAATGTGAATTAGTGTTGAAACACAATGAACAAAAATTGTTAATGTAAAATCCACAATATTAAACTTGTATAGGGATCCAGGGTGCAACAGATATGTTTCCCGGGGGTGAGGCACCAACACTATGGAGAAGAATAAGTTCTGCCCTAAAACTTCCCCATACGGGAGAACGAAACGCATCAGGCGAAAGCCTGGACAAAATAACTACTGTGGTCAAGAAAATTAGACTGAAGCGGTGCGGGGTAGTGGGCATGAAATACGTGACCAATATAGGGAGCAATACATTAACAATTTTTATTCCTAATAATAAATTTATAATGAATAAACAAATTGCACTTAAGTGCTTATCACAGAAATGAACAATTATAAATGTAGCAAAGTGTGAGGGCCTGATGACAGAAACCCAGATTATAGAAAGGTCCATGAAACAAGCTTGCTTGGTTGGAAAAAAGTTGAGCTTAACATATAAAAATGCACTTTATAAAAAGAGAGAACCATAAAAAATGATTAAGAGTGTAAAATAACTGGTATGATATAAACTCTTCATAAAATTAAACTTATCTTTGAAGAGGGTTGAAGAGCCAGCTCCTTAAAAAGTTCCAGATAGCATAAATGTTGATTTAAAAGAGTCCTCACGGTTTTCTCGGAAGGAGGCGTACATGGCCTAGAGATAGGTGCACCATCGATAAAATGTCAACTCTCTCTTCTTTTCTTGCGCAGGAATGACATTTATAGTTTCCAAGAGATGATCCAGCAATATTTCGAAAGACGATTCCAAGTATCCTCTCTAAGGTGAAGGTGAAGAGTACAGCGGCTGGCAATTATTCTTGCCATCTTGAGCAATACGTCATGGTGCAGATCTTGTGACGTAACTGCTCGGTAGCGTAGATATCAGCGATGGTGTCATGAGATGCAGTAGCGGTGACCAGCAGGTTGAAGTGATCCAAAGTGATGATTGATCAGAAGTGGTGGATCAGAAGTGGTGAAGAACGCCAGCAAGCGGCGTCTTAAATAGGGACCATGGAACTCTCTCGAAGTTTGGAGATCGCCCGACCAGACAAAGACCTGCCATTGGTCGAACGAAAGTCAGGGTGACGTCAGTCGACACTACTCATCGGACAGTGGATCAACCAGTAGATGTCCGGTATGTCGTGAGTGAGGACGCCTGAGGTAGCGAACGACTGTAACACTCGAGGTGAGAACTATAATATCTATGAATAAGTGATTGATAACAAGATTATGCATATGGTTTAAGCAATTAACATTTGTAAAGAAATAATTACCATTCGGGGATCTCAGTAACAATAAATAAAATTTGACCGACAAATGGGCCAAGCTAAACATTGAAAGTATCACAAAAGTGATCAAGCTCTATCAAACTAAGAAATCAAATTTCAAAAATCACTTCTGGCCTAAATGCAGTTCCAGAAAAACAGCCTTAAAACGCTTGTTTCTTTGCTCGTTTTCTTTTTGTTTAATATCCTAGCTAAGGCTTTCTTTGATTGTTTGAAAAATCTTCACATCTTCTGTAGTTATAAGGGCTTACATGAAGCTCTGTTCTCGTATAGGTAGGAAAGGCAAACTGCTATTCTAATCGACCAGATATCGTTGAGTTTCCAGTGAACAATCCTCAGTCTACCGCGTGTCATCTTGCTGGCACCTCGTAAGAAACGTTTAGTGTGTCCTTTAGCTTGGGAAAAGTGGAGAAAACAAAGAAAATCAATTACAAATGGATCAGAAAAGGTATAGTCTATGACTGTAAAGGGGGTTGCTTGCCTCAAGGGGCTTCATACACCAAGAAGTCACCAGAAATATTATTATTTTTCTTTCAGCTTCGTTTGATAGTACACGTCTTCCTCTGTGTCTGTAGGCGTTGGTTTTTGAGATGTTTGTGTTTTAGTGAGAAATTGTAAGAAGACACAGAAGTTTATTTCCGAAAAGGCAAGTTCTTGGTGGTGAGTTCTTTAGCAATCGGTCAGATAATCATTGGTACAAACCATATCCCAGAGACCAATAGGAGCTCGACACCATAAGGCTGAGGAACCCTGAGCGCCACTCTATTAGGACTGATATTTTTATAGGCTTATTTCAGTTTACGAAAAATCGATTAATCTAAGTAGAAAAGTCGATTAATTGCAATAAATAAATATTAATCGATTTTCCGTTTAATCGATTGATTGAATGGTCGTTTAATACAGGGTTATTCAAAAAGAAGGAACCGATTTCAAACATTGATTTCTTCCTAACTACAAAAGATAGAAACATAATTCGAAAGTTCCTGGAAAGAGAAAGACCAATTTTCACTTTTTTATGCATTCAATGTGTTACGCGACGAATATCAAAAAAGTCCTCTCGGCACGCCGGAAGGCGGAGGTAGATTTCACCGGATAAACTTGGGGATAGGCGAAAATAGGCAGAATATGCAGGTTTTCGTAGAAGGATCAGACCTCATTTATTGTGAGAAAGTATTTTATAATTGGAGCTTAATTAACTTTATTTTTCGTCATTTAATGCATATTTTAAACATTTTATTGTCTGATGGGGACGGTAACCTTCTTGTCGTTTGGGGTCCATTTTTATACTTGTGGTCACACTGTCCTTATGCAAGGTTTCGACACTGATGTGTAACTATGTAACGGTCTGTTGCTTCTTCACGCAAAATTATATCTCCCGCAGAGATTTTGGTTGGTTCCTCAGTTTAGGGGCTGCAACAACGCGGTCATGTAACCCCGTGTACTTTGGGTGAGTGTAGAATCTGTCTGATAAACGGTGTGAATTGTGATGGATGTATTAGTCTGTAATTCAGGTAAGGACTGCAGACGGTTAATTTCAAGCAGTAGTTCCTAATGTTGCTACCAGATACTACCGTCAACGACACCTAGCTGTGAACTTGGCTACTAGATGCCACCATAACCAGCAACTCGCAACAAACGTTGGAACTTCCCCTCCAAAGGAAAGCATACTGAGGAATTTTCAGCGCTCTTAGAAAATCCGACGACTTCGGCCGGCTTTGTACTCGCGACCTTGGGCATAGAAGTTCAGCATGCTACCAGTTACGTCACCAAAGACGCTTCACACTTAGTGAGATGGAAATCTGAATCTGATCTCGTGCAAGTGCGTTGTCATGGCAACGTCTGATGGCTCATCCCTCATCAATTTAGTAGTGTTGCCATGGCAACCTCTGATAGCTCTTGGCATTTTCTTATAATTCCGAAATCATTTATCTCATCCCTTGGCGTAATGGTGGGTCATATCAAAAATTCTTTCAGACAAAAGTTTTAGGTAATTATTAGGGGAATATTGTCCATTTTGTACGGTTTTGATATTGTGCCTATTAAGAGAGATATGATTAATGTTTCCCGAAAAACCCACTTTTTCCCACCCCTTTGGTCAATGGTTGGTGCTATAAAAAATCTCTTCAAACATAAATTTTTGGGTTCTATCCGACACTTTGAACGGATTCGATATTTCACATATTAAGAGAGTTATAGCAATATTTCACTTTTTCGAAAAAAAAAACCATTTTCACCCCCTTCGACCGGATTTAGCCCAGTAACGAACTCGTGATTGGTGCAAAATTACGGCAGTTATCGTGTCCACAAGAAACTGATATACATATATATATATATATACCTATATATTGTGCCCATTTCAACAATGAAATATGCAAATCACAGTTCGCCAGCAATGCTCAATCGGGAGTATCGGGGTTCATGGTATGTTCTCCCACTCTGTGACTTACACACTTTGTATTAAGCATAGGATCCACTTCCAAAAATAAACAAAATCAAAATCCTACTATCAAAACTTTTAATTATCCAAAATATGGAGCTACAAAAATAAACAATAAAAATACGGACACTACACTTCACACTTGTCCAAAGATGAACAAGGAATTCAAATTAAATAATCACAAAATAATAATTACTGGTTATCCAGAAACCAAACAAAAACTCCAACTGAGTTTCACTCCCATATGGCATCAATCATAATTCTTTAAAAACGAGATCTAAATGGCTCGGTTAAGTTTACATGCATTGTGTTAACAATTAAACACACATCATTTAATTTTAACATGAGTATATCTGGCTTTAATCATAATATCATAGTATGGCTACTCATTAATTAATTTTGGGCTCCCACAATGTTCATCTGTCACCATCTCTCTTCTCAAGCTACCAACTCACTACCGTGATTGGAAAAATTTGCGTATCCCCGAGTTATAGAAAACTACTTACCAAGTCAACTCAAGATTACTCCCAAAATCTTAATATTCTCATAATAACTCGTGAATCACTGAATCATTTAATAATAAAGTTAGGGATTTTATTATAGTGTCTTCAAAGACAATTATATCTTAAAGAAGCAACGATCTGAACTCTGCAAGCGATAATAATGAATGTAAAAGGACCTCAGTTCAAATACTGGGTCGTTAAAACAAACTTAAACACTACCGTGTACCGTGAATCTGACAGCCCGTTCGTGACCTATCTCTATAAGAGAGTGTGTAAGGGTCTGTCTCAACTACTTGGCTGATTTATGGCTATGGAGGAAGGGGAACCTACAGTCTCGCTTCTTCAAGGAACTGGCTAGACAGCTTTACAACCAGCTGCTTTAAATGCGTTTCTTTGAATGACAAGGCTCATAATATAAATTAACAAGAAGACAATATTAGGTTCTACAGACCTATTCTTTTAGCTTCGGTAAAGTACAATTATGAAGTGTCCTCATTAGCGGGTAAGAAAATCCAATAAAACAACAAATATTAAGGGGCTTCAACACGGACGACTCTGAGTTCAATCCTTTAAAACTGCCTCGGGAACCATATCCCAACTTTGAGGACTTGCAACATTAGCGACTTAAGGAAGGCATAGCACGCAACCAGCGCTCATAATACAACATAAATTGCACCCTTTTCAGCATTGCATAGTATCACAATTCAACATAACTCATTACCGCAACTAACTGTCCCTCACAATTATTTTTACCGAGCATTTCAACGCGTTCCTATCGTGACAAATTATTTCAATTGCGCGACATGGCGCTCATACATAAAATAGCCAAGTTGCCTTTCAAAGAACGAAATAAATTCAAATCAAAGTTTGTTCTACTTCTCAAAAATAATATTATTCAGCCTTAGCCTCCATCAACAATAATCATTTATACCATTAAAACATATTGATTCACAACAATTAATAATTCATCAAAGGAGCTCTTGCAGCTACCACTTACTCAATATAAAATTCATCACATAAATAATTTATTTAATTATTATTATTATTATCGCGCTTGCTTTACCATAGTTATATTATTTACCATTATTGATATTCCACTGAATATTTTCCACAAGGGATTCATTGATATTTCACATATTTATATTTCAATCATATTAATCGTTCAGATCGCGCAACCTATATTTCACATGTTTTAAAAGGACCTCAGTTCAAATACTGGGTCGTTAAAACAATCTTATTTACCATTATACTGATATTCCACTGAATAATTTCCACAAGGGATTCATTGATATTTCACATATTTATATTTCAATCAAATTAATCGTTCAGATCGCGCAACCCTTATTTTACATGTTTTCAAACATCCCTACTTCCACTCCTGAGGATTATACGCTAATCTTCCCAAAACACATAATAATGAAATTAGTTCTCACATGATTTTACGGTCAGAGACCGAGTTCTCCATCGATGGAACATTTCACCCACCAATTGCTTCTTAAGCCATATTCATGGTCATATCTACACTTGATAACACTTTCCTAACATCACATAAAACATATACACTGATCACTTTTAATCTAAAGAATACCATTTTGGATTCATTTTCACTTAAACACAAATACAATTTCACTAAAAAATATTACACTCAAAATTTTCACTATACTTGAATTACATAAAATTTTATCACTCTGGCATTAACTATTTGCCTTAACACACGTGATTTCCTTATTCTTCCCCGTTTCCAAGGGTTGCACTATATGTACGTCGGCTTCCTACTCTGATGAGATGATTGAAAGTCTCGATCGAACTACCCTGACTGGAACGGTTGATCCTCTTATTCTGGGTTTGAATATCGGCTTATTAATTTTACTGCACGATATCCTATCTTGCTAGACGCTAACTTGTTCGTCTAATAAAAGTCTGTCACTGATGTTTTACTTTTATGATCGCTCGAACTTGTATAACGGCGACCTAGTAATTTCCTTGTCCAATAATCCACACGTGGATTTTACTTTCTGTTACTGCGATTCTTGACTTATTGGAGTAATCCCCAATGTCTAACTGTTCATTTGTCTACACCTAGACAAAGCCTGGAATCTCCATTCCTAAATTCTATCGTATTCCGCTCTAGTCCCCTCAGCTCAGGAACACTAGGCGTTACTATCACGTGCTAGCTTGATCTGGTTATTTAACGTAGATAGAATTGTATATTTCACTGTCCTTCGGTACTTCGAAATCCTATGATGCGTCGGTTCTTTAACTGAAACTATTTAGATTCGAGTACCTATCGCCGGTAATTTCTTAAGTCCACAGTCTAAACTTTGACTGTACTGGTGAAATTTATAAAGTCCGAAGCTTGATGATATTATTTCCTATAACAAGGATTTTGATGTGTCTTCGCACGGCGATACTATCGACGATACTAGACGGCTACTCCCATACGGGGTGCTTGTCGGCGATACAGAGTAACACGACCTATCACGGTCTAGTGAGTACTGAATACTGCATTTAACGATGATTGATCCAGCGTACAGCGCCTATGCGCTCAATAAGACTGAATTGTTGTTGGTTGAAACAGCAACACGCCCCTCCAGGACGTTGAAGACTGGATGAATTTCCTGGCGCGTCCAGGGTTTATATTGAAATCTGCCACAAAAAGATCAGATCTGCTTCTTCTCCAACACTGACTTCTAAAATAATTGTCGTATAATTTTGAAAAATATGTCTCCTGAAAGCTCTCGTTTTAAACGTAAAAGGGTCTCTTTGATCACGAAAATCGATCACACAAATCCAAGATATTAAATAATTTGGCTCCTCAGATGCGTGGGTAGTGTGGTTTATTTTTCCCTCTCTCCCAACTTTGGGCTCGGGGAATAACTATCGACGTAATGCCGCGGATGCACTTCTTTCCTGTGCAATTATTATAAACTTTTTCCTCACACAAAAATCTCCTTTCCAGGATGATCAACAGTGATGGATTCATTTCATTAATTAAATGCTTGCAAATGGCTTAATTTTAATTATCTCTCTTCTTGCGTCATTGCGATGCTGCCATTTTATAGCTGAGTAAGACCTTTTTCCGAAACTCCTTCTCACTCACCCGCAGTGGAAAGCTACCAGCTCTATTAATAATCATGCGCTAGCTTCTTATCGATGCGTCAGGCGTGATCTCATGCCCGCGTGACTAGTGGTCACCCGCTCTTGCATCACATTGTAACAGCCCAGCATCTTATTAACCCTTAAAATCTTACAAATTCATTCTAAAGACTGCATTATTTCCTTTCTTTTCTTACATATAAAGGTATGGATTCGACGCTCGAACCAATCCACATGGGTTCAATATATATAAACATACATATATATACGAAGTACGTCCAGAAAGTAAGTTCCGTTTGGTAATAACATTAAATTGTGTACAGATACAGAAAAATTATTTATTGCACAAAATTCTACCACCCTTAAACTACTTTTCCACATAACTGCCGAAATGTTGCAGGCATTTGTCGTAGCGTGGCACGAGTTTTTGTATGCCTTCTTCATAGACGTGTGCCGCCTGTGTCTTCAACTAGTTGTACGTTCCGCTGCAGCGCAGTTTCGCATATGCGCGGTAGACGCTCTGTATCAAGGAGAAGAAACGTGCGCCATTTGGAGAGCGCTGTCAGCCACGTATGCGCTGTTGTGCATGTTTACTCGTACAATGTCGGTGTTGATTGAAAATCCCGCCGCTTGTGAAATCAGATCTGTGATTCGTTTTCTGAATGCTAGGAAAGTGAAACCAATTTATCGGCAAATTTGCGAAGTGTATGGACAAAATGCGATGAGTGATTCAATGGTGAGAAGATGGGTCCGACAGTTCAATGATGGACGTAGTGAAGTGCACGATGAAGAACGAAGTGGGCGTCCATCTTTGGTTACAGAAGAACTGGTTCACGCGATTGATGACAAGATCCGGGAAAACCGCAGGTTTACAATTAGTGCTCTCGCTATGGAATTTCCCCAAATCTCACGATCTCTAATTCATGAAATTGTTGTACGGAAAAACTGAACTTTCGTAAACTTTGCCGACGTGGGGTACCAAAGATTCTTACGGAGCAACACAAAACAAAACGAATGGGTGGTGCACTTCAGTTTTTGACCCGTTACAATGAAGGCGGCGAAGAATTTCTGACACAGATAGTCACAGGAGATGAAACTTGAGTTTCTTACGACACCCCTGAAAGGAAGCGGCAATCAATGGAATGGAGGCACACTTCATCCCCAGCAAAGGTTAAGCCGAAACAAATCTTGGCACCTCGGAAAATGATGTGCACAGTGTTCTGGGACTGGAAAGGCATCTTACTCATTGATTTCTTACCACGAGGTCAAACAATCAACGCAGATGCTTACTGCGAGACAATTAGGAAATTGCGCCGCGCAATACAGAATAAGCGCCGAAGGTTGCTGTCAAAAGGTGTTGTTTTTTTCACGACAACGCACGACCACACACTGCAAATGTGACGAAAAACCTCCTACAGGGATTTGGCTGGGACGTGTTTGACCACTCTCCGTACAGCCCTGACCTCGCTCCTAGCGACTTTCATCTGTTCACACATCTCAAATCTTTCCTTGGCGGTCAACACTTCAACAATGGCGACGAGCTGAAAGAAGATGTTTACAACTGGTTGAAGACACAGGTGGCAAACTTCTATGAAGAAGGTATCCAGAAACTTGTGCCACGCTATGACAAATGCCTTCAAAAGTTCGGCAGTTATGTGGAAAAGTAGTTTAAGAGGTGTAGAATGTTGTGCAATAAATATTTTTTCTGTATTTTGTACACAATTTAATTTTATTACCAAACGGAACTTACTTTCTGGACGTGCCTCGTATATATATATATCTATATATATATACATACATAAATTATATATAAACTTTTGAACTGATGGTGGTTTAGGGGTCTGGGGGATGTGATACGCGAAGATATGTCGAAATTTTCCGGAAGTCGAAACATGGTACCCATTGCAATAGTTAGCTTTCTAATGAAATCTACCCAAAACGGAGGTTCATTTCTTGCCACACACGAATCAGCTGGTCTCTAGTTATCGAATTTACAGCTTCAACAATGCGATGTTGCAGACTTTCACCGACATAGGGGGCATACAAATCACGGTCTTTTACGTAACTCCACAGTTAAAATTCACACGGAGTAAGGTCTGGAGACCTGGGAGGCCACCGGCAATGAAGTTGATCTTCTGCTCCTCCACTTCCAATCCAAAATCCTGGAATGGTCTCATTTAGGCAACGTCGGACGTGGAATAACCATTTCTGAAGCATGTCTAGTTAGGTTAGTCCTGTCACGGTTTTCTCCATGAAGAAGAAAGGTCTATAAACTTTATTTACAGATATGGCACAGAAGACGTTAATCTTCGGCGAATCTCGATCATGTTCAATAACTGCCATAGGATTTTCCACTTGTCAAAATTCTAACGTTATGGCGTTTAACTGTAGGTACCGGAAGGATAAAAAGTGGATTCATCGAAAATGATAATAAAAATTCACATTTTTCACTTTTGCTTGCCCAGAAATGTTGGAATTATGGTTCTACCTTTTGTAGTTTGGACGAAATAAATGTTTGAAATCTGTTCCTTCTTTTTGAATAACCCTGTACATTACGCGGTTACTCGAATGATTGATTAGACGTAATTGTCTTGTCGATTAATCGATGTATGTTGTATCATCATATATATTATTTCAGTAATATAGTGAACCCATGGGAGAGGTGCAGTATCGAACCCATATCCTTGTATTTCAGAAAGGAAAGAATTAATGCAGGCTTTAGAATGGAGTTCTGAAGTTAGTTGAGAAGGTAATACTGGATCGTATTGCGCGAGGCGTGGATAAGTTGTGGAACCATAGATTGCCAGGCCACAGCTGCCCGGTGATGTCACTGAACAGTCACCAGAGAACCAGTTACGCACTCGATATATTTAGATCTGAAAATATTCCATTGAATGAGAGAGTTTTAGTTTAGGAAATAGCCCTGAGTTGACAGTAAAATGGCATCTTCGCTTCAAGGGAGGAGCCAGGAAATTAGAGAAATAATTGAAATTAAGCAATTTGCGGGCATTAAATTAAAGAAAGGACTCCATCAGAGTTAATTATCCAGGGAAAGAGATTTTTTAGAGTGGATAAAGCCCATAGAAATTGTACAAGAATGAAATGCACATTCAGCATTACGTATTCGGTGAGTTCCCGAACCAGGATCTTATGGTGGGAGACAAAAGGAACACACCGCCCACATGGTTGAAGAGATCATTTGAATTAATATTAAAGATTTGTACGATCGATTCCTGGAAACGTAGATATTGTTGAGACATTTAAAACCTCAGCTTTTCAGAGGTATTTTTTTAAACATCGTACGACAATTTTTTTGAAAATTGGTGGTGGAGAAGAAGAGAAATTTATTTATTTTTAACAGAATCTAATATATGGGCCAGGAGCCCAAGCAAAATCATTCAGTCTCAGTGAGCGCAGGAGTGCTGCACGCTGGATCAACCAACAATTCAGTCCAACGAACCCTAGTGGAGGGTGTCGTACTGTTTCGACAGACATTCAGTCTTCAGCATCCGAGAGGGCGTGTTGCTGTTTCAAGGGAATTCACGCAGTTTACAACAGGCCTCGAACGGAGGTGCTGCATCACGCAACATGCAGTTTATAGCAAACCTTGGGGAGAGGTTATACTGTTCGATAAGTATTCAACAGTAAATGCAGTAATCCATCAGACCACGTATCGGTCGTGCTGCTCGTCAGCACCGGCAGTCGTATTCAGTCAGTGGGACTCGAACCTGTATCACGACGCGGAAGTACTCTAAATAGAAGTACTGTCCGGCTTTCTTCAGTGTCGCTGCGCTTTAACAACGTTGAAGTTATTTTCAAAAGGAAAGTATCGTCAGAACTTTGAAAAATTAATAGTCTACTGTGTTAGGTCAAGTTATAAACTTTGAGCAAAAACATACGTTAGTCGGCGAGGGTAGTCGAAGCCAAGACACTAGTATTTGAAGTGACATCGTAGTATCTCGAAAGTATACGAGAGTAGATACTCTAAAACGTTTTCCCAGTGCGTTAGTATAACCACGGTAGGGTCAAACATAGCTAACACCTAATTTTCCTGAATTGAGGAGATTAGCGTGACAAAGTGGCGATAGAGTTAGGAGTCTACAAATAGACATCAGTGGCCACGTGGAGTTTCAAGGAAGTACTCCACAAAGAAAAGACAATAACCGTCATAATTCAGTTCAGACGCATAGTATTAAAAACAATTGTCAAGGGCAGTATAGTGACTTCTGGGCTAAACGTAACCACATAATTTCGTACGAGACTGTCAATATCCAAATAGGAGGTAGAAGGCAGCGGTTGAAAATTGCACCGCTAGGATTTGAATCAGAAAGAATTCACGAGTGTAAGGCAGTGTTTGATGCCACAAAAGTGAAATTCTGTGTGTAAATATAAATATTAGTGAAAGTTATAATTCTTTTTGTGTAGTGAAAAATGTGTGTTATCCCTCATATTAATCTAAAAGTGTGTAACCTAGAGGGCAATTTAATTAGTGGTAATATGTGTGTCATCATGGAGTGAGAAATCTAATGTGGGCCAAATGTCGCACCGCTGGGATTCGGACAATTTGGCCGGATAAATCATGAAAGTAACACCAAAATTTATTACGGTATGTGTTTTGGATTCGGGAATCTCGTGTAACAATGGTAACCATGGAGAAAGTATTCTCCATCATTGAAAATAAGGGATGTAAAACTGTGTGAGAATGATAAGTGCGGGATCTAATAATTAAAGTAAAAATTACTAAAAATTTAAATGTGTAATCTAAGAAATTGTATTCAGTGGAATACTAGTAAATGAAAAAGAATAATGTTATTTAAAAGGCAAACAGGATAATATAAAAAATGATAAAATTATGGAAATAATATTCAAGTATGAGCCGTTATGTGCTAAAATGATAAGAATAATGCAATGAATAAACCAATTATTGAAGTAATATTCAAGTATGAGCCATTGTGTGCTAAATATAATGATAAAAATAATGATAATGATAATTATTGAACCAGTTGTGTTCTTGTAATTGGAAAGTCGAGATTAAGTTAAAGGCAAATCTGTTATTTTTGGACGAAGAAATTGATTACGTTGAAGTAAATATTAGACTTTGGAAGGCATCACGAATGTATTGATTGTCGCCAATGAGCGCTATATTATTAATGGTCACGCTATAATTGCGGTGAAAATAATGCCAGGAGATTATAATTGCGAAGATCAGCTGGACAGAAGTAAATGATTATGTGTGTGTTTGCAGTGACAAACTTTAAAGGGTGCTAAATTTATTGTCAAGCGCAGAATTGTGTGCGAATACCTTTTCCCAATGTCGCTATTATTATTCGGAGGAGTGGTCAGATACCCTCGCTCTAGGAGTTAGCCCTAAGTCCTCGAGAATGGAAGTATCCTAGAGGCTGTCCAGAGAATAGAACAGGAATTCTCTCACTTCGGAAGCCCCTTAATTATGATTGGTTTTATTGAATTCTCACTTGCCAGTGTTAAAACTCCGAAATTATAATTATACCTGAGCTACAGAAATAGGTCATTAGAACCTCAGAATATTGTTGTTAAATGAAAGTGGTGTGTAGCCTTTCCAAGTCTCAGATTCACGCTTGTTTGAAAGCTGTGTGTAAAGTGCCGTCCAGGAGGGAGGAAGCATTGACTCGCCTTCACCGTCATAAATTTAAGCCTGAAGGGTCTCGACGTTTTCTTAATGAAGGTCACTGTTGGGGTAGACCAAGAACAGAGACAGACACTGTCTGCATTCTGCTATATAAACCTTTAACGGACCGGTAATCTGTACCGAGTTTTACTATGATTATTTATCCTTGCCGTTGCATTATAGATCCGCACTTCATGAATAATTAGATTATCGTTTGAGACAATAATGAAAATCCCTTTGTATTGTTGCATGATAAATGTTATTGTTCGCAAGTGATTGTTGGAGATATCGGGTAGCTGGGAGTCTACTTTGAGTTGAGTTAATCAGTAGTCTCCAACGCTTGTGGTGCATGAGATTCCCGAAAACAAATACAGTTTGGTAGTGTTGGAGAGACGGATGATATATTGTGAATATCATATGGTACGCAAATGAATCGTAATTGTTGATACCATTGATTTTTATTAACTCATTTTTTTAATATATTCAAACTTAGAATATTTAGGGTGTTTTAAACAGAAAATTATATGTAATAATTTTTCCGAGACTCTTAGTGCTCGTTTCGAGAGAATTTTATAATGTTGCTAAATGGAAGTGAGATCAGTTTTGATAATTTTGTTTAGGGTTCAGTGGAACCTCAAATATTGTTTTTTTATTAATGTGTATTTGTTCCTTGTTCATTAGAACAAGTGTGAAGATGATTCAGTTTGTTTTGTGTATTGTAGCGCCAAATTTTGTTAATTAAATAGTTTTATAGTAGGATTTTGAATTTCATTTCAGTGAAGTGTTATCCTAAGCTTGATCCTATAATGTGTGAATCACTCAGTGGGAGGACGTTCTATGCCCCCAAAGAGATAAGACTGAGCAGCTGGACAGTGATTTGCATATTTCTTGTACAAAAGGGCACAATAGATCCCTCTTGCGGCACTCACAAGCGACCGATCGTGACAAATGAGCATTCAAATGAAAGAGAATAGACATTAGCTGTGACGAATTGCACTATAATTCCATAAATATCAATAATTTCTTTCAAAAATTACTTTAAAAATAATGTACGAAGTGTGCGATTTGCAGATACTGTCGCTGCAGGAAGATACGCTCCATAATTGCTGTCCAATTCACATTTTGGCCGCTGTGACACCTGTTTCATGTCATTTTAACATTCTGAGGGCTTTCCTTTATCATTTTGCATGGATTTCCGAAACAGTAAATCAAAGAAATGAGTAGCCTACTCAAATCGTATAATTTCATAAATATCGAATAACTGGTGAGTGTTAAGGCTAAGCTGTCAATCAATGGACTCAGCACACAAATGACATTAGCAGTGATGAATTGCATTCTAATTTCATAAATATACATTTTTGTAAGAAGTGTGCGATTAGCAAATACTGTTGCTGCCTGAAAATACGCGACATCATTGCTGTTCAGTTCGCATTTTGGCCGTAGGGGCGCATGAAACGAAAATAGTGTTCTATAATCATTTGGTTCAAATAAAAACATAACAACATTTCTCCTTAAGTCTCTTATTATAAACTTATTGGGGAAAGTGTGGCTTATGAAAATGCGAGATTTCTCGCACTGGTCCGCTAGTCATCATCATAATTATATATTATTTCAGTAGTATAGATCCCTCCTGCGGTGCTCACAAGCGACCGATCGTGACAAATGATATTCAAATGAAAGAGAATAGACATTAGCAGTGACGAATTGCCCTATAATTCCATAAATATCTATAATTACTTTAATAAATCACTTTTAAAAAAATGTACGAAGTGTGCGATTTGCAGTTACTGTTGCTGTAGTAAATTACGCTCCATAATTGCTGTCCACGGGCCGCTGTGATGCCTGTTTCGTGTAATTTTAACAATCTGAGGTATTTCCTTTATCCTGAAATGTAAATAGTGATCTATAATCATTTGGATGAAATAAAAACATAACAACCTTTCTCTTTAAGTCTCTCATTGTAAACATTGTGGGCAAAGTGCGGTTTATGAACACGCGAGATTTCTCGCAGGGGTACGCTAGTATTTTTAGCCTACATTTTATAAAAATGAGGAAAAAGTAGACTTATGAGATCGATCCGGCAAAATGTGTGTCTGTCTGTCCTTCTGTCTGTCTGTCTGGCTGGCTGTGTGTGTGTTCCCCCTCCCCCCCCCCCCCATCAACACGTAAACGGCTGAAGAAATTAAAACCAAATTTGGTATGAGTAAAGATCTCTATCTGGATATCTCACCGCCGTATTTGAAAATGATGTCAGTGCTACCAACTGCTGAAAAATCACAATTAAAATCTCAGCTCCATGTTGGATATCTTGGAAGGTACGCATGAGAACTGTACCTAAATTGGCACACATATAGATAATAATATTTTAGTTTAATTTTCAGGAGGCCATACATGACAGTGTTGCCAAAATGATTCTAGGCCTGCTGATAAGTCCAATTTGTAAATGCATATAACATCTACACTATTAATTGGATTTCAACCAAATTTCGTACGTACTATGTGTAGATAGACATATATGACTGAGAGTAATCTTAAGAGCCACCAGGGCTGCCAACTGTTAATAAATGCACTCTCTACTGTTTTTATCCAAATACCATTATATCAGAAAGTATTTAAGCCGACAGCTTTAAACTATGCACACGTATAGTACCTGATATTCTAGATTAATTTGAAGTAACTAATCGACCTCAGTACTACCAACATGATTCTAAGCCTGCTGATAGGACCAATTGTAAATACATGTACTTTCTATACTATCAATTGGATTTCAACCAAATTTCGTATGTGCTATGTGTACTATAACAGATATGACTATGCGTATTCTTAAGAGCAACCAGGGTTGCCAACTGTTAATAAATGCTGTCTCTATTTTTTACACTAATATCAATATATCAGATAGTATTCAAGCCAACATTATGCCAGTTACATTTCGAACAAATTAGAAATGTCGATATTACTAACTCAATTTCGCATTTCGAGAAAAGTAGACTCTTTAGTTCGTCACGGAACTTCTTGTTAAATAATGTACCTTCTTTGTAAAACTAGGCTAAAACAGAGTAAAACAAGAATGTTCCGGAACAAGAATTCAAAATTTTTGCTGAAAACTCTTCGTTTTCTTTTTTCGAATTTGATTGATGTTTGTCACTGACTCTTATTTGATAAACAAGGAAATACACTAAAGTAACTTTTATAGATTTCTATACAACATTCCGAAAATAAGCGTAACTCAACTTAAACAATGTCTTCTCATTTAAACTTCTTATCTTATCTCGTCCGCTGGGTCCGTGGTTCAAATCCCGGTCACTCCATGTGAGATCTGTGCTGGACAAAACGGAGGCAGACAGGTTTTTCTCCGGGTACTCCGGTTTTCCCTGTCACAATATCATTCCATCAACACTCTCCACTATCATTTCATTTCATCTGTCATTCATTTAATCATTGCCCCAGAGGAGTGCGACAGGCTTCGGCAGCCGGCACATTTCATATCCTCGCCGCTAGATGGGGGCTTCATTCATTCTATTCCTGACCCGGTCGGAGACTGGAAGCAGGCTGTGGATTTTCATTTTCATCTTATCTCGTAGTAGCCTCAGTGGCTTAGGCGGCAGGACGCTGGCTCCATGGTTCAAATCCCGGTGACTCCATGTGATATTTGTGTTGGACAAAGCAGAGGCAGACAGGTTTTTCTCCTGGTACTACAGTTTTCCCTCTCCACTTTCATTTCATTTCATTTGTCATTGCCCCAGAGGAGTGCGACAGGCTTCGGCAGCCGGCACAATAAATATCGTCGCCGCCGAATGGGAGCTTCATTCATTCCATTCCTGACCCAGTTGGTCGACTGGAATCAGGCTGTGGATTTTTCATCTTATCTCGTGAGCTTCTATGCCCAAGATCGCGGGTTCAAACTCGGCCGAAGTCGTCGGATTTTTTATGAGCGTTCAAAATCTCTCAGTATGTCTTCCTTCGGAGGGGACGTAGAGCCGGCGGTCCCATATCATAGATTTATGGCATGAAAAAGAACCTTCCACTAACTACACTTGTGGAAGCTAAAATGTGTGGGTTAGTTTGATAACGCTATATTAGTTCCAACGTTCGCCGCCAGGTGCTGCCTGCGGTGGCATTTAGTAGCCACGTCCGCAGCTAGGTGTCGTGGACGGTAGCATTTGGTAGCAAAAGAAAGAACTACTTTAAAAAATTGTTCGTCTGCAGTCCTTGTACCTGAATCACATATAACACACACTAATACAGCCATCAGAATTAACAGACAGATTATACAGACAGCCAAGGTACACGGGGCTACATGACCGCAGTCCCTAAACTAAGGAGCCAACCAACCATCGTATCTCGTGTCTACTAATTCATTAATCGATACTTCGGTTAGCTGATTAATCAAATGAACGGTCCGTAGATTAATTGATTAATCGTTTTTGATTAATTTCGATTTATTAATCTATTAACGGAGTATCGCTTAATGAAGGATGTGGAGGAACAGAGGTCCACAAGGCGCTGTACTTGGTCCAATCTAAAGTCCAGAAGCGCACTAGGAGATATGTGTTGTTTGATGCAGCACTCCATGCCTCCCTGTCCTGAGCTAATCGCTTCATCTGTGAATAGCTACCACACTTAGCATCCGAGACAATCTGTTGAACATACTCTAATATTAGTCTACCCCTACAGTTCTTGTCCTCGACACTTTCTTCCATTACTAACTTTGCTATTGCTAGGTGCCTTGGTATGTGCCCTACCAACCTATCTCTTCTCGTAATTAGAACGCCTGCCACAGTGGGGGAGTGGTTATCGTGTATGACTACCAACTCCCAAGCTTGCAGGTTCGCTCCTGGCCATGGTAAGTGATTTTTGAAAGCTGACAAAAATCGCGACAAGCATGTCATACGTTGTTGGCATGTTAAAAAAACATTTGAATTCAGTAGGCCGTGTTCATAATGGCAAAATAATCTCGAGATTTCCCGCCAACACCAAAAGTTCCTCCTTTCTCTACCAGAAAGCGCTATAGTGTCAAGGAGCTTAGATATCTAACCTCCTTGACTTTCATAGCGCTCCAAGGAACAACAAAATTCGACATGTCAACTGCCCTCTGGGCGTCAAATAGCAAAGCTTGCACCCGGCAACCGAGGCCATACGATATTATAATTATTATTATTACTCTATATACCCATCTGACCTTCAAAATTTTCCTGTAACACCACATTTCAATTGCTTCTATTCTCATCATTTCTGCTGAGCCAACAGTCCAGTTTCACTTCCATACAGCTCCTCACTCCAGACAAAGATTTCAAAAATGACTTTCTAATACCTAAATGTGTTTTGATACCAGCAGATTTGTTTTCTTAAGACAATCTTTCCTTACTGTACTAACCAGTCTCTTGTATCCACTTTGTTTGCTTCCAAAGTTCCAGATGTTTCCTACTTTCTTTAGCCCCTTCACGTGTCAATTCAAGCAGCATTCCAGTACTTTCTTAAGCTTATGTCCGTGTAAGTGCGTCCCTTAAAAAATGCGTAGCATGCTGAACTGCTATGCCCGAGATCGCGGGTTCAAAACTGGCCGAAGTCGTTGGAATTTTTAAGAGCATTAAAATCGTTCTGTATGTCATCCTTCGAAGGGGAAGTAAAGCCGGTGGGCCCATGTCATAGATTTATGGCATGAATAAGAACGTATCACTACAATTGAGTCGTCCAGTTACAAAACTCGTTTAATCCACTTGTGAATAAGAATCATTAATTTAATTATTTTATTTTACTTTATTTTATTTAGTTTTTGTTTTATTTTATTTCGTTTTATTTTGTTTTAAATTGTTTTATTTAATTTGTTCTTTTGTTTTTGTTTTGTTTTATTTTGTCTTTATTTAGTTATGTGTATTCTGTTTTATTTTGTTTTGTTTTATTTTGATTTTGTGTTCTTTATTTTGTTTTATTTTATTTTGTTCTGTTTTATTTTGATTTTACAGAAAACAAATATAAAACCAAAAACAAAAAAAAAACACGAAGCAAAAAGAAAAAATCTAAAACGAAAGCAAAAGCAGGAAACAAAAAAGAAGAAACACAAGGCAAAAAGCAAAAAACAACAAACACAAAAGATACGCGAGGCAAAGTCCAGAGAAAAGTTTCTCATGAAAATTATTCTTATTCACAAGTGGATTAAACGAGTTTTACAACTCGACGACTCAATTGGTAGTGTCTAGCTGAACTTGTTGGTTATTTGGCTAGAAACGCTCGACTAAGTTCCAACGTTCGCCACTGTATATCAATGGCATCTAGTAGCCAAAGTTGGTATTACTTGAAATTGAACTTGTTCATTCATCTTCATTCATTTCATCTCATCCACACACGACGGTACTTGTAGTTTACCCTATGGGTGTCCGCATAGGAGCAGCTACAAACTCTGGCAGGCCGAATATCTCCTCGGACACTTCCTGCACTAAACGCCATACTCTAAATGAACCTCATTCCCATGCTTACAATGGAGAGAACATGTATTATGTCACTCAGTTGGCAACACTGTTCATCACTGGCAAGAAGGAAACTAGAGGGAGACCTAATTTGAAGCCATTACGGCGGTCGTTAACTTCACAAGAGCTTACACGTTTTATTTCTTACTGTTTGCTCCCTGGGATTAATGTTCAGCTCCAGATTGTTGGCTGCCATGCTTTCCTCTTGAATTCAGAGTCCAACTAGAACAATAAATCAGTGGTTATATTCGTATTACCGGGCTTAGTTCAAAACTGCTGCTCCGATCCCAGTGTTCTTGTTAATGTTCCAAACGACAAAAGTTCACCATCCACGTATTGTAAGTTAAAAGACATGATTATCTCAGACTCAGTCGGCGTCCCGCGGTCACCACCCACGCTTTAAAACTTGTCTGTATATTCATGTAAATGTGTTACGTAGCTGTAATTATCTCCAAATAAGATTCAAATTAGGGTCTCACAACCGGTGGGGTATGGAGTGGTGACCACGGGATCCTAGCTGAGTCCGACACAGATTCCACAGAATTGTACAGGGCTTCACTATTTCACCATTCCTGTCAACCTCCCTTTTTCAACTCCTGTTCTCTTCCGACGATGGCGGTCAACGGTGTCTTTCATTTTCCCGACTTAAATAGCCCCAGTCTCATATTTCCTGATACCATCATTCCATGAGCCTTCTTGGTATCTCCTGGCTTCTGCCCAAGGCCCTAACGAAGGCTGGGTGTGTGTAGCCCCACCCTAGATAGTGCTACACCCTCAAGGTCACACAGTATCTCCTGCCTTCTGCACAAGGCCCTAAAGGAGGCAGGGTGTGTGTAGCCCCACCCTAGATAGTGCTGCACCCTCAAGGTCTCACAGTATCTCCTGCCTTCTGCACAAGGCCCTAAAGGAGGCAGGGGGTGTGAAGCCCCATCCTGGATAGTGCGACAGCCTCAAGGTCTCACAGTAACTCCAGCATTCTGTACAAGGCCCAAAAGGAGGCAGGGTGTGTATAGCACCACCCTGGATAGTGCTACACACCCACGGCCTCACATTATGTCCTGCCTTCTGTACAAGGCCCTAAAGGAGGCAGGGTGTGTGTAGCTCCACTCTGGATAGTGCTACATCCTCAAGGGCTCACAGTATCTCCTGCCTTCTCTACAAGGCCCTAAAGGAAGCAGGGTGTGTATAGCCCCACTCAGGATAGTGCTACACCCCCAAGGCCTCACAGTATCTCTTGCTTTCTGCACAAGGCCTTAAAGGAGGCAGGGTGTGTGTAGCCCCACTCTGGATAGTGCTATACCCCCAAGGCCTCACAGTATCTCCTGCCTTCTGAACAAGGCCCTAAAGGAGGCAGGGTATGTGTAGCACCACCCTGGATAGTGCTACACCATCAAGGGCTCACAGTATCCCCTGCATTCTGTACAAGGACCTAAAGGAGGCAGGGTGTGTGTAGCCACACTCTGGATAGTGCTACACCCCCAAGGCCTCACAGTATCTCCTGCCTTCTGCACAAGGCCCTAAAGGAGGCAGGGTATGTGTAGCCCCACCGTGGATAGTGCTATACCCTCAAGGGCTCACAGTATCTCCTGCCTTCTGTACAAGGCCCTAAAGGAGGCAGGGTGTGTATAACCCCACCCTGGATAGTGCTACATCCTCAAGGGCTCACAGTATCCCCTGCCTTCTGCACAAGGACCTAAAGGAGGCAGGGTGTGTGCAGCCCCACTCTGGATAGTGCTACACCCTCAAGGGCTCACTGTATCTCCTGCCTTCTGTACAAGGCCTAAAGGAGGCAGGGTGTGTGTAGCCCCACTCTGGATAGCTCTACACCCTCAAGGGCTCACAGTATCTCCTTCCTTCGTTGCAAGGCCCTACAGGAGGCAGGGTGTGAGTAGCCCCACTCTGGAGAGTGCTACACCCCCAAGGCCTCACAGTATCTCCTGCCTTCTGCACAAGGCCCCAAAGGAGGCAGGATGTGTGTAACCCACTCTAGATAGTGCTACACCCCAAAGCCTCACAGTATCTCCTGCTTTCTGCCCAAGGCCCTAAAGGAGGCAGGGTGTGTGTAGCCCCACCCTGGATAGTGCTACACCCTCAAGGCCTCACAGTACCTCCCGCCTTCTGCACAAGGCCCTAAAGGAGGCAGGGTGTGTGTACCCCACTCTGGATAGCGCTACACCCTCAAGGGCTCACAGTATCTCCTGCCTTCTGCACAAGGCCCTAAAGGACGCAGTGTGTGTGTAGCCCCACTCTGGATAGCGCTACACCCTCAAGACCTCACAGTACCTCCTGCCTTCTGCACAAGGCCCTAAAGGAGGCAGGGTGTGTGTAACCCCACTCTGGATAGTGCTACACTCCCAAGGCCTCACAGTATCTCCTGCCTTCTGCACAAGGCCCTAGAGGAGGCAGGGTATGTGTAGCCCCACCGTGGATAGTGCTACACCCTCAAGGCCTCACAGTACTTCCTGCCTTCTGCACAAGGCCCTAAAGGAGGCAGGGTGTGTGTACCCCACTCTGGATAGTGCTACACCCCCAAGGCCTCAGAGTATCTCCTGCCTTCTGTACTAGGCCCTAAAAAGTCAGGGTGTGTGTACCCCACTCTGGATAGCGCTACACCCTCAAGGGCTCACAGTATCTCCTGCCTTCTGCACAAGGCCCTAAAGGACGTAGTGTGTGTGTAGCCCCACTCTGGATAGCGCTACACCCTCAAGACCTCACAGTACCTCCTGCCTTCTGCACAAGGCCCTAAAGGAGGCAGGGTGTGTGTAACCCCACTCTGGATAGTGCTACACTCCCAAGGCCTCACAGTATCTCCTGCCTTCTGCACAAGGCCCTAAAGGAGGCAGGGTATGTGTAGCCCCACCGTGGATAGTGCTACACCCCCAAGGCCTCACAGTATCTCATGCCTTCTGTACAAGCCCTAAAGGAGGCAGGTGAATGTTGCCCCACTCTGGAAAGTGCTACACCCTCAAGGGCTCACAGGATCTATTGCTTTCTGCACAAGGCCCTAAAGGAGGCAGGGTGTGTGTAGCCCCACTTCGGATAGTGCTACACCCGCAAGGGCTCACAGTATCTCCTGCTTTCTGTACAAGGCCTTAAAGGAGGCAGGGTTTGTATAGCCCTACCCTGGATAATGCTAAACACCCAGGGCCTCACAGTATGTCCTGCCTTCTGTACTAGGCCCTAAAGGAGGCAGGGTGTGTGTAGCTCCACTCTGGATAGTGCTACATCCTCAAGGGCTCACAGTATCTCCTGCCTTCTGTACAAGGCCCTAAAGGAAGCAGGGTGTGTATAGCCCTACTCAGGATAGTGCTACACCCCCAAGGCCTCACAGTATCTCTTGCCTTCTGCACAAGGCCCTAAAGGAGGCAGGGTGTGTGTAGCCCCAATCTGGATAATGCTACACCCCCAAGGCCCCACAGTATCTCCTGCATTCTGAACAAGGCCCTAAAGGAGGCAGGGTATGTGTAGCCCCACCCTGGATAGTGCTACACCCTCAAGGGCTCACAGTACCCCTGCCTTCTGTACAAGGACCTAAAGGAGGCAGGGTGTGTGTAGCCCCACCCTGGATAGTGCTACACCCCCAAGGCCTCACAGTATCTCCTGCCTTCTGCACAAGGCCCTAAAGGAGGCAGGGTATGTGTAGACCCACCGTGGATAGTGCTACACCATCAAGGGCTCTCAGTATCTCCTGCCTACTGTACAAGGCCCTAAAGAGGCAGGGTGTGTATAGCACCACTCTGGATAGTGCTATACACTCAAGCCCTCACAGTATCTCCTGCCTTCTGCACAAGGCCCTAAAGGAGGCAGGGTATGTGTAGACCCACCGTGGATAGTGCTACACCATCAAGGGCTCTCAGTATCTTCTGCCTACTGTACAAGGCCCTAAAGAGGCAGGGTGTGTATAGCCCCACTCTGGATAGTGCTATACACTCAAGGCCTCACAGTATCTCCTGCCTTCTGTACAAGGCCCTAAAGGAGGCAGGGTATGTATGGCCCCACTCTGGATGGTGCTACATCCTCAAGGGCTCACTGTATCTCCTTGCCTGCTGTACAAGGCCCTAAAGAGGCAGGATGTGTATGGCCCCACTCTGGATAATGCTACATCCTCAAGGGCTCACTGTATCTCCTTGCCTGCTGTACAAGGCCCTAAAGGAGGCAGGGTGTGTATGGCCCCACTCTGGATGGTGCTACATCCTCAAGGGCTCACTGTATCTCCTTGCCTGCTGTACAAGGCCCTAAAGGAGGCAGGGTGTGTATGGCCCCACTCTGGATGGTGCTACATCCTCAAGGGCTCTCAGTATCTCCTGCCTACTGTACAAGGCCCTAAAGAGGCAGGGTGTGTATAGCCCCACTCTGGATAATGCTACACCCCCAAGGCCTCACAGTATCTCCTGCCTTCTGCACAAGGCCCTAAAGGAGGCAGGGTGTGTATAGCCCCACCCTGGATAGTGCTACACCCTCAAGGGCTAACAGTATCCCCTGCCTTCTGCACAAGGACCTGAAGGAGGCAGGGTGTGTGTAGCCCCACTCTGGATAGTGCTACACCCTCAAGGGCTCGAAGTATCTCCTGCCTTATGCACGAGGCCCTAAAGGAGGCAGGGTGTGTGTAGCTCCACTCTGGATAATGCTACACCCTCAAGGGCTCACAGAATCTCCTACCTTCTGTACAAGGCCCTAAAGGAGGCAGTGTGTGTGTATCCCCACTCTGGATAGTGCTACACCTCCAAGGCCACACAGTATCTTCTGCCTTCTGCACAAGGCCCTAAAGGAAGCAGGGTGTGTGTACCCCACTCTGGATAGTGCTACACCCCCAAGGCTTCACAGTATCTCCTGCCTTCTGCAATATGCCCTAAAAGAGGCATGGTGTGTGTAGCCCCACCCTGGATAGTGCTACACCCTCAAGGCCTCATAGTATATCCTGCCTTCAGCACAAGGCCCTAAAGGAGGCAGGGTGTGTGTAGCTCCACTCTGGATAGTGCTACATCCTCAAGGGCTCACAGTATATCCTGCCTTCTGTACAAGGCCCTAAAAGAAACAGGGTGTGTTTGGCCCTACTCAGGATAGTGCTACACCCCCAAGGCCTCACAGTATCTCTTGCCTTCAGCACAAGGCCCTAAAGGATGCAGGGTGTGTATAGCCCCATTCTGGATAGTGCTACACCCCCAAGGCCTCACAGTAACTTCTGCCTTCTGAACAAGGCCCTAAAGGAGGCAGGGTATGTGTAGCCCCACCCTGGATAGTGCTACACCCTCAAGGGCTCAGAGTATCCCCTGCCTTCTGTACAAGGACCTAAAGGGGGCAGGGTGTGTGTAGCCCCACTCTGGATAGTGCTACACTCCCAAGGCCTCACAGTATCTCCTGCCTTCTGCACAAGGCCTTAAAGGAGGCAGGGTATGTGTAGCCCCTTCATGGATAGTGCTACACCCTCAAGGGCTCACAGTATCTCCTGCCTTCTGTACAAGGCCCTAAAGGAGGCAGGGTGTGTATAGCCCCACTCGGGATGGTGCTACATCCTCAAGGGCTCACAGTATCTCCTGCCTGCTGTACAAGGCCCTAAAGGGGGCAGAGTGTGTATAGCCCCACTCTGGATAGTGCTACACTCCCAAGGCCTCACAGTATCTCCTGCCTTCTGCACAAGGCCCTAAAGGAGGCAGGGTGTGTACAGCCCCACCCTGGATAGTGCTACACCCCCAAGGGCTCACAGTATCCTCTGCCTTCTGCACAAGGACCTGAAGTAGGCAGGGTGTGTGTAGCCCCAGTCTGGACAACGCTACACCCTCAAGGGCTCACAGTATCTCCTGCCTTAAGTACGAGGCCCTGAAGGAGGCAGGGTGTGTGTAGCCCCACTCTGGATAATGCTACACCCTCAAGGGCTCACAGTATCTCCTGCCTTCTGTACAAGGCCCTAAAGGAGGCAAGGTTTGTGTAGCCCCACTCTGGATAGTGCTACACCCCCGAGGCCTCACAGTATCTTCTGCCTTCTGCACAAGGCCCTAAAAAGGCAGGGTGTGTGTACCACACTCTGGATATTGCTACACCCCCAATTCCTCACAGTATCTCCAGCCTTCTGCAATAGGCCCTAAAAGAGGCATGGTGTGTGTACCCCAATCTGGATAGTGCTACACCCCAAGCCCTCACGGTATCTCCTGCCTGCACAAGGCCCAAAAGAGGCAGGGTATGTGTACCCCACGCGTGGATAGTGCTACACCCTCAAGGGCTCACAGTATCTCCTGCCTTCTGTACAAAGCCCTAAAGGAGGCAGGGTGTGTTTAGCCCCACTCTGGATAGTGCTACATCCTCAAGGGCTCACAGTGTCTCCTGCCTTCTTTACAAGGCCCAAAAGGAGGCAGGATGTGAGTACCCCACTCTGGATAGCGCTACAACCTCAAGGGCTCAGAGTATCTACTGCCCTCTGCACAAGGCCCTAAAGGAGGCAGGGTGTGTGTACCCCACTCTGGATAGCGCTACAACCTCAAGGGCTCAGAGTATCTACTGCCCTCTGCACAAGGCCCTAAAGGAGGCAGGGTGTGTGTACCCCACTATGGATAGTGCTACACCCCCAAGGCCTCACAGTATCTCCTGCCTGCACAAGACCCTAAAGGAGGCAGTGTATGTGTAGACCCACGCGTGGATAGTGGTACTCTCCCAAGGACTCACAGTATCTCCTGCCTTCTGAACAAGTCCATAAAGGAGGCAGGGTATCTGTAGCCCCGACTTGGATAGTGCTACACCCTCACGGGCTCACAGTATCCCCTGCCTTCTGTAATTGATCCTAAAGGATGCAGGGTGTGTGTAGCCCCACTCTGGATAGTGCTTCATCCCCAATGCTTCACAGTATCTCCTGCATTCTGCACAAGGCCCTAAAGGAGGCAGTGTATGTGTGCCCCACCGTGGATAATGCTACACCCTCAAGGGCTCACAGTATCTCCTGCCTTCTGTACAAGGCCATAAAGGAGGCAGGGTATGTGTAGCCCCGACCTGGATAGTGCTACACCCTCACGGGCTCACAATATCCCCTGCCTTCTGTACAGGGTCCTAAAGGATGCAGGGTGTGTGTACCCCACTCTGGATAGTGCTACACCTCAAGGCCTCACAGTATCTCTTGCCTGCACAAGGCCCCAAAGGAGGCAGGATGTGTGTACCCCACTCTGGATAGTGCTACACCCCAAGGCCTCAGAGTATCTCCTGCCTGCACAAGGCCCCAAAGGAGGCAGGATGTGTGTACCCCACTCTGGATAGTGCTACACCCCAAGGCCTCAGAGTATCTCCTGCCTGCACAAGGCCTTAAAGGAGGCAGGGTGTGTGTACACCACTATGGATAGTGCTACACCCCGAGGCCTCAGAGTATCTCCTGCCTTCTGTACAAGGCCCTAAAGGAGGCAGTGTATGTGTAGACCCACGCGTGGATAGTGCTACACCCCAAGGCCTCAGAGTATCTCCTGCCTGCACAAGGCCCTAAAGGAGGCAGGGTGTGTGTACCCCACTCTGGATAGTGCTACACCCCAAGGCCTCAGAGTATCTCCTGCCTGCACAAGGCCCCAAACGAGGCAGGATGTGTGTACCCCACTCTGGATAGTGCTACACCCAAAGACCTCAGAGTATCTCCTGCCTGCACAAGGCCCCAAAGAAGGCAGGGTATGTGTACCCCACTCTGGATAGTGCTACACCCCAAGGCCTCACAGTATCTCCTGCCTGCACAAGGCCCTAAAAGTGGCAGGGTGTGTTTCGCCCCACTCTGGATAGTGCTACTTCCTCAAGGGCTCACAGTATCTCCTGCCTGCACAAGGCCCTAAAAGAGGCATGGTGTGTGTACCCCACTCTGGATAGTGCTACACACTCAAGGGCTCACAGTATCTCCTGCCTGCACAAGGCCCTAAGAGAGGCAGTGTATGTGAACCCCACGCGTGGATAGTGCTACACACTCAAGGGCTCACAGTATCTCCTGCCTTCTGTACAAAGCCCTAAAGGAGGCAGGGTGTGTTTAGCCCCACTCTGGATAGTCCTACATCCTCAAGGGCTCACAGTATCTCCTGCCTTCTGTACAAGGCCCTAAAGGAGGCAGGGTGTGTGTACCCGACTCTGGATAGCGCTACAACCTCAAGGGCTCAGAGTATCTACTGCCCTCTGCACAAGGCCCTAAAGGAGGCAGGGTGTGTGTACCCCTCTCTGGATAGCGCTACACCTTCAAGGCCTCACAGTATCTCCTGCCTGCACAAGGCTCTAAAGGAGGCAGGGTGTGTGTACCCCACGCGTGGATAGTGCTACACACTCATGGGCTCCCAGTAACTCCTGCCTGCACAAGGCCCTAAAGGAGGCAGGGTATGTGTACCCCACGCGTGGATAGTGCTACACACTCAAGGGCTCACAGGATCTCCTGCCTTCTGTACAAAGCCCTAAAGGAGGCAGGGTGTGTTTAGCCCCACTCTGGATAGTGCTACACACTCAAGGGCTCACAGTATCTCCTGCCTGCCCAAGGCCCTAAAGGAGGCAGGGTGTGTGTACCCCACGCGTGGATAGTGCTACACACTCAAGGGCTCACAGGATCTCCTGCCTTCTGTACAAAGCCCTAAAGGAGGCAGGGTGTGTTTAGCCCCACTCTGGATAGTGCTACACCCCCAAGACCTCACAGTACCTCCTGCCTTCTGCACAAGGCCCTAAAGGACGCAGTGTGTGTGTAGCCCCACTCTGGAAAGTGCTACACCCCCAAGGCCTCACAGTATCTCATGCCTTCTGTACAAGCCCTAAAGGAGGCAGGTGAATGTAGCCCCACTCTTGAAAGTGCTACACCCTCAAGGGCTCACAGTACCTCTTGCCTTCTGCACAAGGCCCTAAAGGAGGCAGGGTATGTGTAGCCCCACTCTGGATAGTGCTACACCCTCAAGGGATCACAGTATCTCCTGCCTTCTGCACAAGGCCCTAAAGGAGGCAGGTGAATGTAGCCCCACTCTGGAAAGTGCTACACCCTCAAGGGCTCACAGTATCTCCTGCCTTCTGCACAAGGCCCTAAAGGAGGCAGGGTGTGTGCAGTCCCACTCTGGATAGTGCTACACCCTCAAGGGCTCACAGTATCTCCTGCCTTCTGCACAAGGCCCTAAAGGAGGCAGGGTATGTGTAGACCCACTCTGGATAGTGCTACACCCCCAAGGCCTCACAGTATCTCATGCCTTCTGTACAAGCCCTAAAGGAGGCAGGTGAATGTAGCCCCACTCTGGAAAGTGCTACACCCTCAAGGGCTCACAGTACCTCTTGCCTTCTGCACAAGGCCCTAAAGGAGGCAGGGTGTGTGTAGCCCCACTCTGGATAGTGCTACACCCGCAAGGGCTCACAGTATCTCCTGCTTTCTGTACAAGGCCTTAAAGGAGGCAGGGTTTGTATAGCCCTACCCTGGATAATGCTAAACACCCAGGGCCTCACAGTACCTCCTGCCTTCTGTAATAGGCCCTAAAGGAGGCAGGGTGTGTGTAGCTCCACTCTGGATAGTGCTACATCCTCAAGGGCTCACAGTTTCTCCTGCCTTCTGTACAAGGCCCTAAAGGAAGCAGGGTGTGTATAGCCCTACTCAGGATAGTGCTACACCCCCAAGGCCTCACAGTATCTCTTGCCTTCTGCACAAGGCCCTAAAGGAGGCAGGGTGTGTGTAGCCCCAATCTGGATAATGCTACACCCCCAAGGCCTCACAGTATCTCCTGCATTCTGAACAAGGCCCTAAAGGAGGCAGGGTATGTGTAGCCCCACCCTGGATAGTGCTACACCCTCAAGGGCTCGCAGTATCCCCTGCCTTCTGTACAAGGACCTAAAGGAGGCAGGGTGTTTGTAGCCCCACCCTGGATAGTGCTACACCCCCAAGGCCTCACAGTATCTCCTGCCTTCTGCACAAGGCCCTAAAGGAGGCAGGGTATGTGTAGACCCACCGTGGATAGTGCTACACCATCAAGGGCTCTCAGTATCTCCTGCCTACTGTACAAGGCCCTAAAGAGGCAGGGTGTGTATAGCCCCACTCTGGATAGTGCTATACACTCAAGGCCTCACAGTATCTCCTGCCTTCTGTACAAGGCCCTAAAGGAGGCAGGGTGTGTATGGCCCCACTCTGGATGGTGCTACATCCTCAAGGGCTCACTGTATCTCCTTGCCTGCTGTACAAGGCCCTAAAGGAGGCAGGGTGTGTATAGCCCTACTCTGGGTAGTGCTACACCCCCAAGGCCTCACAGTATCTCCTGCCTTCTGCACAAGGCCCTAAAGGAGGCAGGGTGTGTATAGCCCCACCCTGGATAGTGCTACACCCTCAAGGGCTAACAGTATCCCCTGCCTTCTGCACAAGGACCTGAAGGAGGCAGGGTGTGTGTAGCCCCACTCTGGATAGTGCTACACCCTCAAGGGCTCGAAGTATCTCCTGCCTTATGCACGAGGCCCTAAAGGAGGCAGGGTGTGTGTAGCTCCACTCTGGATAATGCTACACCCTCAAGGGCTCACAGAATCTCCTACCTTCTGTACAAGACCCTAAAGGAGGCAGGGTGTGTGTACCCCACTCTGGATAGTGCTACACCCCCAAGGCTTCACAGTATCTCCTGCCTTCTGCAATATGCCCTAAAAGAGGCATGGTGTGTGTAGCCCCACCCTGGATTGTGCTACACCCTCAAGGCCTCATAGTATATCCTGCCTTCTGCACAAGGCCCTAAAGGAGGCAGGGTGTGTGTAGCTCCACTCTGGATAGTGCTACATCCTCAAGGGCTCACAGTATCTCCTGCCTTCTGTACAAGGCCCTAAAGGAAACAGGGTGAGTTTGGCCCTACTCAGGATAGTGCTACACCCCCAAGGCCTCACAGTATCTCTTGCTTTCAGCACAAGTCCCTACAGGAGGCAGGGTGTGTGTAGCCCCATTCTGGATAGTGCTACACCCCCAAGGCCTCACAGTAACTTCTGCCTTCTGAACAAGGCCCTAAAGGAGGCAGGGTATGTGTAGCCCCACCCTGGATAGTGCTACACCCTCAAGGGATCACAGTATCCCCTGCCTTCTGTACAAGGACCTAAAGGGGGCAGGGTGTGTGTAGCCCCACTCTGGATAGTGCTACACTCCCAAGGCCTCACAGTATCTCCTGCCTTCTGCACAAGGCCCTAAAGGAGGCAGGGTGTGTATAGCCCCACCCTGGATAGTGCTACACCCCCAAGGGCTCACAGTATCCTCTGCCTTCTGCACAAGGACCTGAAGTAGGCAGGGTGTGTGTAGCCCCAGTCTGGACAACGCTACACCCTCAAGGGCTCACAGTATCTCCTGCCTTAAGTACGAGGCCCTAAAGGAGGCAGGGTGTGTGTACACCACTATGGATAGTGCTACACCCCGAGGCCTCAGAGTATCTCCTGCCTTCTGTACAAGGCCCTAAAAGAGGCAGTGTTTGTGTAGACCCACGCGTGGATAGTGCTACACCCCAAGGCCTCAGAGTATCTCCTGCCTGCACAAGGCCCTAAAGGAGGCAGGGTGTGTGTACCCCACTCTGGATAGTGGTACACCCCAAGGCCTCAGAGTATCTCCTGCCTGCACAAGGCCCCAAAGGAGGCAGGATGTGTGTACCCCACTCTGGATAGTGCTACACCCCAAGACCTCAGAGTATCTCCTGCCTGCACAAGGCCCCAAAGAAGGCAGGGTATGTGTACCCCACTCTGGATAGTGCTACACCCCAAGGCCTCACAGTATCTCCTGCCTACACAAGGCCCTAAAAGAGGCAGGGTGTGTTTCGCCCCACTCTGGATAGTGCTACTTCCTCAAGGGCTCACAGTATCTCCTGCCTGCACAAGGCCCTAAAAGAGGCATGGTGTGTGTACCCCACTCTGGATAGTGCTACACACTCAACGGCTCACAGTATCTCCTGCCTGCACAAGGCCCTAAGAGAGGCAGTGTATGTGTACCCCACGCGTGGATAGTGCTACACACTCAAGGGCTCACAGTATCTCCTGCCTTCTGTACAAAGCCCTAAAGGAGGCAGGGTGTGTTTAGCCCCACTCTGGATAGTCCTACATCCTCAAGGGCTCACAGTATCTCCTGCCTTCTGTACAAGGCCCTAAAGGAGGCAGGGTGTGTGTACCCGACTCGGGATAGCGCTACAACCTCAAGGGCTCAGAGTATCTACTGCCCTCTGCACAAGGCCCTAAAGGAGGCAGGGTGTGTGTACCCCTCTCTGGATAGCGCTACACCTTCAAGGCCTCACAGTATCTCCTGCCTGCACAAGGCTCTAAAGGAGGCAGGGTGTGTGTACCCCACGCGTGGATAGTGCTACACACTCAAGGGCTCACAGTATCTCCTGCCTGCACAAGGCCCTAAAGGGGGCAGGGTGTGTGTACCCCACTCTGGATAGTGCTACACCCTCAAGGCCTCACAGTATCTCCTGCCTGCACAAGGCCCTAAAGGAGGCAGGGTGTGTGTACCCCAGGCGTGGATAGTGCTACACCCTCAAGGCCTCACAGTATCTCCTGCCTGCACAAGGCCCTAAAGGAGGCAGGGTGTGTGTACCCCACTCTGGATAGTGCTACACCCTCAAGGCCTCACAGTATCTCCTGCCTGCACAAGGCCCTAAAGGAGGCAGGGTGTGTGTACCCCAGGCGTGGATAGTGCTACACCCTCAAGGCCTCACAGTATCTCCTGCCTGCACAAGGCCCTAAAGGAGGCAGGATGTGTGTACCCCACTCTGGATAGTGCTACACCCCCAAGGCCTCACAGTATGTCCTGCCTGCACAAGGCCCTAAAGGAGGCAGAGTGTGTGTACCCCACTCTGGATAGTGCTACACCCCAAGGCCTCACAGTATCTCCTGCCTTCTGTACAAAGCCCTAAAGGAGGCAGAGTGTGTGTACCCCACTCTGGACAGTGCTACACCCCCAAGGCCTCACAGTATCTCCTGCCTGCACAAGGCCCTAAAGGAGGCAGGATGTGTGTACCCCACTCTGGACATTACTAGAACCCAAGGCCTCACAGTATCTCCTGCCTTCTGTACAAAGCCCTAAAGGAGGCAGGGAATGTGTGCCCCACCGTGGATAGTGCTACACCCTCAAGGCCTCACAGTATCTCCTGCCTGCACAAGGCCCTAAAGGATGCAGGGTATGTGTACCCCACTCTGGATAGTGCTACACCCCCAAGGCCTCACAGTATCTCCTGCCTGCACAAGGCCCTAAAGGAGGCAGGATGTGTGTACCCCACTCTGGATAGTGCTACACCCCCAAGGCCTCACAGTATCTTCTGCCTTCTGTACAAAGCTGTAAAGGAGGCAGGGTGTGTGTACCCCACGCGTGGATAGTGCTACACACTCAAGGGCTCACAGTATCTCCTGCCTTCTGTACAAAGCCCTAAAGGAGGCAGGGTGTGTTTAGCCCCACTCTGGATAGTGCTGCATCCTCAAGGGCTCACAGTATCTCCTGCCTTCTGTACAAGGCCCTAAAGGAGGCAGGGTATATGTACCCCACGCGTGGATAGTGCTACACACTCAAGGGCTCACAGTATCTCCTGCCTTCTGTACAAAGCCCTAAAGGAGGCAGGGTGTGTTTAGCCCCACTCTGGATAGTGCTACATCCTCAAGGGCTCACAGTATCTCCTGCCTGCACAAGGCCCTAAAGGAGGCAGGGTGTGTGTACCCCAGGCGTGGATAGTGCTACACCCTCAAGGCCTCACAGTATCTCCTGCCTGCACAAGGCCCTAAAGGAGGCAGGGTGTGTTTAGCCCCACTCTGGATAGTCCTATATCCTCAAGGGCTCACAGTATCTCCTGCCTTCTGTACAAGGCCCTAAAGGAGGCAGGGTGTGTGTACCCGACTCTGGATAGCGCTACAACCTCAAGGGCTCAGAGTATCTACTGCCCTCTGCACAAGGCCCTAAAGGAGGCAGGGTGTGTGTACCCCACTCTGGATAGCGCTACACCTTCAAGGCCTCACAGTATCTCCTGCCTGCACAAGGCCCTAAAGGAAGCAGGGTGTGTGTACCCCACGCGTGGATAGGGCTACACACTCAAGGGCTCACAGTAACTCCTGCCTGCACAAGGCCCTAAAGGAGGCAGGGTATGTGTACCCCACGCGTGAATAGTGCTACACACTCAAGGGCCCACAGTATCTCCTGCCTTCTGTACATAGCCCTAAAGGAGGCAGGGTGTGTTTAGCCCCACTCTGGATGGTGCTACACATTCATGGGCTCACAGTATCTCCTGCCTGCACATGGCCCTAAAGGAGGCAGGGTGTGTGTACCCCACGCGTGGATAGTGCTACACACTCAAGGGCTCACAGTATCTCCTGCCTTCTGTACAAAACCCTAAAGGAGGCAGGGTGTGTTTAGCCCCACTCTGGATAGTGCTACATCCTCAAGGGCTCACAGTATCTCCTGCCTTCTGTACAAGGCCCTAAAGGAGGCAGGGTGTGTGTACCCCACTCTGGATAGCGCTACAACCTCAAGGGCTCAGAGTATCTACTTCCCTCTGCACAAGGCCCTAAAGGAGGCAGGGTGTGTGTACCCCACGCGCGGATAGTGCTACACCCTCAAGGCCTCACAGTATCTCCTGCCTGCACAAGGCCCTAAAGGAGGCAGGGTGTGTGTACCCCACTCTGGATAGTGCTACACCCTCAAGGCCTCACATTGGGGCCGATAACCTTGATGTTAGGCCCCTTAAAACAACAATTATCATCATCATTATTATCATCATCAAGGCCTCACAGTATCTCCTGCCTGCACAAGGCCCTAAAGGAGGCAGGGTGTGTGTACCCCAGGCGTGGATAGTGCTACACCCTCAAGGCCTCACAGTATCTCCTGCCTGCACAAGGCCCTAAAGGAGGCAGGGTGTGTGTACCCCACTCTGGATAGTGCTACACCCTCAAGGCCTCACAGTATCTCCTGCCTGCACAAGGCCCTAAAGGAGGCAGGGTGTGTGTACCCCAGGCGTGGATAGTGCTTCACCCTCAAGGCCTCACAGTATCTCCTGCCTGCACAAGGCCCTAAAGGAGGCAGGGTGTGTGTACCCCACTCTGGATAGTGCTACACCCTCAAGGCCTCACAGTATCTCCTGCCTGCACAAGGCCCTAAAGGAGGCAGGGTGTGTGTACCCCACGCGTGGATAGTGCTACACAGTCAAGGCCTCCTCACAGTATCTCCTGCTTTCTGTACAAGGCCCTAAAGGAGGCAGGGTGTGTGTACCCCACGCGTGGATAGTGCTACACGCTCAAGGCCTCACAGTACCTCCTGCCTTCTGTACAAGGCCCTAAAGGGGACAGGGTGTGTGTACCCCACTCTGGATAGTGCTACACACTCAAGGACTTAGAGTATCTCCTGCCTTCTGTACAAGGCCCTAAAGGAGGCAGGGTGTGTGTACCCCACGCGTGGATACTGCTACACACTCAAGGGCTCACAGTATCTCCTTCCTTCTGTACAAAGCCCTAAAGGAGGCAGGATGTGTTTAGCCCCACTCTGGATAGTGCTACATCCTCAAGGGCTCAGAGTATCTCCTGCCTGCACAAGGCCCCAAAGGAGGCTGGGTATGGGTACCCCACTCTGGATAGTGCTACACCCCAAGGACTCATAGTATCTCCTGCCTGCACAAGGCCCTAAAAGAGGCAGGGTGTGTTTCGCCCCACTCTGGATAGTGCTATTTCCTCAAGGGCTCACAATATCTCCTGCCTGCACAAGGCCCTAAAAGAGGCATGGTGTGTGTACCCCACTCTGGATAGTGCTACAACCTCAAGGGCTCACAGTATCTCCTGCCTGCACAAGGCCCTAAAAGTGGCAGTGTATGTGTATCCCACGCGTGGATAGTGCTACACACTCAAGGGCTCACAGTATCTCCTGCCTACTGTACAAAGCCCTAAAGGAGGCAGGGTGTGTTTAGCCCCACTCTGGATAGTCCTACATCCTCAAGGGCTCACAGTATCTCCTGCCTTCTGTACAAGGCCCTAAAGGAGGCAGGGTGTGTGTACCCGACTCTGGATAGCGCTACAACCTCAAGGGCTCAGAGTATCTACTGCCCTCTGCACAAGGCCCTAAAGGAGGCAGGGTGTGTGTACCCCACTCTGGATAGCGCTACACCTTCAAGGCCTCACAGTATCTCCTGCCTGCACAAGGCCCTAAAGGAAGCAGGGTGTGTGTACCCCACGCGTGGATAGGGCTACACACTCAAGGGCTCACAGTAACTCCTGCCTGCACAAGGCCCTAAAGGAGGCAGGGTATGTGAACCCCACGCGTGAATAGTGCTACACACTCAAGGGCCCACAGTATCTCCTGCCTTCTGTAAAAAGCCCTAAAGGAGGCAGGGTGTGTTTAGCCCCACTCTGGATGGTGCTACACATTCATGGGCTCACAGTATCTCCTGCCTGCACATGGCCCTAAAGGAGGCAGGGTGTGTGTACCCCACGCGTGGATAGTGCTACACACTCAAGGACTCACAGTATCTCCTGCCTTCTGTACAAAGCCCTAAAGGAGGCAGGGTGTGTTTAGCCCCTCTCTGGATAGTGCTACATCCTCAAGGGCTCGCAGTATCTCCTGCCTTCTGTACAAGGCCCTAAAGGAGGCAGGGTGTGTGTACCCCACTCTGGATAGCGCTACAACCTCAAGGGCTCAGAGTATCTACTTCCCTCTGCACAAGGCCCTAAAGGAGGCAGGGTGTGTGTACCCCACGCGCGGATAGTGCTACACCCTCAAGGCCTCACAGTATCTCCTGCCTGCACAAGGCCCTAAAGGAGGCAGAGTGTGTGTACCCCACTCTGGATAGTGCTACACCCTCAAGGCCTCACAGTATCTCCTGCCTGCACAAGGCCGTAAAGGAGGCAGGGTGTGTGTACCCCAGGCGTGGATAGTGCTACACCCTCAAGGCCTCACAGTATCTCCTGCCTGCACAAGGCCCTAAAGGAGGCAGGGTGTTTGTACCCCACTCTGGATAGTGCTACACCCTCAAGGCCTCACAGTATCTCCTGCCTGCACAAGGCCCTAAAGGAGGCAGGGTGTGTGTACCCCAGGCGTGGATAGTGCTACACACTCAAGGCCTCACAGTATCTCCTGCCTGCACAAGGCCCTAAAGGAGGCAGGGTGTGTGTACCCCACTCTGGATAGTGCTACACCCTCAAGGCCTCACAGTATCTCCTGCCTGCACAAGGCCCTAAAGGAGGCAGGGTGTGTGTACCCCACGCGTGGATAGTGCTACACACTCAAGGCCTCACAGTATCTCCTGCTTTCTGTACAAGGCCCTAAAGGAGGCAGGGTGTGTTTACCCCACGCGTGGATAGTGCTACACACTCAAGGCCTCACAGTATCTCCTGCCTTCTGTACAAGGCCCTAAAGGGGGCAGGGTGTGTGTACCCCACTCTGGATAATGCTACACACTCAAGGACTTAGAGTATCTCCTGCCTTCTGTACAAGGCCCTAAAGGAGGCAGGGTGAGTGTACCCCACGCGTGGATACTGCTACACACTCAAGGGCTCACAGTATCTCCTTCCTTCTGTACAAAGCCCTAAAGGAGGCAGGGTGTGTTTAGCCCCACTCTGGATAGTGCTACATCCTCAAGGGCTCAGAGTATCTCCTGCCTTCTGTACAAAGCCCTAAAGGAGGCAGGGTGTGTGTACCCCACTCTGAATAGCGCTTCACCCTCAAGGCCTCACAGTATCTCCTGCATGCACAAAGCCCTAAAGGAGGCAGGGTATGTGTACCCCATGCGTGGATAGTGCTACACACTCAAGGCCTCACAGTATCTCCTGCCTTCTGTACAAGGCCCTAAAGGAAGCAGGATGTATTTAGCCCTACTCAGGATAGTACTACACCCCCAAGGCCTTACATTATCTCTTGCCATCTGCACAAGGCCCTAAGGGAGGCAGGGTGTGTGTAGCCCCACTCTGGATAGTGGTACTCCCCCAAGGACTCACAGTATCTCCTGCCTTCTGAACAAGTCCCTAAAGGAGGCAGGGTATGTGTAGCCCCAACCTGGATAGTGCCACACCGTCACGGGCTCACAGTATCCCCTGCCTGTACAAGGCCCTAAAGGAGGCAGGGTAGGTGTACCCCACGCGTGGATAGTGCTACACACTCAAGGGCTCACAGTATCTCCTGCCTTCTGTACAAAGCCCTAAAGGAGGCAGGGTGTGTTTAGCCCCACTCTGGATAGTGCTACATCCTCAAAGGCTCACAGTATCTCCTGCCTTCTGTAAATGGCCCTAAAGGAGGCAGGGTATGTGTACCCCACGTGTGGATAGTGCTACACACTCAAGGCCTGACAGTATCTCCTGCCTTCTGGACAAGGTCCTAAAGGAGGCAGAGTGTGTGTACCCCACTCTGGATAGTGCTACACCCCCAAGGCCTCACAGTATCTCCTGCCTGCACAAGGCCCTAAAGGAGGCAGGGTGTGTGTACCCCACTCTGGATAGTGCTACATCCTCAAGGCTTTCACAGTATCTCCTGCCTGCACAAGGCCCTAAAGGAGGCAGGGTGTGTGTACCCCAGGCGTGGATAGTGCTACACCCTCAAGGCCTCACAGTATCTCCTGCCTGCACAAGGCCCTAAAGGAGGCAGGGTGTGTGTACCCCACTCTGGATAGTGCTACACACTCAAGGCCTCACAGTATCTCCTGCTTTCTGTACAAGGCCCTAAAGGAGGCAGGGTGTGTGTACCCCACGCGTGGATAGTGCTACACACTCAAGGCCTCACAGTATCTCCTGCCTTCTGTACAAGGCCCTAAAGGGGGCAGGGTGTGTGTACCCCACTCTGGATAATGCTACACACTCAAGGACTTAGAGTATCTCCTGCCTTCTGTACAAGGCCCTAAAGGAGGCAGGGTGTGTGTACCCCACGCGTGGATACTGCTACACACTCAAGGGCTCACAGTATCTCCTTCCTTCTGTACAAAGCCCTAAAGGAGGCAGGGTGTGTTTAGCCCCACTCTGGATAGTGCTA
Source organism: Meconema thalassinum (assembly GCA_946902985.2). NCBI lineage: Eukaryota > Metazoa > Arthropoda > Insecta > Orthoptera > Tettigoniidae > Meconema > Meconema thalassinum. The sequence continues at coordinate 108,819,860 of OX336395.1, read as the reverse complement.
CATCTTCAAGGGCTCAGAGTATCTCCTGCCTTCTGTACAAAGCCCTAAAGGAGGCAGGGTGTGTACACCCCACTCTGAATAGCGCTACACCCTCAAGACCTCACAGTATCTCCTGCATGCACAAAGCCCTAAAGGAGGCAGGGTATGTGTACCCCATGCGTGGATAGTGCTACACACTCAAGGCCTCACAGTATCTCCTGCCTTCTGTACAAGGCCCTAAAGGAAGCAGGATGTATATAGCCCTACTCAGGATAGTACTACACCCCCAAGGCCTTACATTATCTCTTGCCATCTGCACAAGGCCCTAAGGGAAGCAGGGTGTGTGTAGCCCCACTCTGGATAGTGGTACTCCCCCAAGGACTCACAGTATCACCTGCCTTCTGAACAAGTCCCTAAAGGAGGCAGGGTATGTGTAGCCCCAACCTGGATAGTGCCACACCGTCACGGGCTCACAGTATCCCCTGCCTGTACAAGGCCCTAAAGGAGGCAGGGTATGTGTACCCCACGCGTGGATAGTGCTACACACTCAAGGGCTCACAGTATCTCCTGCCTTCTGTACAAAGCCCTAAAGGAGGCAGGGTGTGTTTAGCCCCACTCTGGATAGTGCTACATCCTCAAAGGCTCACAGTATCTCCTGCTTTCTGTAAATGGCCCTAAAGGAGGCAGGGTATGTGTACCCCACGCGTGGATAGTGCTACACACTCAAGGCCTGACAGTATCTCCTGCCTTCTGGACAAGGTCCTAAAGGAGGCAGAGTGTGTGTACCCCACTCTGGATAGTGCTACACCCCCAAGGCCTCACAAAATCTCCTGCCTGCACAAGGCCCTAAAGGAGGCAGCATGTGTGTACCCCACTCTGGATAGTGCTACACCCCCAAGGCCTCACAGTATCTCCTGCCTGCCCAAGGCCCTAAAGGAGGCAGGATGTGTGTACCCCACTCTGGATAGTGCTACACCCCCAAGGCCTCACAGTATGTCCTGCCTGCATAAGGCCCTAAAGGAGGCAGAGTGTGTGTACCGCACTCTGGATAGTGCTACACCCCAAGGCCTCACAGTATCTCCTGCCTTCTGTACAAAGCCCTAAAGGAGGCAGAGTGTGTGTACCCCACTCTGGATAGTGCTACACCCCCAAGGCCTCACAGTATCTCCTGCCTGCACAAGGCCCTAAAGGAGGCAGGATGTGTGTACCCCACTCTGGATAGTGCTAGAACCCAAGGCCTCACAGTATGTCCTGCCTTCTGTACAAAGCCCTAAAGGAGGCAGGGAATGTGTGCCCCACCGTGGATAGTGCTACACCCTCAAGGCCTCACAGTATCTCCTGCCTGCACAAGGCCCTATAGGAGGCAGGGTATGTGTACCCCACTCTGGATAGTGCTACACCCCCAAGGCCTCACAGTATCTTCTGCCTTCTGTACAAAGCTGTAAAGGAGGCAGGGTGTGTGTACCCCACGCGTGGATAGTTCTACACACTCAAGAGCTCACAGTATCTCCTGCCTTCTGTACAAAGCCCTAAAGGAGGCAGGGTGTGTTTAGCCCCACTCTGGATAGTGCTGCATCCTCAAGGGCTCACAGTATCTCCTGCCTTCTGTACAAGGCCCTAAAGGAGGCAGAGTATATATACCCCACGCGTGGATAGTGCTACACACTGAAGGGCTCACAGTATCTCCTGCCTTCTGTACAAAGCCCTAAAGGAGGCAGGGTGTGTTTAGCCCCTCTCTGGATAGTGCTACATCCTCAAGGGCTCACAGTATCTCCTGCCTGCACAAGGCCCTAAAGGAGGCAGGCTGTGTGTACCCCAGGCGTGGATAGTGCTACACCCTCAAGGCCTCACAGTATCTCCTGCCTGCACAAGGCCCTAAAGGAGGCAGGGTGTGTTTAGCCCCACTCTGGATAGTCCTACATCCTCAAGGGCTCACAGTATCTCCTGCCTTCTGTACAAGGCCCTAAAGGAGGCAGGGTGTGTGTACCCGACTCTGGATAGCGCTACAACCTCAAGGGCTCAGAGTATCTACTGCCCTCTGCACAAAGCCCTAAAGGAGGCAGGGTGTGTGTACCCCACTCTGGATAGCGCTACACCTTCAAGGCCTCACAGTATCTCCTGCCTGCACAAGGCCCTAAAGGAAGCAGGGTGTGTGTACCCCACGCGTGGATAGGGCTACACACTCAAGGGCTCACAGAAACTCCTGCCTGCACAAGGCCCTAAAGGAGGCAGGGTATGTGTACCCCACGCGTGAATAGTGCTACACACTCTAGGGCCCACAGTATCTCCTGCCTTCTGTACATAGCCCTAAAGGAGGCAGGGTGTGTTTAGCCCCACTCTGGATGGTGCTACACATTCATGGGCTCACAGTATCTCCTGCCTGCACATGGCCCTAAAGGAGGCAGGGTGTGTGTACCCCACGCGTGGATAGTGCTACACACTCAAGGGCTCACAGTATCTCCTGCCTTCTGTACAAAGCCCTAAAGGAGGCAGGGTGTGTTTAGCCCCACTCTGGATAGTGCTACATCCTCAAGGGCTCACAGTATCTCCTGCCTTCTGTACAAGGCCCTAAAGGAGGCAGGGTGTGTGTACCCCACTCTGGATAGCGCTACAACCTCAAGGGCTCAGAGTATCTACTTCCCTCTGCACAAGGCCCTAAAGGAGGCAGGGTGTGTGTACCCCACGCGCGGATAGTGCTACACCCTCAAGGCCTCACAGTATCTCCTGCCTGCACAAGGCCCTAAAGGAGGCAGGGTGTGTGTACCCCACTCTGGATAGTGCTACACCCTCAAGGCCTCACAGTAAAACCTGCCTGCACAAGGCCCTAAAGGAGGCAGGGTGTGTGTACCCCAGGCGTGGATAGTGCTACACCCTCAAGGCCTCACAGTATCTCCTGCCTGCACAAGGCCCTAAAGGAGGCAGGGTGTGTGTACCCCACTCTGGATAGTGCTACACCCTCAAGGCCTCACAGTATCTCCTGCCTGCACAAGGCCCTAAAGGAGGCAGGGTGTATGTACCCCAGGCGTGGATAGTGCTTCACCCTCAAGGCCTCACAGTATCTCCTGCCTGCACAAGGCCCTAAAGGAGGCAGGGTGTGTGTACCCCACTCTGGATAGTGCTACACCCTCAAGGCCTCACAGTATCTCCTGCCTGCACAAGGCCCTAAAGGAGGCAGGGTGTGTGTACCCCACGCGTGGATAGTGCTACACACTCAAGGCCTCACAGTATCTCCTGCTTTCTGTACAAGGCCCTAAAGGAGGCAGGGTGTGTGTACCCCACGCGTGGATAGTGCTACACACTCAAGGGCTCACAGTATCTCCTGCCTTCTGTACAAAGCCCTAAAGGAGGCAGGGTGTGTTTAGCCCCACTCTGGATAGTGCTACATCCTCAAGGGCTCACAGTATCTCCTGCCTTCTGTACAAGGCCCTAAAGGAGGCAGGGTGTGTGTACCCCACTCTGGATAGCGCTACAACCTCAAGGGCTCAGAGTATCTACTTCCCTCTGCACAAGGCCCTAAAGGAGGCAGGGTGTGTGTACCCCACGCGCGGATAGTGCTACACCCTCAAGGCCTCACAGTATCTCCTGCCTGCACAAGGCCCTAAAGGGGGCAGGGTGTGTGTACCCCACTCTGGATAGTGCTACACCCTCAAGGCCTCACGGTATCTCCTGCCTGCACAAGGCCCTAAAGGAGGCAGGGTGTGTGTACCCCAGGCGTGGATAGTGCTACACCCTCAAGGCCTCACAAAATCTCCTGCCTGCACAAGGCCCTAAAGGAGGCAGGGTGTGTGTACCCCACTCTGGATAGTGCTACACCCTCAAGGCCTCACAGTATCTCCTGCCTGCACAAGGCCCTAAAGGTGGCAGGGTGTGTGTACCCCAGGCGTGGATAGTGCTACACCCTCAAGGCCTCACAGTATCTCCTGCCTGCACAAGGCCCTAAAGGAGGCAGGATGTGTGTACCCCACTCTGGATAGTGCTACACCCCCAAGGCCTCACAGTATGTCCTGCCTGCACAAGGCCCTAAAGGAGGCAGAGTGTGTGTACCCCACTCTGGATAGTGCTACACCCCAAGGCCTCACAGTATCTCCTGCCTTCTGTACAAAGCCCTAAAGGAGGCAGAGTGTGTGTACCCCACTCTGGACAGTGCTACACCCCCAAGGCCTCACAGTATCTCCTGCCTGCACAAGGCCCTAAAGGAGGCAGGATGTGTGTACCCCACTCTGGACATTGCTAGAACCCAAGGCCTCACAGTATCTCCTGCCTTCTGTACAAAGCCCTAAAGGAGGCAGGGAATGTGTGCCCCACCGTGGATAGTGCTACACCCTCAAGGCCTCACAGTATCTCCTGCCTGCACAAGGCCCTAAAGGATGCAGGGTATGTGTACCCCACTCTGGATAGTGCTACACCCCCAAGGCCTCACAGTATCTCCTGCCTGCACAAGGCCCTAAAGGAGGCAGGATGTGTGTACCCCACTCTGGATAGTGCTACACCCCCAAGGCCTCACAGTATCTTCTGCCTTCTGTACAAAGCTGTAAAGGAGGCAGGGTGTGTGTACCCCACGCGTGGATAGTGCTACACACTCAAGGGCTCACAGTATCTCCTGCCTTCTGTACAAAGCCCTAAAGGAGGCAGGGTGTGTTTAGCCCCACTCTGGATAGTGCTGCATCCTCAAGGGCTCACAGTATCTCCTGCCTTCTGTACAAGGCCCTAAAGGAGGCAGGGTATATGTACCCCACGCGTGGATAGTGCTACACACTCAAGGGCTCACAGTATCTCCTGCCTTCTGTACAAAGCCCTAAAGGAGGCAGGGTGTGTTTAGCCCCACTCTGGATAGTGCTACATCCTCAAGGGCTCACAGTATCTCCTGCCTGCACAAGGCCCTAAAGGAGGAAGGGTGTGTGTACCCCAGGCGTGGATAGTGCTACACCCTCAAGGCCTCACAGTATCTCCTGCCTGCACAAGGCCCTAAAGGAGGCAGGATGTGTTTAGCCCCACTCTGGATAGTCCTATATCCTCAAGGGCTCACACTATCTCCTGCCTTCTGTACAAGGCCCTAAAGGAGGCAGGGTGTGTGTACCCGACTCTGGATAGCGCTACAACCTCAAGGGCTCAGAGTATCTACTGCCCTCTGCACAAGGCCCTAAAGGAGGCAGGGTGTGTGTACCCCACTCTGGATAGCGCTACACCTTCAAGGCCTCACAGTATCTCCTGCCTGCACAAGGCCCTAAAGGAAGCAGGGTGTGTGTACCCCACGCGTGGATAGGGCTACACACTCAAGGGCTCACAGTAACTCCTGCCTGCACAAGGCCCTAAAGGAGGCAGGGTATGTGTACCCCACGCGTGAATAGTGCTACACACTCAAGGGCCCACAGTATCTCCTGCCTTCTGTACATAGCCCTAAAGGAGGCAGGGTGTGTTTAGCCCCACTCTGGATGGTGCTACACATTCATGGGCTCACAGTATCTCCTGCCTGCACATGGCCCTAAAGGAGGCAGGGTGTGTGTACCCCACGCGTGGATAGTGCTACACACTCAAGGGCTCACAGTATCTCCTGCCTTCTGTACAAAACCCTAAAGGAGGCAGGGTGTGTTTAGCCCCACTCTGGATAGTGCTACATCCTCAAGGGCTCACAGTATCTCCTGCCTTCTGTACAAGGCCCTAAAGGAGGCAGGGTGTGTGTACCCCACTCTGGATAGCGCTACAACCTCAAGGGCTCAGAGTATCTACTTCCCTCTGCACAAGGCCCTAAAGGAGGCAGGGTGTGTGTACCCCACGCGCGGATAGTGCTACACCCTCAAGGCCTCACAGTATCTCCTGCCTGCACAAGGCCCTAAAGGAGGCAGGGTGTGTGTACCCCACTCTGGATAGTGCTACACCCTCAAGGCCTCACAGTATCTCCTGCCTGCACAAGGCCCTAAAGGAGGCAGGGTGTGTGTACCCCAGGCGTGGATAGTGCTTCACCCTCAAGGCCTCACAGTATCTCCTGCCTGCACAAGGCCCTAAAGGAGGCAGGGTGTGTGTACCCCACTCTGGATAGTGCTACACCCTCAAGGCCTCACATTGGGGCCGATAACCTTGATGTTAGGCCCCTTAAAACAACAATTATCATCATCATTATTATCATCATCAAGGCCTCACAGTATCTCCTGCCTGCACAAGGCCCTAAAGGAGGCAGGGTGTGTGTACCCCACTCTGGATAGTGCTACACCCTCAAGGCCTCACAGTATCTCCTGCCTGCACAAGGCCCTAAAGGAGGCAGGGTGTGTGTACCCCAGGCGTGGATAGTGCTTCACCCTCAAGGCCTCACAGTATCTCCTGCCTGCACAAGGCCCTAAAGGAGGCAGGGTGTGTGTACCCCACTCTGGATAGTGCTACACCCTCAAGGCCTCACAGTATCTCCTGCCTGCACAAGGCCCTAAAGGAGGCAGGGTGTGTGTACCCCACGCGTGGATAGTGCTACACAGTCAAGGCCTCCTCACAGTATCTCCTGCTTTCTGTACAAGGCCCTAAAGGAGGCAGGGTGTGTGTACCCCACGCGTGGATAGTGCTACACACTCAAGGCCTCACAGTACCTCCTGCCTTCTGTACAAGGCCCTAAAGGGGGCAGGGTGTGTGTACCCCACTCTGGATAGTGCTACACACTCAAGGACTTAGAGTATCTCCTGCCTTCTGTACAAGGCCCTAAAGGAGGCAGGGTGTGTGTACCCCACGCGTGGATACTGCTACACACTCAAGGGCTCACAGTATCTCCTTCCTTCTGTACAAAGCCCTAAAGGAGGCAGGATGTGTTTAGCCCCACTCTGGATAGTGCTACATCCTCAAGGGCTCAGAGTATCTCCTGCCTGCACAAGGCCCCAAAGGAGGCTGGGTATGTGTACCCCACTCTGGATAGTGCTACACCCCAAGGACTCATAGTATCTCCTGCCTGCACAAGGCCCTAAAAGAGGCAGGGTGTGTTTCGCCCCACTCTGGATAGTGCTACTTCCTCAAGGGCTCACAATATCTCCTGCCTGCACAAGGCCCTAAAAGAGGCATGGTGTGTGTACCCCACTCTGGATAGTGCTACAACCTCAAGGGCTCACAGTATCTCCTGCCTGCACAAGGCCCTAAAAGTGGCAGTGTATGTGTATCCCACGCGTGGATAGTGCTACACACTCAAGGGCTCACAGTATCTCCTGCCTACTGTACAAAGCCCTAAAGGAGGCAGGGTGTGTTTAGCCCCACTCTGGATAGTCCTACATCCTCAAGGGCTCACAGTATCTCCTGCCTTCTGTACAAGGCCCTAAAGGAGGCAGGGTGTGTGTACCCGACTCTGGATAGCGCTACAACCTCAAGGGCTCAGAGTATCTACTGCCCTCTGCACAAGGCCCTAAAGGAGGCAGGGTGTGTGTACCCCACTCTGGATAGCGCTACACCTTCAAGGCCTCACAGTATCTCCTGCCTGCACAAGGCCCTAAAGGAAGCAGGGTGTGTGTACCCCACGCGTGGATAGGGCTACACACTCAAGGGCTCACAGTAACTCCTGCCTGCACAAGGCCCTAAAGGAGGCAGGGTATGTGAACCCCTCGCGTGAATAGTGCTACACACTCAAGGGCCCACAGTATCTCCTGCCTTCTGTACAAAGCCCTAAAGGAGGCAGGGTGTGTTTAGCCCCACTCTGGATGGTGCTACACATTCATGGGCTCACAGTATCTCCTGCCTGCACATGGCCCTAAAGGAGGCAGGGTGTGTGTACCCCACGCGTGGATAGTGCTACACACTCAAGGACTCACAGTATCTCCTGCCTTCTGTACAAAGCCCTAAAGGAGGCAGGGTGTGTTTAGCCCCTCTCTGGATAGTGCTACATCCTCAAGGGCTCGCAGTATCTCCTGCCTTTGGTACAAGGCCCTAAAGGAGGCAGGGTGTGTGTACCCCACTCTGGATAGCGCTACAACCTCAAGGGCTCAGAGTATCTACTTCCCTCTGCACAAGGCCCTAAAGGAGGCAGGGTGTGTGTACCCCACGCGCGGATAGTGCTACACCCTCAAGGCCTCACAGTATCTCCTGCCTGCACAAGGCCCTAAAGGAGGCAGAGTGTGTGTACCCCACTCTGGATAGTGCTACACCCTCAAGGCCTCACAGTATCTCCTGCCTGCACAAGGCCGTAAAGGAGGCAGGGTGTGTGTACCCCAGGCGTGGATAGTGCTACACCCTCAAGGCCTCACAGTATCTCCTGCCTGCACAAGGCCCTAAAGGAGGCAGGGTGTTTGTACCCCACTCTGGATAGTGCTACACCCTCAAGGCCTCACAGTATCTCCTGCCTGCACAAGGCCCTAAAGGAGGCAGGGTGTGTGTACCCCAGGCGTGGATAGTGCTACACACTCAAGGCCTCACAGTATCTCCTGCCTGCACAAGGCCCTAAAGGAGGCAGGGTGTGTGTACCCCACTCTGGATAGTGCTACACCCTCAAGGCCTCACAGTATCTCCTGCCTGCACAAGGCCCTAAAGGAGGCAGGGTGTGTGTACCCCACGCGTGGATAGTGCTACACACTCAAGGCCTCACAGTATCTCCTGCTTTCTGTACAAGGCCCTAAAGGAGGCAGGGTGTGTTTACCCCACGCGTGGATAGTGCTACACACTCAAGGCCTCACAGTATCTCCTGCCTTCTGTACAAGGCCCTAAAGGGGGCAGGGTGTGTGTACCCCACTCTGGATAATGCTACACACTCAAGGACTTAGAGTATCTCCTGCCTTCTGTACAAGGCCCTAAAGGAGGCAGGGTGTGTGTACCCCACGCGTGGATACTGCTACACACTCAAGGGCTCACAGTATCTCCTTCCTTCTGTACAAAGCCCTAAAGGAGGCAGGGTGTGTTTAGCCCCACTCTGGATAGTGCTACATCCTCAAGGGCTCAGAGTATCTCCTGCCTTCTGTACAAAGCCCTAAAGGAGGCAGGGTGTGTGTACCCCACTCTGAATAGCGCTACACCCTCAAGGCCTCACAGTATCTCCTGCATGCACAAAGCCCTAAAGGAGGCAGGGTATGTGTACCCCATGCGTGGATAGTGCTACACACTCAAGGCCTCACAGTATCTCCTGCCTTCTGTACAAGGCCCTAAAGGAAGCAGGATGTATTTAGCCCTACTCAGGATAGTACTACACCCCCAAGGCCTTACATTATCTCTTGCCATCTGCACAAGGCCCTAAGGGAGGCAGGGTGTGTGTAGCCCCACTCTGGATAGTGGTACTCCCCCAAGGACTCACAGTATCTCCTGCCTTCTGAACAAGTCCCTAAAGGAGGCAGGGTATGTGTAGCCCCAACCTGGATAGTGCCACACCGTCACGGGCTCACAGTATCCCCTGCCTGTACAAGGCCCTAAAGGAGGCTGGGTAGGTGTACCCCACGCGTGGATAGTGCTACAAACTCAAGGGCTCACAGTATCTCCTGCCTTCTGTACAAAGCCCTAAAGGAGGCAGGGTGTGTTTAGCCCCACTCTGGATAGTGCTACATCCTCAAAGGCTCACAGTATCTCCTGCCTTCTGTAAATGGCCCTAAAGGAGGCAGGGTATGTGTACCCCACGCGTGGATAGTGCTACACACTCAAGGCCTGACAGTATCTCCTGCCTTCTGGACAAGGTCCTAAAGGAGGCAGAGTGTGTGTACCCTACTCTGGATAGTGCTACACCCCCAAGGCCTCACAGTATCTCCTGCCTGCACAAGGCCCTAAAGGAGGCAGCATGTGTGTACCCCACTCTGGATAGTGCTACACCCCCAAGGCCTCACAGTATCTCCTGCCTGCACAAGGCCCTAAAGGAGGCAGGATGTGTGTACCCCACTCTGGATAGTGCTACACCCCCAAGGCCTCACAGTATGTCCTGCCTGCACAAGGCCCTAAAGGAGGCAGAGTGTGTGTACCCCACTCTGGATAGTGCTACACCCCAAGGCCTCACAGTATCTCCTGCCTTCTGTACAAAGCCCTAAAGGAGGCAGAGTGTGTGTACCCCACTCTGGATAGTGATACACCCCCAAGGCCTCACAGTATCTCCTGCCTGCACAAGGCCCTAAAGGAGGCAGGATGTGTGTACCCCACTCTGGATAGTGCTAGAACCCAAGGCCTCACAGTATCTCCTGCCTTCTGTACAAAGCCCTAAAGGAGGCAGGGAATGTGTGCCCCACCGTGGATAGTTCTACACCCTCAAGGCCTCACAGTATCTCCTGCCTGCACAAGGCCCTAAAGGAGGCAGGGTATGTGTACCCCACTCTGGATAGTGCTACACCCCCAAGGCCTCACAGTATCTCCTGCCTGCACAAGGCCCTAAAGGATGCAGGGTATGTGTACCCCACTCTGGATAGTGCTACACCCCCAAGGCCTCACAGTATCTCCTGCCTGCACAAGGCCCTAAAGGAGGCAGGATGTGTGTACCCCCCTCTGGATAGTGCTACACCCCCAAGGCCTCACAGTATCTTCTGCCTTCTGTACAAAGCTGTAAAGGAGGCAGGGTGTGTGTACCCCACGCGTGGATAGTGCTACACACTCAAGGGCTCACAGTATCTCCTGCCTTCTGTACAAAGCCCTAAAGGAGGCAGGGTGTTTTTAGCCCCACTCTGGATAGTGCTGCATCCTCAAGGGCTCACAGTATCTCCTGCCTTCTGTACAAGGCCCTAAAGGAGGCAGGGTATATGTACCCCACGCGTGGATAGTGCTACACACTCAAGGGCTCACAGTATCTCCTGCCTTCTGTACAAAGCCCTAAAGGAGGCAGGGTGTGTTTAGCCCCACTCTGGATAGTGCTACATCCTCAAGGGCTCACAGTATCTCCTGCCTGCACAAGGCCCCAAAGGAGGCAGGGTGTGTGTACCCCAGGCGTGGATAGTGCTACACCCTCAAGGCCTCACAGTATCTCCTGCCTGCACAATGCCCTAAAGGAGGCAGGGTGTGTTTAACCCCACTCTGGATAGTCCTACATCCTCAAGGGCTCACAGTATCTCCTGCCTTCTGTACAAGGCCCTAAAGGAGGCAGGGTGTGTGTACCCGACTCTGGATAGCGCTACAACCTCAAGGGCTCAGAGTATCTACTGCCCTCTGCACAAGGCCCTAAAGGAGGCAGGGTGTGTGTACCCCACTCTGGATAGCGCTACACCTTCAAGGCCTCACGGTATCTCCTGCCTGCACAAGGCCCTAAAGGAAGCAGGGTGTGTGTACCCCACGCGTGGATAGGGCTACACACTCAAGGGCTCACAGTAACTCCTGCCTGCACAAGGCCCTAAAGGAGGCAGGGTATGTGTACCCCACGCGTGAATAGTGCTACACACTCAAGGGCCCACAGTATCTCCTGCCTTCTGTACATAGCCCTAAAGGAGGCAGGGTGTGTTTAGCCCCACTCTGGATGGTGCTACACATTCATGGGCTCACAGTATCTCCTGCCTGCACATGGCCCTAAAGGAGGCAAGGTGTGTGTACCCCACGCGTGGATAGTGCTACACACTCAAGGGCTCACAGTATCTCCTGCCTTCTGTACAAAGCCCTAAAGGAGGCAGGGTGTGTTTAGCCCCACTCTGGATAGTGCTACATCCTCAAGGGCTCACAGTATCTCCTGCCTTCTGTACAAGGCCCTAAAGGAGGCAGGGTGTGTGTACCCCACTCTGGATAGCGCTACAACCTCAAGGGCTCAGAGTATCTACTTCCCTCTGCACAAGGCCCTGAAGGAGGCAGGGTGTGTGTACCCCACGCGCGGATAGTGCTACACCCACAAGGCCTCGCAGTATCTCCTGCCTGCACAAGGCCCTAAAGGAGGCAGGGTGTGTGTACCCCACTCTGGATAGTGCTACACCCTCAAGGCCTCACAGTATCTCCTGCCTGCACAAGGCCCTAAAGGAGGCAGGGTGTGTGTACCCCAGGCGTGGATAGTGCTACACCCTCAAGGCCTCACAGTATCTCCTGCCTGCACAAGGCCCTAAAGGAGGCAGGGTGTGTGTACCCCACTCTGGATAGTGCTACACCCTCAAGGCCTCACAGTATCTCCTGCCTGCACAAGGCCCTAAAGGAGGCAGGGTGTGTGTACCCCAGGCGTGGATAGTGCTTCACCCTCAAGGCCTCACAGTATCTCCTGCCTGCACAAGGCCCTAAAGGAGGCAGGGTGTGTGTACCCCACTCTGGATAGTGCTACACCCTCAAGGCCTCACAGTATCTCCTGCCTGCACAATGCCCTAAAGGAGGCAGGGTGTGTGTACCCCACTCGTGGATAGTGCTACACACTCAAGGCCTCACAGTATCTCCTGCCTTCTGTACAAGGCCCTAAAGGAGGCAGGGTGTGTGTACCCCACGCGTGAATAGTGCTACACACTCAAGGACTTAGAGTATCTCCTGCCATCTGTACAAGGCCCTAAAGGAGGCAGGGTGTGTGTACCCCACGCGTGGATACTGCTACACACTCAAGGGCTCACAGTATCTCCTTCCTTCTGTACAAAGCCCTAAAGGAGGCAGGGTGTGTTTAGCCCCACTCTGGATAATGCTACATCCTCAAGGGCTCAGAGTATCTCCTGCCTTCTGTACAAAGCCCTAAAGGAGGCAGGGTGTGTGTACCCCACTCTGAATAGCGCTACACCCTCAAGGCCTCACAGTATCTCCTGCATGCACAAAGCCCTAAAGGAGGCAGGGTATGTGTACCCCATGCGTGGATAGTGCTACACACTCAAGGCCTCACAGTATCTCCCGCCTTCTGTACAAGGCCCTAAAGGAAGCAGGATGTATATAGTGTACAGCATCCCAGGGGTATGCACCCCTTGGAGACCATCCCCCCAACATCTGGCTAAATCCCCTAAAATGGCAACCCTTGGAAAGCCGGGGCAACATCCATTAATACTGTAAGGACAGCTTGCTACTCCATAAAGCAGCTCAAGCCTTACGTAATCATTACACTCAGCGACATAGTACTAACTGGGCCAATACATTGCTGACAGGAGGGCGTCTGAAGGTATAAGAAGACGTCCTAATGAGGTCAAACTCTCTCTCCATTGTCAGTGCTCCATCAAGACGGCCGAAGCTACGCTGGTGTCAACCGAGGTGAGTCAGTCAATCGTGTTCAGAGTTCCTATTTATGTAACCTGCAACCCACAACTTGTATCACATTATAAACATAATTTCATTCCCTACAAGGGACTCACACAAAGAATATCACAGACCAATAAAACACTTGGTCCACACTCTACACTAGCATTACTGTTATACGCCTCTTTACATCCCAACGCCCTTCCTTACTCCCGTCACAGTCAGACGTGACACACCGTAGTAATAACGCCAACTCAGACGTCATTGTATTCCTCACAGCGGCTCGCGTGCTCAAGTGAAGCGCGTGCCACCCGGCTGATACGAGCAGAGTCGATTACATAACAAGCAGTCAGCTGAGCGACTAGTACAGCGACCCTTTGCAGTGGGTCCCATCCCCTCAAATACTACCACATTATTTATAGGAACGCCCCCTAGTTCCTAGCACACCACAACACACTACACTGGTCAGCTTGCCCTGTCAAGGGGAGCTACCCTTCTTTAGGCACAACCTCATAAATTAGTACAGCAACTCTCCCTTTTAGATCCACCCCCAAATAAGGGATCTAAAACACTGGTGGAGGCGGGGTACTACGCATAGAGAAAAGGGACTCAATCAACGAGCCCTCGTAGTTAAAACGACCCCTTCCGTACCGCAAAAAGCCAAGCAAATAGTGAGAAAATTTTTCCCCCAGACAAAAAGCACCATTTTTTTTTTGAGTGCTCCAAACTAGCTACACAGGGGAAATTCTTAACAAACCAACCCCCCAGCCCCATACAGAATCAGAGAAATATAAGAATACACTGTCAAACACGTACAGATTTTTTTTTTAATTCTTATTGTAGGCCCATACACTGCAGTCAGAATGGCACCTCATGCAGAGATTGCAAGCCATAGAGGCAATAGGGGCACGCCAATATTATTAACATTATTGTTCAGATGCCAAGGGCACATACAAAGCCGGCAAACACAAATACGGGCACTCCAAACAAAAATCGGGGCAATACAGGGCAAACAGCCATACACCCCGTCAGAGGGTAGGACAGCGCGATTAAGATGCGCATATACCCTCTTGAATCACATACATGAACACCTCAATAGGTTCCATATACAAAGAAACAGAATATACCGACAATTAATCACCACACATGGTCCCGTAATAGATAATGCAACCCTCGAGAGAATGAGGGTGCACTACACAAGTTTACACGCCCAATACAGGGAGCTAATTCGCGTCCAAGCGCTTCTCCAACTAGCGGCCACAAAACAATACAGAGCACAGAAACATTAATACATTAGTACAGTAATTTGCAAGCAGGCCATGAGCCTCAATAAGGCAGTACACCCAAATTTGGGACAAATACCGTGAGCTACAAGCCAATAAGGCCATTTTTGAGTTCATGGTAGGGCCATCAGCCCACCCGAGAGAGGACATAAGCGTGGATACGCTGACTCGACAATTTGCGAGGATGTCCCTCTCGCCACGTACTGCCACAGAATGGAAGGAGTTCGCCGTGGCCACAGTCAAGAAGACGGCCAGGTTAGGCTCCAACTTACTACAAAATAAACCTAACACAAACACACGTCCTTCAGCTCCGGATCGGAAGGCAATTTTGCCAAACCGAGGGGCAGAGCCTAGAACAATCCCCTCGGAACAGAGGGACGAGAGGGAGTTGAAGCCAGGGCCATTAAACACACATGATATGACAGGGAAACAAAGGGACATAACCACGTCATGGGCTGACGACATAGAGCCCGCCCTACAGTACATAAAGCTTCCGTACACATACACAGATAGGCTAACACACTGGCAGGAGTCGGCCGTGGCCACAGGCCGAAAAGCGGTCGGGCTACAAGCCGCCACATTGCTAGGCCGGACACAAGCCATTAAGCGACCTTTACCGCCAGTTCAAAGGGAAAATTTGCCAGAACAAAGGCGAACACCGGTATTAGGCCCTCAGGATGCACGATATACGCACGAACATTTTGACCGGGCATTACTGCACACTACACGGGAATTAGGAAAAATGTTATTAACTATCCCACAAAACCACGCAGTTAAATATATACACACTCCCGTAAAATCTACTAGGGCAGCGTCAAGCACAATTAGGCCCTCGAATACAGGTACATTTAAACCTATAGACACGCGCTACGGTGGAAGGAGGCCTAAGCTTACTTTGCTAGAAATTCCGCCGGAAGGTAGCAAAGGAACACCCCAGTGGATTGCAAAGGCCTATAATCTAATAACAGGGCAAAACCCTTCACCTTTCTGAGCACTGAAGCTCGAAAGAGGATAACGACTTCCACCAGGGCCACAGAAATACACTAACATCGCTAACACCAACATTATAGGCCACATAAATTCTTTCACACGGGGGCGATAAGAAAATGGTCCAACAAGTACATAATAAACATGAAATCGCATATTTTTCGTCCTTATTTTATGTATATACGGTGCAATATAGCCAAATTAGAAGGAACAATTCTAAATCCTTCTTGTTTTTTTTTCTTTTCGGAACCATAGCATTTTTCTCTCAGGCCATCAATGGTTATTGGGCGAAGTGATTAACGCCATAACGTAAAGTCTCTAATATGCTAAGCCAAGTGGAAGCCAAGCAGGCTTCAGGCCGAAAAAGAGATATTTTGAACACAACTTAAGCATAAAATCACAGCATAAAGCTTAAGTGAGTCTTTCTAAGTAGAAATGACTAAACGTTCTATGTTAGGGTTCCACAGTTTGATAGATTCTCCTGTTGCGGGCGAAAGCCGTAAGTGTGGCAGGAATTAAGAATCTCAAACTAACTTCAAAAATTTGGTGAGGTGTGCTTTAGCCAACTGAAAAGCCCAATTGCACATCGGGACGAGACACTGTCATTTTGGTGAGTTACAATTACTTTGAAGGGCAGGTTTGACTCCCATAGTGCACTGGCTTTGCTCGTGACGTGGATACAGGTATATCAATTACGTCTTGCAATGGCCTTCCTAATGTGTACTAGACAGTGTCGGTAGATTCCCCTGAGACGTAACCAGATTACGGTAGTACTCACGTTACCAAAATGGTAAATACTACACTCAGGTCCCAAGCACATTTTTTTTTAATATTTTTTATGGTGTTCACGACATAATTTTTAGACATAGGTACACGTAAAGGCGGAAATACTGCCAAAAGGAAAGGAAGTAATCCCACGGGCAGGCGTGAAAAGAGGGCCAAGAAATAGCCCACTGACCGCGCCGGGATACGATCCTAACACTCACCAGAACTGTCCCGGAGACACAACCTTCATGGTGCCGGAAACAATTACTCTGGGTAAAAGGCGGTCTCCAAACCCGCAACCTTCTGAATACCAGGAATATAAGGTTGAGTAGATATCCAGTCCTAGAATAAGGATAATGGGAAAGCTAAGACTAATTGGGACAGTCCCACTAACAGCGGGTCATAAACGAAAAACAATACAATCGCCTCTGGCATCTGGTCACCAAATACGCGACTAGCGGACCAGACACACTCGCGTACAACGCATATGGGATTTCCGAAATGAAATGCCATGGCCTGTGGTTTGGATTCCAAGTAAAACGGAAATCCCCTGGCGCATGAGCTACAAATCAACGGTCATATTAAACCACAGGGTTTTTTTTTCTACAGCGAGAGAGGCACTGCTAGCAATCATTATAGGCAGCAATCAGGTTCACACACACACACGTGCAGAAAACTAGGACGTGGGCAGAGCATGAAACAAATGAAAGCACACAACATCGTAATTCAACACCGTCGTATCAGCTGTAACATACTCCTCAATGAGCAAGACTGCTCGACGCAGACAAGCGAGCCAAAGCCTACTGGACAGAAATCAACACATCATTCACGCCCGATTTAGAGACCCTATATCTTCCAAAATTACACTACGAGGGGAAATCAAAAACGTACAAACTCTACACAGGTCTGCATGCTTCCATATGCGCATTGCACAGCCACGGAAACGTGCCATATTATAAGCGGCACGGAAATGATTACACCAAGTCTTTACAGACAACCGGATTCGAACCCATGACCACACACCACACGCGTACCAAAAACTAACTATCCAATGGTATTTTTGGTACACGGAACACAAGCAACGACCACACTGGGAAAGCCCCAAGCCCTGTCACACAACGCAAACATAAAACGCAGAGAATGACATAAGGTCACGGGTCTGAGTTCCAGTGAAAATTTAGACGCAAAGGAGAACAGCTATTCAGGCGTCCAATCATACTGAAATTGGCCCATACAAGTGCATGAACAGGGAACACTACATTTCCTCCCACCAAAAGCCAGACATAAAATTTCGAATTACACCAGGCATAGAGGAATACATTTCTCGAACACAGGTAGGAAAATTTCGCAAGACACAGGTCTTAGAGAACAATGGCCACACGACGTCATTACCTAACTAGGGCGAATTGCTACAGTAGGCTAGGAATCCAAAACAATGACCACACTTGCATACTTGCAGAATTGCACATACCAATTGCTGACTGCAGACTATTCACACTGCAATACTGCGGTGACGAGACACTATTGCGTATAGCCCGTGACCATGAAATTACACACACATAACAATTATAACGCCATACATTTTTTTTCTCCACACTGCAAAATCATTTGGCAATGGACAAGACGTGACACAGCGAAACTTTTCTTGGGCCTATAGGGCACGGTCGCAAGGGCACGTTGGCAAGCCACGGGCGCCTTCTGCCCACAAAGGCGATACATATTAGGACTTAGCCTCATAACAGACCAACCGTCCGCGTGGTGTAGCGGAACGTAGTCACACACACACACGCACTCGCACTCACCAATTAGGAGCGAACATAGGGACTTTGAGGAAACAGGACCTCCCCTTAATAACTTCTTTTCGCGATTCTATTCCCCAAATAAATCATTACAGATGACTAGCACATGACCAGTCGCGTTACGACCACTGGCCACATCTACACTGCAAATGGCCGACCAGATTAGGTCATGCAGCCCTACTATCCCAAGGCGCGGATAGAAAGCCAACATGGACCAAGGGAGGACGACAGGAGAACAGGCTACCAGCGTACCACCTTACTCCCTTCCCATAACCTTCTCAAGCCTGACATAAACAACGCAAACACATCTACACGACCATAAACAGCTACACTACATTACAAAATACACACTGGGGTTGATGGACTTCATGCGTCTAAAGAGCAGGCAAGCTACGCCTTGAGCCCCGTTGCACCGCCTGAGTATTAGGGGTGGCTCAGCAAACATTAAAGAAGCATAATGCGCCTCTCCAAATGAGAGAGGAGGCCATAGATACATATTAACCATGCTTTAGTACTTAAGCTCTCCCGCATGAAAGGAACATATGGTATTATGCCCCATCCTACACCTATCCGTACATGAAGGCAAAAACTTCATATCCAGACACATGCATGAGTATCCCATCCAATTACCAGGGATTTTAATATCAAACCTGCATGAAATTTCGTATTTTTGCAATCCCGGGAATTACCTCCCCACTCCACTCACTATAGAAGCATCCCAGTGCCACCACCGGTTCTAGGCCACCACTAACGTGGAACCCAAAGGTGCGCAAAACCCTTCCTACCATGCTTTAAGCCCACTCAACGAATAACTACCCCCAAATCCTAATAACAGGGTACCTGACATTACAGACCCTACTAACACCTCCATTAAGGTAAAGAAGGCATTATTGCTGGGAAGCTGACATAGCGATGGTAGGCCAGAAGTAGCCTATGTACTTAGAAGATCTGCAACCCCGCTACACTGGAAATATTTTACATTTTACACGGAGATTGAACCATTCACACAGGTTACGACACATTTTTTTTTCTCTCTCTTACAAAGGAATCTGATACGAACTGATGGTTGACAACGGTGTAAGCCGAAGGTCAGGAGGGACCACACTGGAGCAGAGCTGGGGAAGGCGATGTGGACCCTTACCCCAGTTGGCTCATCAAATCACTGACCTGACCAAACAGACGAACTACGGAAGGTCAAAGCATTCGGGACCTGACACGGGCAAACATCGAGATCTAGGGGTGCATATTAGCCCATCCCCCTTGTCGGAGAACGTTACACCCACTATGTGTCACGGTCATCGAAGCCGAGATCTGCAGGGTGACTTTCTGAGGATGGCGGGAGAAATAGCTCACTCAGCGCCGGCCTCGGGAACTATCCCTAGAGACGACCCCATTATGACTAGACTGCTAGTTAAGTTTAAATTTAAGTAAGGCACGGCTTCCATAGCGGGAAGCAAAACTCCTATGCGTTGGAGCAAAGCATACTACGGCGGCCCATAGAGGCAACTTTATATATCAATGCGAAAAAGCATACTACGGCGGCCCATAGAGGCAACTTTATATATCAATGCGAAAATGCATACTACGGCGGCCCATAGAGGCAACTTTATATATCAATGCGAAAATGCATACTACGGCGGCCCATAGAGGCAAATATCACTGCGAAAGCAGATTGCGACGGCCGATTAAGGCGAAGACAATATTATGCCATTGGACCACACTGTCCAATGCCCACATAAATGGCGACGCAACGGGCAACCAGAGGGCATTAAGAGAGGGGCATTGCGCGCCCCTCACAGGAGCCAAGTGGGCGGCTCACCTACGTCAAATAGGAACAGCACACGGTTATGAACACGAAAGTTACAGCGGGCGAAACGGTTAGCTTAGTGGCACCGTAAGCGCCTGCGCATAGGTTAGTCCTAGTAATAGACGTCGACACCTAGAGTTAAGGGGACGGAATCTAGCGACCCTAGAGACAACCGGTGTTTCTGGGGCTCGTGCGGGTGGTGATCTGGGGATTTAATTGCCCCAGGCGATCGTCCTAGGCCAAATTTAGTTGTAAGATGGTTGCATTTGACACGCAACCTAGGATTAAGCAAATTTATTCACCGCTGTGGCCAGGTATGGCGCAGCACATTTCGGCAATAGATTAAGGCAACCCTCTCGGCTTAGTAATAGTTTTTTTTATTATTAGACCATAATTAAGTTAGATAGTATTAAGTAACGGCGGTCGGCACTCGGTGACTTTAAATCCGTTACCGAGGTAAGCCCGACAATACTAGATTAAGATAGGAATAATCAAAGTGGAATATATCGGCACTCGGTGACTATAAATCCGTTACCGAGGTAAGCCCGACAATACTTAGGATAAACTAGATTAAGATAGGAATAATCAAAGTGGAATATATCGGCACCCGGTAACCACAATTCCGCTACCGGGGTAAGACCAACTATATATTATTTACGGCATTACGGCACCGCATAGGGTAAGCCCGGCCTTGCAGCTAAGTAACATTAATCATGTTTTTTTTTCAGTAAAAGACCAGCTTCAACCAGTACTAATATGTTTTTTTTCTAAACCTCGCCATTTTTTTTTCACAGGCATCGTCACCAGATACAGAAAACTGGTGACAGGAATTTCACTGCCATATAGCAGTGGCATATTATTTACAGCATGCCATGATGTGTACTTTTTTTATTTTTTTCAACTTGCACTAATCCCGACACACTCGCAAACACTCACCACATTTTTCTTTTTCAGCTACACACTCTAAAATGAATCTGCACAGCAGGACTGGTGCCTGTGGGGTACCAGGCTTACTGGCAGATCAACCCAATTAAAATACATAAAGCGTCAAAATGTGACGCAGATTACGACAATGAGGGCGCAACCGGTTTGTGGCAGTGACTCTCATTGTCAAGTGTGAAAGCATTCACCCACAGAGGATGCTTCACAGGTTAGGTATTAAGCACACATACAAGCGGTACGACCACTATACCGTACCAAGAAGTGGCCGTACAGAATCAGCCGTGAGACGGCAAGAGTACGTACAGACGGGTAGCGTGCACGCGAGGTACCTCATGAAAACTATAATTATAAGGGATTAGCGCGATTAAGTAGACATAAGGTCATTGTAAATTATAATTTTTCAGGATAAACTGTATACCATTATTCCACTAGACATAAGGTCATTGTAATTTATAAGTTTTTCAGGATAAGCTTTATACACCTATACACTATATATATTTTTGTTTGTTCACCAAAATGCCAATGTCCATCATGTGTATGATTTGTTTTCTTTCATTTTTCCTTCTTCTAACTTCCCCATTTGTCAGGGTGTTCCGTTTTTCCCACACAAATAAATACTTTTGAATATTTCCCTTAAATTATACCCTGGAACACCCATTTTTCTATTTTCTTCTACCTTTCTTATTGCAGGGAGCATTTTTTCCCTAAGATGGGGCGGGCGAAGCAATCATCCGTTCGGCCCTGGGTTTTTCCTCCCTGCACAAATATGTGACACGTCACCATCAGAAACCATGTTTTTTTTTAAACTAGCAATATGCCAGCAAATGCAAGGGCAATTTTTTTTTTACATATCGAATTTATTTTAATGTTCAATTTTTCTCAAAATGTCAATTTTTTCCCAATGTTAATCAAATCTTTCGCAAATGTCAATTTTTTTGTTTGTTTTTTCACAATGTCAATGTATACATATATATGTAAATCCCATAACCCTCCCCTCTGAACACGGGCTCACCTCACACCCACACTTCGATACGACGCCACCAGGAGATACGAGAGGGTTTTCCAGGACCACTACGTCAACATCCCAACTTCCAGTTCCGTTCCCGTTCGCGAGGACGCGAACAAATGAAGGAAGACTCTTGTACAGCATCCCAGGGGTATGCACCCCTTGGAGACCATCCCCCCAACATCTGGCTAAATCCCCTAAAATGGCAACCCTTGGAAAGCCGGGGCAACATCCATTAATACTGTAAGGACAGCTTGCTACTCCATAAAGCAGCTCAAGCCTTACGTAATCATTACACTCAGCGACATAGTACTAACTGGGCCAATACATTGCTGACAGGAGGGCGTCTGAAGGTATAAGAAGACGTCCTAATGAGGTCAAACTCTCTCTCCATTGTCAGTGCTCCATCAAGACGGCCGAAGCTACGCTGGTGTCAACCGAGGTGAGTCAGTCAATCGTGTTCAGAGTTCCTATTTATGTAACCTGCAACCCACAACTTGTATCACATTATAAACATAATTTCATTCCCTACAAGGGACTCACACAAAGAATATCACAGACCAATAAAACACTTGGTCCACACTCTACACTAGCATTACTGTTATACGCCTCTTTACATCCCAACGCCCTTCCTTACTCCCGTCACAGTCAGACGTGACACACCGTAGTAATAACGCCAACTCAGACGTCATTGTATTCCTCACAGCGGCTCGCGTGCTCAAGTGAAGCGCGTGCCACCCGGCTGATACGAGCAGAGTCGATTACATAACAAGCAGTCAGCTGAGCGACTAGTACAGCGACCCTTTGCAGTGGGTCCCATCCCCTCAAATACTACCACATTATTTATAGGAACGCCCCCTAGTTCCTAGCACACCACAACACACTACACTGGTCAGCTTGCCCTGTCAAGGGGAGCTACCCTTCTTTAGGCACAACCTCATAAATTAGTACAGCAACTCTCCCTTTTAGATCCACCCCCAAATAAGGGATCTAAAACAATAGCCCTACTGAGGATAGTACTACACCCCCAAGGCCTTACATTATCTCTTGCCATCTGCACAAGGCCCTAAGGGAGGCAGGGTGTGTGTAGCCCCACTCTGGATAGTGGTACTCCCCCAAGGACACACAGTATCTCCTGCCTTCTGAACAAGTCCCTAAAGGAGGCAGGGTATGTGTAGCCCCAACCTGGATAGTGCCACACCGTCACGGGCACACAGTATCCCCTGCCTGTACAAGGCCCTAAAGGAGGCAGGGTATGTGTACCCCACGCGTGGATAGTGCTACACACTCAAGGGCTCACAGTATCTCCTGCCTTCTGTACAAAGCCCTAAAGGAGGCAGGGTGTGTTTAGCCCCACTCTGGATAGTGCTACATCCTCAAAGGCTCACAGTATCTCCTGCCTTCTGTAAATGGCCCTAAAGGAGGCAGGGTATGTGTACCCCACGCGTGGATAGTGCTACACACTCAAGGCCTGACAGTATCTCCTGCCTTCTGGACAAGGTCCTAAAGGAGGCAGAGTGTGTGTACCCCACTCTGGATAGTGCTACACCCCCAAGGCCTCACAGTATCTCCTGCCTGCACAAGGCCCTAAAGGAGGCAGCATGTGTGTACCCCACTCTGGATAGTGCTACACCCCCAAGGCCTCACAGTATCTCCTGCCTGCACAAGGCCCTAAAGGAGGCAGGATGTGTGTACCCCACTCTGGATAGTGCTACACCCCCAAGGCCTCACAGTATGTCCTGCCTGCACAAGGCCCTAAAGGAGGCAGAGTGTGTGTACCCCACTCTGGATAGTGCTACACCCCAAGGCCTCACAGTATCTCCTGCCTTCTGTACAAAGCCCTAAAGGAGGCAGAGTGTGTGTACCCCACTCTGGATAGTGCTACACCCCCAAGGCCTCACAGTATCTCCTGCCTGCACAAGGCCCTAAAGGAGGCAGGATGTGTGTACCCCACTCTGGATAGTGCTAGAAACCAAGGCCTCACAGTATCTCCTGCCTTCTGTACAAAACCCTAAAGGAGGCAGGGTATGTGTTCCCCACCGTGGATAGTGCTACACCCTCAAGGCCTCACAGTATCTCCTGCCTGCACAAGGCCCTAAAGGAGGCAGGGTATGTGTACCCCACTCAGGATAGTGCTACACCCCCAAGGCCTCACAGTATCTCCTGCCTGCCAAAGGCCCTAAAGGATGCAGGGTATGTGTACCCCACTCTGAATAGTGCTACACCCCCAAGGCCTCAGAGTATCTCCTGCCTGCACAAGGCACTAAAGGAGGCAGGATATGTGTACCCCACTCTGGATAGTGCTACACCCCCAAGGCCTCACAGTATCTTCTGCCTTCTGTACAAAGCTGTAAAGGAGGCAGGGTGTGTGTACCCCACGCGTGGATAGTGCTACACACTCAAGGGCTCACAGTATCTCCTGCCTTCTGTACAAAGCCCTAAAGGAGGCAGGGTGTGTTTAGCCCCACTCTGGATAGTGCTGCATCCTCAAGGGCTCACAGTATCTCCTGCCTTCTGTACAAGGCCCTAAAGGAGGCAGGGTATGTGTACCCCACGCGTGGATGGTGCTACACACTCAAGGGCTCACAGTATCTCCTGCCTTCTGTACAAAGCCCTAAAGGAGGCAGGGTGTGTTTAGCCCCACTCTGGATAGTGCTACATCCTCAAGGGCTCACAGTATCTCCTGCCTTCTGTACAAGGCCCTAAAGGAGGCAGGGTGTGTGTACCCGACTCTGGATAGCGCTACAACCTCAAGGGCTCAGAGTATCTACTGCCCTCTGCACAAGGCCCTAAAAGAGGCAGTGTGTGTGTACCCCACTCTGGATAGCGCTACACCCTCAAGGCCTCACAGTATCTCCTGCCTTCTGCACAAGGCCCTAAACGAGGCAGTGTATGTGTAGCCCCACGCGTGGATAGTGCTACACCCTCAAGGTTTCACAGTGTCTCCTGCTTTCAGTACAAAGCCCTAAGGGAGGCAGTGAGTGTATAGCCCCACTCTGAATAGTGCTACATCCTCAAGGGCTCACAGTATCTCCTGCCTTCTGTACAAGGCCCGAAAGGAGGCAGGGTGTGTTTAGCCACTCTCTGGATAGTGCTACATCCTCAAGGGCTCACAGTATCTCCTGCCTTCTGTACAAGGCCCTAAAGGAGGCAGGGTGTGTATAGCCCCACTCTGGATAGTGCTACATCCTCAAGGGCTCACAGTATCTCCTGCCTTCTGTACAAGGCCCTAAAGGAGGCAGGATGTGTGTACCCCACTCTGGATAGCGCTACACCCTCAAGGCCTCACAGTATATCCTGCCTTCTGCAAAAGGACCTAAAGGAGGCAGGGTGAGTGGTGCTCCACTCTGTATAGTGCTACATCCTCAAGGGCTCACAGTATCTCTTGCCTTCTGTACAAGGCCCTAAAGGAAGCAGGATGTATATAGCCCTACTCAGGATAGTACTACACCCCCAAGGCCTTACATTATCTCTTGCCATCTGCACAAGGCCCTAAGGGAGGCAGGGTGTGTGTAGCCCCACTCTGGATAGGGGTACTCCCCCAAGGACTCACAGTATCTCCTGCCTTCTGAACAAGTCCCAAAAGGAGGCAGGGTATGTGTAGCCCCAACCTGGATAGTGCTACACCCTCACGGGCTCACAGTATCCCCTGCCTTCTGTACTGGGTCCTAATGGAGGCAGGGTGTGTGTAGCTCCACTCTGGATAGTGCTACATCCCCAATGCCTCACAATATCTCCTGCCTTCTGCACAAGGCCCTAAAGGAGGCAGGGTATGTGTGCCCCACCGTGGATAATGCTACACCCTCAAGGGCTCACAGTACCTCCTGCCTTCTGTACAAGGCAATAAAGGGGGCAGGGTATGTGTAGCCCCGACCTGGATAGTGCTACACCCTCACGGGCTCACAGTATCCCCTGCCTTCTGTACAGGGTCCTAAAGGATGCAGGGTGTGTGTACCCCACTCTGGATAGTGCTACACCTCATGGCCTCACAGTATCTCTTGCCTGCACAAGGCCCCAAAGGAGGCAGGATGTGTGTACCCCACTCTGGATAGTGCTACACCCCAAGGCTTCAGAGTATCTCCTGCCTATACAAGGCTCCAAAGGAGGCAGGATGTGTGTACCCCACTCTGGATAGTGCTACACCCCAAGGCTTCAGAGTATCTCCTGCCTATACAAGGCCCCAAAGGAGGCAGGATGTCTGTACCCCACTCTGGAGAGTGCTACACCCCAAGGCCTCAGAGTATCTCCTGCCTGCACAAGGCCCTAAAGGAGGCAGGGTGTGTGTTCCCCACTCTGGATAGTGCTACACCCCAAGGCCTCAGAGTATCTCCTGCCTTCTGTACAAGGCCCTAAAGGAGCAGTGTATGTGTAGACCCACGCGTGAATAGTGCTACACCCCAAGGCCTCAGAGTATCTCCTGCCTGCACAAGGACCTAAAGGAAGCAGGGTGTGTGTACCCCACTCTGGATAGTGCTACACCCCAAGGCCTCAGAGTATCTCCTGCCTGCACAAGGCCCCAAAGGAGGCAGGATGTGTGTACCCCACTCTGGATAGTGCTACACCCCAAGGCCTCAGAGTATCTCCTGCCTGCACAAGGCCCCAAAGGAGGCTGGGTATGGGTACCCCACTCTGGATAGTGCTACACCCCAAGGACTCATAGTATCTCCTGCCTGCACAAGGCCCTAAAAGAGGCAGGGTGTGTTTCGCCCCACTCTGGATAGTGCTATTTCCTCAAGGGCTCACAGTATCTCCTGCCTGCACAAGGCCTTAAAAGAGGCATGGTGTGTGTACCCCACTCTGGATAGTGCTACAACCTCAAGGGCTCACAGTATCTCCTGCCTGCACAAGGCCCTAAAAGTGGCAGTGTATGTGTATCCCACGCGTGGATAGTGCTACACACTCAAGGGCTCACAGTATCTCCTGCCTTCTGTACAAAGCCCTAAAGGAGGCAGGGTGTGTTTAGCCCCTCTCTGGATAGTCCTACATCCTCAAGGGCTCACAGTATATCCTGCCTTCTGTACAAGGCCATAAAGGAGGCAGGGTGTGTGTACCCGACTCTGGATAGCGCTACAACCTCAAGGGCTCAGAGTATCTACTGCCCTCTGCACAAGGCCCTAAAGGAGGCAGGGTGTGTGTACCCCACTCTGGATAGCGCTACACCTTCAAGGCCTCACAGTATCTCCTGCCTGCACAAGGCCCTAAAGGAAGCAGGGTGTGTGTACCCCACGCGTGGATAGGGCTACACACTCAAGGGCTCACAGTAACTCCTGCCTGCACAAGGCCCTAAAGGAGGCAGGGTATGTGTACCCCACGCGTGAATAGTGCTACAAACTCAAGGGCCCACAGTATCTCCTGCCTTCTGTACAAAGCCCTAAAGGAGGCAGGGTGTGTTTAGCCCCAATCTGGATGGTGCTACACATTCATGGGCTCACAGTATCTCCTGCCTGCACATGGCCCTAAAGGAGGCAGGGTGTGTGTACCCCACGCGTGGATAGTGCTACACACTCAAGGGCTCACAGTATCTCCTGCCTTCTGTACAAAGCCCTAAAGGAGGCAGGGTGTGTTTAGCCCCACTCTGGATAGTGCTACATCCTCAAGGGCTCACAGTATCTCCTGCCTTCTGTACAAGGCCCTAAAGGAGGCAGGGTGTGTGTACCCCACTCTGGATAGCGCTACAACCTCAAGGGCTCAGAGTATCTACTTCCCTCTGCACAAGGCCCTAAAGGAGGCAGGGTGTGTGTACCCCACGCGCGGATAGTGCTACACCCTCAAGGCCTCACAGTATCTCCTGCCTGCACAAGGCCCTAAAGGAGGCAGAGTGTGTGTACCCCACTCTGGATAGTGCTACACCCTCAAGGCCTCACAGTATTTCCTGCCTGCACAAGGCCCTAAAGGAGGCAGGGTGTGTGTACCCCAGGCGTGGATAGTGCTACACCCTCAAGGCCTCACAGTATCTCCTGCCTGCACAAGGCCCTAAAGGAGGCAGGGTGTGTGTACCCCACTCTGGATAGTGCTACACCCTCAAGGCTTTCACAGTATCTCCTGCCTGCACAAGGCCCTAAAGGAGGCAGGGTGTGTGTACCCCAGGCGTGGATAGTGCTACACCCTCAAGGCCTCACAGTATCTCCTGCCTGCACAAGGCCCTAAAGGAGGCAGGGTGTGTGTACCCCACTCTGGATAGTGCTACACACTCAAGGCCTCACAGTATCTCCTGCTTTCTGTACAAGGCCCTAAAGGAAGCAGGGTGTGTGTACCCCACGCGTGGATAGTGCTACACACTCAAGGCCTCACAGTATCTCCTGCCTTCTGTACAAGGCCCTAAAGGGGGCAGGGTGTGTGTACCCCACTCTGGATAATGCTACACACTCAAGGACTTAGAGTATCTCCTGCCTTCTGTACAAGGCCCTAAAGGAGGCAGGGTGTGTGTACCCCACGCGTGGATACTGCTACACACTCAAGGGCTCACAGTATCTACTTCCTTCTGTACAAAGCCCTAAAGGAGGCAGGGTGTGTTTAGCCCCACTCTGGATAGTGCTACATCTTCAAGGGCTCAGAGTATCTCCTGCCTTCTGTACAAAGCCCTAAAGGAGGCAGGGTGTGTACACCCCACTCTGAATAGCGCTACACCCTCAAGGCCTCACAGTATCTCCTGCATGCACAAAGCCCTAAAGGAGGCAGGGTATGTGTACCCCATGCGTGGATAGTGCTACACACTCAAGGCCTCACAGTATCTCCTGCCTTCTGTACAAGGCCCTAAAGGAAGCAGGATGTATATAGCCCTACTCAGGATAGTACTACACCCCCAAGGCCTTACATTATCTCTTGCCATCTGTACAAGGCCCTAAGGGAAGCAGGGTGTGTGTAGCCCCACTCTGGATAGTGGTACTCCCCCAAGGACTCACAGTATCTCCTGCCTTCTGAACAAGTCCCTAAAGGAGGCAGGGTATGTGTAGCCCCAACCTGGATAGTGCCACACCGTCACGGGCTCACAGTATCCCCTGCCTGTACAAGGCCCTAAAGGAGGCAGGGTATGTGTACCCCACGCGTGGATAGTGCTACACACTCAAGGGCTCACAGTATCTCCTGCCTTCTGTACAAAGCCCTAAAGGAGGCAGGGTGTGTTTAGCCCCACTCTGGATAGTGCTACATCCTCAAAGGCTCACAGTATCTCCTGCTTTCTGTAAATGGCCCTAAAGGAGGCAGGGTATGTGTACCCCACGCGTGGATAGTGCTACACACTCAAGGCCTGACAGTATCTCCTGCCTTCTGGACAAGGTCCTAAAGGAGGCAGAGTGTGTGTACCCCACTCTGGATAGTGCTACACCCCCAAGGCCTCACAAAATCTCCTGCCTGCACAAGGCCCTAAAGGAGGCAGCATGTGTGTACCCCACTCTGGATAGTGCTACACCCCCAAGGCCTCACAGTATCTCCTGCCTGCCCAAGGCCCTAAAGGAGGCAGGATGTGTGTACCCCACTCTGGATAGTGCTACATCCCCAAGGCCTCACAGTATGTCCTGCCTGCATAAGGCCCTAAAGGAGGCAGAGTGTGTGTACCGCACTCTGGATAGTGCTACACCCCAAGGCCTCACAGTATCTCCTGCCTTCTGTACAAAGCCCTAAAGGAGGCAGAGTGTGTGTACCCCACTCTGGATAGTGCTACACCCCCAAGGCCTCACAGTATCTCCTGCCTGCACAAGGCCCTAAAGGAGGCAGGATGTGTGTACCCCACTCTGGATAGTGCTAGAACCCAAGGCCTCACAGTATGTCCTGCCTTCTGTACAAAGCCCTATAGGAGGCAGGGAATGTGTGCCCCACCGTGGATAGTGCTACACCCTCAAGGCCTCACAGTATCTCCTGCCTGCACAAGGCCCTATAGGAGGCAGGGTATGTGTACCCCACTCTGGATAGTGCTACACCCCCAAGGCCTCACAGTATCTTCTGCCTTCTGTACAAAGCTGTAAAGGAGGCAGGGTGTGTGTACCCCACGCGTGGATAGTTCTACACACTCAAGAGCTCACAGTATCTCCTGCCTTCTGTACAAAGCCCTAAAGGAGGCAGGGTGTGTTTAGCCCCACTCTGGATAGTGCTGCATCCTCAAGGGCTCACAGTATCTCCTGCCTTCTGTACAAGGCCCTAAAGGAGGCAGAGTATATATACCCCACGCGTGGATAGTGCTACACACTGAAGGGCTCACAGTATCTCCTGCCTTCTGTACAAAGCCCTAAAGGAGGCAGGGTGTGTTTAGCCCCACTCTGGATAGTGCTACATCCTCAAGGGCTCACAGTATCTCCTGCCTGCACAAGGCCCTAAAGGAGGCAGGCTGTGTGTACCCCAGGCGTGGATAGTGCTACACCCTCAAGGCCTCACAGTATCTCCTGCCTGCACAAGGCCCTAAAGGAGGCAGGGTGTGTTTAGCCCCACTCTGGATAGTCCTACATCCTCAAGGGCTCACAGTATCTCCTGCCTTCTGTACAAGGCCCTAAAGGAGGCAGGGTGTGTGTACCCGACTCTGGATAGCGCTACAACCTCAAGGGCTCAGAGTATCTACTGCCCTCTGCACAAAGCCCTAAAGGAGGCAGGGTGTGTGTACCCCACTCTGGATAGCGCTACACCTTCAAGGCCTCACAGTATCTCCTGCCTGCACAAGGCCCTAAAGGAAGCAGGGTGTGTGTACCCCACGCGTGGATAGGGCTACACACTCAAGGGCTCACAGAAACTCCTGCCTGCACAAGGCCCTAAAGGAGGCAGGGTATGTGTACCCCACGCGTGAATAGTGCTACACACTCTAGGGCCCACAGTATCTCCTGCCTTCTGTACATAGCCCTAAAGGAGGCAGGGTGTGTTTAGCCCCACTCTGGATGGTGCTACACATTCATGGGCTCACAGTATCTCCTGCCTGCACATGGCCCTAAAGGAGGCAGGGTGTGTGTACCCCACGCGTGGATAGTGCTACACACTCAAGGGCTCACAGTATCTCCTGCCTTCTGTACAAAGCCCTAAAGGAGGCAGGGTGTGTTTAGCCCCACTCTGGATAGTGCTACATCCTCAAGGGCTCACAGTATCTCCTGCCTTCTGTACAAGGCCCTAAAGGAGGCAGGGTGTGTGTACCCCACTCTGGATAGCGCTACAACCTCAAGGGCTCAGAGTATCTACTTCCCTCTGCACAAGGCCCTAAAGGAGGCAGGGTGTGTGTACCCCACGCGCGGATAGTGCTACACCCTCAAGGCCTCACAGTATCTCCTGCCTGCACAAGGCCCTAAAGGAGGCAGGGTGTGTGTACCCCACTCTGGATAGTGCTACACCCTCAAGGCCTCACAGTATCTCCTGCCTGCACAAGGCCCTAAAGGAGGCAGGGTGTGTGTACCCCAGGCGTGGATAGTGCTACACCCTCAAGGCCTCACAGTATCTCCTGCCTGCACAAGGCCCTAAAGGAGGCAGGGTGTGTGTACCCCACTCTGGATAGTGCTACACCCTCAAGGCCTCACAGTATCTCCTGCCTGCACAAGGCCCTAAAGGAGGCAGGGTGTGTGTACCCCAGGCGTGGATAGTGCTTCACCCTCAAGGCCTCACAGTATCTCCTGCCTGCACAAGGCCCTAAAGGAGGCAGGGTGTGTGTACCCCACTCTGGATAGTGCTACACCCTCAAGGCCTCACAGTATCTCCTGCCTGCACAAGGCCCTAAAGGAGGCAGGGTGTGTGTACCCCACGCGTGGATAGTGCTACACACTCAAGGCCTCACAGTATCTCCTGCTTTCTGTACAAGGCCCTAAAGGAGGCAGGGTGTGTGTACCCCACGCGTGGATAGTGCTACACACTCAAGGGCTCACAGTATCTCCTGCCTTCTGTACAAAGCCCTAAAGGAGGCAGGGTGTGTTTAGCCCCACTCTGGATAGTGCTACATCCTCAAGGGCTCACAGTATCTCCTGCCTTCTGTACAAGGCCCTAAAGGAGGCAGGGTGTGTGTACCCCACTCTGGATAGCGCTACAACCTCAAGGGCTCAGAGTATCTACTTCCCTCTGCACAAGGCCCTAAAGGAGGCAGGGTGTGTGTACCCCACGCGCGGATAGTGCTACACCCTCAAGGACTCACAGTATCTCCTGCCTGCACAAGGCCCTAAAGGGGGCAGGTTGTGTGTACCCCACTCTGGATAGTGCTACACCCTCAAGGCCTCACAGTATCTCCTGCCTGCACAAGGCCCTAAAGGAGGCAGGGTGTGTGTACCCCAGGCGTGGATAGTGCTACACCCTCAAGGCCTCACAGTATCTCCTGCCTGCACAAGGCCCTAAAGGAGGCAGGGTGTGTGTACCCCACTCTGGATAGTGCTACACCCTCAAGGCCTCACAGTATCTCCTGCCTGCACAAGGCCCTAAAGGAGGCAGGGTGTGTGTACCCCAGGCGTGGATAGTGCTACACCCTCAAGGCCTCACAGTATCTCCTGCCTGCACAAGGCCCTAAAGGAGGCAGGATGTGTGTACCCCACTCTGGATAGTGCTACACCCCCAAGGCCTCACAGTATGTCCTGCCTGCACAAGGCCCTAAAGGAGGCAGAGTGTGTGTACCCCACTCTGGATAGTGCTACACCCCAAGGCCTCACAGTATCTCCTGCCTTCTGTACAAAGCCCTAAAGGAGGCAGAGTGTGTGTACCCCACTCTGGACAGTGCTACACCCCCAAGGCCTCACAGTATCTCCTGCCTGCACAAGGCCCTAAAGGAGGCAGGATGTGTGTACCCCACTCTGGACATTGCTAGAACCCAAGGCCTCACAGTATCTCCTGCCTTCTGTACAAAGCCCTAAAGGAGGCAGGGAATGTGTGCCCCACCGTGGATAGTGCTACACCCTCAAGGCCTCACAGTATCTCCTGCCTGCACAAGGCCCTAAAGGAGGCAGGGTATGTGTACCCCACTCTGGATAGTGCTACACCCCCAAGGCCTCACAGTATCTCCTGCCTGCACAAGGCCCTAAAGGATGCAGGGTATGTGTACCCCACTCTGGATAGTGCTACACCCCCAAGGCCTCACAGTATCTCCTGCCTGCACAAGGCCCTAAAGGAGGCAGGATGTGTGTACCCCACTCTGGATAGTTATACACCCCCAAGGCCTCACAGTATCTTCTGCCTTCTGTACAAAGCTGTAAAGGAGGCAGGGTGTGTGTACCCCACGCGTGGATAGTGCTACACACTCAAGGGCTCACAGTATCTCCTGCCTTCTGTACAAAGCCCTAAAGGAGGCAGGGTGTGTTTAGCCCCACTCTGGATAGTGCTGCATCCTCAAGGGCTCACAGTATCTCCTGCCTTCTGTACAATGCCCTAAAGGTGGCAGGGTATATGTACCCCACGCGTGGATAGTGCTACACACTCAAGGGCTCACAGTATCTCCTGCCTTCTGTACAAAGCCCTAAAGGAGGCAGGGTGTGTTTAGCCCCACTCTGGATAGTGCTACATCCTCAAGGGCTCACAGTATCTCCTGCCTGCACAAGGCCCTAAAGGAGGCAGGGTGTGTGTACCCCAGGCGTGGATAGTGCTACACCCTCAAGGCCTCACAGTATCTCCTGCCTGCACAAGGCCCTAAAGGAGGCAGGGTGTGTTTAGCCCCACTCTGGATAGTCCTATATCCTCAAGGGCTCACAGTATCTCCTGCCTTCTGTACAAGGCCCTAAAGGAGGCAGGGTGTGTGTACCCGACTCTGGATAGCGCTACAACCTCAAGGGCTCAGAGTATCTACTGCCCTCTGCACAAGGCCCTAAAGGAGGCAGGGTGTGTGTACCCCACTCTGGATAGCGCTACACCTTCAAGGCCTCACAGTATCTCCTGCCTGCACAAGGCCCTAAAGGAAGCAGGGTGTGTGTACCCCACGCGTGTATAGGGCTACACACTCAAGGGCTCACAGTAACTCCTGCCTGCACAAGGCCCTAAAGGAGGCAGGGTATGTGTACCCCACGCGTGAATAGTGCTACACACTCAAGGGCCCACAGTATCTCCTGCCTTCTGTACATAGCCCTAAAGGAGGCAGGGTGTGTTTAGCCCCACTCTGGATGGTGCTACACATTCATGGGCTCACAGTATCTCCTGCCTGCACATGGCCCTAAAGGAGGCAGGGTGTGTGTACCCCACGCGTGGATAGTGCTACACACTCAAGGGCTCACAGTATCTCCTGCCTTCTGTACAAAACCCTAAAGGAGGCAGGGTGTGTTTAGCCCCACTCTGGATAGTGCTACATCCTCAAGGGCTCACAGTATCTCCTGCCTTCTGTACAAGGCCCTAAAGGAGGCAGGGTGTGTGTACCCCACTCTGGATAGCGCTACAACCTCAAGGGCTCAGAGTATCTACTTCCCTCTGCACAAGGCCCTAAAGGAGGCAGGGTGTGTGTACCCCACGCGCGGATAGTGCTACACCCTCAAGGCCTCACAGTATCTCCTGCCTGCACAAGGCCCTAAAGGAGGCAGGGTGTGTGTACCCCACTCTGGATAGTGCTACACCCTCAAGGCCTCACATTGGGGCCGATAACCTTGATGTTAGGCCCCTTAAAACAACAATTATCATCATCATTATTATCATCATCAAGGCCTCACAGTATCTCCTGCCTGCACAAGGCCCTAAAGGAGGCAGGGTGTGTGTACCCCAGGCGTGGATAGTGCTACACCCTCAAGGCCTCACAGTATCTCCTGCCTGCACAAGGCCCTAAAGGAGGCAGGGTGTGTGTACCCCACTCTGGATAGTGCTACACCCTCAAGGCCTCACAGTATCTCCTGCCTGCACAAGGCCCTAAAGGAGGCAGGGTGTGTGTACCCCAGGCGTGGATAGTGCTTCACCCTCAAGGCCTCACAGTATCTCCTGCCTGCACAAGGCCCTAAAGGAGGCAGGGTGTGTGTACCCCACTCTGGATAGTGCTACACCCTCAAGGCCTCACAGTATCTCCTGCCTGCACAAGGCCCTAAAGGAGGCAGGGTGTGTGTACCCCACGCGTGGATAGTGCTACACAGTCAAGGCCTCCTCACAGTATCTCCTGCTTTCTGTACAAGGCCCTAAAGGAGGCAGGGTGTGTGTACCCCACGCGTGGATAGTGCTACACACTCAAGGCCTCACAGTACCTCCTGCCTTCTGTACAAGGCCCTAAAGGGGGCAGGGTGTGTGTACCCCACTCTGGATAGTGCTACACACTCAAGGACTTAGAGTATCTCCTGCCTTCTGTACAAGGCCCTAAAGGAGGCAGGGTGTGTGTACCCCACGCGTGGATACTGCTACGCACTCAAGGGCTCACAGTATCTCCTTCCTTCTGTACAAAGCCCTAAAGGAGGCAGGATGTGTTAAGCCCCACTCTGGATAGTGCTACATCCTCAAGGGCTCAGAGTATCTCCTGCCTTCTGTACAAAGCCCTATAGGAGGCAGGGTGTGTGTACCCCACTCTGAATAGCGCTACACCCTCAAGGCCTCACAGTATCTCCTGCATGCACAAAGCCCTAAAGGAGGCAGGGTATGTGTACCCCATGCGTGGATAGTGCTACATACTCAAGGCCTCACAGTATCTCCTGCCTTCTGTACAAGGCCCTAAAGGAAGCAGGATGTATATAGCCCTACTCAGGATAGTACTACACCCCCAAGGCCTTACATTATCTCTTGCCATCTGCACAAGGCCCTAAGGGAGGCAGGGTGTGTGTAGCCCCACTCTGGATAGTGGTACTCCCCCAAGGACTCACAGTATCTCCTGCCTTCTGAACAAGTCCCTAAAGGAGGCAGGGTATGTGTAGCCCCAACCTGGATAGTGCCACACCGTCACGGGCTCACAGTATCCCCTGCCTGTACAAGGCCCTAAAGGAGGCAGGGAATGTGTACCCCACGCGTGGATAGTGCTACACACTCAAGGGCTCACAGTATCTCCTGCCTTCTGTACAAAGCCCTAAAGGAGGCAGGGTGTGTTTAGCCCCACTCTGGATAGTGCTACATCCTCAAAGGCTCACAGTATCTCCTGCCTTCTGTAAATGGCCCTAAAGGAGGCAGGGTATGTGTACCCCACGCGTGGATAGTGCTACACACTCAAGGCCTGACAGTATCTCCTGCCTTCTGGACAAGGTCCTAAAGGAGGCAGAGTGTGTGTACCCCACTCTGGATAGTGCTACACCCCCAAGGCCTCACAGTATCTCCTGCCTACACAAGGCCCTAAAGGAGGCAGCATGTGTGTATCCCACTCTGGATAGTGCTACACCCCCAAGGCCTCACAGTATCTCCTGCCTGCACAAGGCCCTAAAGGAGGCAGGATGTGTGTACCCCACTCTGGATAGTGCTACACCCCCAAGGCCTCACAGTATGTCCTGCCTGCACAAGCCCCTAAAGGAGGCAGAGTGTGTGTACCCCACTCTGGATAGTGCTACACCCCAAGGCCTCACAGTATCTCCTGCCTTCTGTACAAAGCCCTAAAGGAGGCAGTGTGTGTGTACCCCACTCTGGATAGTGCTACACCCCCAAGGCCTCACAGTATCTCCTGCCTGCACAAGGCCCTAAAGGAGGCAGGATGTGTGTACCCCACTCTGGATAGTGCTAGAACCCAAGGCCTCACAGTATCTCCTGCCTTCTGTACAAAGCCCTAAAGGAGGCAGGGAATGTGTGCCCCACCGTGGATAGTGCTACACCCTCAAGGCCTCACAGTATCTCCTGCCTGCACAAGGCCCTAAAGGAGGCAGGGTATGTGTACCCCACTCTGGATAGTGCTACACCCCCAAGGCCTCACAGTATCTTCTGCCTTCTGTACAAAGCTGTAAAGGAGGCAGGGTGTGTGTACCCCACGCGTGGATAGTGCTACACACTCAAGGGCTCACAGTATCTCCTGCCTTCTGTACAAAGCCCTAAAGGAGGCAGGGTGTGTTTAGCCCCACTCTGGATAGTGCTGCATCCTCAAGGGCTCACAGTATCTCCTGCCTTCTGTACAAGGCCCTTAAGGAGGCAGGGTATATGTACCCCACGCGTGGATAGTGCTACACACTCAAGGGCTCACAGTATCTCCTGCCTTCTGTACAAAGCCCTAAAGGAGGCAGGGTGTGTTTAGCCCCACTCTGGATAGTGCTACATCCTCAAGGGCTCACAGTATCTCCTGCCTGCACAAGGCCCTAAAGGAGGCAGGGTGTGTGTACCCCAGGCGTGGATAGTGCTACACCCTCAAGGCCTCACAGTATCTCCTGCCTGCACAAGGCCCTAAAGGAGGCAGGGTGTGTTTAGCCCCACTCTGGATAGTGCTACATCCTCAAGGGCTCACAGTATCTCCTGCCTGCACAAGGCCCTAAAGGAGGCAGGGTGTGTGTACCCCACTCTGGATAGCGCTACACCTTCAAGGCCTCACAGTATCTCCTGCCTGCACAAGGCCCTAAAGGAAGCAGGGTGTGTGTACCCCACGCGTGGATAGGGCTACACACTCAAGGGCTCACAGAAACTCCTGCCTGCACAAGGCCCTAAAGGAGGCAGGGTATGTGTACCCCACGCGTGAATAGTGCTACACACTCAAGGGCCCACAGTATCTCCTGCCTTCTGTACATAGCCCTAAAGGAGGCAGGGTGTGTTTAGCCCCACTCTGGATGGTGCTACACATTCATGGGCTCACAGTATCTCCTGCCTGCACATGGCCCTAAAGGAGGCAGGGTGTGTGTACCCCACGCGTGGATAGTGCTACACACTCAAGGGCTCACAGTATCTCCTGCCTTCTGTACAAAGCCCTAAAGGAGGCAGGGTGTGTTTAGCCCCACTCTGGATTGTGCTACATCCTCAAGGGCTCACAGTATCTCCTGCCTTCTGTACAAGGCCCTAAAGGAGGCAGGGTGTGTGTACCCCACTCTGGATAGCGCTACAACCTCAAGGGCTCAGAGTATCTACTTCCCTCTGCACAAGGCCCTAAAGGAGGCAGGGTGTGTGTACCCCACGCGCGGATAGTGCTACACCCTCAAGGCCTCACAGTATCTCCTGCCTGCACAAGGCCCTAAAGGAGGCAGGGTGTGTGTACCCCACTCTGGATAGTGCTACACCCTCAAGGCCTCACAGTATCTCCTGCCTGCACAAGGCCCTAAAGGAGGCAGGGTGTGTGTACCCCAGGCGTGGATAGTGCAACACCCTCAAGGCCTCACAGTATCTCCTGCCTGCACAAGGCCCTAAAGGAGGCAGGGTGTGTGTACCCCACTCTGGATAGTGCTACACCCTCAAGGCCTCACAGTATCTCCTGCCTGCACAAGGCCCTAAAGGAGGCAGGGTGTGTGTACCCCAGGCGTGGATAGTGCTTCACCCTCAAGGCCTCACAGTATCTCCTGCCTGCACAAGGCCCTAAAGGAAGCAGGGTGTGTGTACCCCACGCGCGGATAGGGCTTCACACTCAAGGGCTCACAGAAACACCTGCCTGCACAAGGCCCTAAAGGAGGCAGGGTATGTGTACCGCACGCGTGAATAGTGCTACACACTCAAGGGCCCACAGTATCTCCTGCCTTCTGTACATAGCCCTAAAGGAGGCAGGGTGTGTTTAGCCCCACTCTGGATGGTGCTACACATTCATGGGCTCACAGTATCTCCTGCCTGCACATGGCCCTAAAGGAGGCAGGGTGTGTGTACCCCACGCGTGGATAGTGCTACACACTCAAGGGCTCACAGTATCTCCTGCCTTCTGTACAAAGCCCTAAAGGAGGCAGGGTGTGTTTAGCCCCACTCTGGATAGTGCTACATCCTCAAGGGCTCACAGTATCTCCTTCTTTCTGTACAAGGCCCTAAAGGAGGCAGGGTGTGTGTACCCCACTCTGGATAGCGCTACAACCTCAAGGGCTCAGAGTATCTACTTCCCTCTGCACAAGGCCCTAAAGGAGGCAGGGTGTGTGTACCCCACGCGCGGATAGTGCTACACCCTCAAGGCCTCACAGTATCTCCTGCCTGCACAAGGCCCTAAAGGAGGCAGGGTGTGTGTACCCCACTCTGGATAGTGCTACACCCTCAAGGCCTCACAGTATCTCCTGCCTGCACAAGGCCCTAAAGGAGGCAGGGTGTGTGTACCCCAGGCGTGGATAGTGCTACACCCTCAAAGCCTCACAGTATCTCCTGCCTGCACAAGGCCCTAAAGGAGGCAGGGTGTGAGTACCCCACTCTGGATAGTGCTACACCCTCAAGGCCTCACAGTATCTCCTGCCTGCACAAGGCCCTAAAGGAGGCAGGGTGTGTGTACCCCACGCGTGGATAGTGCTACACACTCAAGGCCTCACAGTATCTCCTGCTTTCTGTACAAGGCCCTAAAGGAGGCAGGGTGTGTGTACCCCACGCGTGGATAGTGCTACACACTCAAGGGCTCACAGTATCTCCTGCCTTCTGTACAAAGCCCTAAAGGATGCAGGGTGTGTGTAGCTCCACTCTGGATAGTGCTACATCCCCAATGCCTCACAATATCTCCTGCCTTCTGCACAAGGCCCTAAAGGAGGCAGGGTATGTGTGCCCCACCGTCGATAATGCTACACCCTCAAGGGCTCACAGTACCTCCTGCCTTCTGTACAAGGCCATAAAGGAGGCAGGGTATGTGTAGCCCCGACCTGGATAGTGCTACACCCTCACGGGCTCACAGTATCCCCTGCCTTCTGTACAGGGTCCTAAAGGATGCAGGGTGTGTGTACCCCACTCTGGATAGTGCTACACCTCATGGCCTCACAGTATCTCTTGCCTGCACAAGGCCCCAAAGGAGGCAGGGTGTGTGTACCCCAGGCGTGGATAGTGCTACACCCTCAAGGCCTCACAGTATCTCCTGCCTGCACAAGGCCCTAAAGGAGGCAGGGTGTGTGTACCCCAGGCGTGGATAGTGCTACACCCTCAAGGCCTCACAGTATCTCCTGCCTGCACAAGGCCCTAAAGGAGGCAGGATGTGTGTACCCCACTCTGGATAGTGCTACACCCCCCAGGCCTCACAGTATGTCCTGCCTGCACAAGGCCCTAAAGGAGGCAGAGTGTGTGTACCCCACTCTGGATAGTGCTACACCCCAAGGCCTCACAGTATCTCCTGCCTTCTGTACAAAGCCCTAAAGGAGGCAGAGTGTGTGTACCCCACTCTGGACAGTGCTACACCCCCAAGGCCTCACAGTATCTCCTGCCTGCACAAGGCCCTAAAGGAGGCAGGATGTGTGTACCCCACTCTGGACATTGCTAGAACCCAAGGCCTCACAGTATCTCCTGCCTTCTGTACAAAGCCCTAAAGGAGGCAGGGAATGTGTGCCCCACCGTGGATAGTGCTACACCCTCAAGGCCTCACAGTATCTCCTGCCTGCACAAGGCCCTAAAGGAGGCAGGGTATGTGTACCCCACTCTGGATAGTGCTACACCCTCAAGGCCTCACAGTATCTCCTGCCTGCACAAGGCCCTAAAGGAGGCAGGGTGTGTGTACCCCAGGCGTGGATAGTGCTACACCCTCAAGGCCTCACAGTATCTCCTGCCTGCACAAGGCCCTAAAGGAGGCAGGGTGTGTGTACCCCACTCTGGATAGTGCTACACCCTCAAGGCCTCACAGTATCTCCTGCCTGCACAAGGCCCTAAAGGAGGCAGGGTGTGTGTACCCCAGGCGTGGATAGTGCTACACCCTCAAGGCCT
Source organism: Meconema thalassinum (assembly GCA_946902985.2). Lineage (NCBI taxonomy): Eukaryota > Metazoa > Arthropoda > Insecta > Orthoptera > Tettigoniidae > Meconema > Meconema thalassinum. The sequence continues at coordinate 108,779,684 of OX336395.1, read as the reverse complement.
CACAGTATCTCCTGCCTGCACAAGGCCCTAAAGGAGGCAGGATGTGTGTACCCCACTCTGGATAGTGCTACACCCCCCAGGCCTCACAGTATGTCCTGCCTGCCCAAGGCCCTAAAGGAGGCAGAGTGTGTGTACCCCACTCTGGATAGTGCTACACCCCAAGGCCTCACAGTATCTCCTGCCTTCTGTACAAAGCCCTAAAGGAGGCAGAGTGTGTGTACCCCACTCTGGACAGTGCTACACCCCCAAGGCCTCACAGTATCTCCTGCCTGCACAAGGCCCTAAAGGAGGCAGGATGTGTGTACCCCACTCTGGACATTGCTAGAACCCAAGGCCTCACAGTATCTCCTGCCTTCTGTACAAAGCCCTAAAGGAGGCAGGGAATGTGTGCCCCACCGTGGATAGTGCTACACCCTCAAGGCCTCACAGTATCTCCTGCCTGCACAAGGCCCTAAAGGAGGCAGGGTATGTGTACCCCACTCTGGATAGTGCTACACCCCCAAGGCCTCACAGTATCTTCTGCCTTCTGTACAAAGCTGTAAAGGAGGCAGGGTGTGTGTACCCCACGCGTGGATAGTTCTACACACTCAAGAGCTCACAGTATCTCCTGCCTTCTGTACAAAGCCCTAAAGGAGGCAGGGTGTGTTTAGCCCCACTCTGGATAGTGCTGCATCCTCAAGGGCTCACAGTATCTCCTGCCTTCTGTACAAGGCCCTAAAGGAGGCAGAGTATATATACCCCACGCGTGGATAGTGCTACACACTGAAGGGCTCACAGTATCTCCTGCCTTCTGTACAAAGCCCTAAAGGAGGCAGGGTGTGTTTAGCCCCACTCTGGATAGTGCTACATCCTCAAGGGCTCACAGTATCTCCTGCCTGCACAAGGCCCTAAAGGAGGCAGGCTGTGTGTACCCCAGGCGTGGATAGTGCTACACCCTCAAGGCCTCACAGTATCTCCTGCCTGCACAAGGCCCTAAAGGAGGCAGGGTGTGTTTAGCCCCACTCTGGATAGTCCTACATCCTCAAGGGCTCACAGTATCTCCTGCCTTCTGTACAAGGCCCTAAAGGAGGCAGGGTGTGTGTACCCGACTCTGGATAGCGCTACAACCTCAAGGGCTCAGAGTATCTACTGCCCTCTGCACAAAGCCCTAAAGGAGGCAGGGTGTGTGTACCCCACTCTGGATAGCGCTACACCTTCAAGGCCTCACAGTATCTCCTGCCTGCACAAGGCCCTAAAGGAAGCAGGGTGTGTGTACCCCACGCGTGGATAGGGCTACACACTCAAGGGCTCACAGAAACTCCTGCCTGCACAAGGCCCTAAAGGAGGCAGGGTATGTGTACCCCACGCGTGAATAGTGCTACACACTCTAGGGCCCACAGTATCTCCTGCCTTCTGTACATAGCCCTAAAGGAGGCAGGGTGTGTTTAGCCCCACTCTGGATGGTGCTACACATTCATGGGCTCACAGTATCTCCTGCCTGCACATGGCCCTAAAGGAGGCAGGGTGTGTGTACCCCACGCGTGGATAGTGCTACACACTCAAGGGCTCACAGTATCTCCTGCCTTCTGTACAAAGCCCTAAAGGAGGCAGGGTGTGTTTAGCCCCACTCTGGATAGTGCTACATCCTCAAGGGCTCACAGTATCTCCTGCCTTCTGTACAAGGCCCTAAAGGAGGCAGGGTGTGTGTACCCCACTCTGGATAGCGCTACAACCTCAAGGGCTCAGAGTATCTACTTCCCTCTGCACAAGGCCCTAAAGGAGGCAGGGTGTGTGTACCCCACGCGCGGATAGTGCTACACCCTCAAGGCCTCACAGTATCTCCTGCCTGCACAAGGCCCTAAAGGAGGCAGGGTGTGTGTACCCCACTCTGGATAGTGCTACACCCTCAAGGCCTCACAGTATCTCCTGCCTGCACAAGGCCCTAAAGGAGGCAGGGTGTGTGTACCCCAGGCGTGGATAGTGCTACACCCTCAAGGCCTCACAGTATCTCCTGCCTGCACAAGGCCCTAAAGGAGGCAGGGTGTGTGTACCCCACTCTGGATAGTGCTACACCCTCAAGGCCTCACAGTATCTCCTGCCTGCACAAGGCCCTAAAGGAGGCAGGGTGTGTGTACCCCAGGCGTGGATAGTGCTTCACCCTCAAGGCCTCACAGTATCTCCTGCCTGCACAAGGCCCTAAAGGAGGCAGGGTGTGTGTACCCCACTCTGGATAGTGCTACACCCTCAAGGCCTCACAGTATCTCCTGCCTGCACAAGGCCCTAAAGGAGGCAGGGTGTGTGTACCCCACGCGTGGATAGTGCTACACACTCAAGGCCTCACAGTATCTCCTGCTTTCTGTACAAGGCCCTAAAGGAGGCAGGGTGTGTGTACCCCACGCGTGGATAGTGCTACACACTCAAGGGCTCACAGTATCTCCTGCCTTCTGTACAAAGCCCTAAAGGAGGCAGGGTGTGTTTAGCCCCACTCTGGATAGTGCTACATCCTCAAGGGCTCACAGTATCTCCTGCCTTCTGTACAAGGCCCTAAAGGAGGCAGGGTGTGTGTACCCCACTCTGGATAGCGCTACAACCTCAAGGGCTCAGAGTATCTACTTCCCTCTGCACAAGGCCCTAAAGGAGGCAGGGTGTGTGTACCCCACGCGCGGATAGTGCTACACCCTCAAGGACTCACAGTATCTCCTGCCTGCACAAGGCCCTAAAGGGGGCAGGTTGTGTGTACCCCACTCTGGATAGTGCTACACCCTCAAGGCCTCACAGTATCTCCTGCCTGCACAAGGCCCTAAAGGAGGCAGGGTGTGTGTACCCCAGGCGTGGATAGTGCTACACCCTCAAGGCCTCACAGTATCTCCTGCCTGCACAAGGCCCTAAAGGAGGCAGGGTGTGTGTACCCCACTCTGGATAGTGCTACACCCTCAAGGCCTCACAGTATCTCCTGCCTGCACAAGGCCCTAAAGGAGGCAGGGTGTGTGTACCCCAGGCGTGGATAGTGCTACACCCTCAAGGCCTCACAGTATCTCCTGCCTGCACAAGGCCCTAAAGGAGGCAGGATGTGTGTACCCCACTCTGGATAGTGCTACACCCCCAAGGCCTCACAGTATGTCCTGCCTGCACAAGGCCCTAAAGGAGGCAGAGTGTGTGTACCCCACTCTGGATAGTGCTACACCCCAAGGCCTCACAGTATCTCCTGCCTTCTGTACAAAGCCCTAAAGGAGGCAGAGTGTGTGTACCCCACTCTGGACAGTGCTACACCCCCAAGGCCTCACAGTATCTCCTGCCTGCACAAGGCCCTAAAGGAGGCAGGATGTGTGTACCCCACTCTGGACATTGCTAGAACCCAAGGCCTCACAGTATCTCCTGCCTTCTGTACAAAGCCCTAAAGGAGGCAGGGAATGTGTGCCCCACCGTGGATAGTGCTACACCCTCAAGGCCTCACAGTATCTCCTGCCTGCACAAGGCCCTAAAGGAGGCAGGGTATGTGTACCCCACTCTGGATAGTGCTACACCCCCAAGGCCTCACAGTATCTCCTGCCTGCACAAGGCCCTAAAGGATGCAGGGTATGTGTACCCCACTCTGGATAGTGCTACACCCCCAAGGCCTCACAGTATCTCCTGCCTGCACAAGGCCCTAAAGGAGGCAGGATGTGTGTACCCCACTCTGGATAGTTATACACCCCCAAGGCCTCACAGTATCTTCTGCCTTCTGTACAAAGCTGTAAAGGAGGCAGGGTGTGTGTACCCCACGCGTGGATAGTGCTACACACTCAAGGGCTCACAGTATCTCCTGCCTTCTGTACAAAGCCCTAAAGGAGGCAGGGTGTGTTTAGCCCCACTCTGGATAGTGCTGCATCCTCAAGGGCTCACAGTATCTCCTGCCTTCTGTACAATGCCCTAAAGGTGGCAGGGTATATGTACCCCACGCGTGGATAGTGCTACACACTCAAGGGCTCACAGTATCTCCTGCCTTCTGTACAAAGCCCTAAAGGAGGCAGGGTGTGTTTAGCCCCACTCTGGATAGTGCTACATCCTCAAGGGCTCACAGTATCTCCTGCCTGCACAAGGCCCTAAAGGAGGCAGGGTGTGTGTACCCCAGGCGTGGATAGTGCTACACCCTCAAGGCCTCACAGTATCTCCTGCCTGCACAAGGCCCTAAAGGAGGCAGGGTGTGTTTAGCCCCACTCTGGATAGTCCTATATCCTCAAGGGCTCACAGTATCTCCTGCCTTCTGTACAAGGCCCTAAAGGAGGCAGGGTGTGTGTACCCGACTCTGGATAGCGCTACAACCTCAAGGGCTCAGAGTATCTACTGCCCTCTGCACAAGGCCCTAAAGGAGGCAGGGTGTGTGTACCCCACTCTGGATAGCGCTACACCTTCAAGGCCTCACAGTATCTCCTGCCTGCACAAGGCCCTAAAGGAAGCAGGGTGTGTGTACCCCACGCGTGTATAGGGCTACACACTCAAGGGCTCACAGTAACTCCTGCCTGCACAAGGCCCTAAAGGAGGCAGGGTATGTGTACCCCACGCGTGAATAGTGCTACACACTCAAGGGCCCACAGTATCTCCTGCCTTCTGTACATAGCCCTAAAGGAGGCAGGGTGTGTTTAGCCCCACTCTGGATGGTGCTACACATTCATGGGCTCACAGTATCTCCTGCCTGCACATGGCCCTAAAGGAGGCAGGGTGTGTGTACCCCACGCGTGGATAGTGCTACACACTCAAGGGCTCACAGTATCTCCTGCCTTCTGTACAAAACCCTAAAGGAGGCAGGGTGTGTTTAGCCCCACTCTGGATAGTGCTACATCCTCAAGGGCTCACAGTATCTCCTGCCTTCTGTACAAGGCCCTAAAGGAGGCAGGGTGTGTGTACCCCACTCTGGATAGCGCTACAACCTCAAGGGCTCAGAGTATCTACTTCCCTCTGCACAAGGCCCTAAAGGAGGCAGGGTGTGTGTACCCCACGCGCGGATAGTGCTACACCCTCAAGGCCTCACAGTATCTCCTGCCTGCACAAGGCCCTAAAGGAGGCAGGGTGTGTGTACCCCACTCTGGATAGTGCTACACCCTCAAGGCCTCACATTGGGGCCGATAACCTTGATGTTAGGCCCCTTAAAACAACAATTATCATCATCATTATTATCATCATCAAGGCCTCACAGTATCTCCTGCCTGCACAAGGCCCTAAAGGAGGCAGGGTGTGTGTACCCCAGGCGTGGATAGTGCTACACCCTCAAGGCCTCACAGTATCTCCTGCCTGCACAAGGCCCTAAAGGAGGCAGGGTGTGTGTACCCCACTCTGGATAGTGCTACACCCTCAAGGCCTCACAGTATCTCCTGCCTGCACAAGGCCCTAAAGGAGGCAGGGTGTGTGTACCCCAGGCGTGGATAGTGCTTCACCCTCAAGGCCTCACAGTATCTCCTGCCTGCACAAGGCCCTAAAGGAGGCAGGGTGTGTGTACCCCACTCTGGATAGTGCTACACCCTCAAGGCCTCACAGTATCTCCTGCCTGCACAAGGCCCTAAAGGAGGCAGGGTGTGTGTACCCCACGCGTGGATAGTGCTACACAGTCAAGGCCTCCTCACAGTATCTCCTGCTTTCTGTACAAGGCCCTAAAGGAGGCAGGGTGTGTGTACCCCACGCGTGGATAGTGCTACACACTCAAGGCCTCACAGTACCTCCTGCCTTCTGTACAAGGCCCTAAAGGGGGCAGGGTGTGTGTACCCCACTCTGGATAGTGCTACACACTCAAGGACTTAGAGTATCTCCTGCCTTCTGTACAAGGCCCTAAAGGAGGCAGGGTGTGTGTACCCCACGCGTGGATACTGCTACGCACTCAAGGGCTCACAGTATCTCCTTCCTTCTGTACAAAGCCCTAAAGGAGGCAGGATGTGTTAAGCCCCACTCTGGATAGTGCTACATCCTCAAGGGCTCAGAGTATCTCCTGCCTTCTGTACAAAGCCCTATAGGAGGCAGGGTGTGTGTACCCCACTCTGAATAGCGCTACACCCTCAAGGCCTCACAGTATCTCCTGCATGCACAAAGCCCTAAAGGAGGCAGGGTATGTGTACCCCATGCGTGGATAGTGCTACATACTCAAGGCCTCACAGTATCTCCTGCCTTCTGTACAAGGCCCTAAAGGAAGCAGGATGTATATAGCCCTACTCAGGATAGTACTACACCCCCAAGGCCTTACATTATCTCTTGCCATCTGCACAAGGCCCTAAGGGAGGCAGGGTGTGTGTAGCCCCACTCTGGATAGTGGTACTCCCCCAAGGACTCACAGTATCTCCTGCCTTCTGAACAAGTCCCTAAAGGAGGCAGGGTATGTGTAGCCCCAACCTGGATAGTGCCACACCGTCACGGGCTCACAGTATCCCCTGCCTGTACAAGGCCCTAAAGGAGGCAGGGAATGTGTACCCCACGCGTGGATAGTGCTACACACTCAAGGGCTCACAGTATCTCCTGCCTTCTGTACAAAGCCCTAAAGGAGGCAGGGTGTGTTTAGCCCCACTCTGGATAGTGCTACATCCTCAAAGGCTCACAGTATCTCCTGCCTTCTGTAAATGGCCCTAAAGGAGGCAGGGTATGTGTACCCCACGCGTGGATAGTGCTACACACTCAAGGCCTGACAGTATCTCCTGCCTTCTGGACAAGGTCCTAAAGGAGGCAGAGTGTGTGTACCCCACTCTGGATAGTGCTACACCCCCAAGGCCTCACAGTATCTCCTGCCTACACAAGGCCCTAAAGGAGGCAGCATGTGTGTATCCCACTCTGGATAGTGCTACACCCCCAAGGCCTCACAGTATCTCCTGCCTGCACAAGGCCCTAAAGGAGGCAGGATGTGTGTACCCCACTCTGGATAGTGCTACACCCCCAAGGCCTCACAGTATGTCCTGCCTGCACAAGCCCCTAAAGGAGGCAGAGTGTGTGTACCCCACTCTGGATAGTGCTACACCCCAAGGCCTCACAGTATCTCCTGCCTTCTGTACAAAGCCCTAAAGGAGGCAGTGTGTGTGTACCCCACTCTGGATAGTGCTACACCCCCAAGGCCTCACAGTATCTCCTGCCTGCACAAGGCCCTAAAGGAGGCAGGATGTGTGTACCCCACTCTGGATAGTGCTAGAACCCAAGGCCTCACAGTATCTCCTGCCTTCTGTACAAAGCCCTAAAGGAGGCAGGGAATGTGTGCCCCACCGTGGATAGTGCTACACCCTCAAGGCCTCACAGTATCTCCTGCCTGCACAAGGCCCTAAAGGAGGCAGGGTATGTGTACCCCACTCTGGATAGTGCTACACCCCCAAGGCCTCACAGTATCTTCTGCCTTCTGTACAAAGCTGTAAAGGAGGCAGGGTGTGTGTACCCCACGCGTGGATAGTGCTACACACTCAAGGGCTCACAGTATCTCCTGCCTTCTGTACAAAGCCCTAAAGGAGGCAGGGTGTGTTTAGCCCCACTCTGGATAGTGCTGCATCCTCAAGGGCTCACAGTATCTCCTGCCTTCTGTACAAGGCCCTTAAGGAGGCAGGGTATATGTACCCCACGCGTGGATAGTGCTACACACTCAAGGGCTCACAGTATCTCCTGCCTTCTGTACAAAGCCCTAAAGGAGGCAGGGTGTGTTTAGCCCCACTCTGGATAGTGCTACATCCTCAAGGGCTCACAGTATCTCCTGCCTGCACAAGGCCCTAAAGGAGGCAGGGTGTGTGTACCCCAGGCGTGGATAGTGCTACACCCTCAAGGCCTCACAGTATCTCCTGCCTGCACAAGGCCCTAAAGGAGGCAGGGTGTGTTTAGCCCCACTCTGGATAGTGCTACATCCTCAAGGGCTCACAGTATCTCCTGCCTGCACAAGGCCCTAAAGGAGGCAGGGTGTGTGTACCCCACTCTGGATAGCGCTACACCTTCAAGGCCTCACAGTATCTCCTGCCTGCACAAGGCCCTAAAGGAAGCAGGGTGTGTGTACCCCACGCGTGGATAGGGCTACACACTCAAGGGCTCACAGAAACTCCTGCCTGCACAAGGCCCTAAAGGAGGCAGGGTATGTGTACCCCACGCGTGAATAGTGCTACACACTCAAGGGCCCACAGTATCTCCTGCCTTCTGTACATAGCCCTAAAGGAGGCAGGGTGTGTTTAGCCCCACTCTGGATGGTGCTACACATTCATGGGCTCACAGTATCTCCTGCCTGCACATGGCCCTAAAGGAGGCAGGGTGTGTGTACCCCACGCGTGGATAGTGCTACACACTCAAGGGCTCACAGTATCTCCTGCCTTCTGTACAAAGCCCTAAAGGAGGCAGGGTGTGTTTAGCCCCACTCTGGATTGTGCTACATCCTCAAGGGCTCACAGTATCTCCTGCCTTCTGTACAAGGCCCTAAAGGAGGCAGGGTGTGTGTACCCCACTCTGGATAGCGCTACAACCTCAAGGGCTCAGAGTATCTACTTCCCTCTGCACAAGGCCCTAAAGGAGGCAGGGTGTGTGTACCCCACGCGCGGATAGTGCTACACCCTCAAGGCCTCACAGTATCTCCTGCCTGCACAAGGCCCTAAAGGAGGCAGGGTGTGTGTACCCCACTCTGGATAGTGCTACACCCTCAAGGCCTCACAGTATCTCCTGCCTGCACAAGGCCCTAAAGGAGGCAGGGTGTGTGTACCCCAGGCGTGGATAGTGCAACACCCTCAAGGCCTCACAGTATCTCCTGCCTGCACAAGGCCCTAAAGGAGGCAGGGTGTGTGTACCCCACTCTGGATAGTGCTACACCCTCAAGGCCTCACAGTATCTCCTGCCTGCACAAGGCCCTAAAGGAGGCAGGGTGTGTGTACCCCAGGCGTGGATAGTGCTTCACCCTCAAGGCCTCACAGTATCTCCTGCCTGCACAAGGCCCTAAAGGAAGCAGGGTGTGTGTACCCCACGCGCGGATAGGGCTTCACACTCAAGGGCTCACAGAAACACCTGCCTGCACAAGGCCCTAAAGGAGGCAGGGTATGTGTACCGCACGCGTGAATAGTGCTACACACTCAAGGGCCCACAGTATCTCCTGCCTTCTGTACATAGCCCTAAAGGAGGCAGGGTGTGTTTAGCCCCACTCTGGATGGTGCTACACATTCATGGGCTCACAGTATCTCCTGCCTGCACATGGCCCTAAAGGAGGCAGGGTGTGTGTACCCCACGCGTGGATAGTGCTACACACTCAAGGGCTCACAGTATCTCCTGCCTTCTGTACAAAGCCCTAAAGGAGGCAGGGTGTGTTTAGCCCCACTCTGGATAGTGCTACATCCTCAAGGGCTCACAGTATCTCCTTCTTTCTGTACAAGGCCCTAAAGGAGGCAGGGTGTGTGTACCCCACTCTGGATAGCGCTACAACCTCAAGGGCTCAGAGTATCTACTTCCCTCTGCACAAGGCCCTAAAGGAGGCAGGGTGTGTGTACCCCACGCGCGGATAGTGCTACACCCTCAAGGCCTCACAGTATCTCCTGCCTGCACAAGGCCCTAAAGGAGGCAGGGTGTGTGTACCCCACTCTGGATAGTGCTACACCCTCAAGGCCTCACAGTATCTCCTGCCTGCACAAGGCCCTAAAGGAGGCAGGGTGTGTGTACCCCAGGCGTGGATAGTGCTACACCCTCAAAGCCTCACAGTATCTCCTGCCTGCACAAGGCCCTAAAGGAGGCAGGGTGTGAGTACCCCACTCTGGATAGTGCTACACCCTCAAGGCCTCACAGTATCTCCTGCCTGCACAAGGCCCTAAAGGAGGCAGGGTGTGTGTACCCCACGCGTGGATAGTGCTACACACTCAAGGCCTCACAGTATCTCCTGCTTTCTGTACAAGGCCCTAAAGGAGGCAGGGTGTGTGTACCCCACGCGTGGATAGTGCTACACACTCAAGGGCTCACAGTATCTCCTGCCTTCTGTACAAAGCCCTAAAGGATGCAGGGTGTGTGTAGCTCCACTCTGGATAGTGCTACATCCCCAATGCCTCACAATATCTCCTGCCTTCTGCACAAGGCCCTAAAGGAGGCAGGGTATGTGTGCCCCACCGTCGATAATGCTACACCCTCAAGGGCTCACAGTACCTCCTGCCTTCTGTACAAGGCCATAAAGGAGGCAGGGTATGTGTAGCCCCGACCTGGATAGTGCTACACCCTCACGGGCTCACAGTATCCCCTGCCTTCTGTACAGGGTCCTAAAGGATGCAGGGTGTGTGTACCCCACTCTGGATAGTGCTACACCTCATGGCCTCACAGTATCTCTTGCCTGCACAAGGCCCCAAAGGAGGCAGGGTGTGTGTACCCCAGGCGTGGATAGTGCTACACCCTCAAGGCCTCACAGTATCTCCTGCCTGCACAAGGCCCTAAAGGAGGCAGGGTGTGTGTACCCCAGGCGTGGATAGTGCTACACCCTCAAGGCCTCACAGTATCTCCTGCCTGCACAAGGCCCTAAAGGAGGCAGGATGTGTGTACCCCACTCTGGATAGTGCTACACCCCCCAGGCCTCACAGTATGTCCTGCCTGCACAAGGCCCTAAAGGAGGCAGAGTGTGTGTACCCCACTCTGGATAGTGCTACACCCCAAGGCCTCACAGTATCTCCTGCCTTCTGTACAAAGCCCTAAAGGAGGCAGAGTGTGTGTACCCCACTCTGGACAGTGCTACACCCCCAAGGCCTCACAGTATCTCCTGCCTGCACAAGGCCCTAAAGGAGGCAGGATGTGTGTACCCCACTCTGGACATTGCTAGAACCCAAGGCCTCACAGTATCTCCTGCCTTCTGTACAAAGCCCTAAAGGAGGCAGGGAATGTGTGCCCCACCGTGGATAGTGCTACACCCTCAAGGCCTCACAGTATCTCCTGCCTGCACAAGGCCCTAAAGGAGGCAGGGTATGTGTACCCCACTCTGGATAGTGCTACACCCTCAAGGCCTCACAGTATCTCCTGCCTGCACAAGGCCCTAAAGGAGGCAGGGTGTGTGTACCCCAGGCGTGGATAGTGCTACACCCTCAAGGCCTCACAGTATCTCCTGCCTGCACAAGGCCCTAAAGGAGGCAGGGTGTGTGTACCCCACTCTGGATAGTGCTACACCCTCAAGGCCTCACAGTATCTCCTGCCTGCACAAGGCCCTAAAGGAGGCAGGGTGTGTGTACCCCAGGCGTGGATAGTGCTACACCCTCAAGGCCTCACAGTATCTCCTGCCTGCACAAGGCCCTAAAGGAGGCAGGATGTGTGTACCCCACTCTGGATAGTGCTACACCCCCCAGGCCTCACAGTATGTCCTGCCTGCCCAAGGCCCTAAAGGAGGCAGAGTGTGTGTACCCCACTCTGGATAGTGCTACACCCCAAGGCCTCACAGTATCTCCTGCCTTCTGTACAAAGCCCTAAAGGAGGCAGAGTGTGTGTACCCCACTCTGGACAGTGCTACACCCCCAAGGCCTCACAGTATCTCCTGCCTGCACAAGGCCCTAAAGGAGGCAGGATGTGTGTACCCCACTCTGGACATTGCTAGAACCCAAGGCCTCACAGTATCTCCTGCCTTCTGTACAAAGCCCTAAAGGAGGCAGGGAATGTGTGCCCCACCGTGGATAGTGCTACACCCTCAAGGCCTCACAGTATCTCCTGCCTGCACAAGGCCCTAAAGGAGGCAGGGTATGTGTACCCCACTCTGGATAGTGCTACACCCCCAAGGCCTCACAGTATCTCCTGCCTGCACAAGGCCCTAAAGGATGCAGGGTATGTGTACCCCACTCTGGATAGTGCTACACCCCCAAGGCCTCACAGTATCTCCTGCCTGCACAAGGCCCTAAAGGAGGCAGGATGTGTGTACCCCACTCTGGATAGTGCTACACCCCCAAGGCCTCACAGTATCTTCTGCCTTCTGTACAAAGCTGTAAAGGAGGCAGGGTGTGTGTACCCCACGCGTGGATAGTGCTACACACTCAAGGGCTCACAGTATCTCCTGCCTTCTGTACAAAGCCCTAAAGGAGGCAGGGTGTGTTTAGCCCCACTCTGGATAGTGCTGCATCCTCAAGGGCTCACAGTATCTCCTGCCTTCTGTACAATGCCCTAAAGGAGGCAGGGTATATGTACCCCACGCGTGGATAGTGCTACACACTCAAGGGCTCACAGTATCTCCTGCCTTCTGTACAAAGCCCTAAAGGAGGCAGGGTGTGTTTAGCCCCACTCTGGATAGTGCTACATCCTCAAGGGCTCACAGTATCTCCTGCCTGCACAAGGCCCTAAAGGAGGCAGGGTGTGTGTACCCCAGGCGTGGATAGTGCTACACCCTCAAGGCCTCACAGTATCTCCTGCCTGCACAAGGCCCTAAAGGAGGCAGGGTGTGTTTAGCCCCACTCTGGATAGTCCTATATCCTCAAGGGCTCACAGTATCTCCTGCCTTCTGTACAAGGCCCTAAAGGAGGCAGGGTGTGTGTACCCGACTCTGGATAGCGCTACAACCTCAAGGGCTCAGAGTATCTACTGCCCTCTGCACAAGGCCCTAAAGGAGGCAGGGTGTGTGTACCCCACTCTGGATAGCGCTACACCTTCAAGGCCTCACAGTATCTCCTGCCTGCACAAGGCCCTAAAGGAAGCAGGGTGTGTGTACCCCACGCGTGTATAGGGCTACACACTCAAGGGCTCACAGTAACTCCTGCCTGCACAAGGCCCTAAAGGAGGCAGGGTATGTGTACCCCACGCGTGAATAGTGCTACACACTCAAGGGCCCACAGTATCTCCTGCCTTCTGTACATAGCCCTAAAGGAGGCAGGGTGTGTTTAGCCCCACTCTGGATGGTGCTACACATTCATGGGCTCACAGTATCTCCTGCCTGCACATGGCCCTAAAGGAGGCAGGGTGTGTGTACCCCACGCGTGGATAGTGCTACACACTCAAGGGCTCACAGTATCTCCTGCCTTCTGTACAAAACCCTAAAGGAGGCAGGGTGTGTTTAGCCCCACTCTGGATAGTGCTACATCCTCAAGGGCTCACAGTATCTCCTGCCTTCTGTACAAGGCCCTAAAGGAGGCAGGGTGTGTGTACCCCACTCTGGATAGCGCTACAACCTCAAGGGCTCAGAGTATCTACTTCCCTCTGCACAAGGCCCTAAAGGAGGCAGGGTGTGTGTACCCCACGCGCGGATAGTGCTACACCCTCAAGGCCTCACAGTATCTCCTGCCTGCACAAGGCCCTAAAGGAGGCAGGGTGTGTGTACCCCACTCTGGATAGTGCTACACCCTCAAGGCCTCACATTGGGGCCGATAACCTTGATGTTAGGCCCCTTAAAACAACAATTATCATCATCATTATTATCATCATCAAGGCCTCACAGTATCTCCTGCCTGCACAAGGCCCTAAAGGAGGCAGGGTGTGTGTACCCCAGGCGTGGATAGTGCTACACCCTCAAGGCCTCACAGTATCTCCTGCCTGCACAAGGCCCTAAAGGAGGCAGGGTGTGTGTACCCCACTCTGGATAGTGCTACACCCTCAAGGCCTCACAGTATCTCCTGCCTGCACAAGGCCCTAAAGGAGGCAGGGTGTGTGTACCCCAGGCGTGGATAGTGCTTCACCCTCAAGGCCTCACAGTATCTCCTGCCTGCACAAGGCCCTAAAGGAGGCAGGGTGTGTGTACCCCACTCTGGATAGTGCTACACCCTCAAGGCCTCACAGTATCTCCTGCCTGCACAAGGCCCTAAAGGAGGCAGGGTGTGTGTACCCCACGCGTGGATAGTGCTACACAGTCAAGGCCTCCTCACAGTATCTCCTGCTTTCTGTACAAGGCCCTAAAGGAGGCAGGGTGTGTGTACCCCACGCGTGGATAGTGCTACACACTCAAGGCCTCACAGTACCTCCTGCCTTCTGTACAAGGCCCTAAAGGGGGCAGGGTGTGTGTACCCCACTCTGGATAGTGCTACACACTCAAGGACTTAGAGTATCTCCTGCCTTCTGTACAAGGCCCTAAAGGAGGCAGGGTGTGTGTACCCCACGCGTGGATACTGCTACACACTCAAGGGCTCACAGTATCTCCTTCCTTCTGTACAAAGCCCTAAAGTAGGCAGGATGTGTTAAGCCCCACTCTGGATAGTGCTACATCCTCAAGGGCTCAGAGTATCTCCTGCCTTCTGTACAAAGCCCTAAAGGAGGCAGGGTGTGTGTACCCCACTCTGAATAGCGCTACACCCTCAAGGCCTCACAGTATCTCCTGCATGCACAAAGCCCTAAAGGAGGCAGGGTATGTGTACCCCATGCGTGGATAGTGCTACATACTCAAGGCCTCACAGTATCTCCTGCCTTCTGTACAAGGCCCTAAAGGAAGCAGGATGTATATAGCCCTACTCAGGATAGTACTACACCCCCAAGGCCTTACATTATCTCTTGCCATCTGCACAAGGCCCTAAGGGAGGCAGGGTGTGTGTAGCCCCACTCTGGATAGTGGTACTCCCCCAAGGACTCACAGTATCTCCTGCCTTCTGAACAAGTCCCTAAAGGAGGCAGGGTATGTGTAGCCCCAACCTGGATAGTGCCACACCGTCACGGGCTCACAGTATCCCCTGCCTGTACAAGGCCCTAAAGGAGGCAGGGTAGGTGTACCCCACGCGTGGATAGTGCTACACACTCAAGGGCTCACAGTATCTCCTGCCTTCTGTACAAAGCCCTAAAGGAGGCAGGGTGTGTTTAGCCCCACTCTGGATAGTGCTACATCCTCAAAGGCTCACAGTATCTCCTGCCTTCTGTAAATGGCCCTAAAGGAGGCAGGGTATGTGTACCCCACGTGTGGATAGTGCTACACACTCAAGGCCTGACAGTATCTCCTGCCTTCTGGACAAGGTCCTAAAGGAGGCAGAGTGTGTGTACCCCACTCTGGATAGTGCTACACCCCCAAGGCCTCACAGTATCTCCTGCCTACACAAGGCCCTAAAGGAGGCAGCATGTGTGTATCCCACTCTGGATAGTGCTACACCCCCAAGGCCTCACAGTATCTCCTGCCTGCACAAGGCCCTAAAGGAGGCAGGATGTGTGTACCCCACTCTGGATAGTGCTACACCCCCAAGGCCTCACAGTATGTCCTGCCTGCACAAGGCCCTAAAGGAGGCAGAGTGTGTGTACCCCACTCTGGATAGTGCTACACCCCAAGGCCTCACAGTATCTCCTGCCTTCTGTACAAAGCCCTAAAGGAGGCAGTGTGTGTGTACCCCACTCTGGATAGTGCTACACCCCCAAGGCCTCACAGTATCTCCTGCCTGCACAAGGCCCTAAAGGAGGCAGGATGTGTGTACCCCACTCTGGATAGTGCTAGAACCCAAGGCCTCACAGTATCTCCTGCCTTCTGTACAAAGCCCTAAAGGAGGCAGGGAATGTGTGCCCCACCGTGGATAGTGCTACACCCTCAAGGCCTCACAGTATCTCCTGCCTGCACAAGGCCCTAAAGGAGGCAGGGTATGTGTACCCCACTCTGGATAGTGCTACACCCCCAAGGCCTCACAGTATCTTCTGCCTTCTGTACAAAGCTGTAAAGGAGGCAGGGTGTGTGTACCCCACGCGTGGATAGTGCTACACACTCAAGGGCTCACAGTATCTCCTGCCTTCTGTACAAAGCCCTAAAGGAGGCAGGGTGTGTTTAGCCCCACTCTGGATAGTGCTGCATCCTCAAGGGCTCACAGTATCTCCTGCCTTCTGTACAAGGCCCTTAAGGAGGCAGGGTATATGTACCCCACGCGTGGATAGTGCTACACACTCAAGGGCTCACAGTATCTCCTGCCTTCTGTACAAAGCCCTAAAGGAGGCAGGGTGTGTTTAGCCCCACTCTGGATAGTGCTACATCCTCAAGGGCTCACAGTATCTCCTGCCTGCACAAGGCCCTAAAGGAGGCAGGGTGTGTGTACCCCAGGCGTGGATAGTGCTACACCCTCAAGGCCTCACAGTATCTCCTGCCTGCACAAGGCCCTAAAGGAGGCAGGGTGTGTGTACCCCACTCTGGATAGCGCTACACCTTCAAGGCCTCACAGTATCTCCTGCCTGCACAAGGCCCTAAAGGAAGCAGGGTGTGTGTACCCCACGCGTGGATAGGGCTACACACTCAAGGGCTCACAGAAACTCCTGCCTGCACAAGGCCCTAAAGGAGGCAGGGTATGTGTACCCCACGCGTGAATAGTGCTACACACTCAAGGGCCCACAGTATCTCCTGCCTTCTGTACATAGCCCTAAAGGAGGCAGGGTGTGTTTAGCCCCACTCTGGATGGTGCTACACATTCATGGGCTCACAGTATCTCCTGCCTGCACATGGCCCTAAAGGAGGCAGGGTGTGTGTACCCCACGCGTGGATAGTGCTACACACTCAAGGGCTCACAGTATCTCCTGCCTTCTGTACAAAGCCCTAAAGGAGGCAGGGTGTGTTTAGCCCCACTCTGGATTGTGCTACATCCTCAAGGGCTCACAGTATCTCCTGCCTTCTGTACAAGGCCCTAAAGGAGGCAGGGTGTGTGTACCCCACTCTGGATAGCGCTACAACCTCAAGGGCTCAGAGTATCTACTTCCCTCTGCACAAGGCCCTAAAGGAGGCAGGGTGTGTGTACCCCACGCGCGGATAGTGCTACACCCTCAAGGCCTCACAGTATCTCCTGCCTGCACAAGGCCCTAAAGGAGGCAGGGTGTGTGTACCCCACTCTGGATAGTGCTACACCCTCAAGGCCTCACAGTATCTCCTGCCTGCACAAGGCCCTAAAGGAGGCAGGGTGTGTGTACCCCAGGCGTGGATAGTGCTACACCCTCAAGGCCTCACAGTATCTCCTGCCTGCACAAGGCCCTAAAGGAGGCAGGGTGTGTGTACCCCACTCTGGATAGTGCTACACCCTCAAGGCCTCACAGTATCTCCTGCCTGCACAAGGCCCTAAAGGAGGCAGGGTGTGTGTACCCCAGGCGTGGATAGTGCTTCACCCTCAAGGCCTCACAGTATCTCCTGCCTGCACAAGGCCCTAAAGGAAGCAGGGTGTGTGTACCCCACGCGCGGATAGGGCTACACACTCAAGGGCTCACAGAAACACCTGCCTGCACAAGGCCCTAAAGGAGGCAGGGTATGTGTACCCCACGCGTGAATAGTGCTACACACTCAAGGGCCCACAGTATCTCCTGCCTTCTGTACATAGCCCTAAAGGAGGCAGGGTGTGTTTAGCCCCACTCTGGATGGTGCTACACATTCATGGGCTCACAGTATCTCCTGCCTGCACATGGCCCTAAAGGAGGCAGGGTGTGTGTACCCCACGCGTGGATAGTGCTACACACTCAAGGGCTCACAGTATCTCCTGCCTTCTGTACAAAGCCCTAAAGGAGGCAGGGTGTGTTTAGCCCCACTCTGGATAGTGCTACATCCTCAAGGGCTCACAGTATCTCCTTCTTTCTGTACAAGGCCCTAAAGGAGGCAGGGTGTGTGTACCCCACTCTGGATAGCGCTACAACCTCAAGGGCTCAGAGTATCTACTTCCCTCTGCACAAGGCCCTAAAGGAGGCAGGGTGTGTGTACCCCACGCGCGGATAGTGCTACACCCTCAAGGCCTCACAGTATCTCCTGCCTGCACAAGGCCCTAAAGGAGGCAGGGTGTGTGTACCCCACTCTGGATAGTGCTACACCCTCAAGGCCTCACAGTATCTCCTGCCTGCACAAGGCCCTAAAGGAGGCAGGGTGTGTGTACTCCAGGCGTGGATAGTGCTACACCCTCAAAGCCTCACAGTATCTCCTGCCTGCACAAGGCCCTAAAGGAGGCAGGGTGTGTGTACCCCACTCTGGATAGTGCTACACCCTCAAGGCCTCACAGTATCTCCTGCCTGCACAAGGCCCTAAAGGAGGCAGGGTGTGTGTACCCCACGCGTGGATAGTGCTACACACTCAAGGCCTCACAGTATCTCCTGCTTTCTGTACAAGGCCCTAAAGGAGGCAGGGTGTGTGTACCCCACGCGTGGATAGTGCTACACACTCAAGGGCTCACAGTATCTCCTGCCTTCTGTACAAAGCCCTAAAGGATGCAGGGTGTGTGTAGCTCCACTCTGGATAGTGCTACATCCCCAATGCCTCACAATATCTCCTGCCTTCTGCACAAGGCCCTAAAGGAGGCAGGGTATGTGTGCCCCACCGTCGATAATGCTACACCCTCAAGGGCTCACAGTACCTCCTGCCTTCTGTACAAGGCCATAAAGGAGGCAGGGTATGTGTAGCCCCGACCTGGATAGTGCTACACCCTCACGGGCTCACAGTATCCCCTGCCTTCTGTACAGGGTCCTAAAGGATGCAGGGTGTGTGTACCCCACTCTGGATAGTGCTACACCTCATGGCCTCACAGTATCTCTTGCCTGCACAAGGCCCCAAAGGAGGCAGGATGTGTGTACCCCACTCTGGATAGTGCTACACCCCAAGGCTTCAGAGTATCTCCTGCCTATACAAGGCTCCAAAGGAGGCAGGATGTGTGTACCCCACTCTGGATAGTGCTACACCCCAAGGCTTCAGAGTATCTCCTGCCTATACAAGGCCCCAAAGGAGGCAGGATGTGTGTACCCCACTCTGGAGAGTGCTACACCCCAAGGCCTCAGAGTATCTCCTGCCTGCACAAGGCCCTAAAGGAGGCAGGGTGTGTGTACCCCACTCTGGATAGTGCTACACCCCAAGGCCTCAGAGTATCTCCTGCCTTCTGTACAAGGCCCTAAAGGAGCAGTGTATGTGTAGACCCACGCGTGGATAGTGCTACACCCCAAGGCCTCAGAGTATCTCCTGCCTGCACAAGGCCCTAAAGGAAGCAGGGTGTGTGTACCCCACTCTGGATAGTGCTACACCCCAAGGCCTCAGAGTATCTCCTGCCTGCACAAGGCCCCAAAGGAGGCAGGATGTGTGTACCCCACTCTGGATAGTGCTACACCCCAAGGCCTCAGAGTATCTCCTGCCTGCACAAGGCCCCAAAGGAGGCTGGGTATGGGTACCCCACTCTGGATAGTGCTACACCCCAAGGACTCATAGTATCTCCTGCCTGCACAAGGCCCTAAAAGAGGCAGGGTGTGTTTCGCCCCACTCTGGATAGTGCTACTTCCTCAAGGGCTCACAGTATCTCCTGCCTGCACAAGGCCCTAAAAGAGGCATGGTGTGTGTACCCCACTCTGGATAGTGCTACAACCTCAAGGGCTCACAGTATCTCCTGCCTGCACAAGGCCCTAAAAGTGGCAGTGTATGTGTATCCCACGCGTGGATAGTGCTACACACTCAAGGGCTCACAGTATCTCCTGCCTTCTGTACAAAGCCCTAAAGGAGGCAGGGTGTGTTTAGCCCCACTCTGGATAGTCCTACATCCTCAAGGGCTCACAGTATCTCCTGCCTTCTGTACAAGGCCCTAAAGGAGGCTGGGTGTGTGTACCCGACTCTGGATAGCGCTACAACCTCAAGGGCTCAGAGTATCTACTGCCCTCTGCACAAGGCCCTAAAGGAGGCAGGGTGTGTGTACCCCACCCTGGATAGCGCTACACCATCAAGGCCTCACAGTATCTCCTGCCTGCACAAGGCCCTAAAGGAAGCAGGGTGTGTGTACCCCACGCGTGGATAGGGCTACACACTCAAGGGCTCACAGTAACTCCTGCCTGCACAAGGCCCTAAAGGAGGCAGGGTATGTGTACCCCACGCGTGAATAGTGCTACACACTCAAGGGCCCACAGTATCTCCTGCCTTCTGTACAAAGCCCTAAAGGAGGCAGGGTGTGTTTAGCCCCACTCTGGATGGTGCTACACATTCATGGGCTCACAGTATCTCCTGCCTGCACATGGCCCTAAAGGAGGCAGGGTGTGTGTACCCCACGCGTGGATAGTGCTACACACTCAAGGGCTCACAGTATCTCCTGCCTTCTGTACAAATCCCTAAAGGAGGCAGGGTGTGTTTAGCCCCACTCTGGATAGTGCTACATCCTCAAGGGCTCACAGTATCTCCTGCCTTCTGTACAAGGCCCTAAAGGAGGCAGGGTGTGTGTACCCCACTCTGGATAGCGCTACAACCTCAAGGGCTCAGAGTATCTACTTCCCTCTGCACAAGGCCCTAAAGGAGGCAGGGTGTGTGTACCCCACGCGCGGATAGTTCTACACCCTCAAGGCCTCACAGTATCTCCTGCCTGCACAAGGCCCTAAAGGAGGCAGAGTGTGTGTACCCCACTCTGGATAGTGCTACACCCTCAAGGCCTCACAGTATCTCCTGCCTGCACAAGGCCCTAAAGGAGGCAGGGTGTGTGTACCCCAGGCGTGGATAGTGCTACACCCTCAAGGCCTCACAGTATCTCCTGCCTGCACAAGGCCCTAAAGGAGGCAGGGTGTGTGTACCCCACTCTGGATAGTGCTACACCCTCAAGGCCTCACAGTATCTCCTGCCTGCACAAGGCCCTAAAGGAGGCAGGGTGTGTGTACCCCAGGCGTGGATAGTGCTACACCCTCAAGGCCTCACAGTATCTCCTGCCTGCACAAGGCCCTAAAGGAGGCAGGGTGTGTGTACCCCACTCTGGATAGTGCTACACCCTCAAGGCCTCACAGTATCTCCTGCCTGCACAAGGCCCTAAAGGAGGCAGGGTGTGTGTACCCCACGCGTGGATAGTGCTACAAACTCAAGGCCTCACAGTATCTCCTGCTTTCTGTACAAGGCCCTAAAGGAGGCAGGGTGTGTGTACCCCACGCGTGGATAGTGCTACACACTCAAGGCCTAACAGTATCTCCTGCCTTCTGTACAAGGCCCTAAAGGGGGCAGGGTGTGTGTACCCCACTCTGGATAATGCTACACACTCAAGGACTTAGAGTATCTCCTGCCTTCTGTACAAAGCCCTAAAGGAAGCAGGGTGTGTGTACCCCACGCGTGGATACTGCTACACACTCAAGGGCTCACAGTATCTCCTTCCTTCTGTACAAAGCCCTAAAGGAGGCAGGGTGTGTTTAGCCCCACTCTGGATAGTGCTACATCTTCAAGGGCTCAGAGTATCTCCTGCCTTCTGTACAAAGCCCTAAAGGAGGCAGGGTGTGTGTACCCCACTCTGAATAGCGCTACACCCTCAGGGCCTCACAGTATCTCCTGCATGCACAAAGCCCTAAAGGAGGCAGGGTATGTGTACCCCATGCGTGGATAGTGCTACACACTCAAGGCCTCACAGTATCTCCTGCCTTCTGTACAAGGCCCTAAAGGAAGCAGGATGTATATAGCCCTACTCAGGATAGTACTACACCCCCAAGGCCTTACATTATCTCTTGCCATCTGCACAAGGCCCTATGGGAAGCAGGGTGTGTGTAGCCCCACTCTGGATAGTGGTACTCCCCCAAGGACTCACAGTATCTCCTGCCTTCTGAACAAGTCCCTAAAGGAGGCAGGGTATGTGTAGCCCCAACCTGGATAGTGCCACACCGTCACGGGCTCACAGTATCCCCTGCCTGTACAAGGCCCCAAAGGAGGCAGGGTATGTGTACCCCACGCGTGGATAGTGCTACACACTCAAGGGCTCACAGTATCTCCTGCCTTCTGTACAAAGCCCTAAAGGAGGCAGGGTGTGTTTAGCCCCACTCTGGATAGTGCTACATCCTCAAAGGCTCACAGTATCTCCTGCCTTCTGTAAATGGCCCTAAAGGAGGCAGGGTATGTGTACCCCACGCGTGGATAGTGCTACACACTCAAGGCCTGACAGTATCTCCTGCCTTCTGGACAAGGTCCTAAAGGAGGCAGAGTGTGTGTACCCCACACTGGATAGTGCTACACCCCCAAGGCCTCACAGTATCTCCTGCCTGCACAAGGCCCTAAAGGAGGCAGCATGTGTGTACCCCACTCTGGATAGTGCTACACCCCCAAGGCCTCACAGTATCTCCTGCCTGCACAAGGCCCTAAAGGAGGCAGGATGTGTGTACCCCACTCTGGATAGTGCTACACCCCCAAGGCCTCACAGTATGTCCTGCCTGCATAAGGCCCTAAAGGAGGCAGAGTGTGTGTACCCCACTCTGGATAGTGCTAAACCCCAAGGCCTCACAGTATCTCCTGCCTTCTGTACAAAGCCCTAAAAGAGGCAGAGTGTGTGTACCCCACTCTGGATAGTGCTACACCCCCAAGGCCTCACAGTATCTCCTGCCTGCACTAGGCCCTAAAGGAGGCAGGATGTGTGTACCCCACTCTGGATAGTGCTAGAACCCAAGGCCTCACAGTATCTCCTGCCTTCTGTACAAAGCCCTAAAGGAGGCAGGGAATGTGTGCCCCACCGTGGATAGTGCTACACCCTCAAGGCCTCACAGTATCTCCTGCCTGCACAAGGCCCTATAGGAGGCAGGGTATGTGTACCCCACTCTGGATAGTGCTACACCCCCAAGGCCTCACAGTATCTCCTGCCTGCAAAAGGCCCTAAAGGATGCAGGGTATGTGTACCCCACTCTGGATAGTGCTACACCCCCAAGGCCTCACAGTATCTCCTGCCTGCACAAGGCCCTAAAGGAGGCAGG
This sequence comes from Meconema thalassinum, assembly GCA_946902985.2. Classification (NCBI taxonomy): domain Eukaryota; kingdom Metazoa; phylum Arthropoda; class Insecta; order Orthoptera; family Tettigoniidae; genus Meconema; species Meconema thalassinum. Next base: position 108,757,232 of record OX336395.1, on the reverse strand, counting down.
ATGTGTGTACCCCACTCTGGATAGTGCTACACCCCCAAGGCCTCACAGTATCTTCTGCCTTCTGTACAAAGCTGTAAAGGAGGCAGGGTGTGTGTACCCCACGCGTGGATAGTGCTACACACTCAAGGGCTCACAGTATCTCCTGCCTTCTGTACAAAGCCCTAAAGGAGGCAGGGTGTGTTTAGCCCCACTCTGGATAGTGCTGCATCCTCAAGGGCTCACAGTATCTCCTGCCTTCTGTACAAGGCCCTAAAGGAGGCAGGGTATATGTACCCCACGCGTGGATAGTGCTACACACTCAAGGGCTCACAGTATCTCCTGCCTTCTGTACAAAGCCCTAAAGGAGGCAGGGTGTGTTTAGCCCCACTCTGGATAGTGCTACATCCTCAAGGGCTCACAGTATCTCCTGCCTGCACAAGGCCCTAAAGGAGGCAGGGTGTGTGTACCCCAGGCGTGGATAGTGCTACACCCTCAAGGCCTCACAGTATCTCCTGCCTGCACAAGGCCCTAAAGGAGGCAGGGTGTGTTTAGCCCCACTCTGGATAGTCCTACATCCTCAAGGGCTCACAGTATCTCCTGCCTTCTGTACAAGGCCCTAAAGGAGGCAGGGTGTGTGTACCCGACTCTGGATAGCGCTACAACCTCAAGGGCTCAGAGTATCTACTGCCCTCTGCACAAAGCCCTAAAGGAGGAAGGGTGTGTGTACCCCACTCTGGATAGCGCTACACCTTCAAGGCCTCACAGTATCTCCTGCCTGCACAAGGCCCTAAAGGAAGCAGGGTGTGTGTACCCCACGCGTGGATAGGGCTACACACTCAAGGGCTCACAGAAACTCCTGCCTGCACAAGGCCCTAAAGGAGGCAGGGTATGTGTACCCCACGCGTGAATAGTGCTACACACTCAAGGGCCCACAGTATCTCCTGCCTTCTGTACATAGCCCTAAAGGAGGCAGGGTGTGTTTAGCCCCACTCTGGATGGTGCTACACATTCATGGGCTCACAGTATCTCCTGCCTGCACATGGCCCTAAAGGAGGCAGGGTGTGTGTACCCCACGCGTGGATAGTGCTACACACTCAAGGGCTCACAGTATCTCCTGCCTTCTGTACAAAGCCCTAAAGGAGGCAGGGTGTGTTTAGCCCCACTCTGGATAGTGCTACATCCTCAAGGGCTCACAGTATCTCCTGCCTTCTGTACAAGGCCCTAAAGGAGGCAGGGTGTGTGTACCCCACTCTGGATAGCGCTACAACCTCAAGGGCTCAGAGTATCTACTTCCCTCTGCACAAGGCCCTAAAGGAGGCAGGGTGTGTGTACCCCACGCGCGGATAGTGCTACACCCTCAAGGCCTCACAGTATCTCCTGCCTGCACAAGGCCCTAAAGGAGGCAGGGTGTGTGTACCCCACTCTGGATAGTGCTACACCCTCAAGGCCTCACAGTATCTCCAGCCTGCACAAGGCCCTAAAGGAGGCAGGTTGTGTGTACCCCAGGCGTGGATAGTGCTACACCCTCAAGGCCTCACAGTATCTCCTGCCTGCACAAGGCCCTAAAGGAGGCAGGGTGTGTGTACCCCACTCTGGATAGTGCTACACCCTCAAGGCCTCACAGTATCTCCTGCCTGCACAAGGCCCTAAAGGAGGCAGGGTGTGTGTACCCCAGGCGTGGATAGTGCTTCACCCTCAAGGCCTCACAGTATCTCCTGCCTGCACAAGGCCCTAAAGGAGGCAGGGTGTGTGTACCCCACTCTGGATAGTGCTACACCCTCAAGGCCTCACAGTATCTCCTGCCTGCACAAGGCCCTAAAGGAGGCAGGGTGTGTGAACCCCACGCGTGGATAGTGCTACACACTCAAGTCCTCACAGTATCTCCTGCTTTCTGTACAAGGCCCTAAATGAGGCAGGGTGTGTGTACCCCACGAGTGGATAGTGCTACACACTCAAGGGCTCACAGTATCTCCTGCCTTCTGTACAAAGCCCTAAAGGAGGCAGGGTGTGTTTAGCCCCACTCTGGATAGTGCTACATCCTCAAGGGCTCACAGTATCTCCTGCCTTCTGTACAAGGCCCTAAAGGAGGCAGGGTGTGTGTACCCCACTCTGGATAGCGCTACAACCTCAAGGGCTCAGAGTATCTACTTCCCTCTGCACAAGGCCCTAAAGGAGGCAGGGTGTGTGTACCCCACGCGCGGATAGTGCTACACCCTCAAGGCCTCACAGTATCTCCTGCCTGCACAAGGCCCTAAAGGGGGCAGGGTGTGTGTACCCCACTCTGGATAGTGCTACACCCTCAAGGCCTCACAGTATCTCCTGCCTGCACAAGGCCCTAAAGGAGGCAGGGTGTGTGTACCCCAGGCGTGGATAGTGCTACACCCTCAAGGCCTCACAGTATCTCCTGCCTGCACAAGGCCCTAAAGGAGGCAGGGTGTGTGTACCCCACTCTGGATAGTGCTACACCCTCAAGGCCTCACAGTATCTCCTGCCTGCACGAGGCCCTAAAGGAGGCAGGGTGTGTGTACCCCAGGCGTGGATAGTGCTACACCCTCAAGGCCTCACAGTATCTCCTGCCTGCACAAGGCCCTAAAGGAGGCAGGATGTGTGTACCCCACTCTGGATAGTGCTAAACCCCCAAGGCCTCACAGTATGTCCTGCCTGCACAAGGCCCTAAAGGAGGCAGAGTGTGTGTACCCCACTCTGGATAGTGCTACACCCCAAGGCCTCACAGTATCTCCTGCCTTCTGTACAAAGCCCTAAAGGAGGCAGAGTGTGTGTACCCCACTCTGGATAGTGCTACACCCCCAAGGCCTCACAGTATCTCCTGCCTGCACAAGGCCCTGAAGGAGGCAGGATGTGTGTACCCCACTCTGGATAGTGCTAGAACCCAAGGCCTCACAGTATCTCCTGCCTTCTGTACAAAGCCCTAAAGGAGGCAGGGAATGTGTGCCCCACCGTGGATAGTGCTACACCCTCAAGGCCTCACAGTATCTCCTGCCTGCACAAGGCCCTAAAGGAGGCAGGGTATGTGTACCCCACTCTGGATAGTGCTACACCCCCAAGGCCTCACAGTATCTCCTGCCTGCACAAGGCCCTAAAGGATGCAGGGTGTGTGTACCCCACTCTGGATAGTGCTACACCCTCAAGGCCTCACAGTATCTCCTGCCTGCACAAGGCCCTAAAGGAGGCAGGGTGTGTGTACCCCAGGCGTGGATAGTGCTACACCCTCAAGGCCTCACAGTATCTCCTGCCTGCACAAGGCCCTAAAGGAGGCAGGGTGTGTGTACCCCACTCTGGATAGTGCTACACCCTCAAGGCCTCACAGTATCTCCTGCCTGCACAAGGCCCTAAAGGAGGCAGGGTGTGTGTACCCCAGGCGTGGATAGTGCTTCACCCTCAAGGCCTCACAGTATCTCCTGCCTGCACAAGGCCCTAAAGGAGGCAGGGTGTGTGTACCCCACTCTGGATAGTGCTACACCCTCAAGGCCTCACAGTATCTCCTGCCTGCACAAGGCCCTAAAGGAGGCAGGGTGTGTGTACCCCACGCGTGGATAGTGCTACACACTCAAGGCCTCACAGTATCTCCTGCTTTCTGTACAAGGCCCTAAAGGAGGCAGGGGGTGTGTACCCCACGCGTGGATAGTGCTACACACTCAAGGGCTCACATTATCTCCTGCCTTCTGTACAAAGCCCTAAAGGAGGCAGGGTGTGTTTAGCCCCACTCTGGATAGTGCTACATCCTCAAGGGCTCACAGTATCTCCTGCCTTCTGTACAAGGCCCTAAAGGAGGCAGGGTGTGTGTACCCCACTCTGGATAGCACTACAACCTCAAGGGCTCAGAGTATCTACTTCCCTCTGCACAAGGCCCTAAAGGAGGCAGGGTGTGTGTACCCCACGCGCGGATAGTGCTACACCCTCAAGGCCTCACAGTATCTCCTGCCTGCACAAGGCCCTAAAGGGGGCAGGGTGTGTGTACCCCACTCTGGATAGTGCTACACCCTCAAGGCCTCACAGTATCTCCTGCCTGCACAAGGCCCTAAAGGAGGCAGGGTGTGTGTACCCCAGGCGTGGATAGTGCTACACCCTCAAGGCCTCACAGTATCTCCTGCCTGCACAAGGCCCTAAAGGAGGCAGGGTGTGTGTACCCCACTCTGGATAGTGCTACACCCTCAAGGCCTCACAGTATATCCTGCCTGCACAAGGCCCTAAAGGAGGCAGGGTGTGTGTACCCCAGGCGTGGATAGTGCTACACCCTCAAGGCCTCACAGTATCTCCTGCCTGCACAAGGCCCTAAAGGAGGCAGGATGTGTGTACCCCACTCTGGATAGTGCTACACCCCCAAGGCCTCACAGTATGTCCTGCCTGCACAAGGCCCTAAAGGAGGCAGAGTGTGTGTACCCCACTCTGGATAGTGCTACACCCCAAGGCCTCACAGTATCTCCTGCCTTCTGTACAAAGCCCTAAAGGAGGCAGAGTGTGTGTACCCCACTCTGGATAGTGCTACACCCCCAAGGCCTCACAGTATCTCCTGCCTGCACAAGGCCCTAAAGGAGGCAGGATGTGTGTACCCCACTCTGGACAGTGCTAGAACCCAAGGCCTCACAGTATCTCCTGCCTTCTTTACAAAGCCCTAAAGGAGGCAGGGAATGTGTGCCCCACCGTGGATAGTGCTACACCCTCAAGGCCTCACAGTATCTCCTGCCTGCACAAGGCCCTAAAGGAGGCAGGGTATGTGTACCCCACTCTGGATAGTGCTACACCCCCAAGGCCTCACAGTATCTCCTGCCTGCACAAGGCCCTAAAGGATGCAGGGTATGTGTACCCCCACTCTGGATAGTGCTACACCCCCAAGGCCTCACAGTATCTCCTGCCTGCACAAGGCCCTAAAGGAGGCAGGATGTGTGTACCCCACTCTGGATAGTGCTACACCCCCAAGGCCTCACAGTATCTTCTGCCTTCTGTACAAAGCTGTAAAGGAGGCAGGGTGTGTGTACCCCACGCGTGGATAGTGCTACACAGTCAAGGGCTCACAGTATCTCCTGCCTTCTGTACAAAGCCCTAAAGGAGGCAGGGTGTGTTTAGCCCCACTCTGGATAGTGCTGCATCCTCAAGGGCTCACAGTATCTCCTGCCTTCTGTACAAGGCCCTAAAGGAGGCAGGGTATATGTACCCCACGCGTGGATAGTGCTACACACTCAAGGGCTCACAGTATCTCCTGCCTTCTGTACAAAGCCCTAAAGGAGGCAGGGTGTGTTTAGCCCCACTCTGGATAGTGCTACATCCTCAAGGGCTCACAGTATCTCCTGCCTGCACAAGGCCCTAAAGGAGGCAGGGTGTGTGTACCCCAGGCGTGGATAGTGCTACACCCTCAAGGCCTCACAGTATCTCCTGCCTGCACAAGGCCCTAAAGGAGGCAGGGTGTGTTTAGCCCCACTCTGGATAGTCCTATATCCTCAAGGGCTCACAGTATCTCCTGCCTTCTGTACAAGGCCCTAAAGGAGGCAGGGTGTGTGTACCCGACTCTGGATAGCGCTACAACCTCAAGGGCTCAGAGTATCTACTGCCCTCTGCACAAGACCCTAAAGGAGGCAGGGTGTGTGTACCCCACTCTGGATAGCGCTACACCTTCAAGGCCTCACAGTATCTCCTGCCTGCACAAGGCCCTAAAGGAAGCAGGGTGTGTGTACCCCACGCGTGGATAGGGCTACACACTCAAGGGCTCACAGTAACTCCTGCCTGCACAAGGCCCTAAAGGAGGCAGGGTATGTGTACCCCACGCGTGAATAGTGCTACACACTCAAGGGCCCACAGTATCTCCTGCCTTCTGTACATAGCCCTAAAGGAGGCAGGGTGTGTTTAGCCCCACTCTGGATGGTGCTACACATTCATGGGCTCACAGTATCTCCTGCCTGCACATGGCCCTAAAGGAGGCAGGGTGTGTGTACCCCACGCGTGGATAGTGCTACACACTCAAGGGCTCACAGTATCTCCTGCCTTCTGTACAAAACCCTAAAGGAGGCAGGGTGTGTTTAGCCCCACTCTGGATAGTGCTACATCCTCAAGGGCTCACAGTATCTCCTGCCTTTTGTACAAGGCCCTAAAGGAGGCAGGGTGTGTGTACCCCACTCTGGATAGCGCTACAAACTCAAGGGCTCAGAGTATCTACTTCCCTCTGCACAAGGCCCTAAAGGAGGCAGGGTGTGTGTACCCCACGCGCGGATAGTGCTACACCCTCAAGCCCTCACAGTATCTCCTGCATGCACAAGGCCCTAAAGGAGGCAGGGTGTGTGTACCCCACTCTGGATTGTGCTACACCCTCAAGGCCTCACATTGGGGCCGATAACCTAGATGTTAGGCCCCTTAAAACAACAATTATCATCATCATTATTATCATCATCAAGGCCTCACAGTATCTCCTGCCTGCACAAGGCCCTAAAGGAGGCAGGGTGTGTGTACCCCAGGCGTGGATAGTGCTACACCCTCAAGGCCTCACAGTATCTCCTGCCTGCACAAGGCCCTAAAGGAGGCAGGGTGTGTGTACCCCACTCTGGATAGTGCTACACCCTCAAGGCCTCACAGTATCTCCTGCCTGCACAAGGCCCTAAAGGAGGCAGGGTGTGTGTACCCCAGGCGTGGATAGTGCTTCACCCTCAAGGCCTCACAGTATCTCCTGCCTGCACAAGGCCCTAAAGGAGGCAGGGTGTGTGTACCCCACTCTGGATAGTGCTACACCCTCAAGGCCTCACAGTATCTCCTGCCTGCACAAGGCCCTAAAGGAGGCAGGGTGTGTGTACCCCACGCGTGGATAGTGCTACACACTCAAGGCCTCACAGTATCTCCTGCTTTCTGTACAAGGCCCTAAAGGAGGCAGGGTGTGTGTACCCCACGCGTGGTTAGTGCTACACACTCAAGGCCTCACAGTATCTCCTGCCTTCTGTACAAGGCCCTAAAGGGGGCAGGGTGTGTGTACCCCACACTGGATAGTGCTACACACTCAAGGACTTAGAGTATCTCCTGCCTTCTGTACAAGGCCCTAAAGGAGGCAGGGTGTGTGTACCCCACGCGTGGATACTGCTACACACTCAAGGGCTCACAGTATCTCCTTCCTTCTGTACAAAGCCCTAAAGGAGGCAGGGTGTGTTTAGCCCCACTCTGGATAGTGCTACATCCTCAAGGGCTCAGAGTATCTCCTGCCTTCTGTACAAAGCCCTAAAGGAGGCAGGGTGTGTGTACCCCACTCTGAATAGCGCTACACCCTCAAGGCCTCACAGTATCTCCTGCCTTCTGTACAAGGCCCTAAAGGAAGCAGGGTATGTGTACCCCATGCGTGGATAGTGCTACACACTCAAGGCCTCACAGTATCTCCTGCCTTCTGTACAAGGCCCTAAAGGAAGCAGGATGTATATAGCCCTACTCAGGATAGTACTACACCCCCAAGGCCTTACATTATCTCTTGCCATCTGCACAAGGCCCTAAGGGAGGCAGGGTGTGTGTAGCCCCACTCTGGATAGTGGTACTCCCCCAAGGACTCACAGTATCTCCTGCCTTCTGAACAAGTCCCTAAAGGAGGCAGGGTATGTGTAGCCCCAACCTGGATAGTGCCACACCGTTACGGGCTCACAGTATCCCCTGCCTGTACAAGGCCCTAAAGGAGGCAGGGAATGTGTACCCCACGCGTGGATAGTGCTACACACTCAAGGGCTCACAGTATCTCCTGCCTTCTGTACAAAGCCCTAAAGGAGGCAGGGTGTGTTTAGCCCCACTCTGGATAGTGCTACATCCTCAAAGGCTCACAGTATCTCCTGCCTTCTGTAAATGGCCCTAAAGGAGGCAGGGTATGTGTACCCCACGCGTGGATAGTGCTACACACTCAAGGCCTGACAGTATCTCCTGCCTTCTGGACAAGGTCCTAAAGGAGGCAGAGTGTGTGTACCCCACTCTGGATAGTGCTACACCCCCAAGGCCTCACAGTATCTCCTGCCTACACAAGGCCCTAAAGGAGGCAGCATGTGTGTACCCCACTCTGGATAGTGCTACACCCCCAAGGCCTCACAGTATCTCCTGCCTGCACAAGGCCCTAAAGGAGGCAGGATGTGTGTACCCCACTCTGGATAGTGCTACACCCCCAAGGCCTCACAGTATGTCCTGCCTGCACAAGGCCCTAAAGGAGGCAGAGTGTGTGTACCCCACTCTGGATAGTGCTACACCCCAAGGCCTCACAGTATCTCCTGCCTTCTGTACAAAGCCCTAAAGGAGGCAGAGTGTGTGTACCCCACTCTGGATAGTGCTACACCCCCAAGGCCTCACAGTATCTCCTGCCTGCACAAGGCCCTAAAGGAGGCAGGATGTGTGTACCCCACTCTGGATAGTGCTAGAACCCAAGGCCTCACAGTATCTCCTGCCTTCTGTACAAAGCCCTTAAGGAGGCAGGGAATGTGTGCCCCACTCTGGATAGTGCTACACCCCCAAGGCCTCACAGTATCTTCTGCCTTCTGTACAAAGCTGTAAAGGAGGCAGGGTGTGTGTACCCCACGCGTGGATAGTGCTACACACTCAAGGGCTCACAGTATCTCCTGCCTTCTGTACAAAGCCCTAAAGGAGGCAGGGTGTGTTTAGCCCCACTCTGGATAGTGCTGCATCCTCAAGGGCTCACAGTATCTCCTGCCTTCTGTACAAGGCCCTAACGGAGGCAGGGTATATGTACCCCACGCGTGGATAGTGCTACACACTCTAGGGCTCACAGTATCTCCTGCCTTCTGTACAAAGCCCTAAAGGAGGCAGGGTGTGTTTAGCCCCTCTCTGGATAGTGCTACATCCTCAAGGGCTCACAGTATCTCCTGCCTGCACAAGGCCCTAAAGGAGGCAGGGTGTGTGTACCCCAGGCGTGGATAGTGCTACACCCTCAAGGCCTCACAGTATCTCCTGCCTGCACAAGGCCCTAAAGGAGGCAGGGTGTGTTTAGCCCCACTCTGGATAGTCCTACATCCTCAAGGGCTCACAGTATCTCCTGCCTTCTGTACAAGGCCCTAAAGGAGGCAGGGTGTGTGTACCCGATTCTGGATAGCGCTACAACCTCAAGGGCTCAGAGTATCTACTGCCCTCTGCACAAAGCCCTAAAGGAGGCAGGGTGTGTGTACCCCACTCTGGATAGCGCTACACCTTCAAGGCCTCACAGTATCTCCTGCCTGCACAAGGCCCTAAAGGAAGCAGGGTGTGTGTACCCCACGCGTGGATAGGGCTACACACTCAAGGGCTCACAGAAACTCCTGCCTGCACAAGGCCCTAAAGGAGGCAGGGTATGTGTACCCCACGCGTGAATATTGCTACACACTCAAGGGCCCACAGTATCTCCTGCCTTCTGTACATAGCCCTAAAGGAGGCAGGGTGTGTTTAGCCCCACTCTGGATGGTGCTACACTTTCATGGGCTCACAGTATCTCCTGCCTGCACATGGCCCTAAAGGAGGCAGGGTGTGTGTACCCCACGCGTGGATAGTGCTACACACTCAAGGGCTCACAGTATCTCCTGCCTTCTGTACAAAGCCCTAAAGGAGGCAGGGTGTGTTTAGCCCCACTCTGGATAGTGCTACATCCTCAAGGGCTCACAGTATCTCCTGCGTTCTGTACAAGGCCCTAAAGGAGGCAGGGTGTGTGTACCCCACTCTGGATAGCGCTACAACCTCAAGGGCTCAGAGTATCTACTTCCCTCTGCACAAGGCCCTAAAGGAGGCAGGGTGTGTGTACCCCACGCGCGGATAGTGCTACACCCTCAAGGCCTCACAGTATCTCCTGCCTGCACAAGGCCCTAAAGGAGGCAGGGTGTGTGTACCCCACTCTGGATAGTGCTACACCCTCAAGGCCTCACAGTATCTCCTGCCTGCACAAGGCCCTAAAGGAGGCAGGGTGTGTGTACCCCAGGCGTGGATAGTGCTACACCCTCAAGGCCTCACAGTATCTCCTGCCTGCACAAGGCCCTAAAGGAGGCAGGGTGTGTGTACCCCACTCTGGATAGTGCTACACCCTCAAGGCCTCACAGTATCTCCTGCCTGCACAAGGCCCTAAAGGAGGCAGGGTGTGTGTACCCCAGGCGTGGATAGTGCTTCACCCTCAAGGCCTCACAGTATCTCCTGCCTGCACAAGGCCCTAAAGGAGGCAGGGTGTGTGTACCCCACTCTGGATAGTGCTACACCCTCAAGGCCTCACAGTATCTCCTGCCTGCACAAGGCCCTAAAGGAGGCAGGGTGTGTGTACCCCACGCGTGGATAGTGCTACACACTCAAGGCCTCACAGTATCTCCTGCTTTCTGTACAAGGCCCTAAAGGAGGCAGGGTGTGTGTACCCCACGCGTGGATAGTGCTATACACTCAAGGGCTCACAGTATCTCCTGCCTTCTGTACAAAGCCCTAAAGGAGGCAGGGTGTGTTTAGCCCCACTCTGGATAGTGCTACATCCTCAAGGGCTCACAGTATCTCCTGCCTTCTGTACAAGGCCCTAAAGGAGGCAGGGTGTGTGTACCCCACTCTGGATAGCGCTACAACCTCAAGGGCTCAGAGTATCTACTTCCCTCTGCACAAGGCCCTAAAGGAGGCAGGGTGTGTGTACCCAACGCGCGGATAGTGCTACACCCTCAAGGCCTCACAGTATCTCCTGCCTGCACAAGGCCCTAAAGGGGGCAGGGTGTGTGTACCCCACTCTGGATAGTGCTACACCCTCAAGGCCTCACAGTATCTCCTGCCTGCACAAGGCCCTAAAGGAGGCAGGGTGTGTGTACCCCAGGCGTGGATAGTGCTACACCCTCAAGGCCTCACAGTATCTCCTGTCTGCACAAGGCCCTAAAGGAGGCAGGGTGTGTGTACCCCACTCTGGATAGTGCTACACCCTCAAGGCCTCACAGTATCTCCTGCCTGCACAAGGCCCTACAGGAGGCAGGGTGTGTGTACCCCAGGCGTGGATAGTGCTACACCCTCAAGGCCTCACAGTATCTCCTGCCTGCACAAGGCCCTAAAGGAGGCAGGATGTGTGTACCCCACTCTGGATAGTGCTACACCCCCAAGGCCTCACAGTATGTCCTGCCTGCACAAGGCCCTAAAGGAGGCAGAGTGTGTGTACCCCACTCTGGATAGTGCTACACCCCAAGGCCTCACAGTATCTCCTGCCTTCTGTACAAAGCCCTAAAGGAGGCAGAGTGTGTGTACCCCACTCTGGATAGTGCTACACCCCCAAGGCCTCACAGTATCTTCTGCCTTCTGTACAAAGCTGTAAAGGAGGCAGTGTGTGTGTACCCCACGCGTGGATAGTGCTACACACTCAAGGGCTCACAGTATCTCCTGCCTTCTGTACAAAGCCCTAAAGGAGGCAATGTGTGTTTAGCCCCACTCTGGATAGTGCTGCATCCTCAAGGGCTCACAGTATCTCCTGCCTTCTGTACAAGGCCCTAAAGGAGGCAGGGTATATGTACCCCACGCGTGGATAGTGCTACACACTCAAGGGCTCACAGTATCTCCTGCCTTCTGTACAAAGCCCTAAAGGAGGCAGGCTGTGTTTAGCCCCACTCTGGATAGTGCTACATCCTCAAGGGCTCACAGTATCTCCTTCCTGCACAAGGCCCTAAAGGAGGCAGGGTGTGTGTACCCCAGGCATGGATAGTGCTACACCCTCAAGGCCTCACAGTATCTCCTGCCTGCACAAGGCCCTAAAGGAGGCAGGGTGTGTTTAGCCCCACTCTGGATAGTCCTATATCCTCAAGGGCTCACAGTATCTCCTGCCTTCTGTACAAGGCCCTAAAGGAGGCAGGGTGTGTGTACCCGACTCTGGATAGCGCTACAACCTCAAGGGCTCAGAGTATCTACTGCCCTCTGCACAAGGCCCTAAAGGAGGCAGGGTGTGTGTACCCCACTCTGGATAGCGCTACACCTTCAAGGCCTCACAGTATCTCCTGCCTGCACAAGGCCCTAAAGGAAGCAGGGTGTGTGTACCCCACGCGTGGATAGGGCTACACACTCAAGGGCTCACAGTAACTCCTGCCTGCACAAGGCCCTAAAGGAGGCAGGGTATGTGTACCCCACGCGTGAATAGTGCTACACACTCAAGGGCCCACAGTATCTCCTGCCTTCTGTACATAGCCCTAAAGGAGGCAGGGTGTGTTTAGCCCCACTCTGGATGGTGCTACACATTCATGGGCTCACAGTATCTCCTGCCTGCACATGGCCCTAAAGGAGGCAGGGTGTGTGTACCCCACGCGTGGATAGTGCTACACACTCAAGGGCTCACAGTATCTCCTGCCTTCTGTACAAAACCCTAAAGGAGGCAGGGTGTGTTTAGCCCCACTCTGGATAGTGCTACATCCTCAAGGGCTCACAGTATCTCCTGCCTTCTGTACAAGGCCCTAAAGGAGGCAGGGTGTGTGTACCCCACTCTGGATAGCGCTACAACCTCAAGGGCTCAGAGTATCTACTTCCCTCTGCACAAGGCCCTAAAGGAGGCAGGGTGTGTGTACCCCACGCGCGGATAGTGCTACACCCTCAAGGCCTCACAGTATCTCCTGCCTGCACAAGGCCCTAAAGGAGGCAGGGTGTGTGTACCCCACTCTGGATAGTGCTACACCCTCAAGGCCTCACATTGGGGCCGATAACCTAGATGTTAGGCCCCTTAAAACAACAATTATCATCATCATTATTATCATCATCAAGGCCTCACAGTATCTCCTGCCTGCACAAGGCCCTAAAGGAGGCAGGGTGTGTGTTCCCCAGGCGTGGGTAGTGCTACACCCTCAAGGCCTCACAGTATCTCCTGCCTGCACAAGGCCCTAAAGGAGGCAGGGTGTGTGTACCCCACTCTGGATAGTGCTACACCCTCAAGGCCTCACAGTATCTCCTGCCTGCACAAGGCCCTAAAGAAGGCAGGGTGTGTGTACCCCAGGCGTGGATAGTGCTTCACCCTCAAGGCCTCACAGTATCTCCTGCCTGCACAAGGCCCTAAAGGAGGCAGGGTGTGTGTACCCCACTCTGGATAGTGCTACACCCTCAAGGCCTCACAGTATCTCCTGCCTGCACAAGGCCCTAAAGGAGGCAGGGTGTGTGTACCCCACGCGTGGATAGTGCTACACACTCAAGGCCTCACAGTATCTCCTGCTTTCTGTACAAGGCCCTAAAGGAGGCAGGGTGTGTGTACCCCACGCGTGGATAGTGCTACACACTCAAGGCCTCACAGTATCTCCTGCCTTCTGTACAAGGCCCTAAAGGGGGCAGGGTGTGTGTACCCCACTCTGGATAGTGCTACACACTCAAGGACTTAGAGTATCTCCTGCCTTCTGTACAAGGCCCTAAAGGAGGCAGGGTGTGTGTACCCCACGCGTGGATACTGCTACACACTCAAGGGCTCACAGTATCTCCTTCCTTCTGTACAAAGCCCTAAAGGAGGCAGGGTGTGTTTAGCCCCACTTTGGATAGTGCTACATCCTCAAGGGCTCAGAGTATCTCCTGCCTTCTGTACAAAGCCCTAAAGGAGGCAGGGTGTGTGTACCCCACTCTGAATAGCGCTACACCCTCAAGGCCTCACAGTATCTCCTGCATGCACAAAGCCCTAAAGGAGGCAGGGTATGTGTACCCCATGCGTGGATAGTGCTACACACTCAAGGCCTCACAGTATCTCCTGCCTTCTGTACAAGGCCCTAAAGGAAGCAGGATGTATATAGCCCTACTCAGGATAGTACTACACCCCCAAGGCCTTACATTATCTCTTGCCATCTGCACAAGGCCCTAAGGGAGGCAGGGTGTGTGTAGCCCCACTCTGGATAGTGGTACTCCCCCAAGGACTCACAGTATCTCCTGCCTTATGAACAAGTCCCTAAAGGAGGCAGGGTATGTGTAGCCCCAACCTGGATAGTGCCACACCGTCACGGGCTCACAGTATCCCCTGCCTGAACAAGGCCCTAAAGGAGGCAGGGAATGTGTACCCCACGCGTGGATAGTGTTACACACTCAAGGGCTCACAGTATCTCCTGCCTTCTGTACAAAGCCCTAAAGGAGGCAGGGTGTGTTTAGCCCCACTCTGGATAGTGCTACATCCTCAAAGGCTCACAGTATCTCCTGCCTTCTGTAAATGGCCCTAAAGGAGGCAGGGTATGTGTACCCCACGCGTGGATAGTGCTACACACTCAAGGCCTGACAGTATCTCCTGCCTTCTGGACAAGGTCCTAAAGGAGGCAGAGTGTGTGTACCCCACTCTGGATAGTGCTACACCCCCAAGGCCTCACAGTATCTCCTGCCTACACAAGGCCCTAAAGGAGGCAGCATGTGTGTACCCCACTCTGGATAGTGCTACACCCCCAAGGCCTCACAGTATCTCCTGCCTGCACAAGGCCCTAAAGGAGGCAGGATGTGTGTACCCCACTCTGGATAGTGCTACACCCCCAAGGCCTCACAGTATGTCCTGCCTGCACAAGGCCCTAAAGGAGGCAGAGTGTGTGTACCCCACTCTGGATAGTGCTACACCCCAAGGCCTCACAGTATCTCCTGCCTTCTGTACAAAGCCCTAAAGGAGGCAGAGTGTGTGTACCCCACTCTGGATAGTGCTACACCCCCAAGGCCTCACAGTATCTCCTGCCTGCACAAGGCCCTAAAGGAGGCAGGATGTGTGTACCCCACTCTGGATAGTGCTAGAACCCAAGGCCTCACAGTATCTCCTGCCTTCTGTACAAAGCCCTAAAGGAGGCAGGGAATGTGTGCCCCACCGTGGATAGTGCTACACCCTCAAGGCCTCACAGTATCTCCTGCCTGCACAAGGCCCTAAAGGAGGCAGGGTATGTGTACCCCACTCTGGATAGTGCTACACCCCCAAGGCCTCACAGTATCTCCTGCCTGCACAAGGCCCTAAAGGATGCAGGGTATGTGTACCCCACTCTGGATAGTGCTACACCCCCAAGGCCTCACAGTAACTCCTGCCTGCACAAGGCCCTAAAGGAGGCAGGATGTGTGTACCCCACTCTGGATAGTGCTACACCCCCAAGGCCTCACAGTATCTTCTGCCTACTGTACAAAGCTGTAAAGGAGGCAGGGTGTGTGTACCCCACGCGTGGATAGTGCTACACACTCAAGGGCTCACAGTATCTCCTGCCTTCTGTACAAAGCCTTAAAGGAGGCAGGGTGTGTTTAGCCCCACTCTGGATAGTGCTGCATCCTCAAGGGCTCCAAGTATCTCCTGCCTTCTGTACAAGGCCCTAAAGGAGGCAGGGTATATGTACCCCACGCGTGGATAGTGCTACACCCCCAAGGCCTCACAGTATCTTCTGCCTACTGTACAAAGCTGTAAAGGAGGCAGGGTGTGTGTACCCCACGCGTGGATAGTGCTACACACTCAAGGGCTCACAGTATCTCCTGCCTTCTGTACAAAGCCTTAAAGGAGGCAGGGTGTGTTTAGCCCCACTCTGGATAGTGCTGCATCCTCAAGGGCTCCAAGTATCTCCTGCCTTCTGTACAAGGCCCTAAAGGAGGCAGGGTATATGTACCCCACGCGTGGATAGTGCTACACACTCAAGGGCTCACAGTATCTCCTGCCTTCTGTACAAAGCCCTAAAGGAGGCAGGGTGTGTTTAGCCCCACTCTGGATAGTGCTACATCCCCAAGGGCTCACAGTATCTCCTGCCTGCACAAGGCCCTAAAGGAGGCAGGGTGTGTGTACCCCAGGCGTGGATAGTGCTACACCCTCAAGGCCTCACAGTATCTCCTGCCTGCACAAGGCCCTAAAGGAGGCAGGGTGTGTGTACCCCACGCGTGGATAGTGCTACACACTCAAGGGCTCACAGTATCTCCTGCCTTCTGTACAAAGCCCTAAAGGAGGCAGGGTGTGTTTAGCCCCACTCTGGATAGTCCTACATCCTCAAGGGCTCACAGTATCTCCTGCCTTCTGTACAAGGCCCTAAAGGAGGCAGGGTGTGTGTACCCGACTCTGGATAGCGCTACAACCTCAAGGGCTCAGAGTATCTACTGCCCTCTGCACAAGGCCCTAAAGGAGGCAGGGTGTGTGTACCCCACTCTGGATAGCGCTACACCTTCAAGGCCTCACAGTATCTCCTGCCTGCACAAGGCCCTAAAGGAAGCAGGGTGTGTGTACCCCACGCGTGGATAGGGCTACACACTCAAGGGGTCACAGTAACTCCTGCCTGCACAAGGCCCTAAAGGAGGCAGGGTATGTGTACCCCACGCGTGAATAGTGCTACACATTCAAGGGCCCACAGTATCTCCTGCATTCTGTACATAGCCCTAAAGGAGGCAGGGTGTGTTTAGCCCCACTCTGGATGGTGCTACACATTCATGGGCTCACAGTATCTCCTGCCTGCACATGGCCCTAAAGGAGGCAGGGTGTGTGTACCCCACGCGTGGATAGTGCTACACACTCAAGGGCTCACAGTATCTCCTGCCTTCTGTACAAAGCCCTAAAGGAGGCAGGGTGTGTTTAGCCCCACTCTGGATAGTGCTACATCCTCAAGGGCTCACAGTATCTCCTGCCTTCTGTACAAGGCCCTAAAGGAGGCAGGGTGTGTGTACCCCACTCTGGATAGCGCTACAACCTCAAGGGCTCAGAGTATCTACTTCCCTCTGCACAAGGCCCTAAAGGAGGCAGGGTGTGTGTACCCCACGCGCGGATAGTGCTACACCCTCAAGGCCTCACAGTATCTCCTGCCTGCACAAGGCCCTAAAGGAGGCAGGGTGTGTGTACCCCACTCTGGATAGTGCTACACCCTCAAGGCCTCACAGTATCTCCTGCCTGCACAAGGCCCTAAAGGAGGCAGGGTGTGTGTACCCCAGGCGTGGATAGTGCTACACCCTCAAGGCCTCACAGTATCTCCTGCCTGTACAAGGCCCTAAAGGAGGCAGGGTGTGTGTACCCCACTCTGGATAGTGCTACACCCTCAAGGCCTCACAGTATCTCCTGCCTGCACAAGGCCCTAAAGGAGGCAGGGTGTGTGTACCCCAGGCGTGGATAGTGCTTCACCCTCAAGGCCTCACAGTATCTCCTGCCTGCACAAGGCCCTAAAGGAGGCAGGGTGTGTGTACCCCACTCTGGATAGTGCTACACCCTCAAGGCCTCACAGTATCTCCTGCCTGCACAAGGCCCTAAAGGAGGCAGGGTGTGTGTACCCCACGCGTGGATAGTGCTACACACTCAAGGCCTCACAGTATCTCCTGCTTTCTGTACAAGGCCCTAAAGGAGGCAGGGTGTGTGTACCCCACGCGTGGATAGTGCTACACACTCAAGGCCTCACAGTATCTCCTGCCTTCTGTACAAGGCCCTAAAGGGGGCAGGGTGTGTGTACCCCACTCTGGATAGTGCTACACACTCAAGGGCTCACAGTATCTCCTTCCTTCTGTACAAAGCCCTAAAGGAGGCAGGGTGTGTTTAGCCCCACTCTGGATAATGCTACATCCTCAAGGGCTCAGAGTATCTCCTGCCTTCTGTACAAAGCCCTAAAGGAGGCAGGGTGTGTGTACCCCACTCTGAATAGCGCTACACCCTCAAGGCCTCACAGTATCTCCTGCATGCACAAAGCCCTAAAGGAGAAAGGGTATGTGTACCCCATGCGTGGATAGTGCTACACACTCAAGGCCTCACAGTATCTCCTGCCTTCTGTACAAGGCCCTAAAGGAAGCAGGATGTATATAGCCCTACTCAGGATAGTACTACACCCCCAAGGCCTTACATTATCTCTTGCCATCTGCACAAGGCCCTAAGGGAGGCAGGGTGTGTGTAGCCCCACTCTGGATAGTGGTACTCCCCCAAGGACTCACAGTATCTCCTGCCTTCTGAACAAGTCCCTAAAGGAGGCAGGGTATGTGTAGCCCCAACCTGGATAGTGCCACACCGTCACGGGCTCACAGTATCCCCTGCCTGTACAAGGCCCTAAAGGAGGCAGGGTATGTGTACCCCACGCGTGGATAGTGCTTCACACTCAAGGGCTCACAGTATCTCCTGCCTTCTGTACAAAGCCCTAAAGGAGGCAGGGTTTGTTTAGCCCCACTCTGGATAGTGCTACATCCTCAAAGGCTCACAGTATCTCCTGCCTTCTGTAAATGGCCCTAAAGGAGGCAGGGTATGGGTACCCCACGCGTGGATAGTGCTACACACTCAAGGCCTGACAGTATCTCCTGGCTTCTGGACAAGGTCCTAAAGGAGGCAGAGTGTGTGTACCCCACTCTGGATAGTGCTACACCCCCAAGGCCTCACAGTATCTCCTGCCTGCACAAGGCCCTAAAGGATGCAGCATGTGTGTACCCCACTCTGGATAGTGCTACACCCCCAAGGCCTCACAGTATCTCCTGCCTGCACAAGGCCCTAAAGGAGGCAGGATGTGTGTACCCCACTCTGGATAGTGCTACACCCCCAAGGCCTCACAGTATGTCCTGCCTGCACAAGGCCCTAAAGGAGGCAGAGTGTGTGTACCCCACTCTGGATAGTGCTACACCCCAAGGCCTCACAGTATCTCCTGCCTTCTGTACAAAGCCCTAAAGGAGGCAGAGTGTGTGTACCCCACTCTGGATAGTGCTACACCCCCAAGGCCTCACAGTATCTCGTGCCTGCACAAGGCCCTAAAGGAGGCAGTATGTGTGTACCCCACTCTGGATAGTGCTAGAACCCAAGGCCTCACAGTATCTCCTGCCTTCTGTACAAAGCCCTAAAGCGGCAGGGTATGTGTGCCCCACCGTGGATAGTGCTACACCCTCAAGGCCTCACAGTATCTCCTGCCTGCACAAGGCCCTAAAGGAGGCAGGGTATGTGTACCCCACTCTGGATAGTGCTACACCCCCAAGGCCTCACAGTATCTCCTGCCTGCACAAGGCCCTAAAGGATGCAGGGTATGTGTACCCCACTCTGGATAGTGCTACACCCCCAAGGCCTCACAGTATCTCCTGCCTGCACAAGGCCCTAAAGGAGGCAGGATGTGTGTACCCCACTCTGGATAGTGCTACACCCCCAAGGCCTCACAGTATCTTCTGCCTTCTGTACAAAGCTGTAAAGGAGGCAGGGTGTGTGTACCCCACTCGTGGATAGTGCTACACACTCAAGGGCTCACAGTATCTCCTGCCTTCTGTACAAAGCCCTAAAGGAGGCAGGGTGTGTTTAGCCCCACTCTGGATAGTGCTGCATCCTCAAGGGCTCACAGTATCTCCTGCCTTCTGTACAAGGCCCTAAAGGAGGCAGGGTATGTGTACCCCACGCGTGGATAGTGCTACACACTCAAGGGCTCACAGTATCTCCTGCTTTCTGTACAAAGCCCTAAAGAAGGCAGGGTGTGTTTAGCCCCACTCTGGATAGTGCTACATCCTCAAGGGCTCACAGTATCTCCTGCCTTCTGTACAAGGCCCTAAAGGAGGCAGGGTTTGTGTACCCGACTCTGGATAGCGCTACAACCTCAAGGGCTCAGAGTATCTACTGCCCTCTGCACAAGGCCCTAAAAGAGGCAGGGTGTGTGTACCCCACTCTGGATAGCGCTACACCCTCAAGGCCTCACAGTATCTCCTGCCTTCTGCACAAGGCCCTAAACGAGGCAGTGTATGTGTAGCCCCACGCGTGGATAGTGCTACACCCTCAAGGTTTCACAGTGTCTCCTGCTTTCAGTACAAAGCCCTAAGGGAGGCAGTGAGTGTATAGCCCCACTCTGAATAGTGCTACATCCTCAAGGGCTCACAGTATCTCCTGCCTTCTGTACAAGGCCCGAAAGGAGGCAGGGTGTGTTTAGCCACTCTCTGGATAGTGCTACATCCTCAAGGGCTCACAGTATCTCCTGCCTTCTGTACAAGGCCCTAAAGGAGGCAGGGTGTGTATAGCCCCACTCTGGATAGTGCTACATCCTCAAGGGCTCACAGTATCTCCTGCCTTCTGTACAAGGCCCTAAAGGAGGCAGGATGTGTGTACCCCACTCTGGATAGCGCTACACCCTCAAGGCCTCACAGTATCTCCTGCCTTCTGCAAAAGGACCTAAAGGAGGCAGGGTGAGTGGTGCTCCACTCTGAATAGTGCTACATCCTCAAGGGCTCACAGTATCTCTTGCCTTCTGTACAAGGCCCAAAAGGAAGCAGGATGTATATAGCCCTACTCAGGATAGTACTACGCCCCCAAGGCCTTACATTATCTCTTGCCATCTGCACAATGCCCTAAGGGAGGCAGGGTGTGTGTAGCCCCACTCTGGATAGGGGTACTCCCCCAAGGACTCACAGTATCTCCTGCCTTCTGAACAAGTCCCAAAAGGAGGCAGGGTATGTGTAGCCCCAACCTGGATAGTGCTACACCCTCACGGGCTCACAGTATCCCCTGCCTTCTGTACTGGGTCCTAATGGAGGCAGGGTGTGTGTAGCTCCACTCTGGATAGTGCTACATCCCCAATGCCTCACAATATCTCCTGCCTTCTGCACAAGGCCCTAAAGGAGGCAGGGTATGTGTGCCCCACCGTGGATAATGCTACACCCTCAAGGGTTCACAGTATCTCCTGCCTTCTGTACAAGGCCCTAAAGGAGGCAGGGTGTGTATAGCCTCACTCTGGATGGTGCTACATTCTCAAGGGCTCACAGTATCTCTTGCCTTCTGTACAAGGCCCTAAAGGAGGCAGAGTGTGTACAGCCCCACCCTGGATAGTGCTACTCCTCCAAGGCCTCACAGTATCTCTTGTCTTTTGCACAAGGCCCTAATGGAGGCAGGGTGTGTATAGCCCCACCCTGGATAGTGCTACACACTCAAGGGCTCACAGTATCCCCTTGCCTTCTCCACAAGGACCTGAAGGAGGCAGGGTGTGTGTAGCCCCACCCTGGATAGTGCTACACTCTCATGGCCTCACAGTATCCCCGACCTTCTGCACAAGGCCCTAAAGGAGGCAGGGTGTGTGTAGCCCCACCCTGGATAGTGCTACACCTCCAAGGTCTCACAGTATCTCCTGCCTTCTGTACAAGGCCCTAAAGGAGGCAGGGAGTGTGTACCCCACTCTGGATAGCGCTACACCCGCAATGGCTCACAGTGTCTCCTGCCTTCTGCACAAGGCCCTAAAGGAGGCAGGGTGTGTGTACCCCACTCTGGATAGCGCTGCACCCTCAAGGCCTCACAGTATTCCCTGCCTTCTGCACAAGGCCCTAAAGGTGGCAGGGTGTGTGAAGCCCCACTCTGGATAGTGGTACACCCCCAAGGCCTCACAGTATCTCCTGCCTTCTGCACAAGGCCCTAAAGGGGGCAGGGTGTGTGTAGCCCCACCCTGGATAGTGCTACAGCCTCAGGGGCTCACAGTATCTCCTGCCTTCTGTACAAGGCCCGAAAGGGTGCAGGGTGTCTGTAGCCCCACTCTGGATAGTGCTACAACCCCAAGGCCTCACAGTATCTCTTGCCTTCTGCACGAGGCCCCAAAGGAGGCAAGGTGTGTATAGCCCCACTCTGGGTAGTGCTACACCCTCAAGAGCTCACAGTATCTCCTGCCTTCTGCACAAGGCCCTAAAGGTGGCAGGGTGTGTGTAGCCCCTCTCTGGATAGTGCTACACCCCCAAGGCCTCACAGTATCTCCTGCCTTCTGCACAAGGCCTTAATGGAGGCAGGGTATGTGTAGCCCCACCGTGGATAGTGCTGCACCCTCAAGTGCTCACAATATCTCCTGCCTTCCACACAAGGCCCTAAAGGAGGCAGGGTGTGTGTAGCCCACCCTGGATAGTGCTGCACCCTACTGGTGAACTCGGGAGTTGACAATTCAAGCTATTCCTCAGTTGAGTCCTTTATCTCTTTTAGCTCTGACATTGAGGCGGAACCTCTCCTCTTTGTCTCTCTTATCTGCCTTCCATGGCTATACTTCTTTCGAGGTCGGTCAGTGCTCATTCTTTGAAAGCTGTTTTCTCTGCCGTTTGTATCCCTTTGACTATTCCTTTTCCTTTTCTAGTTCGTTAGTTGGTAATTAGGTGCAGTTGTCCTAGATGTTAGAACATCCACCACCAGTTCGTACCCAGCGTGTAGATTAATTTGCCCAATGAGGAGGATGGAAGCTTATTACTCTTCTGCACATAATAACAGGAGTTGAAACAGTATTGAGTGAGTCAGGTCAGACCGCACGATGACGTCAAATTGGGCAGACCATTGTGACGTCAAACATAGGTCAGAGTTGAATAGTTATACAGTACAGGGCACCGCATCTCTCTGGTTTTATATCCAGCTAGCATGTTCGGAAGAGAACTCGTTAAAACTATTGCTAATTGGGGAGAGTTATTGTCAGCTCGTTTCACAGTTACATATCGATATTTAGAACTGGTCGATATGTTGAGGGCAGTCAAATCACAACGGGTCACCGGATATTGAAATTAAAACGTGTACAAGTTGGAAAATTTTTGCGCTTGCTGTCGCTACCAATTCTCAGCCCTGTAGATTACCTCGTGGTGTAGTGGCTAGCACTGGAGGTCGGGGTTTGATTCCCAGCTCTTTGCCTCGTGAGGAACCACGAAGAATGAGGATCATTTACTATTGTTGAGGTCGTTTGTTGGAACAGTAATATGGTTGTAACGAATGGTACCTCAGTCTATTTAAAGGACAACTGCTGCGTCAATTGATACAAATTATGGAAGATCTACTCAGTCGTTGTGCATTGTTGTTGTTGTTGTTGTTGTTGTTTTTTGAGTCTTCAGTCCATTGACTGGTTTGATGAAGCACTCCACGTCTCCCTGTCCTGAGCTAATCGTTTCATTTCTACATAGCTACCACACCCTTCATCCGAGGCAGTCTGTTTAACATATTCTAACCATGGTCTACCCCTAAAGTTCTTATCCTCGACCCGTCCTTACATAACCAAGCTTGAAACTCCTGGGTGTCTTTGTATGTGTCCTACCAACCTATATCTTCTCTTCATTAGCAGTTACCGGAAATATCTCTCCTCTCCCACTCTTCTTAATACCTCTTCATGAGTTACATCTGATCTTCATAATTCTCCTGTAACACCACATTCCTAACGCCTCTATTCTCCTCTTTTCTGCTGGTCCAATAGTCCAAGTTTCACCTCCATACTGCACCACGCCTTTTAAAACCTACATCTATGTTTGATGCAAACAGATTCCTTTTCTGTAGAAATGCTTTCCTTCCTGCAGCCAACCTAGTTTTTATATCATCTTTGCGTTGTCCATCACTGGTTATTGTGTTTCCTAAGTAACAGAAGTCTCCTACTTCCTTTAGCTTTTCACCTGCCAATTTGAAGACTTCACCATAAATTTAATTTATAATTTATTTTAATTAAGAAAAGGGTAAAATAACTAACCTGTAAATAAATAAATAAATAAATAAATAAATAAATAAATAAATAAATAAATAAATAAATAAATAAATAAATAAATAAATAAATGAAGGGATATATTTACACAAAAATCATTAATTTTAAAAATCAATAGAAAGAATATAATCTTGAATTGAGTGGAAAAAAAAACGGATAAATATTGTCGAAACATTACGTGCAAAATGAGAAATATCTTGAGTTATTAATCAAACATAGTGGAATAAAATATATTACACCTCCTAGCATGTAAATGCTACAGGTGGTGGGGTTCATTCTGGCGTATGGCGTTACACCCTAAGACCCACATTTGTCGTATGCCATTACGCCCTAAGGCGTGCGTCTGTCGTATGGCGCTACGCCCTAAGGCCCGCGTCTGTTGTATGGCGTTACGCCCTAAGGCCCGCGTCTGTTGTATGGCGTTATGCCCTAAGGCCCGCGTCTGTCGTATGGCGTTATGCCCTAAGGCCCGCGTCTGCCGTATGGCGTTACGCCCTAAGGCGCGCATCTGCCGTATCGCGTTACTCCCTAAGGCCCGTGTCTGCCGTATGGCGTTACGCCCTAAGGCGCGCAGCTACAGACTAGATCTGTTATCAAATCAGTAATTTCCCGAGTTTCTGGATATTATTATCCCAAATGAGGAAGTAACTCGTAGATTGAGTTCTTGACGTGGATAATTTCTCACCAGTTGGTAACACTGGATGAGTGTCAGAGGTGATTGTCAAAGAACTTGGAAGAAGTTGTAACACTGTTAGCGCCAGGTGCCTTGGACTTCCTTGTCTCATAATCGAGTTGTGTCAATTGTGCGAGGGGAGGAATATCCCAAGGGAATCTGTCCCGGAAAGGGCAGCGTGTTCCCCGTTACACCTTGTTTCCAAGAGACGTGGGCACAGCCACTCTTCATTTGTTGTGGGCAGCTTATGACACTAGGGACCTCAGTTCACATTCCACAGTGGGTCCAAATCGAAATCTAGGAGGAAAATATTATTTATTTTCATAATTAAAAAATAAAAAAGTATTACTTCTACAGCATTCTCATATAATTGCCGCTCACTATTCTGGGATATAAACGCATCTTAGTGTAAATCTGTCACCACGGTTCGAGCAGTCTGAGCAGGGTGAATGTAAGTGGCTGTGTTTGGTTGTCTTTGTGGTTAGTGTGATGCTTTAATATGGAACATGCAGCTGAAGGTATGATCTTTGTAACGTGTTTCAGTTATTAATGGGCGTAATTGTTACGTAATTTTAACTATATTTGCATTATATAATATTTAACTATTATTTTTAAAATTATATTTTCACTTAGATTTTTAGTATGTCGCGTCACTCTGCGTCACTTTCTACTTAATGTTAAAATGTGGATAAAGACTTGTAGTTTACGCCTGTTATAAGATTTTTTGCATCTTCTTGCAACTTACTTAGTTATTTTATGTTTTAGAAGATGCTGCGCTACCAGTTCGCACACGTTTACAACTGTTTGAAGCACTGGGTTCGACGATTATGTCAAAAGTGGAACTTTGTGACTTCGTTAAAAATAAATTAGGGGTAGAAAATGTTCTGAAGAGATAACTGAATGCTCTATCCAACTCCTAGTCATAGACAATTTCTTGCAAGTGTAGACGTAGCATAAAAAAGGTCTTAACTGATGTTTATTATGAAATAAACAAATTATATACGTTGCTTTCACTCTAAATTCATGATTAAAACGTAAAAATAATTTTGTCCCCCTAGATTTCGATTTTGACCCACTGTGCATTCCTGTTCTAACAACACTCACAACTCTCCCAAGATCATTAGTTCGTCAACATCAGGCCTAACATGACGACAGTAGCCGATATTCTGTCCCGTTATTTCACTTGTTAGGGGCTTGCTTAGGAAGTTATGGCGCGTTGGTAAATTGCAATTCAGTTAATAGGTTATTGCTCAAATTTATGCCTTTCAGCATTCCGATTAGTCCGCAAGTATCTGTGAGTGACTATCTTCTGTGAACTATCCATAGTACATTTTGAGATTTCGGACGTACAGGACTTGGGTTCGAATCCATGTTCCTTGTGTGAGTGCTGGAAAGGGTTAACTTGAAAATATGAGTTCGATTCTCACGTCTGCTCCATGGCTGTCCACATTACATTACACAGGGCTTTTAGACACGATCAAACAAGAATAGTAATTGCCCACGTTCGCTCATTGCTCTCCAATATAATTCTGTAATTTACCCGTGGTATTTTCCGCGGGTTGGTAACACTGGATTAGTGTCAGAGGAAATTTACAAAGAACTTGGAAGGAATTGTAATGGTGTTAGGCCAGGTGGCTTGGACTTCCTTGTGCCATAATCGAGTTGTGTCAATTGTGCGAGGGGAGGAATATCCCAAGGGAATCTGTCCCTGAAAGGGCAGCGTGTTCCCCGTTACACCTTGTTTCCAAGGGACGTGAGCACTACCACTCTTCATTTGTTGTTGGCAGCTTATGACACTAGGTGAGCAATAAGTGACATGAGCACCGTCAGCAGAACACTACTAAAACTTAAGTGGCCAGGCTTCAAATAACAGGGTTGGATAAGTTAATCCTAAAAATAATAAGTTTATTGAACACAATGTGTACATATGTTAATACAATGGTAATCGTTAGATACGATCGTCTTTTGCATAAACAGTCAAAGAGTGAGTCCTTGATTGGCAAGTGAGTATGTGATATTGTCCTCAAAACTGTACACAGAAAATACAAGTACATAATTCCGACGCCAGGTGGTGTCCTCGTTGTCCACAAATCTTGTGATGAAATCCATGTGCCGCTGTCGTCGTGTATACATGTCGCAACTCGAAGTTTGGCTTCTTCCATTCTCCGGTGTTCATTGCAGGATCCCGAAAGAAATTCGGGTCTATGTATGCTGCTTTTTCTTCCTTGACTCTGATATGTTCTTCAAAAGCCAGTGTGACTTGAAGGTCAAGGCTCTGACAACTCTTTCACAAAGAAATCATTGTCCGCCAGTAATTATAGTATAATCCTCGATCTGGTTGATTTGGATACTTGGAGGGCTCTCTTGAAGGATGTTTTTACTGCCTCTAGTTTCCTCAAGTTCTCAGCTGTTACGTGCACCGATATTTTGCTGATCGCATAGCACGCAATTTGAGCTCTTTTGATGTGGAATAGTCGTAGTGCTGTGCCTAATGATATTTTCTGGAGTTTCTTTATGTCAAACATTTATGTTTAGTGAAGGTTTTGCCTGTCGCTTGCAGTGTAAGTGACAGGTAGAATATTTGTAGGAGTTGACAATTTCTAAAAAAGTAAAAGGAAGCTTGTAGTTTAACGTGACCGTTAATCTCGAGATCATAAGCCACGGGACCTCCTTTTTACGTGGAATCCGAACCACAGGACATGGCATTTCACTTTGAAAATCTCACAAGCATTGACCAGGAATCGAACCCGTTCCACCGTGGTGGAAGGCCAACAACTTGACCGCTGAGCAACCACGGCCCCTTTCCTAAAAAGTAACTACGTTACCGTTACCATGGTTACAGGCATAGGCTATATCTGATCTTGATTCACAAGACACCGTCAGTTAAAGAAGTTGGTTGGTTTCTCAGTTTAGGGGCTGCGGCAACGCGGTCTTGTAGCCCCGTGTACTTTGGGTGTGTGTAGAATCTGTCTGATAACTGGTGTTAATTGTGATGTCTGTATTAGTGTCTGTTATCTGTAATTCAGGTAAGGACTGCAAACGATCAATTTCAAGTAGTTCCCATTTTTGCTACCAAATGATACCGTCAACGACACCTAGTTGTGAACTTGGCTACTAGATGCCGCCGCAACCGGCACCTGGTGACGAACGTTGGAACTTAATGCTGCGATAATCAAATATAACCTAGAAATTTAGCTTCACACAATTGTAGTTAGTATAAAGTTCTTTTACATACCATAAATCTATGACATGGGACCACCGGCTTTATTCTCCTCCGAAGGAAGGCGTACTCAGATTCTAACCGCTCTTAAACCGGGTGTGTTAGCCGTGGTCGTTACGGCATGACTGCTGGCAGTCGCTCACATCCGGGAGGCGAGGAGGTTCGAATTCCCCCGCCGGCAACCTTGAAGATGGTCTTCTGTGGTTTCCCATCTTCCTTCCAGGCGAATGCCGGGGTTGGTCCCTAGCTATAGGCCACAGCCGCTACCTTCCAACTCCTCGACCTTCCATTCCAACTTTCCTCCCCAACGGTCCTTGTAGCTCACCCATTGGGTGTCCGTCTTGAAGCGGCTACAAAAACTGGCGAGCCGAACATGTCCTCGGACACTCCCGGCACTAAAAGCCATACGCTAAAAAAAACGCTCTTAAACGTCCGACGACTTTGGCTGGGTTTGAACCCGCGACCTAGGGCATAGTAGCTCAGCGTGCTACCAACTACGCCCCCGAAGCCAACCAGTTATAGGAGTAACATGAGTCATTCTTTCTGGAGTTCTTGTGTAACGTGTCCGTGTAATGGGCATCTACGGGCTCGAACACTGCCTGTAGACAAAGTGGCAACGTTGGATGGTAGAGCACATTGCCGTATATCTTCATCTCCCTTGGTCTGTAAATGAAGACTAATGGTTTGTTGGTCCCGACTGCTGACATATATGATAGACTACATATCGTGACAGAGGATCATATTGTACTGTTCGTATGAATAAAACCAGCAATATACATGTCTTGATGGATAATACTGTGTGAAAATATTGCTCTTCAGTCAGCCAATAGGAGCCCAATAAAACACACTGCACAAAACATTAAACATTCGCCAGGATAACGCTCGTGCCATTGCTCACTGGTGACTAGATCCTGTAGAACTAGAAATGTTTGGGGGTGAATATCTCCTTGTTGCACCCACAAATCAGATAATTCAAAATATTTTCTAAGGGATTAACGTCTGGTGGTTTAGTGGGCCAGTTGAGATGTGACAGGGCTTATCTGTTCCTCAAACCAATCATTTACATAAGCTTGCCAAGGTGGGTGAGTGGTTATCGTGTCGGACTACCATGCCCAAGTTTGCAGGTTCGCTCCTGGCCGTAGTAAGGGATTTTTTTTTAAGGCGTTGTTGGCATTTTAAAGAACTCATTTGAATTCAGTAATCCCGGGGTTTTCCGCCAACACAAAGTTCTTCCTTTCACTGCTAGAAAGCGCTATAGTGTCAAGTAGCTTAGATATCTTACCTCCTTGGTTTTCATAGCGCTCCAAGGAAAAGCAAATTCGACATGCAAGCTACCCTCTGGGCGTCAAATAACAAAGCTTGCAGCCCGCACTCGAGGCCATATGATATTATTATTAATATTATCAGTCACATATTCGTGAACACAGCGGGAACACACTGGGATTATCCTTAACAGGAAGATGTTGAATAAAAGAGACAACAGAGGGTTCATGAATGAGTAGGTCTAATCCATGGTAAGAAAAGCATCCCTGAAAACATAGCAGAACCACCTCTTTTGTAGATAATTAGTAAAGGTATTTGTGAAAATGGTGCCAACGGTTACCAACGGGTGGCAGCCTGAAAATAGTTAAACCATAATCAATATGCGTGTTGTTTTGTTCCTTCAATGTTAGATTACACAAAGGCGAACGATAAGTTGGTGAAGCTGGAGCCCCTTAGAATTACATAAATCGTGCGTGAGGAGGTGTGGACCTGTTTTGATCAAATTAATTCTACTAGCATTACCCGTCGCGAATATTCTAGTTGTAAAGAGTACACTTACCAAAATCTCAATCATGAATGCTATGACTGATTTATCCTTGGTATGAACGATCAGACTTTATCAATTCAGCTACTGGTGCAGTGGTTAGGGGTTTGTCATTCCTTCATAGGTATATCAGAGCGAAGTTAGTTTTCTGGGAACGTCACAGACACTGTTAATTTAAGGGCCTTTAAGTGTGATTTTCGGAGACCCTTTATAGTCGGGTGAAAAAGACCTTTCGTACCACACTCACACGTGAAAATTGAGTGAAAAAATTCTAGAGTGCCCCTTGTCCCCCTTAAGCGCATTATACTGTATGTATTGATGAATTTTACAGCTTAATTTTGTTCAGTGATAACCTAATAACCGTCTTGAAACTTTCACAGTAATGTAATAATTGGAATTGCATTGCGTCTTACAGAAATAGATGGAGCTGTGAGATTCTGTTACCATGGTTACCGTGTTGCATTCTTTCATTATTTCATTGTAAATATACATGTTTTAAGGTATTTATTTAATTGTGAGGCATTTAAAGAGTAAGTGAGTGCGTTTCACTTACGCATTGGGTTATGCTGAACCTGTATGTACCCCATATGTGTAGGTTTCGGTATAAAACTGGAATGGGACCTTAGCTGAATAATATAGGGAGGGATTAAAGAAAGCATTTCAGTCGGTCAACACAAACTGTGCCCAATGACATTAGGCGGGAAACAAGTATTTACATACCCTAAGAGGAAAAAAGAGATATTATTACACACTAACACACTCTTATGAACAAAATGAGATAGACCTAGTTAATTGTATGAAATGTTTCGAACTTCAAGCGTTCATTCTCAGGTCCTCAGTTTTTACAAATTTGTTGTTGTCTGAGTCTTCAGTCTTTTGACTGGTTTGATGCAGCGCTCCTTGCCTCCCTGTCCTGAACTATTCGTTTCATCTCTACATAGCTACCACACCCTACATCCAAGGCAATCTATTTAACATATTCTAACCTTGGTCTACCCCCTACGGTTCTTGTCCTCGACCCTACCTTCCATAACTAAGCTTGCTATTCCTGGGTGTCTTAGTATGTGTCCTACCAGCCTATCTCTTCTCTTCATTAGCAGTCGCCAGAAACATCTGTCCTCTCCCATTAGTCTCAATACCTCTTCGTTTGTAACCCTATCTACCCATCTGATCATCATTCTCATGTAACACCACATTTCAAACACTTCAATTCTCCTCTTTTCTGCTGCACCAATAGTCCAAGTTTAACTTCCATAGAGTGCGACGCTCGAGACAAAGGCCTTCAAAAATGACTTCCTAATACCTAAATCAATATTCGATGTCAACAGATTCCTTTTCTGTAGAAATGCTTTCCTTGCCTGAGCTTACCTACTTTATATGTCCTCTTTGCTTCGTCCATCACTGGTTATATTGTTTCCTAAGTATCAGAAGACTCCTACTCCTTTAGTTTCTCCCCTACCAATTTGATGTCCATAGAGAATTCTGATTTATTGCGGCTGCATTCCAATATTTTGTTTTACATTTATTAATTTTCATCATGAATTCTTTCCTCAAGACGGAGTCCATAGCTTTCAAAAACTCATTCAAATCCTCCGGCGTGTCGGACAAGATGACGATGTCATCAGCAATCTCAGAGTTGAAATTACAAACTTATGTAATACAAACAGTGTGTATATATATAGCCTATACTTGTGATTGAGTGTGATTTATGAACATCGTACATTAATTAAGCCTACCTCATATTGTACCTAAAAGCGTGTTAATATCTTATCAATTAATATGATACATTGGTCCGGATAACTCAAACATAAAATGCCAGCGTTTCGCCCCAGTGTGCCGTTCGGCTCATCAGTTGGTACAGACACACCTCACCAATACGCGTGGCAAGCACATACTGAGAAGGCCATGCAAGACACAAAATACAAGCAGTATTGACGTCACGAGCATTATAATGTGCTACGGGAGTCAAACTCCTTTTCATAAAACAAAAGCCTTGCCTTGGCAATCCAAATAGGTAATGAATATTCCCGAATGGAAATATGATGTTATTTCCGTTTGAGCAGATAAATTATCAATTAATATGATAAATTGGTCCGGTTAACTCAAACATAAAATGCCAGCGTGTATGAGAAGGAGAATTTTTGACCATCAAGCGGTCATCATCAAATCCTGTGTGTCATAATTAAAATCAGTATAATGAGGGTACTTGGTGTATAAATTACTATTCACAGTTTAATAGTACATTATGCAACGAGCCTATAATGGCAATAATTAAGACACGAGTAGGTTTATAAAACGAGCGTAGCGAGTGTCATTATTACCATTATAGGTGAGATCCATACGACTGTTCGACGATAATTATAACTATTTTATGTTCGAACATAAATATTCATAAATATCTGTCGAGATTTCACCAGTTTTATGTACTGAACAGAGCGCTTGGGACGCAGAGAATACCTTGTACTTGACCATGGCCTCCTGGAATACCTCACTATGGAAGAGGAAGTGAGTGCAGGTGCGATGCTATCCTCACCTAATTGGTCACACAACTGTCTCTTGAGCTCTGATTGGTGGGAGAAACTGTATCATAATGAAAACTTGTACTATAATGAGCCTCATTATAGTACAGTTTTCTGACATATAATATTTACATTTCGCCAGGGTCGAACATAATAGTACATTATACAACGAGCCTATAATGGCTATAATTAAGACACGAATATTTTTATAAAAGGAGCGTATGCGAGTTTTATAATTTCCATACGAGTGTCTTAATTACCATTATAGGCGAATTGCATACGACTGTTTATGTTGGACGATAATTATAACTTTATTATATGTTTTATTATAAATATTCATAAATATCTGTTGAGAGTCAGCCACTTGAATTTTGTGATCGAAGAGCGAGCGCTGGGTATATCTCTGTCTTTCAAGATCTCTGAACGACCGACGCATGCGCTCTGTGTGCTTGCAATGCCATATGCAGGCCATATGTTTACATCTGCCGTCCCTCAGTAATATTGTCACCGGAGTCCGTTTGAAGGCAATGCGCTGTGTAGAAATTAGCGTTGGTGATATTAAGGTACAGTGCTATTTCTTGTCTCATATTCGCCAGTTTATTTACGTGAACATATTGAACCCTTGCAAAGAAGCTTATGAGACTCAGTTTCGGGGGGTGTAACAGTCCATATCGTAAGTTGTTGTTAAAGCGCTTCATTAACATGCAGGGTAACATATAACAAAATAACATGCAGGAAAAAGTGAAGCCAGGGTTAAAAACAAATGAATTTAATAACAAATCACCTAATTATACAAAGAATTAACAAAACAAACTCCCATATTTACTCCCACTTAATAAAAAGTATATGCCAAAACTAGGCCAAAATCTCTGGAGAGATTAAATACACGGACAAAGAGTCCTTAAGAAAATCAACAAAAGTGACAATGTATGCGCGTGTGCCGTTCTGCATGCTTCACGATGTGTACAATCGAATGCATGATTCGTCATCATCCAGAATAAACATTCAGACGACGGATCCACATTGCTTAGAGCTAGACAGACGCGGGGAACAACTATACAACACTTAAAACTAAACCGACACTTCCTATACTTAAAATATACAACACAAAAATTTCCGCGTGAAATTGGAATCAAACTGCCGTAGCAAAAACATTACTGCCTAAAAACTTAGGACTTCTCACACAAATCAACACAAGTAAGTTAACACGTGACCAATAAAAGAAATACACATATGACCGCCGTCAAATTTACAAGTACACTACCACTACACCACACGGGTGTGACATACTAAATTACATGAATTGAGTCATAAACAAAAACAATAGGCTCAAAGCCAACATTTACATTATTAACACAAAATCCTATCCATACAACATGCAATAATCCATCACACACATGGCGAACTCCCCAATTAATTATGGTTCAAACATAACCATCACAATGAACAGGTTTGCTACATGAAAGCTTAAAGGGGCCAGTCGGAACAACAGGACTGCCTATCAAAAATAAGTCACCAGGCGAGACGGGCGATTCGTGGAAATCTGCATATCTGTCAACCCACGTGTGTATCGAAGAAGCGTGCCCCAAAGCACAATAATACGTGTGTGTGTCAGAACAACATATCCCGGCATTTCCACTAGGAAATCCAAGAATCAGCATAATGGACAAGGAACAGCGGTCTCCCTAGAGCACCCTGCCTTTCCATCAAAATACAACAACAACAAAAAATATGAGGGCGGTAGGACCTCTACCCCTCTTCACGTAGAATCAACACACACTCTTGACACAATAACACACACAGAATCACACGGATGGGTTTGACAGACCCTGAAATAAAAATACATAAATATTTTCCACTTGCTGGCGCCACCGTTCTACGCCGTGACTAATTAACCTGAAAAGGACTCCAAAAAAAATCTATCAAATTAGAACTAAGGTGTTCTACAATTACATCTTAAATTGTTGCACTTGGCAACCCTAATATGAATAATAACCTGTTCAGCAACATCTTACAGTAATTACCTCCCTTTCCTATCACAAATATGAACTTTAATTAAGCACCACTTATCGAATGTAACGGGTTTCGCATTTGCATGGATAAAAATCACGTACACGCGCAGTGCACATTAAATATGACTCCAAAGAAAAACAAATATACAACAAACACTTTGGCCACGTGCCAACGTACATTTAAAACAATTAGTGCCGGTACAAAAAAAAACACTCTAAATCAAGAAAAAGACTAAAATTAACTATTTACAAAAGTTCCCCCGCCAATCTAACTACATAATTGAATAATCAATTGTTGTACATCACCGTCTCAGCTTGCAGAACATTATGACATCCATCTCAGCCCATTTTCCCTATGGAAAAAGTTAGCACTCCATAGTCGTCTTCGTTGAAGCGTCGGACATCATCCCAACTCCTGACCACACGTTGGACATCTTGATGTAGTCTCCTAGGAAGAAAAGTTCAATGTTATTATAATTTGACCTGGCTATAATCGCTTGTGGGTTACTAAATTCGCCCACAAATAGTCCTATGCGATTAATTACGAAGACTTTCCCTAAATATCGCTCACACACGCGCAATACACACATGAAAAATACACTTAAAAATATACATGAAATACACACTTCGAGTCCAACGTCACTGGCTCTACGAAACAAGTTTTAAAGTCTGACTGACTAACAGTCGCTATCTCGCTCGGTATTCTCTACACTGCTCTGCATGACCTTCGCTCGGGTGAGCGCTAATTAGAACGTTACAAGACTTGCCCCTTAGAGCTAAAAATAGTTGTCTTTAAGAATATACACGTTTCAAATCATCACGCACGCTGGCGTGAATTTAGCTCACAAAGCTCACAGAGTAATTGACTTCAAATAATTAAGAGCGTTAAAAATTGCTACGCAAACTAGCGTGAATTTAGCTCATCAGAGCTCACAGATAAAATAACTTCAAATATATCAGAGCGTTAAAAATCGTTATACAAACGGGCGTGAAGTTAGCCTCTCAAGGCTCCAAAACGTATGACCTCGAACAGCTTCTCGTCGAACAATTTATTAGAAACTGACAGGGTGCGGAAGAGTGGGGTGGATTTTAGAAAAATTTTCCATAGTTTTCATCTCACACAGATGGGACTAGTATCAATCGTCTTCAAATAAATCAAACGTCTCATCGCACTCGTGCGGAGATAATTCCGTTCGGCGGTTCTTTAGATAATCAATTCCGCGCGCTTTTTACCACTGACGCCTTCCATCGCGTGATATTGGCGTGGTCTCTCCTGATTGGGTGATTCAATCGTAGGTCGGTTGTAAGTAACTCATGACCATTCCTATATGATTCCAATTCTGGTGCAAGTTGTTACACAATTTGGCCTTGAACTCAGCTTACCAGGCCGTTCTTCAAGAATAGCTACAAGCTCCCTCTGTGGCAATCATTGCGACACGCTACCTTGCCTTTATCCTCGTCAACTTCCACAAGTACTGCCTGGGCTGCAGTAATAATAATAATAAATTTTGAATACTTATTTATCGAAGATTAAATATGGGTTCATTATGGACGGTGCGTATTCCATGTCGGTAATTTATTATAGTTTGATGTTGTGTTTATGTCCGACATGTTGGATTTTGAGGGGATGCGTGAAGGTATCGTTACCTAATTGGTCAATGAACGAGCTCTGATTGGCTGGAGAAACTGTATCATAATGAAAAACAGTGTTATAATGACCATCATTACGATACAGTTTTCTGACAGATAATAGTGAGGGTCGAACATAAATGTATTTATATCATAAGGTTTATAAGGGTTTGTGAATTATGCACGTGCACACAGAACACGAACTTGCAAGTATTGTAATGACGGCTCCTCAAGCGCGCTCGTCCATCAACCTGTCTATAGTAAAATACTGTAGACGATGCACGCTACCTGAAAGCGACGAGAAAATATTCGAAGTTTCGCAAACACGCAACAGAGCCCTTCCTTCTCCCTCTTTAATATATTTTATGGAGTGAACTCGCGCCGAGAATCCAGTAGGGTAGAGTGTCCCTTCACTCTCTATGTCATTCAGTTGAATCTTCAGCGGTGTTTCAAACCAATTAGAGATTTTCTTTCAGCGGTTTCGGTGGCGTAGTCGGTAGCATGCTGAGCTTCTATGCCCAAGGTCGCGGGTTCAAACCCGGCCGAAGACGTTGGATTTTTAAGAGCGTTAAAATCCTTCAGTATGCCTTCCTTCGGAGGGGAAGTAAAGCCGGCGGTCCCATGTGATAGATTTATGGCATGTTAAAGAACCTTCCACTAATTACACCTGTGTGAAGTTAAATTAGGTTAAAAATGTAAATAACGCTCAGGTTCCTACGCTCGTCGCCAAGAGCCGACTGCGGTGGTGTCTAGTGGCCAAGTTATGAACTGGTAGTTGTTGACACTGACGTTTGGTGGCAAAAGTAGGGTCTACTTGAAAAATTCAAAGTCTGCAGTCCTTACTTGAATTAAGAAACAGAAACACACACTAATACAGTCATCACAATTAACACCGGTTATCAGACAGATTCTACACACACCCAAAGTACACGGGGCTACGTTGTCACAGCCCCTAAACTGAGGAACCAACCAACCTCCATTACATCCAAGAAACCGATATGCAGCACAAAATCATCAACTTCACTAAGGTCACAGGACTAAAAAATAACATATTCAGGCCATCTTTAGTCCAGAAGCACACACGAATCAAACTAGACAACATCCTAGCCAAACCTACCCTTCGCAAAGGGGATGAACGGAGACGAACGAGTGCCGAGATGCGGTTCATGAGGAGAACAGCTGGATACACACAATGGAATAAGAAAAGATCTGAGGGTATCCTTAAAGAACTAAAAGTTAAACCAATTATCAACGCAGTGCAGAATCACAGATCAGCTTGAAAGGATCATGTAGGCGCCTACGTATGAAGACCGGCTGGATCACCAGACGAGTCCTGAAATACCAACCTAGGGGCAGAAGAGACGTAGGTCGACCTACGAATAGATGGAGAGAGACTGTAACAGGTCTAACCTGGTCTAACGATAGGAAGAAGAAGAAGAAGAAGAAGGAGAAGAAGAAGTTTAGGGTTACGGCCTTTGACCAGAAAGCGATCATTATCAAGTCCTGTGTGGCCTAACTATAATCAGTATAATGAGACTACTTGGTGTTTGTATTACTATTCGCAGTTTAAATGTATTTATGTTCGACCCTCACTATTATGTGTCTGAAAACTGTATCATAATGATGGTCATTATAACGCTCTTTTTCATTATGGTACAGTTTCTCCAGCCTATCAGAGCTCGATCATTGACCAATTAGGTAACGATACCTTCACGCGTGCGCTCAAAATCCAACATGTCGGACATAAACACAACATCGAACTATAATAAATTACCGACATGGAATACGCACCGTCCATATGTTCGCGTAAATAAACTGGCGAATATGAGACAACAAATAGCACTGTACCTTAATATAATTTCTACACAGCGCATTCATTGTCTTCAAACAACTCCAGTGACAATATTACTGAGGGGCGGCAGATGTAAACATATGGCCTGCATATGGCATTGCAAGCACACAGAGCGCATGCGTCGGTCGTCCAGAGATCTTGAAAGGCAGAGATATAACACCCAACGCTCGCTCTGGGATCACGAAATTCAAGTAGCTGACTCTCAACAGATATGTATGAATATTTATGTTAAAACATATAACAAAGTTATAGTTATCGTCGAACATAAACAGTCGTATGCAACTCGCCTATAATGGTAATTAAGACACTCGTATGGAAATTATAAAACTCGCATACGCTCGTTTTATAAAAATACTCGTATCTTAATTATAGCCATTATAGGCTCGTTGCTTAATGTACTATTATATCATAAGCTAGGGTCCGGATGTTGATGGCATGTCATCTTTTTATTGAGCTGTCTAAAACAATGCTGAAGTACATAGAAACTTCGAACGGGCCACCCCGACTTCAAATATATAATTTTAATTTTTCAATTTTTGCATTTTTTGCTATTTTTCCATTTTAAGAACATTTTTTTTTTAAGTTTGGTTGGTTGGTTCCTCAGTTTAGGGGCTGCGACAACGCGGTCATGTAGCCCCGTGTACTTTGGGTGTGAGTAGAATCTGTCTGATAACCGGTGTTAATTGTGATGGCTGTATTAGTGTGTGTATCTGTTTTTCATAATTCAAGTAAGGACTGCAACTTTGAATTTTTCAAATAGTTCCTACTTTTGCCGCCAAACGCCACCTACAACGACAACAGGGCCTTGTTCAGAACTTAGGTACTAGACGCCAACGCAGTCGGCTCTTGGCAACGAACGTAGGAACCTAAGAGCGTTGTTTACATTCCTAACCTATACAATCTAGTTTCACACAGGTGTAATTAGTGGAAGGTTCTTTAACATGCCATAAATCTATGACATGGGACCGCCAGCTTTACTTCCCCTCCGAAGGAAGGCATACTGAGGGAATTTTAACGCTCTTAAAAAATCCGACGGCTTCGCCCGGGTTTGAACCCGCGATCTAAGGCATAGAAACTCAGCATGCTACCGACTACGCCACCGAAGCCGCCCTTTTTTTAAGTTTGATAGATTTTTTTTAGGTCATATTTTAGAGAAATCGGCCTTGAAGGTTTTCTTTCTTTTTTTCTTCAATTTAGTCATGTCACAGGTTTATATGAGGGAGTTGCGTCTCTCAGAGTTAAGAAGAAGCTAGTAGCTGATACAAGATAATTTAAAATATTGAAATAATATATTTCAGTATTGCTATTAGTAGAAAAATATATATCTTGGATGCAGAAGAACGGTACCGTAGGTATACAGATGCTCTTGTTAGCCTACTTTTCACATTTTGCAAAAATGAGGAAAAAGTAGACTTATGAGATCGATCCGGGAAAATGTGTGTCTGTCTGTCTGTCCTTCTGTCTGTCTGGCTGTGTGTGTGTGTCCCCCTATCAACTCCTAAACGGCTGCAGCAATCAAAACCATATTTAGTATGAGTAAAGATGTGCACCGGAATAGCTCACGTCCATATTTGAAAATGATGTCTGTGCTACCAACTGCTGAAAAAACGCACTAGAAATTTGAGCTCCATGTTGGATATCTTGCAAGGTATGCATGGGAGCTATTCCAAAATTGGCACACATGTAGAAAATACTATTTACGTTTAATTTCCAGGAGGCCAACCATGACAGTGTTGCCAAAATAATTTTAAGCGTTCTGATATGTCCAATGTTTAAATGCATATAACTTCTACACTATCAATTGGATTTCAACCAAATTTTGTATGTAATATATGTACGTAAACAGATATGACTGAGCGTATTCTTAAGAGCCAACAGGGCTGCCAACTGTTAATAATTGCTCTCGCTATTTTTTTAAATCCAAATACCAATATATCAGAAAGTATGCAAGCCAAAAGCTTTAAACTATGCACACGTATATTCTGACAATTTAGATTAATTTGGAGTAACGTATACACGTCAGTTCTACCAACATGATTATAAGCCTGCTGATAGTACCAATTTTTAAATACATGTAACTTCTCTACTATCAGTTGGATTTCAACCAAATTTCGTATGTGCTATGTGTACCATAACAGATATGACTATAAGTATTGTTAAGAGCAATCAGGGCTGCCAACTGTTAATAAATGCTGTCTATATTCTTTTTACCCTAATATCAATATATCAGAAAGTATGCAAGCCAACAGCTCTATACTTTGCACAGTATAGCACCTGACATTCTAGATTAATTTGGAGAAATTAATACAAGGCAGTGCTGCCAACATGATTCTATGCCTGCTGATATGTCCAATTTTAAAATACATGTAACTTCTATACTAACAAATGGATTTCATCCAAAATTGGCACAACAAGATATCATAATAATTTAGATTATTTCTGACCAGCACACGCATGGTATTGTCGGCAACATGCTTTTACGCGTGCTGATAGATCCAGTGTCTAACTGCATGTAACGTCCATTGGACTTCAACCAAATTTTGTATTCTGTACCTTAAGAGGTGGAACTAAGAATATATTCAGTCACCAGGGCTGCCAACTGTAGTGCTCTATTAGGCTACATTATACCAGGTATATTTTGAACTAATTAGATATTTCGATATTACCAACTTAATTTTGTCATTATTCTAGATAGGTTCATATACAGGGTCTTTCATATAAAGTAAGAACGGCGAGCGGCAGTTTGGTCATTCGCTGCTGAAGCCGGCTTGGCCGACCTTGTGACGCGCCACGGCCCCCTGCTGTAGTATTGAAAGCGCGCGCATTGTACAAACTTGACCTTGCAATAAGCGTGCAGGTGTTGTCAGTCGCCAGTCTGAACCACAGCTGCTAACATGTTGAGACAGTTATCATTGCAACATCGTATTTTTGTATGTAAAATTTATTTTAATTACGATTCGGCTCGGCGGGTACGTGATGCATTTGTTCAGCAATTTCCTGATGAAGTGCCACCTTCACTAGCACAGATTCACGCAATTGCAAATAACTTTGACACTACTGGTTCAGTGCTCAATAAAAAACACAAAATAAAAAATCAGAAAAAAATGCAGTGGCATGACTCACTCGCGTCAGCCAAAATGTGGTTACCAGATACAATGCCTGTATAATCCAGGAAGGACGTCACTTCCAGCAACTTTTATAAGGTAATATTTCATAGAGGATTGTACACACGCTTAGAGCAAGGGCCACGGCTCGCCACAAGCTCGGTCAAGGCCACCACACTAGCGGATAACAAACCCGCCGCTTGGCGTTCTTACTTTATATGAAAGACCCTGTACTGTAGAATAATCATTGGCATGAAAAGTAGGCTGTATAGTTCTTCACGGAACTTCTTGTTTTAGTTGCAAACCAGTTATTATTGGAATGGAATATTATCTGCTCTGTTGACCAAGGTCAGCTGTGGGGGGGGGGGGGTAGAAAGGGGAAGGGGTGTTTATTCTTGTCTCACTATCAGTTCAATTTATAGTGCATTTTTCGAATTTTAATTCATTTATTCCAGTATTTTTTGTTAATTTTAAGGTGATTTTTAGTAGTACATTATGCAACGAGCCTATAATGGCAATAATTAAGACACGAGTATTTTTATAAAACGAGCGTATGCTAGTTTTATAATTTCCATACGAGTGTCTTAATTACCAATATAGGCGAGTTGCATACGACTGTTAATGTTCGATGATAATTATTATAACTATTTTATGTTGGAACATAAATATTCATAAATATCTGTCGAGAATTCCCCTGTTTTATGTACTGAACAGAGCGCATGAGACGCACAGAATACCTTGTATTTGACCATGGCCTCCTCGATTACCCCACTATGACACTAGGCCACGCAGTGAAATTTATATTAGAAGGCTTTGGAACTCAGCGCAGGTGCGATACTATCCTCATCTAATTGGTCAAACAACTGCTTCTTGAGCTCTGATTGGTGGGAGAAACTGTATCATAATGAAAACTTGTACTATAATGAGCCTCGTTATAGTACAGTTTTCTGACATATAATATTTACATTTCGGCGGGGTCGAACATAAATGTATTTATATCATAAGGTT
Source organism: Meconema thalassinum (assembly GCA_946902985.2). Lineage (NCBI taxonomy): Eukaryota > Metazoa > Arthropoda > Insecta > Orthoptera > Tettigoniidae > Meconema > Meconema thalassinum. The sequence continues at coordinate 108,716,153 of OX336395.1, read as the reverse complement.
TATAAGGGTTTGTGAATTATGCACATGCACACAGAACACGAACTTGCAAGTATTGTAATGACGGCTCCTCAAGCGCGCGCTCGTCCATCAACCTGTCTATAGTAAAATACTGTAGACGATGCACGCTACCTGAAAGCGACGAGAAAAAATTCCAAGTTTCGCAAACACGCAACAGAGCCCTTCCTTCTCCCTCTTTAATATATTTTATGGAGTGAACTCGCGCCGAGAATCCAGTAGGGTAGAGTGTCCCTTCACTCTCTATGTCTTTCAGTTGAATCTTCAGCGGTGTTTCAAACCAATTAGGCTTCATCAAGAGAGTGGTATATTACATGTATACTTCATCGAAATGGAAGGTGAAAATCGGATGGTAGTAGGAGACAACTCCCACTTAGGAACCAGTGATGTACAAACCAAAGAGGATATAAAAAGTAGGTTAGCACAGGAAAAGTAAGCATTCATATAGAAAATAAATCTGTTGAAATCATTTTTTAAAGCCTTTGTCTGGAGCGTGGACCTCTATGGAAGTGAAACTTGGACTGTAGGTGCAGCAGTAAAGAAGAGAATAGAAGCGTTTGAAATGTGGTGTTACATGAGACCAGATGGGTAGAGTAACATATGAAGAGTTATTATGATGATGATGGTAATAATTGGTGTTTTAAGGGGCCTAACATCTAGGTTATCGGCCCCTAATGGTTTGGGTGATCGTGAAGATGATAATGAAATGTAAACTATAACTAAATCTAACTACTAACTTATATACTGGAAGAAGAAATGGAAAACAAAAGGAGCATAAGGCAAATAAAGGACAGGAGGATAAGAAATGCCCTCAACCCTCGAAGAATGCGGATTGAGGGACTGGGAAGGAAGGAGGGCCATGAGCCATGAAAGGCAAATTACCCCAGAGATAATGGATAAAAGGGGGAAAACCGGACCCAGCTCAGGAATCCCTCGTGGTCGCCAACTCCCGAACTCACCAGCCGTGAGTCCCTGAGGGTGTAGCAATTTCTAGGGTGCACCAGAAATGGTGGGGCTACATACACCCTGCCTCCTTGAGGGCCTTGAGCAGAAGGCAGGAGATAAGTTGAAAAGAAAAAGAAGGCTGGCCTCTCGCAGAAGGAGGGTATCAGAAAAGAATAAGACAAGGGCCAATTAAGGCGGGAAAGGAAGAGACTCCCTACGCCTCGGATACCCTAATTCCGTCGTGGTCGGAAGAGAACAAGACTTGATCAAGTGCGGTCGACAGGAAAGAAGACGGAGAGGAGCCCGGCACAAGTAAGTAGAAGCAATGCCGGACTCAGCTGGGGCCCCGTGGTCTCCAACCAACGTCCCACAAGATGTGAGCCCCTAATGTAGAGAAGAGATAGGTTGGTAGGACACATACTAAGACACCCAGGAATAGCAAACTTAGTTATGGAAAGGGTCGAGGATAAGAACTGTAGCGGTAAACCAAGTTTAGAATATGTTAAACAGATTGCCTCGGATGTAGGGTGTGATAGCTATGTAGGGGTGAACCGATTAGCTCAGGACAGGGAATCATGGAGTGCTGCATCCAAACAGTCAAAAAACTAAGGACTTAAACAAAAACAACAACAACAACAACATTCTCATGTTGGAAGAGTACTGAGTATTGGTTGTTGTTGTTGTTGCTGATTCATTTAGGGACTTTGCGACCTTTTGGTCTGTTACCGTGTGTGCGGAAACAGCCTCATAAGCTGTGTCATTGTGTTGTCTAGTGTGTGTAATTTCAATTGTTACCAGGATTGAGAAGGGGGACCTGTGGCGTTATGTTTGCCTCAAGCAAGAAGGCTGAGGTGGGAATCGAACCTACTTCTTTTTATTGTGCCTCACGAGGCTGAGTGTGCCCCGTTCCAGCCTTCAGCTGGTTCTACTCCAGTGTCTCAAAGTTTGTATTTTCCATTTTAATTTCATCACCTCATTGTCCGGCTTCTTGGAGTAGTGCAGGGGTTCTCAACCTGTGGTACGCGTACCCCTCGCGAAGCATTTCAGTGGGTACGCGGCAGGCCATCCTTCTACCCGATCCACATGCGCAGTGAGCCTCTTGCCGTGACTACTGGGTGAATTATTTACGGCGCGTGTATTTGAACTCCACAAAGAATTGCATATTTTCTTTACCGAGCACAAATCTAAGTTATCATCAGTACTCAATGACTTTGGTTGGCTTTTAAAATTGGCCTATTTAAGTGATATTTTTGAAAAACTGAACATTTGGAGTAAGTGTATGCAAGGTAGTGTTTCTGGTACGTTCTATGTTGAAATGAAAACTAACGCAGTGCTTGCAAAAATCACCCTTTGGGAAAAGGAACTGAAAAACAACAACTGTAAGACTTTTGAGAGATTGAATTCATTTTTGAAAGAAAACGAAGAAAGCATATCTGACCTTACAACTCAAATGGGGCATCACCTGAACTCATTGAAGACCCACATAAGGCAATACTTCCCACCTACAGACAAAAGATTGGACTGGATACGTGACCACTTTAGTTTTGATGCTACAGAAACTTCTAGCAATCTGACTACTTCCCAGAAGGAACAACTAGTCGAACTGTCGTGTGATTCAACATTAAAAATAAAAAAAAATTGAAAGTTGCATTGTTAAATTTTTGGATCAGTTTTGGAAAGGAATACAAAGAACTTTAAATTATTGCTGTAAAGGTTCTTATTGGATTTTCTTCTACATACTTACGTGAAAGGGGGTTTTCGAGTTTAACTTATCTAAAAAGTAAGTATAGAAACAAGCTCAATGTTGAGGACGATTGAAGGTTGTATTTAACAAAGCTAGAGCCGAACATTGATCAACTGTGTAAAAAGAAGCAAGCTCAACTTTCTCATTAACTTTTTGTAAAGTTATCCTACTTTCCTTATATTTTATTTTATTAAAACATCTTTCCTTATAAAATTACAAAGGTTAAACCATACTAACTAAATACCTTTTACATTTTTATGGCCTGAAAATCAGTATAGAGAAAAGCAAGACCATGGTGATGACAAGAGGGGAAAGACAAGGAAAGGGCACTGTGAAAATTGGAAGTCAGAGTTTGGAAATTGTGGACACGTTCAAATACCTAGGAAGTGAATTGATGCAAACTGGTAGGTTGGACATGGAGATTGGCAGGAGGGTACAGCAGAGCAATGCATTCTATCAAAGTGTAAGAAAACTTGTTTGGGATAAGGAAGTACCAAGGAAAAGCAAGGAGGTAATGTATAAAGTGTATTTTGTACCCATATTAACTTATGCAGCTGAAACTTGGACCCTGACAAGCAGGCAAGAGAGTAGAATCCAAGCCAGTGAAATGAAATTCCTAAGAAGTATGATAGGAAAGACAAGGAAAGACAGAGTGAGGAATGAAGATGTTAGGAAGGAAGTTGGGATGGGAAAACTAAATGAGAGAATTGAGAAGAATAAACTAAGGTGGTTTGGACATGTAAAGAGGATGGAGGAAAATAGAATACCAAGACAGATGCTGGAGGCGAAGTGCAAGGGTAAGAGACCAAGAGGAAGACCTAGAACAAGGTGGATGGATTCAGTGAAGAACGGCGTAAGAAAAAGAAATCTGGACTGGGACAAGATCGTGGAAGAAGAATGGTGGAAGGAAAGAGGAAAGTGGAGAAGTGCCATAAATACCCCGACCCGGCAGGAGCTGGATAAGGGGAAATGATGATGATGATGATGATTTTTAATAACCATTATTACTCCCTAAGAAAGGTTAGTAGGGGGTACGCAGGAAGTTTAATATTATTTAAAGGGGTACGATGGTTGAAAAAGTTTGAGAACCCCTGGTGTAGTGGATAGCCGGTAGCCTTTGATCTGAAGAGTAAGAAACACGGCTGGGTCGTGGGATTATAATCTCTTAACAGCAATTCCCCCTGGGTACTCTATCGTACGCCTTCTCTGGATCTACAAAACACGGCCGTATGCGAACACATGTGCGACGCGGGACGCAGTTTCACTAACATTGAAACCGACTTAATAATTCATCACGAACCGAAAGGCTGGGCTCTTGGCATAAAGTAAGCAATCGAGATACACTTAGCTAAGAGAAAAAAAAACCAATAATTTAAACGAACACACTTTCATGGAGAGTGCACCCCTCTTCACTTAACTAGAAAACAAACCCCGTCGGAAACAAGACACAACATAATGATGTAGCCAAGCTAGATAAGGGATTAATAAGGGAAACATGTTATTGGATCTTCAATAAACCGAGGCCGGTATTAACGGCAGTATTAAAGTTGGCGGGACATTCTCATTAGACCGTTTGCGCTTAAAGAGGGCTTCTTAGCTTATGCTTGGCGAGTTTGAATAGTTGAAGATTACCCTGAACACAGTAACATACACCACATTAGAGAGACTAGACTTGGCAACTTACAGTTACATTTGTACGAGGAACACATGCCACTTAGGAATGCGAGAGGGGAAATATCCCAACGAGATAAGGGACTCTCACACACAGGAATTTCCCTTCAGTCAAGTGCAGACAGTGACCAACGTAACTCCTCTCACCAGGACCATGCAAGACCCAACTAGATAATTATAATTTTTTCAGGATTAGGGAATAACCCATCTAACTTTTGTTTACAAACACAACTGTCTATTCCTCTCGTCTACAAGTTGTTGTTTTTTTTTACCATTTTCAATGATCTTGCCGACTTCGTCGTTCCGCTCGGATCTGGCGTTACGTTACGGTGACGGACGGACAGATGCACTGAGGTGTGTGACGTCATAGTACCGCTCGGTGCATGTGTACCCCGACACTCTCTAATTCGTTAGTATAAGACAAAAAGCCCCGATTCCTGGATGTCACGGGTAATCTCGAGAACCACTGGATGGATTTTGATGCGGTTTTCACCATTCTGTAAAGGATATCTCAAGGAAAGATTCTATAGAAAATAATTTATGTACGATCAAAGGAAGCCAAGCCGTAACGATTTCAGTGACAAAGTCGAAAACAAACTTGGCGTTCGTGCGCTTCTTAAGCTTACGCTGGGCAAACCGTTAAAAATGTCAATATACTATGAGCGTAAGAATTGGTCAGCATGAAAAGTTCTACTAAAAAGTCCGCGAGAGCATATCTCTATCTTCAATACATCGCCCACTATAAGTGTTTTTAGACTGGATGGAAGGGGCACGTCCCCGCGTGCTCTGGTGAGCGTGACGTCATTCCCCGCGCTGGACCTTGCTTTGTCCTAGGTTTGCACTTGCCGTTCGCGAGTAATTTGAAATAAGATAAGCAAGATAAGTATTATGCAGATAATTTTCTAACATGTCAAGAGTCTTTGGCTTCGAGCGAAGCGAGAAGCCTCCAGCCTTTCTAGCATTTTTCAGCATTTGTAGCATTTAAAATGATACAAAGTCTAGTCTTTCAGACTGACTGTCACTTTTTCTGAAAACATTCGGTAGGTTTTCAATTTCTTTATTACGTTTTCGCATCCATGTATTGGCAGGCAACTTTCCTTGACTGTTTTGAATTCAGTGTATCTGTGATCCTATCTAAATGAAATGAACGTCGTAAGCCCTCGCTGTGCGCGCTCCTGGATTATGTCGCGTTGCTCTGGATATATATTAAATTACATTGTGCCCGCGCAGATACGAGGCGAGACCGATCGATGACGAGTGTTTTATTTAGAAACATGTGGTAATCCTGTGCTGGGGATTAGCTGGTGTACATACACACATATTACAGCGAGGGTGCGGCTATAACACACAGGGGGTTGGGACGGATCTCAAACAGGGGTGGAAACACAACAGCTCGCTCTGAGTAACAACAATAATAATAATAATAATAATAATAATGCTTTTTGACGAACGCCAAATTACGACATTTTTTTATTTTTTTTATTCATTTATTTTTTATATTTTTAATTAGTCAATTTACCCTCTAGGTTGGCGGTTCCCACGGACTCAGCGAGGGAACTCACGACTACCGCCTCTATGGGCAGTGTCCTGGAGCCTGGAACATCTGGTCGGGATGGATACAACTGGGGTGGTGTAATCAGCACTTCGCCCAGGCGGCCTCACCTGCAAAGCGAATAGGGGCCTCATGAGGGATGGGAAGGAATGGAAGATGGGGATGGATAGGCGAGGAAGAGGGAAGGAGGCGGCCGTGGCCTTACAGTAGGTACTGTCCCCGATAATCCGGATAGTAGGCTGTCAGATATCCGCCCCCTCAATCGGATTGCCAAAAATCAATCGCACCGGCACAGCTACATCAATGAAAATGGCACTGACAGATACTACCGAGATTAGAGCACAGTAGTTAACAAGAAATTATTGTGGAACACACCAAAATATACGGGGGTTCATACTTACCTTTTACCTACCTATTCAATTTAATCTCGGGTCTGGGTTTCCAACTGATCACTTAATAGTATGCCCTCACAATAACCTCCACCACGATATTTAAAATGAACCAAGTCGAAAACGAGAAAATTTAAACTGCACAATAATTTATTTCACATAAAGAGAAAAATAATTTAACAAAATTTAACAACAAAATATACGTGGCAATCAGAAGCCATTGTCAATGCAATCATGTCCTCCTGTAGGACTTGTAGACTTCACATACAAAATTTCAGCTTTCTCTAGCTCAAAAGAACGTAATAATAAAAACAAAGCGCTTTGGAATGGATAAGGGAGCTGGGACGAGACATATAGCATTTGTTTCCTTTTTCATGAACTTCACATTTTATTTATAACCGCAAGGCTGCTATGTAGATGACCTTGGCCTCTAACATTCAGTTATCTGGCCACCTGCGATACACCCTGCACCGTGTCGCATGCTTGCTTCGTCAAATGGACGCACCTGTCCACCCAATGTTAGCATATGCTAGTTACCTCAGAGCCTAGCTCCTTTTCAAAACACTTTAAATGTTCACATCTCAACTCAAATATTATCAAGCAAATCTTTTAAATGCTCCGTTCAAATATCAATGGATTACACTAATAATCCCCAATCTTGTTTAATTGTATAATCCAATTGTTGAACTAGCGTTGTTTAGAGTATAATAACGAAAACGCTTAATGTTTATAACAAAATGTTCATTAATTATTTATAACATTTTAAATTGTTTATAACATTGTCAAACGACAATTGAAAAATTTATACACGCCTCTATTAATCCCGTTCGTTTCAAATTAGTATTAAAGATATTTACACAGTTATTTACATTATTTATATTATTTATATTAGAAATTACATTAAACCACACGTTTATCCGGTTGATAATTACTTAAATCGTGGTGATATAATCGACCAATGAAGGTTAGTTACATTTAAATTTTAGATTCAGGTTTAATAAGATTTAATAATTATTATTTGTGACGGTAACCTCCATTCAAAATCGTTATCTCAAATTATTTAAACACTCTTGTTAATTTTAACAGTAACTTCACATGAATAATTTTCAATGGACCTGAACAATACACTCAGCGGAAAAATACCTCGCTCAAAACGCACAAAATTGCACAAAAATTGGCCCATAATTCATCATATATCTCAATATATATGGCATCAAAATCTTCCACAATACACACAAAAAACCTCCACTTACAAATTCATCAACATTATCAATATTACTGTGGGAACCTCCTTCACTTATTACAGGGCATTATTCATCAGCGACTTTTACACGTCCACTGAACTAACGATTAAACATCCATAGTTCCTCTTTAAAAATTCTTATATTCATCAATTGTATCGAAAACTGTTATTATTTAACCTTCGTGGGTTTCATTCATGAATCGATATGAAGTAAAAATTTGCCAATCACAAATAAATTTAATAGCCAATACGATTAGACACGCCTCCCTGGTCTATCAAAATTGAGATTAATATCATCAAAGTATCGCAGTATAAAAATACTATCTTCAATCAAAGTTCATCTAAACTGCATAAATAATCGAATAGAATACAATTAGACTGTGGACTGCCAACATTATTGTTCCAATCTAGAATTGAGAAAAACTCCTATCAAATGTTCATTACTATAGTGTACTCAATAAATCGTACTCAAAGTTCATATTTCATAAAATTGTCTATAATGCAATGGTATTTCAGAATTGACGATAAATGTCTATGTTGCAATCATGTTCATAAAACGACTAGTATTTCTAGATCGTCGATAAAGTAGTAGATTTTAACGCTCTAAAATCTCGCTTACTGAGCCCAAGGTTGCAGGTTCGAAACCTGGCGCAGTCAGCTGGCATTTGAGGGTGAGCAAATGCGAGGGAGCCGTGTCAGTAGATTTACTGGCACGTTAAAGATCCCCTTCGGGGCAAAATTCCCGGCACCCCGGCGTCTCTAAAAGCCAGTGTAGTTAAAAGGGACGTAAAACCAATAACATTATTATTATTATTATCTTTTTATCATTCTTCTTTCTTGAGGATGACAGAAAATTGGTCAAAGTAATTTACTGAAAAGAATTACTTTAATAAAATGACACGCTGTCTGACTTCAAATTTGCCATAGAAAATCGTTAACTTTACAGTCAAATCGTGACTACAAAAATCTGCAAATTACTGAAAGAATATATAATATCAGTCTCAACTGATCCAAAATTATTTAAATATGCCAATGACATAATAATGTCTCAATAAATCGTAGAAAAAGGCATAAATCAGCAAAGTGTACAGAGTACAGAAATATCAAGCAAGAATATGGGGCAAAATATATGGGACAGAAAATATGGGAAAAATGGTTGCTCAGATATCGCTAAATGGCTCAAATAAATCAAGAAACGTTCACGACCACCTTATCTGTTGATTGAAGTTCTAGAGGAAAATTTCCAAAGAAGACTGCTGTTGGTTCCATTTCACCACCGTAAAGATGTGCTCCGACCTCGAACCTGGAACCTGCGCCCTCGGAGAATAGAACAGCTTCCTCCTCCGGAAATTGCACTGCTCCGTGTAGACGGTAGACATCCTTCTGGCAAAACTCTTCTGTGTGAGCCGGGTCCACCCTGGCCTCTCTTGAAAATTCCCTAGTGTTCTGGTAGAAATTCGCCATGAAGTTTATTGCAATTATTTCCGGAGAAATGTTCATAATTGTGGAGTATGAAGATATTTCCACTGCCATTTGATGTAATTCAGCGATGGATTACGATGCATGAGTGTAGTTGGATGTTCACTACATGCTCGCTTTTGTAGAATGACGATTAACGAAGCTCCATGCTGCTATTTCACTCCATTGATATATGTCCCAATTGCATTAAAGTTTTAGTCTTCCATCTCCACTTCCGTTATAATAATAGTCGAAAGTACTGCCAGATTATATAGTTCCATTGTAGAATGTAGCGTTGTATCACCAAATGTAATCTTCAGTATCACGGTTGCAATACACGTGTCAGCCGTAGCGTAGAATGTGGTATTATAAAAGTGCTTCTCAGGTGTCGAGAAAATCACTTTTGTCTGCAGTCTTAAAATGCGAATATCTTCCAAAATATACTCGTGAAAATGTTCAACTTTCGTACACGCCTCAATATTGTAATGCACAATTGAATTAGCATAAATGCAGTAGCTAACTTTTGATAGATAATCTTGTAGACTCGTTTATGTGTGCGCTCCAACTTCGCCTAGTTTTAGTAACCGTAAAATTGTACTGCTGCACGCTCAGTGCTTGTTCGATGCTGTGGGCTCTACCACACTTGCTAATGACGACTTGCTTCACTGAATAACTCGAAGTCTGACAATGTGAGAATCAGAAAACTGAGCCATGAAAGCCATGAGACATGAGACATGAGAACTTCCTCTCTGCTGGGCAAGGCCTTTTATCAACTTCTTAAGGGGCGTATCCATCCCTACCATAGCTTGTTCCTCCGTCATTGCTAGAAGTTCTAACTTTGGCTATACTTGACGGATTTTCAAATTTCAAAAACTCATAATTAAATTCTTCAAAATTCCAAATCAATGCCATAACTGAAAATAGTTTTCCACAATTCTGCATGCCAAAAGTAATTAAATATGGTAGTTTCAGTAATCTCCGTCTCCCTCCAAGCTATCATTCATTGGTTCGAGCCTCTCCTCCAATAGCGTAACTTCTTCCTCAGCACAATTCCTTGCTTCCCTGCGACTGCGTCGTAAATCTCAGATCCTTCTCGAACAAAATCATGACGTCACCAAGAATCTCAGCTCATCCAGCCTACTTGCATGAAGTCTGCGTCATCCGTGCTTACGTCATGAATATACACGTCACAACTATGACGGCCATAACTTTATTCACATATGCCAATACAACCACCGTGGTCTCAGTATAATTCAATTTACGGGGGCAGTACCATCCCTGCATTTGCCCGAAGACGAAGTGGGAAATCACGGAAAACCACTTCGAGGATGGCTCAGGTGGGAATCGAACCCCCTCTACTCATTTGGACCACCCGAGGCTGAGTAGACCCCGTTCCAGTCCTCATACCACTTTTCAAATTTCGTGGCAGAGCCGGGAATCGAACCCAGGACCTCCGAGGCGGCAGCTAACCATGCTGACCGCTACGCTACTGAGGCGCCTTTTATTTATTTATTTATTTATTTATTTATTTATTTATTTATTTATCGTATGGCTTTTAGTGCCGGGTATGTCCGAGGACATGTTCGGCTCGCCTGAGTCTGTAGCTGCTTCCAGCGGACACCCTTAGAGTGAGCTACAAGTTCCGTTCAATTTCAAGTAGTTCCAACTTTCGCTACCAGATATCAATGATACCTAGTGGTGAACGTTGGAACTTTGATAGAGTGTTCCGACGAAATCTAACCTAACAATTTAGTTGCACACAAGTTTAGTCTGTGGAAGGATCTTTTACATGCCATAAATCTATGACATGAGACCGCCGGCTTTACATCCCCTCCGAAGGAAGGCACACTGAAGGATTTTAACGCTCTTAAAAAATTCGACGACTTCAGCCGGGTTTGAACCCGCTATCTTGGCCACAGCAGTTCAGCATGCTACCAACTACGCCACCGAAGCCGCTTATTACGACATTAAAAACAGTTATTCTTCCAGAAGCAACATATGCCGCTGAAACAATAGTAATCGATGGTCATTCCAAGATCAAGGAACTGGAAAAACAGGAACGAAAAATTCTCCGGAAGATCTACAGAGGAATCAACAGAAACGGCATTTGGATGAAGAGACCTAGTACAGAATTCTATCAAAAGACCAATGCGATAACAGACGAAATTATAAATCGCAGAGTCAAATTTTACACTCACATACACAGCATGGCCACCTCCAGATTGCCAAAGTAACTACTTGGTATCATAACACAGAGTGAATGCGGCACAGAATGGCTTAAAGAGGTACAGAGAGATTTACATGTAATCAATGTAGAAAATTTGGTAGACCGAACTGAGTGCCAGACGAAAATCGCGAATGTTGAGTTTGAACCAAGATCATTACGACAACCTGGGAAAAATTGGACGGATGAGAGGAAGAGGGAGCATTCGGCGGGAATGAAGAGATTTTGGGAGGAGCGGAGGAGACTCACCTCCAAATGACATCATGTTATCAAGTTTAATCGCTCTCCTGTAGGGGAATTTTCGCTTAAATAAATAAATAAATAAATAAATTATTATTATTATGGAATGCAAAGATAATACATTATAACTAAAGCCCTGCAAAGATGCGGATAAGCTTCGGATAAAGCTTGGAGGAAATTTGCGGATAGTTACTGTATTAGAATACAATCCGAAATTGTTTAATATCATTATTAGGGCCCAGATATTTCTGACATATCATATTTTTCCGTTATGTTTCAAATGTAAAATGATGATTTCAGCTAATCTCATTAAAATTATGTCATTAAGCATCACTCCGAACTGAAAGGGGTTAAAATTCTAGCTGTACAGTATAACATAGCACATGACACACGTAGTCTAGGGAAACGATTTTCTCCTCCAATGTCTAAATGTGTTGATTTAATATTTGAGCCCCTGGAATCAAACCCCGCCAAAACAAAATTTGTGGGATAATTAGGAAAACTGTTAACATATGAAAAACATCCTTGGAATATGAACATTTCGTTTATTAATCACTTTGTCATCAAACGATGCATTCCAATTAATTACAGGATTGTAACACAATTCTTAAGATAAATTAGGAGTTAACTGGTTTAGAAAGTGAAATGTACTGTACATATGGACGTTTTTGAAAGTAAGAAAGCAGTTCTAAGAATAAAAACAAGGGAAGAAGGAAAGCATATGAAAGTGGACCATCCAAATTATGTATGAAATGAAAACCAGACCTGAATTATGATTATGCATATATTTAAAATTTAACAAACACTTAACCACACATTACAAAACACAACACAGCTAATTGCAGTATGAAGGAATCCTGGGTAATGCAATTCTATGTGCTGATTGGCTGAAAATGACTTAGTGGATTTTGAAATTAACAATGGCGGAAGTTCAATTAGATCTAGTGGATTTTGGAATTAAACCTTAAATTTTTCCGCCATTTTCATAGGGAAATAGCGTCTTTTGAAGGATAATAATGTCACCATTGATTTGGCCGCGTGCAAGTTCATTTAATACAACTTCATCTCAATTTTCAAGTTCGATCGACTTGGTGGGTTTTGATTCTAGGCGCCCCATTTTATGCTTCTCTACTTAGTATAAAACAAAGTCCACGAGTCTTGGATGTAACGGGTAATCTCGAGAACCACTGGATGGATTTCGATGCGGTTTTCACCATTCTCTAAAGAATTTCTCGAGGAATGTTTCTGTAGAAAATAATTTATTTATGATCAAAGAAAGCCAAACAGTAACGATTTCAGTGAAAAAGTCGAAAAAAGCCCGACGTCCGTGCGCTTTTTAAGCTTACGCTGGGCAAACCGTTATACATATCAGTATACTATGAGTGTAAGAATTATTCAGCATGAAACGTTCTACAAAAAGTCCGCGAGAGCATATCACTATCTTCAATACATCGCCTAGGTGTTTTTACGTTTACATTTCTTCCAACAATCTCCATTCAATTACTGAGGCGACAATTTACGAGCTAGCTGGAGGGGGGAGGGGGAGGGGGGGGGGGGAGGGGGGGGGGGAGCCTATCACCCCAGTTACAACCTAGCTAGTGGGCGGGCCTGGTATATTCCTTCTGAATATACGTTCCCTGGTTTAGTATTTTACACCCATATTGGGTTCTCTTTGATTTCATTTTTTCTTCTGCGCAAACCACTAACACATGGCGTGCCATTTCTGTTGTTTTGCAGCCTCTCATATTCTTTGAAAGTGTGTTTCAGAAGTTCGAGATGTTTTCTCTTAGCCCAGCTATGTACAGGCATCTTTGTGCACCACTCCTCGTGGCCATACTCGGAAGTTACTGCTTCTCGGCCGTTCATGAAGAATTCTCAAAAAGAGTTTAGTGCTTTTCAGTCGGTCTAAACGAATGTATCCAAAAGAATTGGGTCTTGCCCCAATCCGGGAATAAACTGGTCATCCTAGTGTATTTATTAATCTCATGTAATTTATTCCAGGATTAGGGCATAACCCAGCTCCTTTGGGCACATTCGTGTTGACCGACTGAAAAGCACTAAACTCTTGTTTACTAAGGCAACACTGAAAAAATGGCTTCAAACCCCACAACAAGAATTCTCAAGTTCAGTTCATCTACATCAGAGGGCAACTGTCCCGTTTCTACACCTTCATTGGAACTCCACCCTTTTCTTGAGCTCTACCTAAGATGTCAATTATGTATAAGACATTTTGTTATCTCATGTTGGCGATTAATACGTCATTTCCCATTCCACTCCCCTCTCATCCTTGTCATCGCTGACCGTCGCATCTTGCCGTGTGATCCCTGTCAGCTACAAGTCTTCGTAGAGCAAACACGCTCGTTTTTTATAAATCTCTCTCAAGAGTGAACATGTCCGATATTGTGTTCTAGTCGTACTTAAAAGTACAATAAACTGCTCTGCATACATCATGTGAGAAGATAAGTAATTCTTATTTCTTTTAATACGGCTGGGAGCTGTTTCAAACCATCTCATCGCTATTTTATTAAGACTGCCAGTCACTGTTTCAAGATGTACGGAATTTTACCATAGCACTCACTTCCTATATTAACATTTCTGCCGAGGGATGTCAACTCCTAATGGTGTAATTCATGTGCGGGCCAACGTGGGAATATTTTGCAACCTGGTTAAATGTTCTCAATTAAATGTCATGGGATCTCTCCATATATTGTTATACCCTGGGGTTCCTACAGGGTATAACCACCCCCTATCAGTCCCTTTTCACCACCCTTCATCCCCTATTTTAAGCCTAAACCATAAGGAACCAGCAACTACAACCATCTAGCCACTGCAAATTACACTCAGCTTGGCGAGCTAATTACACATACATGGAGCAATCCTTACGACATTTTCACAACATGAAGTCTAAACAGTTAGCACCTACTAAGTAGCACGAGGAATGTGCTGATTTAATTACAAAGTAACAACGATTCCCTTAAATACAGCCCCCATCAGGTCACCGGGCTCTCTCCATCACTTGCTGCCGATCTACGACGAGGTGCTGACTGACGACATAGCAGATTGGGTGAGTGTGTACTTAAGGGTTTTTATCCCGAACATCTCCTTTCTAACACCAAACCTTTTAAACTTGTAATCATCCATCACTGAACTTAATACTTGGCAAGAGTTCAACTAGCGAATCTGCACACCTTTTCACGCTAAAAAGCAATTAAACAGTTTACATTCTTTTAGTTAATTTGGTAGTGTTTCTTGCATCTTTATTTTTACGCCGGTTATCAACCAGCGAATTCCCAATCCACTGCGCCACGGAGACTGGCCCAGTCGAGGCCATTGTATCAGTAACCCAGCAAACAGTCGTCAGCATTAAGCTCCAGGCAGCACTTCCTGATCGTGGCCTGCCTGCACTCTTATCAACTTAGCACTCTCTCACTTACATAACACACACAGATTCACGTTTTGTACTACACTCAAATACATCTTCTAGACGAAGTCACCTCCGACTGAGCTACGAAATCCTAGAAAACGGTGGCTAGGCACTCAATATATGCTGAAGGTGTCGACCAAAACAAAATCCTAACAATTTAGTGGAATTCAGGGAAAATACAAAATCCTAACAATTTGGTGGTCAGGCACCAAAAACAAAATCCTAACAATTTGGTAAAGGTGCCAGGTTGAGTCCTTCGAAAAGGGCTCAGCTCATCCCTCAGGCCAAACCTCAACAACTACCGTAGGTTAGGAAACAAAATCCTAACAATATCTTGTTAAACCCTATTGAATGGGGAACCGAGGGATTCAACTTATGTCAACTGCAATAGCCTAGTTTTGAAATTCAACCTGAAATTGCAATAATCTAGAAATTCCATCTTGAAAGTTCCAGTAACCTCTTCTTTAATTCAAATGTTGTGACGTCATATGAAAAACCGTTCAAAGGGTCAACTCTACGTCTCGCAAGTATCACTGGAAATTGCAATTATTTTAACTACTATAAACTGGCAACACACCCCTTTTCTACAGAACTATACTAATTTTCCCAACACTGACAGTTAAAACAAAAACAATTCATAAACATTCAGTGCTCCGATATCTGTGCGTGTTCAATCGGTTAAATCGGATCGCGTCGCATGTGAAAACAACAAAAATGGCCAGACAATAAATCCCTATATCCCACATCTCCCTTTTTCAGTTACTAACATAGGTTAATTAATATTAGTTTTTTTTCTCTCTCTTTGAGGCATCGTTTGTGGACGCCCTCTTCTACTTTGTAACATAGCATTACGTAATTTCTGCATAAATATAACGTGGTTATATTCCCCTTTTTTAATCATCATCATTATCTTCATTTAATACTTCTGTGCCTAAGATTTAAGATTAATCATTTTAAAAGTGCGTCCGTTTATTTTCATGTTTTAATGGGAAAGCACTCGAGTTAGTGAAATGCTAGTTCACTTAATCCATTGCTGAGTACCAAATATAATAAATCTGACCAGGTTTTAAATAGTTGACTAATTTTACGAGTCTTAAACCTTGAAGCATGATAATCCATAAATACTATTATGTTAAAGCAATTTAAATTGCCTGCGCTGGGTATAAGCTTAGTTTACTTTGGGCACAACAATTGTTTTGCCTTTGTAATTATTCTTAATTATAACCCTTTTTCTACAGGCCACGGGTGCCTCCTGCTGCTAGGTTTATATATTTAATTCTTGCTTCAAGTCTCTAATAACCCATTTTCCGCAATTAATGTGCATCAAATATACTCCCTTTATTTGCAACTTCCTCGTGGCTGCAATTGGTTGATGCGCCACGTGGATTTTGGTGTTTATCACCTTTCGCTTTTTGTACTTTGTTACAATTCTCTTTTTAGCATGCTTCTCGAGCAATACATTCTCGTTTGCTGTGAAAACTATATATTGATCGTTTGAGATCAATAATAATAATAATAATAATAATAATAATAATAATAATAATAATAATAATCAACAAAAAATAGATTGTAAATGAGCAACTTTTTAGCCAGACTCGTTCAAACTATATTCCCTCTAAACCTTCAGTTCTCTTTACATTGTTTTCTATTGTTACCATTATGAAAAAAAATGTTTTACTGGGGTCAGTCTCTTGCTCCTAATCAATTTATTTCGCTCCTGACGCTTTTCTTTAATTCCTCATCTTTCCTTATGATAGTTTTTGGAATTGAATTCCAATTGCTCCAGAGCCTATTGCCCCAGATACAGCCAGCAGGAAACTGTCGAGACGTGTTGAGTTAAGACTTCAGAGAAGGGTGATTGTTTTTGGAGTTTTCCTGGAAGTGCTACTTGGCTTTTCTTTATTAGGCCTGTGAACTCTTCGTTTCGCAAAATACACAGTCAAGTTAAGATTGGACGGAAGGGGAATTTGTGTTTCATGCACTTCGCCATTCTTAAATTACGTCTGACAAGAATTCTTTGCACATGCATCTCCATGATAATATAGTAAATAATGATTTTAACCCATCATGCTGAGACGTAAAATGGATATAGGTCGTAGTTCATTGACATCGAAAAGAAAAAAGCGCTTAGCACGTAATGCATTCATAACTGTTCCCGGGCGAGGCCGAGGCGGGTTGCTAGTACTGTATGAATTAAAAATAGTTTAGTTATGTCAGCAGATTCAGATAACAAACGTGCGGGGGCGGATAACGTTTAGCTTATCCGCGCAGGGCTCTAATTATAACACGGTAATTAAACCAGAAGCCCAATATGCAGCCGAAACATTGTCTATCACAAACCAGGGCCCGCTTGAAATGCTGGAGATAAAAGAATGAAAGAAAGAAAGAAAGAAAGAAAGAAAGAAAGGAAGGAAGGAAGAAAGAAAGGAAGAAAGGAAGAATGAAAGAAAGAAAGAAAGAAAATAAGAAAGAAAGGAAGAAAGGAAGGAAGAAAGAAAGGAAGAAAGAAAGGAAGAATGAAAGAAAGGAAGAATGAAAGAAAAGAGGAAAGGAAGGAAAGAAAGAAAGAAAGAAAGAAAGAAAGAAAGAAAGAAAGGAAGAAAGAAAGGAAGGACGAAAGGAAGAAAGGAAGAAATAAAGAGAGGAAGGAAGGAAAGAAAGAAAGAAAGAAAGAAAGAAAGGAAGAAAGAAAGGAAGAGAGAAAG
Source organism: Meconema thalassinum (assembly GCA_946902985.2). Taxonomy (NCBI): domain Eukaryota; kingdom Metazoa; phylum Arthropoda; class Insecta; order Orthoptera; family Tettigoniidae; genus Meconema; species Meconema thalassinum. Next base: position 108,698,543 of record OX336395.1, on the reverse strand, counting down.
AAAATAAGAAAGAAAGGAAGAAAGGAAGGAAGAAAGGAAGAAAGAAAGGAAGAAAAAAGGAAGAATGAAAGAAAGGAAGAATGAAAGAAAGGAAGGAAGGAAAGAAAGAAAGAAAGAAAGGAAGGAAGAAAGAAAGAAAGAAAGAAAGAAAGGAGGAAAGAAAGGAAGGAAGAAAGGAAGAAAGAAAGGAAGAAAATAAGGAAGGAAGAAAGAAAGAAAGAAAGAAAGAAAGAAAGAAAGAAAGAAAGGTAGGAAGAAAGAAAGGAAGAAATAAAGGAAGAAAGAAAGAAAATAAGAAAGAAAAGAAGAAAGGTAGAAAGAAAGAAAGAAAGGAAGGAAGAAAGAAAGGAAGAAAGAAAGAAAGGAAGAAAATAAGAAAGAAAGAAAGAAAGAAAGGAAGAAAGAAAATAAGAAAGGAAGGAAGAAAGGAAGAAGAAAGGAAGAAAGAAAGGAAGAAAGAAAGAAAGGAAGAAAGAAAGAAAATAAGGAAGAAAGGAAGAAAGAAAGAAAGAAAGGAAGAAAGAAATAAAGAAAGAAGGAAAGAAAGAAAATAAGGAAGAAAGGAAGAAAGAAAGAAAGAAAGAATGAAAGAAACAAAGAAAGAAAGGTAGGAAGAATGAAAGGAAGAAATATATGAAGAAAGAAAGAAAGGAAAGGCGGAAGGAAGGAAGTAAAGAATGAAAGAAAGAAAGAAAGAAAGAAAGAAAGAAAGAAAAGAAGGAAGAAAGAAAGAATGACATTACAAACAATTTAATTCCCAAATTCTGTAACAACAAGTTAATCCACATCAGAAATGAAACCCTTTACCAAAGTACAGAAAAACTCACAGAAATAATCAAAAAAATATCAATTAATTTTTATTTACACAATCCCAAAATGAACTTAAATAAGGATAACCAAAATGATCTTTGAGTACTTCCGTAAGAAAAGAAACAAACCACTTTGATTTAAGGAAACGCAGAAAGACCTAATAGAACACCAAATCACAGAGAATGGATAAAGCAGCCAAAACCGTAACAAGGACGAGAAACAACGGTTCCAAGTCAAAGACAAACCTAAGAGAAAGAAGAAAGGAAAGCAAGATGAGGCAATACTGGGGAAGTGTGGCGCTCTATAGAAGTGTAACTTGGACTGATGGCGCAGCAGAAGAGAGGTGAATTGAAGCGTTTGAAATGTGGTGTTACAGGAGAATGATGAAGATCAGATGGGTAGATAGGGTTACAAACGAAGAGGTATTAAGACGAGTGGGAAAAGAGAGGTGTTTGTGGCGACTGCTAATGAAGAGAAGAGATAGGTTGGTAGGACACTTACTACGGCACCCAGGAATAGAAGGTCCGAGGATTAGAACTGTAGGGGTAGACGAAGGTTAGATGATGATGATGATTATTGTTTTAAGGGGCCTAACATCTAGGTTATCGGTCCTTAATGGTTTGGATGATAGTGAAAGATGAGATGAGAAAGAAAACTATGAGTAATACTAACTACAGAAGAAGAAATAGTAAACAAACAACGGATAGGGCAAATAAAGGACAGGAAGTGAAGAGATGCTCTCAACCCTCGAAGAATGAGGATTGAGGGACTTGAAAGGAAGGAGAGCCATGAAAGGCAGATAGGAAAGGGAAAGAGGAGAGTGCCCGCCCCAAGGTCAGTGGAAAAAGGGACGAACGGACTCAGCTCAGGAATCCCCTTGGATCGCCAACTCCGAAACTCACCAGCCGTGAGCCCTTGAGGGTGTAGCACTATCCAGGGTGCACCAGAAGTGGTGGGGCTATATACACTCTGCTTCCATGAGGGCCTTGAGCAGAAGACAGGAGATAACATGAAAAGAAAAAGAAGGCTGACCCTTCGCAGAAGGAGGGTATCAGAAAAGAGGAGACAAGGGCTAATTAAGGCGGGAAAGGAAGAGACTCCTTAGGCCTCGGATACCCTAATACCGTCGGGGTCGGAAAAAAACAAGAGTTGGCCAACAGAAGTCAACAGGAAAGATGACGGAGAGGAGCCCGTTACAAGTAAGTGAAAGCAATGCCGGACTCACCTGGGGCCCCGTGGTCGCCAACCCATGTCCGACTAGATGTGAGCCCCTGGGGTGCCCAAGGTTGGAATATGTTAAACAGATTGTCTCGGTTGTAGAGATGAAACGATTAACTCAGGGCAGGGAAGCCTGGAGATCTTCATCAAACCAGTGAAAGGACTGAAGACCCAAACACCAACAACATCAGGAATGTATACGTCCATGGAAATATGGCAGTCTCCCCTCTCCTTACCCTTGGCTGCTTCTATAACTGTATCAAAATGTTATGACGACACATCACAGATGCAAGGCCCACCCCTCACTCTTTATATTCCGGTAATTTGATTACGCATTTCGCTCGTTGTGAGCCACTTGCTAGGGGAGACATCAGCCAGGTCATCCGCCCGTACTGCTTCCCCGGCCTTACAACACATTGCTTGGTGGCAACTATTTTGGTTGGTTGGTAGGTTCCTCAGTTTAGGGGCTGCGACAACGTGTTCATGTAGCCCCGTGTACTTTGGGTGTGTGTAGAATCTGTCTGATCACCGGTGTTAATTGTGATGGCTGTTTCAGTGTGTGTATCTGTTTTATCATATTAAATGATCTTGTAGACTTCGTCGTTACGCTGAGGTCTGGAGTTACGTTACGGTGACGGGACGAAATATACCCAGATGCACTGAGGTGTGTGACGTCATATAACCGCTAGGTGCATGTGTTCCCCGACAATCTCTACTTCGTTAGTATAAAACAAAAATCCCCGATTCTTGGATGTCACGGGTAATCTCGAGAACCACTGGATGGATTTTGATGCGGTTTTCACCATTCTGTAAAGGATATCTCAAGGAAAGTTTCTGTAGAAAATACTTTATGTATGATCAAAGGAAGCCAAGCAGTAACGATTTCAGTAAAAAAGTCGAAAACAAACTTGGCGTCCGTGCGCTTCTTAAGCTTACGCTGGGCAAACCGTTAAAAATAGCAATATACTATGAGCGTAAGAATTGGTCAGCATGAAAAGTTCTACAAATAAAGTCCGGGAGAGCATATCTCTATCTTCAATACATCGCCCAATATAAGTGTTTTTAGACTGGATGGGAGGGGCACGTCCCCGCGCGCTCTGATGAGCATGATGTCATCCCGCGCGCTTTACCTTGCTTTGCCCTTGGTTTGCACTTGCTGTTCCCGAGTAATTTGAAACAAGATAAGCAAGATAATTATTATGCTGATAATTTTCTAACATGTCATGAGTCTTTGGCTTCGAGCGAAGTGAGATGCCTCCGGCCTTTCTAGCATTTTTCAGCATTTAGAATGATACAAAGTCTAGTCTTTCAGACTGACAGTCACTTTTTAATTCAAATAAGACTTCAGACATTGAATTATTTCAAGTAGTTCCTACTTGTGCCGCCAAACACCACGGTCAACGGCCAACTAGTTCAGAACTTAGTTACCAGATGCCACCGCAGTCGGTTCTTGACGACGAACGTAGGAGCCTAAGAGCGTTAGTCAAATGTTTAACCTATATAATTTAGCTTCACACAGATGTAATTAGTGGAAGGTTCTTTAACATGCCACAAATCTATGACATGGGACCGCCGGCTTTAATTCCCCTCCGAAGGAAGGCATACTGAGGGATTTTTTATCGTTCTTAAAAAATCCAACGTCTTCGGCCGGGATTCATCCACTTAAATGATTGTAAGATTCACAGACCTTCGTTGTCATGGGCGTCCACTGGGGGGACAAGAAGGGACCGTGCCCCCCTCCTCTGGTATCCCGTGACTATTTCGATTGCTCATTGTCACACCAGTTAATTTCATAAATTGAAGTCACTGATAGTTAACTGATTTACATGTGAGGAAAATTCCACATTTTTATTTAACTGAGTAATTTGGGATTACTTAAAAATAATACCAGTTGTTTAGAAAAACGACGATCAGGATTATAAAGATGGTATATTGTCTTTCACGGCCAGTGAATTAAAACTCAGCAATGTTTCTAGGTTTGTTCCGTGTCTTGTGTGGGGTTTAATAAAAAGGCAGGTAGCGCGCAGTTCGCTACTCCTGTGGGGATCCAAGCAGGGACACCGAGAACCCACTGATGAGCCAGCTTGGTGTCCAAGGCAAAACCCCACTCAAGACATGGCACAAACCTAGAAGAATTGCTGAGTTTGAACATGATTAACATAACCATTTAAATGAACTGCTTGTTATTTATTTTTGTCGATACATGGTGATACAACTACTTTTTAACTGTTCTTAAGAAATGAACATTACGATGATGATTTACAAGAGCGAACTTCTATGGACAAAAACTCGGAACTAAAAAGAGAACGGTTTCAGAGTAGCCAAATAATGAATATCACGAAGCAAGTAAGAAATGAAACGAAAAATGCAGAAGGTAGGGGGGGGGGGGCGAGGGGGAGGGGGAGAGGGGTATATCTCATCATCACCAGGTGGCAGGTACGTAATGATATGAAGAATATTACTGGCCCCTCCCCAGTGGAAAGAATTCTGCCTGCACCCATGTTCATTGCGGAAGCCGTACGATACCGTTGGCACTTCCCAACCTGTGATTAGAGCTACCAAAGTGCGTCCTTCATCTTATGAATCAGATCCAAGTCACAGAAACCTAAATCAGGAGAGTATGGTGGCTGGTAGAACACTTCCCACTCCAAAGGATTGAACAATTCAGACACAGCTCTAAAACTGTCGACCGCTAGCTAAAAAATTGAAATTTCGAACAACCTTTAGTAACTCAAAATACCTTAAGTCCCAGACTACGAGTTCGTACTAACTTTCAATTGTTGATGCTGATTCATTTAGGGTGTTCAGATAACCTGTGTCGTTGTCATGGCTGTAGTGGCGAGTGGATTTCATATGATATTTGAATTGCAGCCAATGGCCATTGTTGTTTCTTTGGTGTGTTTTAAAGCAATATTCACCGAGTTGTCTTCTGGCATCTTCTATGTGGAGGAAGACGTTACCATAAAATATACAAATGCGGGTAGATAGAGCTTGGGGACTGTTGAACGTCCCTCGTCCTGGCTAGGGTTGTGGGCACGGAATTGATGAACGTCCCTCGTACACAGGGGTTGCACCGCACTTGTACTTCTCCTCATTAACCAAAGCAAACAAGAGAGGGCGCACGTGCGTAGCTCAAGAGGGGGAGGGGAGGGCATTTTTTATGCATGAACATCACGGAAATAACGAGATGAACTCAGGGCGAGCTGCCGCCCTCCCTACCGGGGCGTCTAGACGCCGTAGAAACACAGGTTGGGACCATCTCGTGGTGTATTCTTGGCTATCAGCCTTGAGGTCCGTAATCGATACTCGGCTCTGGCAAGAAAATTCATTTTGGTCTGAAGGCTGGAACGGGGTACTGAAGGGGGCTTGATTTCCTCAAGAGACTCCAGGCAAATGCTGAGATGGTTCCTAATACAAGGCCATGGCCGTTTATTTTTCAGTCCTAGCCTCCATTCACAGCCGCCGCGGCGCTATCATTCCATTAATTGGAATATTCGCCAATTTGAAATTTAAATATATTTTTTGAATGTTCGAACAAAGTGAACGTCCGAATACGTCTGTTCTTCGAATCATTCGAACAATCAAAGTACTCGAGTATTTCGAACAGTTCATTAATAAAATAAATGGAATAGTTCAAATATCTCAATTAGGCTACTTCCAGAAAATTAGAGCAATTTGTGTAGAGAAATGTGTCCAGTGGGCAAGTTGTTATAAGAAGATGGGAGTTCACTCATTCCTCATTCAGATCCTTATAAATGTCACCACTTGCTATCTTTTTCTTTCTTTCTTTCTTTCTTTCTTTCTTTCTTCCTTCCTTTCTTTTTCTCTCCTTTTCATCCTTTCTATCATTTTTCTCTTTTTTCTTTTCTTCTCTCTTTCTTTCTCTTCCTCCTTCTTTCCTTCATTCGTACATTGTTTCTATCTATTTTTCTTTCTTTCTTTCTTTCTTTCTTGTTCTTTATTTTTCTATCTTTTTTCTTTCTCATTTCTTTTATCTTTCTATCTTGTTCTTTATCTTTCTATCTTTCATTCTTGCTTTCTTTCTTTTTTCTTGTTCATTAATTTTCTAACTTTCTTCTTTCTTGTTTCCTTCTTCTTTCATTCTTGTTGTTTATCTTTCTATCTTTCTTTCTTTCTTTCTTTCTTTCTTTCTTTCTTCTTTCTTTCTTTCTTATTTGTTGTTCTTTTTCTTTCTAACTTTCTTTCTTTCTTTCTTTCTTTCTTTCTTTTTTCTTTCTTTCGTGTTCTTTGTTTTTCTCTCTTTCTTTCTTTCTTATTTCTTGTTCTTTTTCTTTCTAACTTTCTTTCTTTTTTCTTTCTATCGTGTTCTTTATTTTTCTCTCTTTCTATCTTCCTTTCTTTCTTTTTTCTTCTTTCTTTCTTTTTCTTTATCTATCCATCTTTCTATCATTCTCTTTCTTTCTTTCTTTCTTTCTTCTTTCTTATTCTTTTTCTTTCTATCTTTCTTTCTTTCCTTCTTTCTTATTTGTTGTTCTTTTTCTTTCTAACTTTCTTTCTTTCTTTTTTCTTTCTTTCGTGTTCTTTATTTTTCTCTCTTTCTATCTTTCTTTCTTTCTTTCTTTCTCTCTCTCTTTCTATCTTTCTTTCTTTCAGATTTCTTTCTTTTTTTTCTTCTTTCTTTCTTTCTTTCTTTCTTTCTTGTTCCTTATCTTTCTATCATCTTTCTTTCTATCATTCTCTTTCTTTCTTTCTTTCTTTCTTTCTTCTTTCTTTCTATCCTTCTTTCTTCCTTTCTTTATTTCTTTGTTTCCTTCGATCTTTCTTTCCTTCTATATATCTATCATTCTTTCTTTCTTTCTTTCTTTCTTGTTCTTTAATTTTTCTATCTATCTTTCTTTCTTTCTATCTTTCTTCCTTTCTTTCTCTTTCTTTCTTTCTTTCTTTCTTTCTTTCTTTCTTTCTTTGGGGTAGATGACCTCGTAGTTCTGCTCTTTAAAACCTCATTAACTCACATTTTTATGCTTTCTTTTCTCTTTGTTCCTATGTTTATTGTTTGTCGAATCGTTGGATTATTGACTGAATATTTCAAAATTCTGATAAGTTGGAAATCCGAATATATTGAATAGTCGGACTTTTCGTAAGTTCGAATCAAATATTCGCATTGGAACTTATTTGAACAATTCTAATTATTGTTAATATACAAGCTGACATTGTGCAGGTGATGCAGCACGCCGGCCTAGCGGCAGGACCTTATGTCTGTCTCTCTCGCTCACTGCCTTCGCTGTGTTGTGGTTGATCGGTCGAACGTCAAACAGTATTCAGTATATTGTACAGGGTCATTATCTATGTGCGCGCGAGTCAACACGGCAAGCTAAGCCGGCTGTGACTGGCGCAGATCGCGGGCGCGCGTACGTGGTTCAACCGGTTGTACTTTCACACTTTTACCAAAGATGTTCAATAATGTGTACTTACAGTGCTCAGAGGCGATGCTGAAAATGTCCCCCCTACCTTGTAACACACACCTGACATATTCTGATGAAAGAATGTCTGTCAACTCTTTTATTATTTACGGAGCCTGTTTCCTTGAATCGATTAGCGAGCCTCCTAATTGTATTGGCATTAGGCACATGTCTTCCAGAAAACTTGATTCAAAATTTTCGTCTCGTTTCAGAACAAGACTTTCTGCTTTTCATATACGAATTATGGATATACACACGTTCGCGCAATGTGAATTGGTGTCTAGGCGTCACCAACAATCACAGTAATCACAATACTCACTAAACGTGCAACACTAACGTCTAAGCTTTGCAAATACACGTCCATATGAATGACAAAACACGTGTGAAAGAAAGATATGAGTCAGCGGAGCGCACCACCACCGGCTGAACCGCGTACGCGCGCACGCGATTTGCGCCACTCACAGCCGGCTTAGCTTGCCGTGTTTACTCGCGCGCACTTAGATAATGACCCTGTAAATGTCAAAACAAATTGAAACAAAACGAAAACAATAATGCGCCCCAAAAATAATCAACAGAAACAACTAACTTACTTAGTTTATAGGTCAATTTAAGTTTAATAATTGTTTAGGATTGAACACTTTTAATAAATTGTTGTAATATATCCATACGATAAATCATAATAACTGGCATTAGTGGTACATAAACTTCATCTTTGATAAACCCCCAACGAAGTCACACGGGGGTCAGATCAGGTGATTGGAGAGGCCAGTGCATAAGCGACCCGTCCATTCTAACGTTCAGGAAGTTGCCTCTGTTATTCGCTCAACAGTTTTGTCGGAGGCAGACGGGTGACTGGTGCATTGTTTCTTACAAATACATCCTGTGGTTACAAATTTCGAATACCATGCACGTATAGACAAGTGTTATTGTTTGGAGACACCATGAGAAATCGTGTGCGGAAATGTCCTTGAACAGTGATTATAGACTTAGTTCTGTGAAATTCAAGAACACATTAAGCAAGCTCCTCGCCTGTCACCGCCATCTCACATACTGACACGTCACCGCTAAGCCGCCGAGCAGATAACACCGCCTAGCGGCCGGACGGTATAATCTCCGTTCGTTGGGGTGAGAAATGCACCACCGCGCTATGAGTGGCCAAACTTATAAGCTCGTGAATGTTACCATGACCGAGGTGGGGCGATGAACAGGTAAATTCTGAAAATAAACATGAATCAATGAGGGATTTCCAGACATCCGAGGAACATGAAACAGAGTTCAAGTGAAGCTGATACTCACAAGATCGCTGTAAGAGTCTAAAATATTCTAAATGTTTCGAGGAGACCGAATTAGAGGGATTTGAAATGGTAGCTTAGGAGAAGAATGGTGGAAGCAAGCAGTTTTTCAACCGTAGATTAACGCGATGACCTATAGTTTGTGTGAACTCTAACGTTCCCTGAATGCCCAAATTAACTTTTATCATAACCCCGAGGAAGTGCTGGCGAAAATATCCGAGATATTAAGGAGGTAATGTCGTGGTGTTTTAATAAGGCAATGAAAATAGATCCCCCATGGGGAGCCATAAGTGAATATGACTAGCATATAAAGTTCAAATTTTGAAGCTGTGATTGAACAATTTCTTAAAATGTTCAGGTTAAGAATTCACATAAGATCCACTCGCATGGAAATTATAAAACTCGCTTACGCTCGTTTTATAAACATACTCGTGTCTTAATTATTGCCTTTATAGGCTCGTTGCATACGACTGTTTATGTTCGATGATAATTACAACTTTATTATATACTAGCAGTAGTGCCCGGCTTCGCCCGGTGGAAAGATGATAATATTTCAGTCTCCTTAACACTCAGCGTCATAAATTATATTTATTTATGTATTCATTTCTTACATTATCAAACCCAGTGACAATGTTTATACTTAAGTCACTATGGGAAGGCTCTGTAAAATAATGATCATTCTCGTGATATTTGTCTTCAGTCCGAGTCGAGATATGTCGTTAGCGGTCCCAGAATTCGTGACATCTCAGTCGTAGAAGACTTTATGTGGTGGTGATTAGAAATATAATGGACTTAAAATCTAGGTCATTTACCCCAAATGACGTTGAGGGCGTAACATCTAGGTAATTTGCCCTACTGATCAGGATGATATTGAAAATTACTACATAACTGACATATGAAACTTAGAAAATAATAGAAAAAGTTATTTTTAGGACTCACATTTCGGGAAAGACTTGATTATTTTTTGCCAAAGAACTCCCACTTAGATCGCTATCTGGTTAAAAGTTTCGTCTTGTTAAGGTTTAAACTGTACGATAAATGTCTGAAGCAATTCCTCAAAGAGAAGCTTCCAGATTTCGCAGTCGATATATCGTTAACGTTCCTGAGCATCCAGTTGTCTTTTCTTCTGACGCAAAACATCTTCTACATAGTGATGATGAGCATACTGTAGAAGCGACTACTGGCACATGTAACTTATCAACGAATGGGAATAATTGATACTTTAAAGGAATGAGAGGTCATTTGCCCTATTGATGAGGATCACAATGAAGACTACTACTACTACTACTGAACGGGTATATCAAACTTACAAACTAATGGAAATACGTATTTTTAAAATCACAGGCTAGGTAGACTCTGGTGTTGCTTAGTAGTATAATGGACGTAACATCTAGGTCATTTGCCCCTTTGATGAGGATGATAATGAAGACGACTACTACTGAACGGGTATATCAAACTTACAAACTAATGGAAATACATATTTTTAAAATCACAGGCTAGGTAGACTCTGGTGTTGCTTAGTAGTATAATGGACGTAACATCTAGGTCATTTGGCCCTTTGATGAGGATGATAATGAAGACGATTACTACTGAACGGGTATATCAAACTTACAAACTAAAGGAAATACACATTTTTAAAATCACGGGCTAGGTAGACTCTGGTGTTGCTTAGTAGTATAATGGACGTAACATCTAGGTCATTTGCCCCTTTGATGAGGATGATAATGAAGACGACGACTACTACTGAACGGATATATCAAACTCACAAACTAATGGAAATACACATTTTAAAAATCACAGGCGATGAAGACTGTGGTGTTACTTAGTAGTATAATGGACGTAACATCTAGGTCATTTGCCCTTTTGATGAGGATGGTAATGAAAACTACTGTTGAATTGACACGACAAACTTACAAACTACCGTGATAGAAAGAAATATTTCAAAATTCACAGGCGATGAAGACTTATTGTATGTGGTGATTAGTGGTATAAAGGGTGTAACATCTAGGTCATTTGCCCTTATGATAATAATAAGGTAATGAAAAATGACTACTAAACGAACATGGTGTAATTTTAAATCTGATATAGGTAATTCAGATTACTACCTTCAATGTCTTCGAAAGTCTGAACGTTATATTCTGGCTTAGGCCTATACTCGATGCGTGTAGTGAAAGAGCTTATCGAGTACTGCTCGGGTCCAAGCTGCACGTAGCTGAGAATATCGCAGATGATGACGATATATGATGACAGACGTTCGGGGGGGTTCCCGGTCCTATTCACATTGACCGGTATATCACTCATTCTTTCGTAACACTACAGCGGTTTGAGCAAAGACCCTGTATGAACATCAGCATAGTCAGCCATAACAGGTAACACGGCGGGGTCTGGATATTTTTCTCATGTCACCTCGCGATGAAAGAGCAAGCTATTCTCACCCCTGCCCCCTCTTCCCCCCTCCACCCACGAGGGTCACAACTTGTGGGACGTGGGTTTGCGACCACGGGACCCCAGCTGAGTCCGGAATTGCTTCTACTTACTGGAGCCGGGCACCTTTCAGTTCTCTTTCCTGTCAGCCTCCCTTGGTCAAACTCTTGTTCTCTTCCGACCCCGATGGTATCAGGTTATCCGAGGCCTAGCGACTCTTTCACTTTCCCGCCTTAATTGGCCCTTGTCTAATCATTCCTGATAGCCTCATTCTTTTCTTAATATCTCATATCTTCTGCTCAAGACCCTCAAGGAGGCAGGGTGTGTGTAGCCCTGGTACACCCTGGATAGTGCTACATCCTCAAGGGCTCATGGCTGGTGAGTTCAGGAGCTGGCAACCCTGAAGGTTTCCTGAGCGGGTCCGGTTTTACCCCTTTTTTCCATTGCCTTTGGGACGGACCCTGTCCACTTTCCGGGAATGGAGTGGTCTGTCCGCAATTTCAAGCAGACAGTGTTACTCGCAGGGTACCAAACGGTAAGTATACAAATTTTGGTTCTGATCGGTGAAACGGTGTAGATTTGGACCAAAGGGCCTAAATGCTGAGATTGGGTTGGACTGTCCGAAATTTCAAGTGGACAGGGTTACCCGCAGGGTTGCAAAGGGTAAGTATACACATTTTGGTTCTGATCGGTAAAACGGCGTAGATTTGGACCAAAGGGCCTAAATGCAGAGATTGGGTTGGTCTGTCCGAAATTTCAAGTGGACAGGGTTACCCGCAGGGTTACCCGCAGGGTTACCCGCAGGGTTGCAAAGGGTAAGTATACAAATTTTGGTTGAGATCGGTGAAACGGTGTAGATTTGGGACAAAGGGCCTAAATGCAGGGAATGGGGTGGTCTGTCGGAAATTTCAAGTGGACAGGGTTACCCGCAGGGATCCGAAGGGTAAGTGTACAAATTTTGGTTCAGATCGGTGAAACGGTGTGGATTTGTATACATAACAGACAGACAGACAGACAGACAGACAAACATTGAGCTTTATATATATAGATTTTAACATAAATATTCATAAATATCTGTGGGTTTCAGTTACTTCAGTTAGTGAACAGGGCGCACTGGCTTTGCTGACTGAACAGAGCGCATGCGGGGTCAAGGCACTCCGAAAGCAGAGACCATTCACTTTGCTTGCCAACAAAGAACACCTATTGTTTACAGCCTGCCGTCCAGCTCTATAGCATTGACTAATATTGTCACCGAAGTCGTTTGAAAGCAATGCGCTGTGTAGAAATTGGATATTTAGGATATTGGGATATTAAGGTACAGTGCGATTTCTTGTCTCACATTCGCCAGTGTATTTACGCGAACATATGGACGGCCACTTTCCATGTTGGTAATTTGTATAGACATGCTGGATTTTGAGCGCATGCGCAAAGGTAACCTTACCTAATTAGTCACACAACTGTTTCTAGCGCTCTGATTGGTGGGAGAAACTGTTTCATAATGAAAAATAGTGTTATAATGAGCCTCATTATGATACAGTTTTCAGACATATAATGATTACATTTCGACATCGTCGAACATAAAAGATTGTATGTCATGGCAACAGAGTTGAAAGTTTAAAACATCATTAAGATGTATAGAATACTCCCTCTAGGAGAAACCTTCTAGCAGGTCCGTACCACAAACGAAGAATGACAGAGTGAACATCGAGTGAGTTGCCGAGGAGCAGTTGAGGGGAGTGTGACGGTGTATAATAGACAAAAATGAAAATAGATATAAATTAATGCAACACTTCCAGGTATCGTAGAAACTTAAAACTAGGTACCAGAGAAGCTGATGTCCCCATGATCCCTAGAAAAATCAAAATATCTAAAAGTTTTGCTAGGGGGCCGAGCTGATGAACTTTAAAATTGGGTTTCAGAAGCAGTTTGGCCTAAGAAAGCCTACGCAAGCGTATTTTCATCCATGGGTTAACTTGTTTTCCAAAGCGATGACAGTAGGGGGGGGGGGGGGCAGTGGGTGTTCTAGAAGATAGCCTACTTTCCTGGTGACGTCACAAGATGGCGGCCAAGATGGCGGCCATGACATCACAAGATGGCGGCCATGACGTCACATGATGGCAGCTATGACGTCACACTTAGTACACCTAACCTAATGTAACATATCATAACCTAACCTAACCCCATGTGTTGGCTTTGTGTTGGCTTATGTGCTGGCTTTTGTATTGGCTTTTGTGTTGGCTTTTGTATTGACTTTTGTGTTGGCTTTTGTGTTGGTTTATATACCGGCTTTTGAGTTGGCTTGCATATCGGCTTTTGTGTTGGCTTATACATAAGCCACCCACATAGCCATACTTTTCAAGACCAATACAAAAGCCAACACAAAAGCCAATACAAAAGCCAACACATAAGCCAACACATGGGGGTAGGTTAGGTTATGATATGTTACATTCGGTTAGGTGAACTAAGTGTGACGTAATAGCCGCCATCATGTGACGTCATGGCCGCCATCTTGTGACGTCATGGCCACCATCTTGGCCGCCATCTTGTGACGTCACCAGGAAAGTAGGCTATCATCTAGATCATCCACTGTCCCCCTACTGATGACTTATAATTTTTGTGAGCTCAAACATTTGCTGAAAGTCCAAACACCCATTTAACATCAACAAACCTAGTTAGAGATAGGCTAATTTAATCCCAAATGCACAATTTAAACTTACTGCTTGCGATTCACCGTCATATCCACCGTGTCTTCAAATCAATTTTGTGAGTTCGTGAAAGGAAACTATGTAGAATATTACATTGTTCTGTGTGTTAGAATGTCTATTATTGCAACCAACAATACTACACAAATTTTTGACTTCTCTACTGTATAAGATAATAGAATTAAGGCTTGCACGGTTTCGATGTACATCAATACTCCGTTGATCGCGGCATGTAACAGCTTCTCGGAACGTCCGCTTACAACAGCACTTCAATATACGCACGGAACCTATACTAAGCCTTCCCATCCCTTCCCTTCCGACAAAACTTGACGAGTTTCTCTTGGTATATGTGGCAATGCTGTAAGCTATTATAGGGCAGGATATTCTTACAGGTATATTATTTGTATTTATCTAAACTAATTTCAAATATTTTAGACTAATTTTGATTTTGTTTTCATTTGTTTTCTTTTATATTTTAATGTTCATATTTATTATTATTATTACCTTAAAATTAGGATTATAAAATTATTATAATTTTAATTTTTGTGAGGTTTGAAGTCATTTTTTCAGTGTTGCCTTAGTAAACAAGAGTTTAGTGCTTTTCATTCGCATGTAATTTATTTCAGGATTAGGGCATAACCCAGCTCTTTTGGGTACACTCGTGTTGACCGACTGAAAAGCACTAAACTCTTGTTTTAATTTTATAAGCTTATTTATTTCTATTGTGTGCATAAATCTAGAAATCATTTGGGAAGACTGATGGAATGATTATTTTGATTTTTATAAGCTTATTTATTTTATGTTCGACCCTGACTATTATCTGTCAGAAAACTGTGCTATAATAGGCTCATTATAACACTATTTTTCATTATGAACAGTTTCTCCCACCAATCAGAGCTCAAGAAACAGTTGTTTGACCAATTAGATAATTAGATGCGCTGAGTTCCACGGCCTTCTAATGTAAATCACACTGCCTGGCCTAGTGTCATAGTAGAGTAATCGAGGTGGCCATGGTCAAATACAAGGTATACTGTGAGTCTCATGCGCTCTGTTCAGTACATAAAACTGGCAAAATCTCGACAGATATTTATGAATATTTTTGTTCGAACATAAATAGTTATAATAATTATCGTCGAACATAAACAGTCGTATGCAACTCGCCTATAATGGTAATTATGACACTCGTATGGTAATTATAAAACTCGCATACGCTCGTATTATAAACAAGTGTTTTAATTATTGCCGTTATAGGCTCGTTGCATAATGTACTATTTATTGTGTGCATAAATCGAGATATCATGTGGGAAGACTGATGGAATGATTATTTTGATTTTTGTAAACTTATTTATTTTTAATTTTACAAGTACATTTGTTTCTAATTAAAATTTTCATTATCATATTTTATTATTTATTTTTTCAATTTTAATTGTTTTTCTTAAAAACAAGTATCATGCATTTTAGCCCGAGGAGAAAATATCATATTTGGTTTTCAGATATATTAACACTTCCAAAACAAAATTCGTTGATGTATGGCTGAAAGATTCAACCATCTGCATCTTTGATAATATCATTTGTCCACATAATAGGTGGTTTATTTAGAGACTAAAGGGTTAATAAATGCACAGTACATGAAATCATTTAAATCATTGGTGCTTACCCTGTATATTCCTATTAATTAGTCTAAATAAGTCATCATGTTAGTTCTTTATAGCAACACCGCTGAAGAATGCCATTCTAATTTTTAAATTGAGATTCATTGTGCCCAACTAAGGAACGTCTGTCTGTCTGTCTGTCATTCTATCTGTCTGTCGGTCTGGCTGTGTTTGTGTGTGTTCCCTATCAACTCTTAAACGGCTGCAGCATTCGAATGCAAATTTGGTATGAGTAAAGATCTATACCTGAATATTTCAAGCCCATATTTGACAATTATGTCGTGCTACCATCTGCTGAAAACCCGCAATTGAAATTTGAGCACCATGTTGGATATCTTGGAAGGTATCCATGGGAGCTATTTAAAAATTGGCACACGTATAGATAATAATATTTCAGTTTAATTTCCAGGAGGCCATGCATGGCAGTGTTTCCAAAATGATTCTAAGCCTGCTGATAGGTCCAATTATTAAATGCATATAACTTCTATACTATCAATTGGATTTCAACCAAATTTTGTATGTAATATGTGTACATAAACAGATATGACTGAGCTTATTCTTAAGAGCCACCAGGGCTGCCTACTGTCTATGCAAGCCGACAGCTTCAAACTATGCCCACGTATAGTACCTGATATTCTAGATTAATATGGAGTAACTTATGTACGTCAGTGCTACCAACATGATTCTAAGCCTGCCGATAAGAACAATTTTAATTACATGTAACTTCTATACTATCAATTGGATTTCAACCAAATTTCGTATGTGCTATGTATACCATAACAGATATAACTAAGCTTATTCTTAAGAGCAACCAGGGCTACCAACTGTTAATAAATGCTGTCTCTATTTTTTTTACCCAAATATTAATATATCAGAAAGTATGTAAGCCAACAGCTTTAAAATTTGCACACGTATAGTACCCATCATTCTAGATTAATTAGGAGAAACTAATATACGTCAGTACTGCCAACATGACTCTAAGCCTGCTGATAGGTCCAATTTTAAAATACTTGTAACTTCTATACTGACAAATGGATTTCATCCAAAATTGGCACAACAAGAGTACATAATATTTCGGATTACTTCTGACCAACGCATGCGTGACATTGTTGCCAACATGATTTTACGCGTGCTGGTAGATCTAATGTCTAACTGCATGTAACGTCCATGTTATCCACTGGACTTCAACTAAATATTGTATTCTGTACCCTAAGAGATGGAACTGCCAACCGGGGCTGCCAACTGTAGTGCTCTATTAGGCTACATGTATATTTCGAGCTAATTAGAAATTTTGATAGGCCTATTACCAAATTAATTTCGCTATTTTTCTAGATAGGTCTATATAGATTGGCATGAATCTTAAATTTTAAGAAAAGTAGGCTCTTTAGTTCGTCACGGAACTTCTTGTTTTATTTAACTTGATAATTTCATGCGATTTCTTTTTCATCTAAATTTCAATTTCACACTTTGGTCCTAAGATTTTCCAGAGGATTTTCCTTTCTTGCTTTTCGATCATTTTTATTCGAGATTTGCCACCAATTATACTGTAATAGTTTCAGATGCTTATAGAGCTTCTGTTATAACGACTATGTTATAATGTCTAAATTTTGCCTTTGTTGATATAGTTCTTGTATTGTATCTGTTCCAAGTAATTTTGTATGCTCTTTGTAGTTCTTTCTCTGTTAGTTTGCTGATTTAACCCTGCTGATTCAATAATTTCACCTAAATATTTAAATTTGTCTGCTTGAGCGATATTGCCATAGTTGGTGATTAATGGTTGATTGTTGAAACCTACCATTCTAATAATTAATTAAATTATTATTTACTAAGGCATAATACAATTATTAATTACTAGCTGAAGTACCCGTTCTTCACTACGGGTCATAAATAAATTACAATGTGAAGGTGACTGTTATAACAGGGGATAGGCGAGGTGCGAGGTGCTGCGCGGAGGGAGATTAATGATGGAACTTTTTGTCCAACTACACTGCTCGGCGTTGACCGTGTTTTAAAGCTCAAATTTAGGATATTCTCACTTACCGTTGGAGATACACAAAAGGTGATAAGGACCTTTCGGATAGAAAATTAAATTTTAAACCTCGTACATTCCATCAAAAGTTTACTATTTCTTAGCGTTCTCTTTTTATTTGATATGGAAATATGAAAGTTTGAAACCAAAGTGTGTAGTGACGTCACTATAATGGTCACTATCTTGAAATAGTGTAAAGTATCGAAATCAGAAGTAGCCCATATGTTAACCAGGTAAATCAGCTACTGCCATGTTTAATTTCATGTAAATTGGACTAGTGGTTATTGCGTGATTGAGTAATACACAGACACACAGTCACAGACCATCTCATTTTTATATATTATTATACATTAGTACAGATTAATTGGGATTTGGGATTCATTTAAAGACAGACACGTACCAAATTTGGAGGCATTTTGCTAAAAAACGCCTGTATGAGAACTTCGTCTGTGGCGTAGACTTGGCAACAGTGCGCCCCATGAAGTAGAGATGAACCACAGTTGCCATGGCGCACCTAATGAAGCCGTTGGGTAGTTCTCAGTCCGTGTGCAAGAATTGTGGTTTTCTCTGCAAACATACTGGCCTAGATGCTGGCTCAAAGCCTGAATATTGATCCAGCGACAGACCGCAGCTGTATACGTTTTATCGTCGTGTTTATCGCCACGATTACCGTGCGACATAAAAACAAGATTAAGTCACAATGTCTCGGGGGACATTACTCGTGACATCAGACCAGACCGTGCCTGGCCGGGAAATATCAAGACGAAACCAAGAAGCGACATGTGTCGTACATTACAGACGTGCTGTCCTTATTCTTCTCCTTGGGAAGACAGGGCCAGTGTATTCCCACTCCAGCCTTGTCTACAGAACGGAGCTTCGCAAAGGCCGTGTGACGGCCGGGGAACTGGACCTAACAGCAGGCTTAGAATCGTGTTGTCAGTACACCAAACTAAGGTAGAATGTCAGATACTATACGTGTTCAAAGTTTAGAGCTGTTGGCTTTCATACTTTTTGATATATTGATATTGGGGTTGAAACATAGAGAGAGCATTTATCAACAGTTGGCAGCCCTGGTTGATCTTTAGAATACGCACAGTCATATCTGCTGTAATACACATAGTACATAAGACATTTGGTTGAAATCCAATAGATAGTATAGAAGTTACAAGCATTTAGAAATTGGACTTATCGGCAGGCTTAGAATCATGTTGGCAACACTGGCATGTATAGACTTCTGAAAATTAATCTGGAATGTTATTATTTTTATGTGTGCCAATTCTGGAATAGTTCACATGCATAACTTCTGCGATATCCAACACAGAGCTCAAATTCCAATGGCGATTTTTCAGCAGTTGGTAGCACTGACGTCAATTTCAAATATGGTCGTGAGATATTCAGGTATAGATCTTTACTCTTTCCAAATTTGGTTTTGATAGCTCCAGCCGTTTAGGAGTTGATAGGGGACACACACACGCACACACACACACAGGTAGATAGACAGACAGACATTTTCCCGGATCGATCTCATGAGTGTACTTTTTCCTAATTTTTGCAAAATGAGGAAAGTAGGCTAACAAGGACTACAAAATCAAAATGGCTACAAGATAGGGCAGAGCTGTTGATTAGTTGTCCATATCGGCGCTGGCGGGTTTAGCTGACGTCTAGTCTCTAATACAGCGCTACTGACGTGTGATTTGGCAACACACTGCCCCCACAAGAAGCAATCCTGAACAGACGTATTCAATAATCAACATTACTGACATGAATTTTAGAGTAATTGTTGGAAATGCTGTCCTTCAATTTCTAAACACACATTGGAAGTTTTGGTACACTCGCTGTATATTCACCCTCATTGATGTTACGTATCGGTGTTGTCATTTCGTTCTCGAGAGCCTCCAGAGTACGCGGATTGCTCCTGTATACCTTTTGTTTGAGGTTCCCCACAAGTAAACAATCGCACACCGCTGAAACGTAAGAACACATTTACTGGAATCTTTTTCTTGAGAAGATAAGTTTCCACTAGGAATACCTAACCAAGTTTACGGGATACGAGGTAGGAATCTTTTTTGTTTTACGGGATCGTTAATCATGCGATAATGAACCACTGGACCTCCTTTTAACGTGGAATCCGAACCACAGGACATGGCATTTCACTTTGAAAATATCACAAGCATTGACCGGGAATCGAACCCGGTCCACCTTGGTGAGAGGCCAACAGCTTGACCGCTACGCCACCACGCCCCCCTGATACGAGGTAGACTAGAGTACTTCACAGCAAGTAAGGTATCTTGTCAGTTCCGTATGTAATGAATGCAATAACAGCATCCGGTACCTCCCAACCCTCTCTTGTGTTATCCGCAAATGATAGTCAACTGGCGGTGACTAATCACTCCCCACCCGTCACACGGTGCCTGCGAAGAAAGACTCTGACTGTGAAGGACCACGGGTCCAGGCTGCTTCAGACTCAAAAGAGAAGGGTCTACCCTCCCCCCCCCCCCCCCCCTCGGACTCTAATTGGAAGAGGATATTGTTAAAAATATCGGTGGTGGTAAAAATATCGGCTCAAATTAATAATAAGCCTGTGTTAACCCTTTATGGGATAGTGGTCTCTATATTAATCACCTGTTATAAGGACAGTTTATGCTTTCAAAGATGTTGATAATTGAATCTTTAAGCCAAATTTCGGAGAATGTTCATGCCGAAGTGCTAGTATTTCTAAAAATCAAGGGGGGGGGGGACGATAACCTAGATGTTAGGCCCCTTAAAACAACAATTATCATCATGATCATCATCTAAAAATCAAATATTATATACGCATCTATTTGACGTAATGTGTTGGATAACATTTAAAAAAAAACTAAAAACATTAACAATTTAAGTGTAAAAATAAAATATTAATAGAAATAATAATAATAATAATACAAATAAAATTACAATAATAAAAAAATATTAATAATAAACATAACTATAAAAAATTATGAAAAGAATTGTAAAATCAATTGGAATTTGGTTAATTAATTAATTCAAGAGAAAATATATAAAAATTTAATCTATAAGAACATTAATTAAAAATTAAAAATAAATATGTATATTAAGGCTTCACGGCCCGGATTACTATATAAATAATTCATGTTTTTTGGGCTAATGCCATGTGAAATTAAATTAGAACCATACGTTTCGGAGAAAACTTGCCTCCTTTTTCAATGGAATCAAACAATGTGTTCAAACAAAGTATATCAATGACATTAGTTAGTTAGTTAGTTAGTTAGTTAGTTAGTTAGTTATTGTTGTTTTAAGGGGCGGAACTACGAGGTCATCTGTCCCTCTTAACACAGATTAAAGAATACAAATTTGGAGTTGAATTTAAAATTTTGAGGTGTCCACCTCATTAGTACATTATGCAACGAGCCTATAATGGCTATAATTAAGACACGAGTATCTTTATAAAACGAGCGTATGCGAGTTTTATAATTTCCATACGAGTGTGTTAATTACCATTATAGGCGAGTTGCGTACGACTGTTTATGTTCGACGATAATTATAACTTTTTTATATGTTTTAACATAAATATTCATAAATATCTGTGGGATTCAGTTAATTCAGTTATTAGTGAACAAGGCTTTGGTGACTAAACAGAGCGCATGCGTGGTCAAGGCACTCCGGAAGCAGAGACCATTCACTTTGCTTGACAACACAGAAATATGTTAGATTTTGAGCGCATGCGCGAAGGTATCCTTACCTAATTGGTCAAACAACTGTTTCTTGAGCTCTGATTGGTGGGAGAAACTGTTTCATAATGAAAAATAGTGTTATAATGAGCCTCATTATGATACAGTTTTCTGACACATAATGTTTACATTTCGACATCGTTGAACATAAAATTTTAAATTCAATTCCAAATTTGTATTCTTTAATCTGTGTTAAGAGGGACAGATGACCTCGTAGTTCCGCCCCTTAAAACAACAATAACTAACTAACTAACTAACTAACTAATGTCATTGATATATATACTTTCTTTGGCCACATTGTTTGATTCCATTGTGAAAAAGGAGGCAAGGTTTCTCCGAAACGTATGGTTTTAATTTAAATACACACAGCATTAGCTAAAAAACATAAACTATTTATATAAAAATAAATATACACACATCAAAAAAAGTTTTGCATCACCTCGGTTCCAAGAGTTCCGGAACCTTTAAATACAAAGGGAATAGAGATCAACACAAACAACATTTCAGCTCGTTTTATTGCTCATGAGACCCACACATTGCATGTTGTACCATCATACAGCTAGACTTTCAGCATTTGTGGTCCAGATTGCAGTACACACCACTACCTCTAATACCCAGTAGCACGCCCTCTTGCATTGATGCATGCCTGTATTCGTCGTGGCATACTATCCACAAGTTCATCAAGACACTGTTGGTCCAAATTGTCCCACTCCTCAACGACAATTCGGCGTAAATCTCTCAGAGTGGTTGGTGGGTCAAGACGTCCATAAACAGCCCTTTTCAACATATCCCAGGCATGTTCGATAGGGTTCATGTTTGGCGAACATGCTGGCCACTGTAGTCGAGCGATGTCGTTATCTTGAAGGAACGCATTCACAAGATGTGCACGATGAGGTCGAGAATTGTCGTCCATGAAGACAAATGCCTCTCCAATATTCTGCCGATATGGTTGCACTATGGGTCGGAGGATGTCATTCAGGTATCGTAAAGCCGTTTCGGAGCCTTCCATGACCACCAGTGGCGTACGTCGGCCCCACATAATGCCACCCCAAAACATCAGGGAACCACCACCTTGCTGCACTCGCTGGACAGTGTGTCTAAGACGTTCAGCCTGACCAGGGTGCCTTCAAACACGTCTCCGACGATTGTCTGGTTGAAGGCATATGCGACACTCATCGGTGAAGAGAACGTGATGCCAATTCCGTGGGGTCCATTCAGCATGTTGTTGGGCCCATCTGTACCGCGCTGCATGGTGTCGGGGTTGCAAAGCTGGACCTCACCATGGACGTCGGGAGTGAAGTTGCGCATCATGCAGCCTATTGCGCACAGTTTGAGTTGAAACACGACGTCCTGTGGCTGAACGAAACGCATTATTCAACATGGTGGCATTGCTGTCAGGGTTCCTCCGAGCGGCAATCCGTAAGTAGCGGTCATCCACTACAGTAGTAGCCCTTGGGCGGCCTGAGCGAGGCCTGTCATCGACAGTTCCTGTATCTCTGTACCTCCTCCATGTCCGAACAACATCGCTTTGGTTCACTCTGAGACGCCTGGAAACTTCCCTTGTTGAGAGCCCTTCTTGACACAAAGTAACAATGCGGACGCGATCGAACTGCGGTATTGACCTTCTAGGCATGGTAGAACTACAGACAACATGAGCAGCGTACCTTCGTCCTGGTGGAATGACTGGAACTGATCGGCTGTCGTACCCCCTCCGTCTAATAGGCCCTGCTCATGCATGGTTGTTTACATCTTTGAGCAGTTTTAGTGACATCTATGAACAGTCAAAGGGACTGTATCTTGGATACAATATACACAGTCAACGTCTATATGCCGGAGATCTGGGAACCGAGGTGATACAAAACTTTTTTTGATGTGTGTATATACAATAACATTAGAGAAAAAAAATAACACTATTAATAATTATAATAATTAAAATAAATTAAAATGTAGAAACACATAAAAATAAAAAATAGTTTTGGCCTATAAAGGGTTAAAAGTGATTGAACAGAAGCGGAACAAGGAGCCAGCGCGTGGAAATGGAAGGCTGGCGGTTGCCTTGTCGCATCTCCAGTTATGACGACTTAAACTGCGATATCTAGGACTGCGGTTCCGAGTTCTACAACGGTGCTCAGTTGATAGCGCTGCAATCTGCTGTTCCAACACTGGAATCTTCGTCATAACGTCATACATAGTTGCTGCATCTTTCGATGGCTGCTCTTTGACGTTACTGGAACTACTACTCGCAGAATACAGTTCGGAACGGGGATTCACTTCAACTGTCTTATCAGCCATCATTGCTAATTTTTTCCAAAGCTTCCTCACTGGCAATTAAAATACCTTTAATACAATTTGGAAACTTTTCGAGCCATAAGGTCCTTAGAACATTATCGGAAATCTCTGCTCCCACTAGTGCTTGCATTTTGCGTAGTAATTGACTCGGTTTAGAATCGCCCAGTTCTAGGCCTGTTGCCAACCGCTTTATGCGTTTATCTTCACTCTCCTTGAATATAGCTAACATGCGCTCCTTGGCCAATGAGTATTTATTTTTATCACCAGATTTAACAATATCCCAAATATTTTTTCTATATATTTCGACGGCCAGGCGACAGGTCGGAAAAAAGCCTCAATAAGGAATTAATTAGTGGAAAGCTGGAAATTGCTTTAATCGCTTTATTTGGACCCAGATATTATTCTCCCAAGTTTTCCCCCTCGAGCGAAGTCGGCGTTGGCCCTTCTGGCCCTAAGAAGGTACCATTTTTGGTTGTTTTTTTTTGCAAATATCTCCCATTCCATCAACTTTATCAACAAAATAGGTTAAACAACCCTATTATTGGCACCCCTCCAGTAATTGGCACCCTCTTAAAAATGTTAGTGTAATAAGACATTGGTTAAGTTGGTAGTGATATTGAAGGAACTAATGAAGAACTACGTTTGTGCTCGTCGTACCTCATTTGTTTCAATACTTTCCTGGCAATGGTTTCACGGGCAGCTGACATTAAGTTGATTGTTGTGAAGTTATCTGCTCAAGAAAGGATTTTCTAAGAGGTAGGTTAAGAGACACTGCAGTATAATAAGTGCCTTTACTGCATGAGCAATTCTTATTTCAAAGATATGATAACATGATAGTATAGTAAAGTCCATATGGAGTTGCTGGAATAAATTCAGACATTCTAACCTCAAACACGTGAAAGTTTAAGCTGTGCCAATAACTGGCTTGTGTGAAGCTTGAAATTCTAGTTATTGGCACCTGGTGCCAATAACTAGCATTTTGAACTTATTCAATTTTGGAATGAAATTCCTTTTAATTTTGATAACAATGGCGAATTAATCGAAATGCCGAAGCAGCAACATTGAATGACAACCCTAACCAGTAATTGGCACAGTGCCAATAACTGGAAAATAGTGTGCCAATAACTGGATAATTCTGTCTTTTACCATGACTTGGCGGGTACAGTATATCATCATATTGTCATAGGGTACAGTAAGATGTGAGTTCCGTGTAAGTCTTTCACAGCCTCATTCATGACTGTGACAATATGAATGCCATTGAGGTATGAGTAATGCTGAGTAACGGCATTCAAGGCACAGGCAGGCCCTATAGATGTTTTGAGATGTGTAGTCATCGGGTTAGGGTTGCTGCAATTGCAAACCTTGACACTGTGAGGAAAACAATGACAACCTACATTATTTCTCACGCTGCCTGCTACGCCTCATGGTACGAGGTTTTCACATAGCCAGGTGCAAACAACTAGAATTTTGAAATAATTCACTTTTACAGTAATATTCAGACAACTGAATAACTATCAACCGATGATTGCATTGATTTAAATATGTTTTCGCTTTCTTCTTTATAGTCTCCCAAAATTAAAGCAAACTGAATGAAAAATGGGTCCTAGGCGAAAAGATTCGTACAATGAAGAAAGCCTGCAGAAGGCACTCCAAGAAGTGAAGAAAGGCGTGTCATTTAAAGCAGCGTCCAGATTGTATGGGATTCCCAGATCAACATTACAGTTCCGATTGAGTGATAAATACACTAAAGCATCCCATGGACCAGCACCTATACTGAGCAACGATGAGGAGAACACCCTTGTTCGGTAAGTATTAGCCCTTCCGTAATCTGCATTTCTGACAATTTACAATCTCATCATTGTTTTTGCTAACAATATTCTTAATTTTTTAGGTGGATCTTTGAATGTGCTCGCAAAGGATTCCCTCGGCGAAAACAAGATATTCAGGCAAGCGTGAGAGAATTTCTTCAGAAGAATAAACGTCCTAATCCATTTAAAGATGACATTCCTGGCAACAAATGGTATTCGGCCTTTCTAAAAAGGCATCCGGAAATTTCTGAAAGAACACCCGAGGGTGTAACTGCTGCAAGTGCATGTGTAAGTGAACAAGACGTGAGAGGGTGGTTTACGTCCACGGAAGAACTCCTCAAGGAGGAAGATGTTTTCAATGTACTCTCATGTCCCAGCCGCGTTTTCAATGGCGATGAAACTAATTTTGTTCTGTGTCCTAAGAAAGATATTGTACTTGCACCCACGGGCTGTAAAAACGTCTACGAAGTGGAGAAGGGTCAAGCCAAAGCTACACTAACTGTCATGTGCACATTCTCAGCAGATGGTAAGATGTGTCCTCCAATGATAATTTACCCATTTCAGAGAATACCTACCAATGTTATCAACAAGGTTCCTGAAAAATGGGGTATCGGGCGAAGCGTTAATGGATGGATGAAATCTGAAGTTTTCTATGAATTCATAGCTAATGTTTTCCATCCATACCTCATAGAAAATAATATAAAATTGCCAGTAATTTTGTTTGTCGACGGGCATAAAACTCATTTAACATACTATTTAAGTGAGTTGTGTAAAGAACTAAAAAATATTCTGACATCGTTGTATCCCAATTCGACAAGAATATTACAGCCTGCTGATGTTGCTGCCTTCAGACCTCTCAAAAGTGAGTGGAAAAATGCTGCATTCACATGGCAAACAAACAACAGTGGAAAAGCGATAACTAAGGAAGACTTTGCACCAATCTTGAACGAAATGATTGAAAAAATGGACCTGGTAAACACAATAAAAATGGTTTCAGAGCTACCGGTTTGTATCCATGGGATCCCAACAACATTGATTTCTCAAAGTGTTTGGGTAGCAACGTTCCTAACCGCAATGATATTACCATCAGTGGCAGCAATGGAAGAAAATCAGATGTCCAGCCTCTTCCATACAACACATTTGTTCAAATAGTTGGAGAAGAGAAAATAAAGAAGTTTGGGACTATAAAGGAAGTGATTGGAAACGGAGCTCACGGAGAAGATTTCTTTGTTCTTTATCGGCTGTGGGAATGTTACCAAAATGAAGAACAGCGAATGGAACGGGAAGTTTCTGTAATCACATCTGATGTCAACGTATCCCTAGCTAATGAAAACCTGGACATTTCAAGTTCTCAACCTTCTGCAAGTGAAGAAGGTAGCCAATGTTCTTCAGGAAGAGATGACACAGAAGATGCAAATAAAACCCCAACCAAAAGCATACACAGAGTCCTCCAGTGGCCAGAAACCCCCAAGAGGAAAGGAAAGCGTCAAGTTGAACGAGTGCCGTTTGTTTTAACCTCAATGAAGTGGAATGACCTGCACGAAGAAAAGGTAAAATTGAAGGAGGACATCTTGAAACAGAAGGAAAAACGAAAGCAGGAAAGAGAAGAAAAGAAAATTCAAAAACTGACTGTTGAACAGAAAAAGAAAAAAAAGAAAGTTATAGGCACTCCAAAAGGTCTGACATCACAAGCTACACTTAAAATTATACCTGGAGCAAGTCAAGCTCAGCATTCAAATGAGAAATGTCCAGCTTCCACAAGTGGTTACAGGCCTATGAAAGAGAAAGATCAAGAGTTTCGTGGGATGTGCTTCAAATGTACAAGAGGTGTTTCTTCCACGAAGGGATATGAATGCAATAACTGCAACAAACTGTACCACTCTAAATGTATTCCCAGTGAACATCACATACACATCCCAGACGATTCAGAAGATGATCTATTCGTGTGCCATATTTGTTACATGGTTAATGATAGTGACAGTAGTGATGTTGATATTGATGACAAGAGTGATGATGTATCTTAATCACTGGAATTCTTTCATACTGCTTTGATTATAAGAAAAAGGCCTATGCACAGCAGTTTTCGAGGACATGGACTCTAAAGTACTGACAATTAGTTCAGAAATGCATTAAGTGTTTTTCTAATTTGTGTCAACTTTTTACTTTTATTTTCTACGTGTATTTTATTGGATTCATAATTTTATTAATAACTTTTGCATTCTATTGCAACATTAGATACTATAAATAGATTGTGATAAATAATTCTGAATAATAATAATAATTAACACTGATTTTAATTAGGGGTGCCAATAACTGGCAATGTCGGTGCCAACTACTGGAAAATTGTGCCAATAACTGGGAAATTTGAAAAAAAAAATCATGCCAATTGTTTGAATAAAAAAATAAAATCCTACACAATATCTAATGAGTGTATAATGTTACTACATCCTTCTAGTATAATAATATGTCACAACTATACCTGAAACATGCCAAGTAACGAAGATACAACGCTTCTTCTACAAATATGGCCTTAATGTGCCAATAACTGGGTGGTTTACCCCCTATTATAAAAATAATCTAGAGTAAATTTACTACAAAAATGTTCCCTACCTTTTGTCTCTAATGTGAACCGTTACGATGCTACGACCATTCAAAGTGGAGCCCTTTTTGATTCTTGCGGAAAATCTATGGAAATGATATGCCATATCAAAGTTTCTTCATGTTATAAATATTTGTCAGCATTCCAGGTGCACAAGCTGTTAATTTGTTACAAGTATCAATGAAAAAATGGTCAGTAAGTATATTCAGTTCTGATTCAGTACATTTTTCATGCAGACTTCATTACTTTCTCACCGAGGGTGTTGGCAGCAATGTGTGCAGATGCAGCTGGCTTGCCGCGCTCGGCCTCGCATACAGCTGGCAACCACAGTCTCGTGATGCCTCTCCGCGCGGTAAATTCGAAAATAAAAATCCGCAACACGGATATTCCTGTTGATCTTCTTGTGCTTTTCCAACGCATTTGCCTTGCAAAGAAATCCGATGCACAATTGAAACAATATTTCCAGTTTGAACTAGCTCCGTATCCGGTCACGATCATTGATGAAACGGGAATGCGTAAGACGCAAAAGTCTGTGTTCTATAAATTATTCCATCCTGTAACCGATGAGCCCACATTTGAGGACCTACATCATGTTCTCGACGGAGGATATCTTCTGCACCGTGTAATTTGGCACCAAACCGATACTTTTGTCGACATTAGTGCCAAATATGTGAATTACGTTAAAAGATACTTCAAAAAGAGTGTCATTATTTTCGATGGGTATCCTGACGACCCAGCAGCTCGCAGTACCAAGTCCGCTGAACGTGTTCGACGATCGCACAAGCATGATGCTGCTAATGTTTTTTTTATGAGTCCATGACGGCACCTATGCCACAAGCAAACTTTTTGTCTAATGACACAAACAAACGAAGATTGATCGACTTGTTGCTCGTCAAATTCAAAAGCGAAGGAATCGAAACCAGACAAGCTCCAGAAGATGCCGATGTGCTCATCGTTACCACCACACTCGAGTTATCTCGGCCAGACAATTCGGTCATTATAGTGGCTGAAGATATAGATATCCTGGTCATCTTGGCGGCTCGTGTGCCACCCTCCACGAAAATGTATTTTATGGAAACCGGCAAAGGTTCAACCAAACAACAACTATTTTGCACAACAAGTTTCAATCTCCCACCGTGTGTGCAAGAAAACTTCCTCTTTTTGCATGCGTTTAGTGGGTACGTTACAACGTCTTCGTTTCACAGGCAGGACAAAATGAAATTCGTTACACTGCTGAAGAGTAATGAGGAACTGCAAACAGCTGTTAGGGTTTTCCGAGACGTGAACGCAAACCCCGATGAAATTGACAAAGCGGGCCAGTTGGTTTTGGCTAGGCTTTATGACAACAAAACCACGGGAAATACACTGAATGAGTTGCGGTTCCAACTGTTTGCAAAATCTCTAAGCAAACATCGATTTAATCTCGCAAGCTTATCTTTCACCGAATCAGCGGCACGTGAGCACTCTTTAAGAACATACCATCAAATCCAAACATGGTATGGAAATTATACAATTCCACTGGATTGGGGCTGGAAAAATTTTCAAAGTGGGTTGGCTCCCATACCTACGACAAGGGATCCGGCGCCACAAACGCTTCTAAACACAGTGTCCTGCAAATTTCGAAAGGATGTAACGCAGCGTGTGGTTGCAGGAAAACGGTCCTCCGATGCTCCAGAATCTGCATGAATTGTATGGGACGGTCATGTACAAATGCTGCCAAGGAAGATGATATGGATGATTGTGACGGAGACATCGATGTTAATCTTGAGCGCCCTGTGACGTCGGACAAATGTACCGGTACAGACGATGAAAGCGATGACGGAGAAATTGAGGCAGACGATCAAGACTGCCAGCCTTCATCAAAACGGTTTAAAATTGACTAACTTTGACATTTTAACTGTGGATTAGGCTTCCTGGGGACACCACTAAAAAAACGCGCCATTTACTCTACCGCCAGGTGGTGGGGAAAAGAGTGATTTTATGCCATTACTACGCAATAATAATACTAATGGTAGGAACTTTGCCACAGCTGTTTACATAGAAAAGCTGTTATACTTGTAACAAGTTAAAAGCTTGTGCACCAGGAATGCTGAAAAATATTTATAACATGAAGAAACTTTGTTATGGCATATCATTTCCATAGATTTTCCGCAAGAATCAAAAAGGGCTCCACTTTGAATGGTCGTAGCATCGTAACGGTTCACATTAGAGACAAAAGGTAGGGAACATTTTTGTAGTAAATTTACTCTAGATAATTTTTATAATAGGTATTTTGTTGATAAAATTGATGGTATGGGAGATATTTGCAAAAAAAAAACGAAAAATGGTACCTTCTTAGGGCCAGAGGGGCCAACGCCGACTTCGCTCGAGGGGGAAAACTTGGGAAAGTAATATCTGGGTCCAAATAAAGCGATTAAAGCAATTTCCAGCTTTCCACTAATTAATTCCTTATTGAACCACCTGTCGCTTGGCCTATTTATTGTGAATTGAGCTTCGAATTGGTAAAACCATATTTCTGGCTTTTCACTCCAAAACGGTGGAAGTTAGTTTGATATTGTTTTTTAAGGGGCGGAACTACGATGTCATCTGCCCCAAAATGGTGGAATCTTAATACTTTCTGTATTAGTTTCTAACCTTGTTTCAATTGAATCCTCTCCCTGCATTTTGATCACGTCGCGTCGGGGTCACCAATTGTAATATTTTTGTATACTTATACTTTTGATTACGGTAGCAGGAAACAACTATCGGGCAAATGTGTCTGTCTGTCCTTCTGTCTGTCTGTCTGTCTGTCTGGCTGGCTGGCTGTGTGTGTGTCCCCCCCCCCCCCACCCTATCAACTCCTAAACGGCTGGAGCAATCGAAACAAAATTTGGTAGGAGTAAAGATCTATACCTGAATATCTCACGGCCATATTTGAAAATGATGTCAGTGCTACCAACTGCTAAAAATACGCAATTGAAATTTGAGCTCCATGTTGGATATCCTGGAAGATATGAATGGGAGCTATTTCAAAATTGGCACACGTATAGATAATAATATTGCAGTTTAATTTCCAGGAGGCCATACATGGCAGTGTTGCCAAAATGATTATACGCCTGCTGATAGGTCCAATTTTTAAATGCATATAACTTCTACATTATCAATTGTAATTCAACCAAATTTCGTATGTTGTATGTGTACATAACCAAATATGACTGAGCATATTCTTAAGACCCACCAGGGCTGCCAACTGTTTATAAATGCTCCTAATTTATTATATCCAAATACCAATATATCAGAAAGTATGCAAGCTGACAGCTTTAAACTATGCACACGTATAGTACCTGACATTCTATATTAATTTGGAGTAACTTATATACGTCAGTGCTACCAACATGATTCTAAGCCTGCTGACAGGTCCAACTTTAAATACATGTAACTTCCATACTATCATTTGGATTTCAACCAAATTTCGTATGTGCTATGTGTACCATAACAGATATGACTATGCGTATTCTTAAGAGCAACCAGGGCTCCCAACTGTTAATATGTGCTGTCCCTATTGTTGTTACCCTAATATCAATATATCACAAAGTATGCAAGCCAATAGCTCTAAACTTTGCACACGTATAGTACCTGACATTCTATATTAATTTGGAGTAACTTATATTTCTGGCATTCTAGATGAATTTGGAGTAACTAATATAAGTCAGTGCTGCCAACATGATTCTAAGCCTGCTGATAGGTCCAATTTTAAAATGCATGTAACTTCTATACTAACTAATGGATTTCATTCAAAATTGGCACAACAATAGATCATATTATTTCTGATTATTTCTGACCAATACATGCATGACATTGTTGCCAACATGATTTTACGCGCGCTGTTAGATCCAATGTTTAACTGCATGTAACGTCCATGCTATTCATTGGACTTCAACCAAATTTTGTATTCTGTACCTTAAGAGATGGAACTAAGAATATATTCAGTCATCAGGGCTGCCAACTGTGGTGCTCTATTAGGCTACATTATGCCAGGTATACAGTACTTCGAACTAATTAGAAATTTCGATATTAGCAACTTAATTTCGTCATTATTCTAGATAGGCTGATATACTGTAGAATAATCATTGGCATGAAAAGTAGGCTCTTTAGTTCGTCACGGAACTTCTTGTTTGTATATTTATATTCACATACGGTAACAGGGAAATAACACCTGAATGCACCAAACACTAACTGCTGACACACTATCTTACTTCTTTTGTCAATGCAATGAAATGCTACTTGGAAAACCAAAGAGTGTCTTACTTTGTGTCCACCATATATTCACCGAAGGTTGCAAAACAGGATCAAGTTGTGGCTACAATAAACTATCTTACATATATACTTAAGGCAAATATACAGGCTGATGAATGCCGAAGATGCCAACTAGAACCGGAAACTATTCAACATATCAGAGGAAGCTGCCAAACAATCTCTTGTACTGATTACATGAAAAGGCACAACTAAGTAGTCAAAATAATGAACCTACACTTTGCTCAAAAGCACTTATTTTTGAAAATACCTTGCTTTACCAACAATATATTCCTGACGCCGTTTTGGAAAATCCTAGCCACAAGTTGTTATGAGACCGATCAGATATTACTGATAAATGCATACCAGATATCATTCTTGTTGACAAAGTGTGGAAGAGAACCTTTCTCATTGATATCGCAGTGGCATAATCTGCAACAAACCTGCTGTCAGAAGGTCACCAAATATCTGCCCTTGGCTGAGGAAATACGGCAAATGTGGAGACAGGGAAGTGTCTAGTGGTCATCTCTTTTACCGGCATCATCCCCAAATAATTTACTCGCAACCTGGGAACATTGGTAATTCAACCTGGTCTCGTCATGCAGAAGGAGACCTGGTTCTTGGTTTGCTCATGTGCCATCCTAAGAGAAGTTGCCATACCATCTTGCAAATCGGTTTCACTTTAATTTCGCTTGCACTGAGCCACACATGGCTTAATCTTTGAGACAGGCATATGACTACTGGAAGGATCAGCCAGGGAGCTGTTCGAAAGCCACCAAAAAAGAGAGTGATGTTGATTTGTACCCACTGATGTGGTGAAATGATGGTTGGTTCCTCAGTTTAGGGGCTGCGACAACCCAGTCATGTAGCCCCGTGTACTTAGGGTGTGTGTAGAATCTGTCTGATAACCGGTGTAAATTGTGATGGCTGTATTAGTGTGTGTTATCTGTTTCTAATTCAAGTAAGGACTGCAGACATTCCTACTTTTGCTACCAAAACCCGCCGTCGACGATAACGAGTTCTGAGCTTTGGCTCCTGTCGACGATCATTGGAACCTAAGAGCGTTACTCAAAGTTAACCTATAATTTAGCTTCACACAGGTGTAATTAGTGGTAGGTTCTTTATCATGCAATAAATCATTGTGGTGTTTGAAGCCATATTTTCAGTGTTGCCTTAGTAAACAAGAGTTTAGTGCTTTTCAGTCGGTCAACACGAATGTACCCAAAAGAGATGGGTTATGCCCTAATCCTGAAATAAATTACATGAGATTAATAAAACACTAGGATGACCAGTTTCGATCGTCAAGCGATCATCATCAGATCCATTACACTTAGGCTACAAAATCTATGTTTGAAATACAGGTGAAAATATTTACAATATGTACAATTATTTAGTTGCAGTATTGGTACTGCAACTGTCAGTGTATGCTAAATGCAGTATATATGTTAGGTGAAATGCTAAATGGTGATAGCTATCCGGAGTTTGTACTTTAGAGAGATTATATGGTTGTAAACTATGGTTAAACTATAAAATTTTAGGCTAACTACTTATCTGATTGTCTTCCGTACTACAGCTACTCGCAGTTTTCGTGCTCACTGGAACTCACTGTGCGGTGGCAACACCTCACATAAACACATCGCTATCACTCCCCACAGCACGTAGGGACAGGGGGGAAGAGGGCAGGGAAAAACCAGTCATTAAGATAACCACCGCAGTCCTCCGCACAGTGAGTTCCAGTGAGCACGAAAACTGCGAGTAGCTGTAGTACGGAAGACAATCAGATAAGTAGTTAGCCTAAAATTTTATAGTTTAACCATAGTTTACAACCATATAATCTGTCTAAAGTACAAACTCCGGATAGCTATCACCATTTAGCATTTCACTTAACATATATACTGCATTTAGCATACACTGACAGTTGCAGTACCAATACTGCAAATAAATAATTGTACATATTGTAAATATTTTCACCTGTATTTCAAACATAGATTTTGTAGCCTAAGTGTAATGGATCTGATGATGATCGCTTGACGATCGAAACAGGTCATCCTAGTGTTTTATTAATCTCATGTAATTTATTTCAGGATTAGGCCATAACCCATCTCTTTTGGGTACATTCGTGTTGACCGACTGAAAAGCACTAAACTCATGCAATAAATCTATGACATGGGGCAGCCGGCTTTACTTCCCCTCCAAAGGAAGACATACTGAAGGATTTTAACGCTCTTACAAAATCCGACGACTTCGACCGGGGTTGAACCCGCAATCATGGGCATAGAAGCTGAGTATGCTACCGACTACGCCATCGAAGCCACTGCAAACGCCAATTAATGCAACGAACAAAGCAAAGCAATGATAACACGTAGACCATGAGAAACCGTCCTACCACAATTCCGTCCTTATCCTTCTTCAGATTGTTTGAATGTGCCATGCGTTGTTGACAGACTGATTATAGAGCCAAGCCAGCACAAAGTAATCCTAGTACTGAATGCTTCAATCAGCAATGCTAAGTCAGTCATAATAGCTGCTTTATAGAAACTTGAATAGAACAAAACCGAGTAACATTTGATGAATACAATAACAAGAAAATCCTGCTAGCTCGTACGTGGGACCCTCACCACCTCTTCTCTTACTTCTTGTTTTGAGCAGTATAATAATAACAATAATATCCCATGGCCTCGGATGCCAGGTGAATGCTTTGTTATTTGACACCCAGAGGGCAGCTTGCATGTCGAATTTCGTCGTTCCTTGGAACGCTGTGAAAGTCAAGGAGGTTAGATATCCAAACTCTTTGGCACTATAGCGCTTTCTAGTAGAGAAATGAGGAACTTTGTGTTGCGGTAAATCCCGAGAATATTTTTATCATTATAAACACGGCCTACTAAATTCAAATGGGTTATTTAATGTGCCAACATCGTATGACAGGCATGTCTTGACTTTTGTCGCCTTTCAAAAATCATTTACCACGGCCAGGAGCGAACCTGCAAGATTGGGGGTTGGTAGTCCAAGACGTCCATGCTGAGCTTCTATGCCCAAGATAGCGGGTTCAAACCCGGCCGAAGTCGTCGGATTTTTAAGAGCGTTAAAAATCCCTCAGTATGCCTCCCTTCGGAGGGGAAGTAAAATCGGCGGTCCCATGTCATAGATTTATGGCATGTTAAAGAACCGTCCACTAATTGTACCTGTGTGAAGCTAAATTATAGGTTAAGTTAAACATTTGACAAACGCTCTTAGGCTCCGACGTTCGTCGCCAGGAGCCGACTGCGATGGCATCTGGTAACCAGTTCTGAACTACTAGTCGTTGACGGTGGCGTTTGACGGCAAAAGTAGGAACTACTTTTTAAAAAAATATCTACAGTCTTTACTTGAATTGAAAACAGATAACACACACTGATACAGTCATCAAAATTAATACCGGTTATCAGACATATTCTACACACACCCAAAGTACACGGGGCTACATGACCGTTTTGTCACACCCCCTAAACTGAGGAACCAACCAACCAACCAGTCCAACACGTTAACCACTCAACCTCCGTGGCAAACTGTTTTGAGCAGTACTTCAATTATCTCTCCGCTGTGTCTGTCGATAGTCTTAGTTTCCCTAAATTCCGTGAGCCTTCCTCAGAAGAGCGAGTTATAACGGCTGGTCTTAAGGACTAATCCCCCTCGCGACGCCAGACTTATCTTCAATATCGTCTCTGGCTCTTTGCATATTGAAAACGTGGAAGCTTTGGTTGAATGTGGAGGAAGAAATCTTGACGGATGGAGAGCTTAGAGTTACAAATTTGACTCGGATCTGCAAATAACTTTTTTCATCAAATTATCGAAGTTGGCGAGAGTGATACAGATGGCTTTCATTCCTCCTGGTGTCCATCCTCCAAATTATTGCAGCCTCTCAGCCATTGCTGTGCCTCCATGATCTCCTTTTAGCAGTTAGCTCGGTTTTATACCGCTCCCCTTGAAAGCGTTAACACTGAATCTAATCCTCTGTTCCACGCCTAGATACCTGGGTCGAAAGAGTCCATGGTGAAGTCAATTATTACCTCACACAACTTCTAACAGGACACGGATATTTCTGGAAATTCCTGCATAGAGTAGGCGGAGCGAGTGGTGCAACATGCATATATTGTGACGACACCGATGATGTAGTTCACACCTTCTTCGTGTGCGGCCATTGGATGATAAAGAGAGAATATGTGGAAACTGAATTGGGAGAACTGACACCAGATAATATTATTTCTGTTATGTTACGGAACCAGCAATCATGGGATCATGTAGCAGTGTATGTGGAGGGTGTCCTTCCCCAGAAAAAGCGGGATCTGGAAGCGTACGAACGCCCTTAAGAAGAAATGAAGAAAGAAGAAGTCTGAAAGGCTAAGTAAGCACGACATCACCCTGAAGTAATGCGAGAGCGGTTCCGGGGTGATGAACGCATCCTGGGAAAAGGGAAGTGGTTTTTAGTGGGTAAGAATCCCACACTACTGTGGAGTGCGGACCCTACACAAGTGTCTTTGAAGATTTTCCACAGTCCCTCGTAAAAAAAAATATTACTGTATTATTAACTTATCCGTTATATCTTCATAACGAGTACCTTCGTGCCATTGCTCCCATCTATTTGATAATGATGATATTTTTTTGTTTTAAGAGGCCTAACATCAGGGTTATCGGCCCCTAAAGCTTTGGGTGATCATGAGAAAGAAAATGAATCTATAATTAATTAAAACTAACTAACTAACTACAGCTTACAAATTAGAAGAAGAAGAGTAAAGGAAATAAGAGAAAGGGGAGATAAATGCCCTCAACCCTCGAAAAGGAGGATTGAGGGACTTAGAAAGAAGGAGAGCCATGAAAGGTAGATAGGAAAGGGGAAGGGGAAAGAGCCCGCCCCAAAGGCAATGGAAAACTGGGGGGGGGGACCGGACCCAGCTCAGGAATCCCTCGGGGTCACCAACTCCCGAATTCACGATCTGTGAGCCCTTCAGGGAGTAGCAATATCCAGGGTGCACCAGAAGTGGTGGGACTACACACACCCTGCCTCCTTGAGGGCCTTTTGCAGAAGGCAGGACTTAATATGAAATGAAAAAGAAGGCTGACCCCTCAACGAAAGAGGGATCAGGAAAGATGAGAGAAGGGCCAATGAAGGTGGGAAAGGAAGAGATTCCCTAGGCCTGGGATACCCTCATACCATCGGGGTCGGAAGAGAACAAGAGAGGTCGATAGGAAAGAAGACGGAGAGGAGTCTGGCACAAGTAATTGGAAGCAATGACAGACTCAGCTGGGGTCCCATGGTCACCAACCCACGTCCGACTATATGTGAGCCCCTGGAGGTCCCACCTATTTGTCCCAGCCGTCATTCGTGTTACCCTCATATCAGCTACCTCTAGCTTATGTATCAGATAATTATCCTGAATCTACCCAGCTCTCACTTCCATATAGCAAGATTGGTGTAAATAATGAGCGATGTATGTTTCATCTTTACACTAACATGTAACTTGAAGAATTCTGTATATCGCAACTCAGAAGGCACACTACTAATACGTGTCTCCCGAGTGATGCTAAGCAAGTAATAGACCTAAAACTCTACTTCAGGATATCCCAGCAATTAGAGGATCATGGAACATGATTCAAACGGTTCTTCTTAGAACCCTGCAACAGCAAAGAATATGCAGGGTGCCAGGGAATGTTCTCGACAGTGCCTAGGCTCTGCTACGTTAGGTGAGAGCCGGAGTTAAGTTGGCAGTACGTTTGCTGACAGCGCGGCTGCCGCCGCTTGGATCAAAACAAAACAAACAACAAACAGTCCACTTAGAGATTCCTGTTTCTTGAGCTAATTTGCGTATTGATTTACTTGGAATTCGCAGCATTATATCGGAAAAGTCATCAAGTATTTCGGGTGTTAACAGCGTAGGCCTGCCTGTT
This sequence comes from Meconema thalassinum, assembly GCA_946902985.2. NCBI lineage: Eukaryota > Metazoa > Arthropoda > Insecta > Orthoptera > Tettigoniidae > Meconema > Meconema thalassinum. Next base: position 108,660,378 of record OX336395.1, on the reverse strand, counting down.
CCTGGTACAACGTGAACTGAGCCGGTCACACGAAATTAACTTATCAAATCCCGAACAGTATCCCGGTTTGGACACTTTGAATTAGGAAACCGCTCTTGAAATTTTAGTTTTACATTTTACGTAAAACGTATTCCACCAAAAACGCCCTCTCTTCAGTAATAAACATTACCGCCTGTATCCTGTTGCACTATTCCAATAATCTAAACGCTCCCTTACTTCATTCACACTGACGCTTTCTACAGCACAGCTCACACGTGTGTTCTGATATCCTGTCGACCTTGGAGAAGACAAGCTAGTACCTGACTGTCAGCGAGTGAGCGAAAGGTCTGCCAACTTAACTCCGGCTCTCACCTAACGTAGCAGTGTCTAGGCACTGCGGAGAACATTCCCTGACGCACTGAAGGTCCTTAGTGTCAACTTAACATCGAGGGCATAAGTCGATCTATAAGCGACTACATCTCAAAATTGCTCAACGACCATTCTGTTGATGTAGGGCTGTTACAGGAAACTCATTGTAAAGATCAAAACCATTACAATTTATCACATTTTTTTCATATCAAACAAACATTAGACTTAAGCACATCTCTAGTATGTATTTTTATTCTTAATTGATTTCATTCTTATTTGAGCTGACGAAGACCTCAACGCCAGGTGAAACATGTACATTATATAATATAAGGTGCGTTCAAAAAGTAACGAGCTGGAGGCATAATTACAGAAACCAGTACCTGTATGTTAGAAGTATTGGCCCTGGCTGTTGAGGCACTTGTCCCACTGTGACACGAGGCGGTGAATGGCTGTCTCATAAAATTCCCTGGGTTGCGATGTGAACCTGTTCCGCACGTACAGCTGGACGTCGGCGTCCGAGGTGAATCGTTGGCCCCGCAGAGCCCTTTTCAGGGGACCAAACATGGCGTAATCACAGGGAGAGAGGTCTGGACTGTATGGAGGGTGGCCGAGAACCACCCATTTGAATTTCTGCAGGAGTGCCGCGACTGTGTTGGCCGTATGAAGTCGTGCATTGTCGTGGAGCGACCACGGCGGCTATGGCGTTCACTGACACTCGGCGGTCCTGGGTAATGAGTGCATCAACCAGCTGGACGTTGTCATCGGTAATGCAGGGGGGTGCCCCAGACCGGGCATCATCGGCTAACGACACCTGTCCTTCCCTGAAGCGCTTGTGCCACGCCTTGACCCTTGCAAGGGACATTCAGTGTTTGCCGTACACTTGTGACATTCGGCGATGAATTTCCTTTCCCATACTCCTTCCGCTGTCTGAAACCGAACAACACCTCTTTGCTCCTCGGTTGACGCGTCCATGACACTGTTTGCAATGCGACTGGCAGCATTGGACGATTGATGCATGCTTTGCATCGTCACGTGCCGTGCACCCGTGCCCTCTAGCGACGGGCTGTGACCTTCCACGCTCGGGTCGGAACCACAACTCGTTACACACGCCACGATTAGCCGATGTCGTCACCGGTTTGCGCATTCCAGCCTCCGGTTCGTTACTTTTTGAACGCACCTTATAGATATATTTGTGTAAGCATTGATTGCCGTATATTTTAAACTTTGAACTCTAATATATTATTCAAACAAATCTTTGATTTCAACCTTTACCGCAAAACAAAAACCACACGGTTTAAAGGAACTGAAAAAAGATCCAGTGGAATTAAAAATTACAGAAAATTCCCAACTTAATCAAAAAGCTAAAGTAATTACTAATATAAGGTTCCAAGACAAATCTTCAATAAACTCCAAACCCATCATCTCGGAATAAGAGAGGAAAAGAAGATCAGAATGAATGATGAGATATTGGGTACTAACAACACACAACGTACCCTAAAGAGGGGGAAACAAAAGAAGAAGAAGAAGAAGAGAGGGAGATAAGTTTAAAGAAATATCAGCATTGCTTCTAGGTTTGTGCCGTGTCTTGTGTAGGGTTTCACCTAGGACACCGAGCTGGCTCATCGGCGGGCTCTTGGTGTCCCCGCCCGGACCCCCACAGGAATAGCGAACTGTGCGCTACCTCCCTTTTTATGAAGGGCACGTGTGCTTCTTTACTGCGAGAACTAAAAGCTCAAGCAGCCTTAACCTCCCTATGAAGGCTTCCAAAAAGATGGTATAGTGGCTTTCACGCCCAGTGAATTCAAATGTCCGGGTAGGGACATCAAGAACCCGCTGATGAGTCAGCTTGGTGTCCTAGGTGAAACCCCACACAAGACACGTCACAAACCTAGAATAATTGCTGAGTTTTAATTCACTGACCGTGAAAGCCAATATACCATTTAAAATATAATTATGTCTGTGTAATAAAGAAATATTATATGTAACTTCATATACAGTAAATGCTCGCCCTGGATAAGATGATTATGGCACAAGCTCCAATACTCGGGCCAGTGCTCGGTGGGTGGAGGAAAACTGGGGACCGCACTGTTTAATCTTGTGGGAGTGTGAAGCTCTAATTACACTTGGCAAGTTGTAAATCTTAAGTTGCTAGCTCATGGCCCACTAGAGACACCACACGGGATTAGCTGGCACCATTGCAGAGTCGCTAACTTAATGGCTTGGTGGTAGTCAGACATCGGGGACGTGGTGGCTCTACGGTGAAGCTGTCTCCCTCTCGCCAAGGCGGACCGGGTTCGATTCCCGGTCAATGCATGTGAGATTTTCGAAGTGAAACGTCATGTCCTGTGGTTTGGATTCCACGTAAAACGGAGGTCCCGTGGCTCATGATCGCAAGATTATCGTTCACTACAATCTTCCTTCCTTTTTTAAGTGCATTATTTTTATTATCATTAAGCTTATGGCAAAGTATATAATACACTTATTGTATCTAGTGGAGACAGACTTACGTAAGTTTAGAGTTAGAGCAGGTTCCTAAAGGGTTAGAGTCCTGTGAAGGAAAATAAAGCTTGAATATAAGGTGCGTTCAAAAAGTAACGAGCCGGAGGCGTAATTACAGAAACCAGTACCTGTATGTTAGAAGTTTTGGCCCTGACTGTAGAGGCACTTGTCCCACTGAGACACGAGGCGGTGAATGGCTGTCTCATAAAATAATCTGGGCTGCTATATGAACCAGTTCCGCACGTGCAGCTGTACGTCGGTGAGCGAGGTGAATCGTTGGCCCCGCAGAGCCCTTTTCAGGGGACCAAACATGGCGTAATCACAGTGAGAGAGGTCTGGACTGTATGGAGGGTGGCCAAGAACCTCCCATTTGAATTTCTGCAGGAGTTCCGCGACTGTGTTGGCCGTATGAGGTCGTGCATTGTCGTGGAGCGACTACGGTGGCTATGGTGTTCACTGTCACTCGGCGGTCCTGGGTAATGAGTGCATCAACCAGCTGGACGTTGTCATCGGTAATGCAGGGGGGTGCCCCAGACCGGGAATCATCGGCTAACGACACCCGTCCTTCCCTGAGGCGCTTGTGCCACGCCTTGACCCTTGCAAGGGACATGCAGTGTTCGCCGTACACTTGTGACATTCGGCGATGAATGTCCGTTCCCCCTACTCCTTCCGCTGTCAGAAACCGAACAACACCTCTTTGGTCTTCGGTTGACGCCTCCATGTCACTGTTTGAAATGCGACTGGCAGCATTGGATGATTGATGCATGCTGCTGCTCGCTTTGTATCGTCACGTGACGTGCACGCGTGCCCTCTATTGACGGGCTGTGACCTTCCACGCTCTGGTCGGAACCACACCTCGTTACACACTCCACGATTAGCTAATGTAGTCACCGTTTTTGCGCATTCCAGCCTCCGGCACGTTACTTTTTGAACGCACCTTATACAAGCTTTTTTACGTGGTAGTCAGAAATCACTAGATTCTCATGTTTTACAGTGCGCCCTCTACCTTACTACGAGGATTGATCTGAAACTAAGGTTATAAGGCCGATATTGATGGAGTTTCGTATGTTGAAGAAACATTAGTAGACTAGTGTAATTTGATCTTCTGTGGTTTCCCATCTTCCTTACAGGCAAATGCCGGGGTTGGTCCCTAATTTGAATGCATACTGTTGGTAACTGTGCAGAGTTTCAGCCACCCGCCACTTACAGCGCTATTTGTACGTACAACTAACGGCGACTCATTTTGAAACCTGGTCTCGCGAAGATTTAATCGATTTCTGAGGGCAAAACATGTAACAGCGCCTGAAATTCCCCGGCAGCTGGTAGAGGTCGGCATCAACAGCTCGCATGGAAGAGATTTTTTTAGCATATGGCTTTTAGTGCCGGGAATGTCCGAGGACATGTTCAGCTCACCAGTTTGTAGCTGCTTTTATGCGGACCACCCATGGGGTGAGCTACAAGGACCGTCTTGTGTGGAGTGTTGTCTGGGGAGGAAAGTTTGAGTGTTAGGACAAGGTTGGAAGGTAGCGGCTGTGGCCTATAGTTAGGGACCAACCCCGGCATTTGCCTGTAAGGAAGATGGGAAACCACAGAAGATCATCTTCAAGGTTGCCGGCGGGGGGATTCGAACCTCCTCGCCTCCCGGATGTGAGCGACTGCCTGCAGCCACGCCGTAACGACCACGGTGATTCAGGACAACAGGAGGATCACGTTACGGCATATGACAGTGGAATTGGAAGTGACTTCGGTGGCGAAGTTGGTAGCATGCTGAATTGCTGTGTCAAAGATCACTGGTTCAAACCCGCCCAAAGTCGTCGGATTTTTTAAGAGTGTTAAAATCCCTCAGTGTGCCTTTTTTAGGAGGGGAAGTAAAGCCGGCGGTCCCATGTCATAGATTTATGGCATGTAAAAGAACCTTCCACTAACTACACTTGTGTGAAGCTAAATTTCTAGGTTAGATTTCGTTGAAACGCTATAACAAAGTTCCAACGTTCACCACTAGGTGTCAGTGACATCTAATAGTGAAATTTGAAACTACTTGAAATCGAACGTAACTTGTAGCTCTTCCGATGGGTGTCCGCTTGAAGCAGCTACTGTACAGCTGTGGCGAGCCGAGCATGTCCTCGGACACTCCCGGCACTAAAAGCCATACGCTAAATAAATAAGTGGAATTTGAAAGAGGGCACACAGCGACAGGTAAGCGATACTGGGACACCTTGAAACGATTGCGCGAGGCAATCGGGAGAAAACAGCCAGAACTTCTCACCGAGAGCGCTATCTTCCTTCATGGCTACGCGCGACTTCATACTGCCCAGAAAATGACCACTTTGTTGATGCGGTTTCGTTGGGACATCATTGAATCCCCCCTACAGGCCAGACCTCACTCCAAGGGACTATCACCTGTTTCCTCACTTGAAGGAGCACCTAGGAGGTTGGTGATTCCCTTCAGACGAGGAGAGGAAACACTTCGCGACACACAAGAACAGGGAATATTGAAACTCGTCCCACGAAGCGACAAGTGCCTAAACTGATATGGAGACTATGTTGAAAAGTAACATAATAATTATAGTATATACAGGGTCATTATCAATGTGCGCCCGGATAAACACGATAAGCTAAGCCGTCTTTGACTGGCGCAGATCGCGGGTGCGCGTACGTGGTTCAGCCAGTGGTTGGCGTGCTCCGCTGACTCATATCGTTAGTTCACACTTGTCTTGTCAGTCATACGGACGTGTATCTGCAAAGCTTAGACGTTAGTGTTGCACGTTTACTGAGTATGGTGATTACTGTGATGGTTGGTCATGCCTAGACACCAATTCACATTGCGCGAACGTGTGTGTATCCATAATTCGTATATGAAAAGCAGAAAGTCTTGTTCTGAAACAAGACGAAAATTTCGAATCAAGTTTCCAGGAAGACCTGTGCCTAATGCCAGTACAATTAGGAGGCTCGCTAAAAGAAAACAGGCTCCGTAAATAATAATAAAAATTTTTTGACGGACAACGTTGTGCTCTTAGAGAACAAAAATTACATGAGATTGTTGTCCATTCATTCATCAGAAGATGTCAGGGAGGACATTTTCAGCATCGGCTATGAGCACTGTAAGTAGCCTACACATTATTGGTAAAGTGTAAAAGTGCAATATCGGCCCTAAAATTTAAGTCTCAAAGTATGGGTGAAAATATTTAAATATGTACACTTATTTAGTTGCAGTAGTAGTTTACTTTTCCCTGCATAAATTAATTTCCTCCAAACTTTTGACCTGAAAAAAAAAAACCTAAATCTATACAACACGATCATCAGGCCAGTACTGCTATACGGAGTGTGACCAAAAGGGAGGAACACCAACTTACAGTCTTCGAAAACAAGGTATAGGCTATAGAAAAAAAATTCGGCCCCATTTTTGACCAGGACACACAAAGATGGGTTTTCAGATCAAATCATGAGCTGTACAAGTTAGCCAATCAACCCAGGGTAGCGAACATCATGAAAGCGAAACGGCTACAATGGGCAGGGCATGTCATCAGAATGGACGCTGCCAGAATAGTTCGCAAGGTGCAGGAGAAGAAGATCGAAGGCTCGAGACCCCCTGGAAGACCTAGGAGTAGATGGCAAGATGAGGTGACCTCTGACTGCAGACAGCTGGGTATTACTGGATGGGAGAATACTGCGCTGGATAGGAGGAAATGGAGGCAGATAGTGAGAGCAGCACGGGATCGTCACGTTCCAGAGAAGCCAACGGAATGAGTGTGTGAGTATTAGTTGAGATAATTCAAATCGTCAATACTTGTTAGTTGTGGTCTACTGTATGTGAGGTTTTGTTAAAATACTGAAATGGGGGATTGATCTGCCAACTTGCTTGTTAGAGTGAATATGTGATTGATGTTGTGTCGTACCGGCTACTTATCTGATGGTGTTTTGCGCTGTCCTGGTGAGAGTAGCCTAGTTATCTGCGGGAACTTCCTGTGGGCCAGGGTCTCTTATATACCTGGGCAATTCCCTTGTCGCATTCCTAAGTTCCTGTGAACGTTGTACAAATGTGACAGTGTATGGCCAAGTCTATCCTCCCTAATGTGGTGTATGTTACTGTATTCAGGATAATCGTCAACTATTAAAGACCTGCTTTCAAACTCGCCACGCATAAGCTAAAAAGCCCTCTTTAAGCGCAAACCGTCTAATTAGAATTTAATGGATCTGATGATGATCGCTTGGCGATCGAAACTGGTCATCCAAGTGTATTTGTTCTCATGTAATCGTATTGACCGACTGAAAAGCATCAAACTTTCATTTACTAAGGCAACACTAAACAAGAAGTTCCGTGAAGAACTATACAGCCTACTTTCCATGCCAATGATTATTCTACAGTATATGAACCTATCTAGAATAAAACGAAATTAAGTTGGTAATATCAAAATGTCTAATTAGTTCGAAATATACCTGGTATAATGTAGCCTAATAGGGCATTACAGTTGGCAGCCCTGGTGACTGAATATATTCTTAGTTCCATATCTTAAGGCACAGAAAAAAATTGGTTAAGTCCAATGGACGATACATGCAGTAAGACTTTGGATCTATCAGCACACGTAAAAGCATGTTGCCAACAATACCATGCGTGTGCTGGTCAGAAATAGCCTAATCTGAATTATTATGATATCTTGTTGTGCCAATTTTGGACGAAATCCATTTGTTAGCATAGAAGTTGCATGTATTTTAAAATTTGACATATCGGCAGGCATAGAATATGTTGGCAGCACTGACTTATATTAATTATTCCAAATTAATCTAGAATGTCAGGTGCTATACGTGTGCAAAGTATAGGGCTGTTGGCTGGCATACTTCCTGATATATTGATATTAGGTTAAAAAAATATAGACAGCATTTATTAACACTTGGCAGCCCTGATTGCTCTTAAGAATACTTATAGTCATATCTGTTATGTTACACATAGCACATACGAAATTTGGTTGAAATCCAACTGATAGTATAAGAGATACATGTATTTAAAATTTGGCCCTATCAGCAGGCTTAGAATCATGTTGGTAGAACTGAAGTATATAAGTTACTCAAAAATTAATCTAAAATGTCAGGTACTATACCTGTGCATAGTTTAAAGCTGTCGGCTTGCATACTTTCTGATATATTGGTATTTGGATAAAATAATAGAGAGAGCAATTATTAACAGTTGGTAGCCCTGGCGGCTCTTAAGAATACGCTCAGTCATATCTGTTTATGTACACATATTACATACAAAATTTGGTTGAAATCCAATTGATGGTGTAGAAGTTACATGCATGTAAAAATTGGACCTATCAGAAGGCTTAAAATTATTTTGGCAACACTGTCATGTATAGCATCCTGGAAATTAAAGTGAAATAGTGTTATCTACAGGTGTGCTAATTTTGGAATAGCTCCCATGCATACCTTCCAAGATATCCAACATGGAGCTCAAATTTCTAGTGCGTTTTTTCAGCAGTTGGTAGCACTGACATCATTTTCAAGTATGGACGTGAGATATTCCGGTATACATCTTTACTCATACTAAATTTGGTTTCGATTTCTGCAGCCGTTTAGGAGTTGATAGGGGGGAACACACACACAGCCAGACAGACAGAAGGACAGTCAGACAGACAGAAGGACAGACACACATTTTCCCAGATCGATCTCATAAGTCTTCTTTTTCCTCATTTTTGCAAAATGTGAAAAGTAGGCTAAAAATGGCTTCAAACACCATAATGTTTGTGTGATCTTTTATTATTATTATTATTATTATTATTATTATTATTAGCTACTACCATGATGCAAGATTCAGGCATATGGTCTCTTACTGTACACCATACAAACAAGAGCCATAACGAGTACTAATACCTTTATGTGTAAATAGCTATGGTTTCAGGAAACTATATTATATTGTACCATCACTAACTACCAGCGGGATTGTCCCAAATGAACGGCAAACAACTAGCTTTACGTCGCATTAAAAATTATAACCTAAGTAAACATTAATTTACAACATAAACTATTATTGCATGCACTCTTGTATTGAAATACAATATAATGTCTCACATATATTCAACTAAAAGTGATACAAATGTCCAGCATAACTCAACAGATTGCTAGCGTTTCGCCCCAGTGTGCCAATTGGGCTCTTAAGTTGGTAAAGGCACACCTACCAAGACGCGTAGCAGAAACACACTGAGAAGGCCATGAAAGACGCCTCGCCACATATGTAGCCACGTCACGAGCATGCCAGTGCACCACGGGAGTCAAAAACTCCACTCCAAAAACAATAAACCTTGCTTTGGCCTTCTCAGTGTGTGCGTGCTACGCGTCTTGGTAGGTGTGCCTTTACCAACTGAAGAGCCCAATTGGCACGCTGGGGTGAAACGCTAACAATGTGTTGAGTTATGCTGGACATTTTTATCACTTTTTGTGTTAATTATAATGGCTCATTTTGTTTCTCTTTCGAGAACTTTCGATTGTCACATATATTCTGTACTGTTTTTACCGTCAGATTCGTGAATCATATCACAAATGTAATATCAATGTGGTGTTAGAAGCCATTTTTAGTGTTGCCTTAGTAAACGAAAGTTTGATGCTTCTCAGTTGGTCAACACGAGTTTTTCCCAAAAGAGAAGGGTTATTCCATAAACTTGAAAGAAATTACATGAGATTAATAAATAACCCATCTCCTTAGGGAATGTCAATAGTAATATCAATAAATAAATAAAAATTCAAATTCAACATTTGTATTATTATTATTATTATTATTATATTATCAGTTGGTTTTCCGTGGAGGAAAGGTGGGCATAATTACTGCGTCACTTTTGAAATATTTTGCACGATGTATCCAGCTACACTAAACATTCTTTGCCTACATGAAGACGATTGATATCCAGATCTACAGCCAGGTACGAAATACGTGGGCAAATTGTGCGCGCTGGAACACTCTGTTTCAAGGCAGATAGGTATGTAGCAATGTAGACGGTAAGACATAACACAACTCATACTCAATCATGAACACTTCAATTTAAACTGCCGAATTGTTTGTTCACTGTCTACCTTCAGAGGGTGGAGTCTTTCAATTGGGCGAATCAGAACTCAATCTCGTTTTCAATTGACCCACACGCACTGCACCATCACGACCAGGGAAGGGCGTTCAAGTTCTCGCCAAAGGTGTTTCTCAGAACCGAGTAATACCATATCACCTTCCTTCAACCGACAGTAGTGGCTCAGCTGGCTAAAGCGCAGCGTTAGGTCATGGGACCAAGCTCTCTGCTGACTCGGTAGACGCGTGGGTTCGAGCCCCACCGTCGGCTGTCCTTGAAATGGTTTTCCGTGGTGTCCCATTTTCAACACCAGGCAAATGCTGGGACGGTACCTTCTGATGGGCCACGGCCGATTCCTTCCACATCCTTGCCCAGTTTCATTCATATTCATCCATTCCATCTCTAATCCTGACGCGCAGGTCGCCCACGGGCGTCGAATAGAAAGACCTGCACCCGGCCTCTCATGAGCCACACGACTAAAAAAAAAAATATTTTTATTATTATTATTATTATTATTATTATTATTATCATTTTCATTACATCCATTTCTCTATCTTGATTTTCTTCACCTTGTGTTCTTCTGATTAGGGCTGGTACATCAATTAATTTCACATGGAATAATCGATTAATGAAAGCAGATAATTCAATTAATTGCTACAAATAAATATTAATGGATTGTGGGTTCAAACGATTGATCGATTAGTAGGTAGTAGGTTGGTCGAATAATTCATGAATTGTTATGTGGATGTACTTCGCTTCTATCACTACGTCTCACAGAAGCGATACAGACATTTAAATAATTTAAACAAATTAAAATGATTTATATTATATCATATATATTTAAATAATGAACCTTCTTTTTGAAAACTAGGCTAAAACAAAGTAAAACAAAACTGTTCCTCTCCTAAAAAAGCATTGAACAAGAATTCAAAATCTTTGCTGAAAACCCTTCGTTTTCTTTTTTCGAAAGCCTTCCCAATTTGATTGATGTTAGTCCTTCCATTGTCACTGACTCTTATTGTTAATATAAACAAGGAAGGGCACTTTTAAGTAACTTTTATAGATTTCTACATTTCGTAAATTAGCATAACTCAACTTAAGAGATGACCTTGTGGCAGTATTTAGCAGGCAGGGGCAGGAAAATATTTCACCATCACTATCAAGGGCAACGATGGTAATATTTCAATTGATGGGCTCAAACCTTTTTATTTACTAGTGGATGAAGAGTCAGAACGAGATCCAATGAAAAATTCTAATCAATCCCCAATGAAACTCTCAAGAGAATGCCTCCCAGGACACTGACCGCACGTATAGGCACAGTGGTAAACTTCCTTCCAGATATCTGGATAAAATTCAATTCACGACTTGCCAATGATATGTATCAAAAACTCTTACGTTATAATATCCCCCAAATCAATACTTAAAAACACTTAATTGTCTATATTTTAAGCTAAATATGCATACAAAAATACAAAACATAGTTAAAATTTGGGACTGAAGAACATAACAACGGAATAAGGATAAGGACTTGATGCTCTATGTTGGACTACTACGAAATTATTAAAGACCGTAAATCCACGACATGTTCGACAAAAAGGAACATAGGCTATTTTCAAAAGCAAAATTATTTAACAATTTCCAACGTCGGAATGAACTTAAGCTCAATTGATTTTCCTAAATTCGAAATACTGCAGCATATTTATAACTAAAAACACAGTATAAATTGTTTGATATTTTGAAAACGATTGGAATAAACTACAGGGATAGGAGGGTGATCTGAAATCTATACCGAAACCAGCAGCAGTCATTCGAGCTGAAGGACATGAGAGAGAAGCTGGTAAAAAGAAAGGTGTAAGGCAAGGCTGCAACTTATCACCCATACTTTTCAATCTTTACATTGAACAAGCAATGAAATAAATTGGAGAAAAATTTAAAGTGGGAGTGAAGATTCAAGGAGAAATAATTTTCATCTCTGAGATTTGTTGATGACATCGTCATCTTGGCCGACACGCCTGAGGATTTGAATGAGTTTTTGAATGGTATGGACTCCATCTTGAGGAAGGAATTCATGATGAAAAATAAATGTAAAACAAAAGTATTGGAATGCAGTCGAAATAAATCAGAAACCTCTATGGACAGGCAGGTGAAAAGCTGAAGGAATTAGGAGACTTCTGTTACTTAGGAAGCAAAATAACCAGTGATGGATAAAGCAAAGAGGATATAAAAAGTAGGTTGGCTCAGGCAAGGAAAGCATTTCCATAAAAACAGAATCTGTTGACATCGAATACAGATTTAAGTATTAGGAAGTCATTTTTGGAAGCCTTTGTCTGGAGCGTGGCTCTCTATGGAAGTGAAACTTGGACTATTGGTGCAGCAGAAAAGAAGAGAATTGAAGCGTTTGAAATGTGGTGTTACAGGAGAATGATGAAGATCAGAAGGGTAGATAGGGTTACGAATGAAGAGGTATTAAGACGAGTGGGAGAGGAGAGATGTTTCTGGCAACTGCTAATGAAGAGAAGAGATAGGCTGGTAGGACACATTCTAAGACACCCAGGAAGGTTATGGTAGGAAGGGTCGAGGACAAGAACTGTAGGGGTAGACCAAGGTTAGAATATGTTAAACAGATTGCTTCGGATGTAGGGTGTGGTAGCTATCTAGAGATGAACCGTTTAGCTCAGGACAGGGAAGCATGGAGAGCTGCATCAAACCAGTCAAAAGACTGAAGACTCAAACAACAACAAGTTTTATAGGTTATCTGTTCTAGAAGGTATGATATACATCGTCGTTATACGGAGATAAAGACAATTATAAGAATAAACAACTTAATTAACAATCGTGACTGAATGACCATAATAATAGAATAAGGTCTTGATGCTCTAGGTTGGATTACAGGTTATCAGTTCCTGAAGGTTTGTCTACATACGATATACATCTCCGTTACAAAGAAATAAAGACCGTTACCAAAGACCAAGGACATATCAATCCCATTTCATGAATGTTTAATACAGAGAAATGAAAAATACACATCTGAAATATTAATATAAGAACATAACATCGGAACAAATCAAAAGTATACAAATAAATTCATGATAAAAACGGGACTACACAAATTTACCTAATGTTTATCATTGTGAAACTACATTAGAAAACTTTTACTAGTTATTTAGAAGGTGATATTTACCAAAAGAAAACTATTATTCCTATTCAGCGACACACATGATAACCTACAATACATATTTTCATAGAATAAAGGAAGAAGACTTTTAATAGTTATTTTGAAGAAGAGGTTTACCAAATGAAGAATATTATTACTATTCAGTGACACCCATATCAAAATTTTCGTAGATATTTTCAATGGATTATGTTTTTTTTCTTTTTTTTTTCTTCTTAATTAATTCTTAACTAGCGGGCCCGTGCGAGAAATCTCGCATGTTCATAAACCACACTATCCCCAATAGGTTTATAATGAGAGACTTAAGGAGAGAGGTTGTTATGTTTTTATGTCAACCAAATGATTATAGAACACTATTTACATTTCAGTTAGAATTCCTAGTTCTACGTTCCCTAACTTCAGAAGGCAATCACTGAAAATTGGATCATCATAACACCACCGGTTATTCGATATTAATGAAATTATACGATTTGAGTACTCATTCCTTTGTTTTACTGTTTCTGAAATCCATGGAAAATGATAAAGGAAAGACCTCAGAATGTTAAAATGACATGAAACAGGCGTCACCGCGGTTAAAATGTGAAGTGGACAGCAATTATGGGGCGTATTTTCCTACATCAGGAGTATCTGCAAATCGCACACTTCGTACATTTTTAAGTCAATTTTTGAAGAAATTATAGATATTTATGAAATTGGAGTGCAATTCGTCACTGCTAATGTCTATTCTCTTTCATTTGAATACTCATTTGCCACGATCAGTCGCTTGTGAGCGCCGCAGGAGGGATCTATACTACTGAAATCTATTATATATAATCCAAAATTGACTCATCAACGCAGGGCTCAAACCACTAGACCTAGAAAGCTGAAATTTTGCATGTTGGTTGATCCGAGTATGAAGAGGCTCACTAAGAAACGGTTTTTGAAAATTCAATTTGTAAGTAACTTTTTTCGGCCCTTTGGCACTGAGCATCCAAAATTGAATCATCAACGCAGGGCTCAAACCACTAAACCTAGAAAGCTGAAATTTTGCACGTTGGTTGATCCGAGTATGTAGGGGCTCACTAAGAAACGGTTTTTTAAAATTCAATTTGTAAGTGACCTTTTTTGCCCTTTGGCACTGAGCAAGGACAGTCGGTACAAATAGCGGATTTAGCTCATTTTAAGCCGCCAGATACGAGAAACAATACTCGGAGGTCCTGTAGGGACCCCAAAACACACTTTTTAAGATCCTAAAATGAACGGTTTTGGAGATATTCCCAAATAACTGTGTTCCCTCGAAGAAACAGATCAACGTTACTATGGCAACCGCTGAAATTTCTCAGACCGGGGATAGTTTTCTGGCAATATCACGAAAACCGTTCGTTTTAGGGTCTTAAAATGCGGGGTTCGGTACACGAACTTTGCTCCTCGCATTGATACGCGTAAAATGAGATATCTTTTACAGTATTTATAGAGGTGGTTTTTGGGGTCGGATACGAGCGTGATTTTGAGTCTAATTTTATACTCTTTGAGCTGGTTATTGTAAGCGAGCTTTCGTATCTTTACGCTAATTTACAATGCCAAGGTGCTTCCTATTTTGCACGGTATGTTTCATTTTCTTTATAAATTTGTTTTTTGTTAACTGTATATTCTGTTTGCCAATATTGATCTGCTCTTTTTCGTTTTTTACCATGATCAGCAACCCATAATCACAGATGGATGTGTCGTATTCTACCGGCTGTCACGTTAAATTATTATTTTTTCTTAATTATTCTTACTGAGGAATGGGGCAAACTTATTTCAATCAAGTTGGTATTTTGTCTTTCACGGCCATTGAATCCCCGCACTAGGCACGGCTTAAACCTAGAAAAGTTGCTGAGTTGGACTATTTGACTAATGGTGCAGCAGAAAAGAGGAGAATTGAAGCGTTTGAAATGTGGTGATACAGGAGAATGATGATCAGATGGGTAGATAGGGTAACAAATGAAGAGGTATTAAGACGAGTGGGAGAGGAGAGATGTTTCTGGCGACTGATAATGAAGAGAAGATATAGGAGGGTAAGACACATATTAAGACAACCAAGTATAGCAAGCTTAGTTATGGATGGGAGTGTCGAGGACAAGAACTGTAGGGGTAAACCAGTGTTAAACAGATTGCCTCGGAGTAGGGTGTGGTAGCTATGTAGAGATGAAACGATTAGCTCAGGAGAGGAAGACCTGGACGGCTGCATCAAACCTGTTAAAAAACTGAAGACTCAAACAACAACAATCGGCAATTTTAATTACATAGAGAGACATCTGAGGCAAAAGTGTTTTTGGAAAATTTCCAATCCCTGTGATGTAACAGTGGAAGAGGCTGCATAATGTACTGTACATCAGCGGCCAAGGTGAGAGATATTTAACTATAGGTCTATTAATAGCGATATGATGACGTTCCAACCATCAATAAGTATGGCAAAATTACATCCAGAATAGCTTAAGGACGAATACTTTTAATTCCCCATATTCCGATAGATTTGCCATTCCAGTGTGCAAGAGTGCAGTTCCCTCTTCAAACAATATTCGCAATTTCTTTAACAAAGCGCAATGACACACATATAACAGTAGCACGTGTACATTTAGACAAAACCATTTTTTCCCATGGGCAACTGTAAGTGGCGTTCTCGCGAGCATCCGGACAACAAAATCGTTATGTCTCAGCAGAAGACGTAATTTTAAAATATGTTAGCATAATGTAACATCGAACCCTGCAGACTTTCACAACTCTATAAAATTCCCACTTTGCTGTTCATATCAATATACTGCATGTATCAGAATATTCAGAATTAAAATGGTCCCGCCTGTAGCCGCGATTGCTGTAATAGAATATACCAATTATCAGCAATAATGCATCGTCCCCATTGTCTTGATCGCGGGCGAAGCCGCGGGTACCTGCTAGTAATATATACAGTATGATGATTCTTATTGTAGCGATATCCATTTCTTAGTTATGTCTACTTAGGATAAGTTATATTGAATGTGCTTATGAAGAAACCAGCGAGTTTTAAAACATGTACACATAGTCTGTAAAATATAGACAATTAATTATTATTTTTTAATATTGATTTGGCGAATATATAAGACTAGCAGGTACCCGCGGCTTTGCTCGCGTCATAGTCGTGTCATATTGTTATTCAAAGAAATTCAGGTTTAACCCCCATTAACACCCATTTATAACCTGAATATTCAAAAATCCCTCCTTAGTAGACGTTTTCGACACACAACAAACATATCCCCAAAATATCATTCTTCTAACTTTAATAGTTTTGGTTGGTCGATGAGAGTGAATATCCAAAAAACCTTCCTTAGTGGACGTTTTTGTTCCAGAATTTCACCCCTCCCCATTGGCCCCTTAAATTGGATTTATGAAAAAACGGTCGAACATCTATTTATTTATTTATTTATTTATTATTTAGCTGATTGTGTTCCTATGAGTTTGAAACTCCTCGCCTATGTCGTTTAAGAGATGCACGCTCCGTTAGAAATCCTTCAACTCCCACTTTTCACCCCTTCACTCATAATCTACAAAAAACATTAGACATGCGTCAACTTTTTTTTTTAATGATAAGTTTATATGGCAAGCATCACATCCCCAAAGGAAACCACTCGTGAGATATTGTTATTCAATGAAATTCACGTTTACCCCTTTAATACCCCCTTTAGAACCTGAATATCCATAAATCTTTCCTTAGTGGACGATTTCGACATGCAACGAACATATCCCCAAAATTTTAAGTTTCTAACTGCAATAGGTTTGGCTGGGGGATGCTGAGTGAATATCCAAAAATCCTTCCTTAGTGGACTTCTTTCCCCAGAATTTCACCCCTCCTCATGGGCCCCTTAAATTGGATTTATGAAAAAACGGTCGAAAATCTATTTACTTATTTTTCAAGCTGATTTTTCCCCCTGAGTTTCATACTTTATGCCTCTGTCTTTTAAGAGATACTTGCTCCGTTAGGAATCCTTCATCCCCCACTTTTCACACATGCACCTCATAATATACACTACATCGAGTATCGCATCCCTCAAGGAAACCAATCGGGAGATATTGTTATTCAATTAAAAGCAGGTCTACCCCCTTAGCACCCCCTTTAGAACCTGAATATCCAAAAATTCCTCCTTGGTGGACGTTTTCGACATACAACGAACATAACCCCAAAATTTAATGTTTCTAACTTCAATAATTTTGGCTGGGTGGTGATGAGTGAGTGAGTAAGTCTGGACATTTTCTTTCATTTATTTTTCAGGATTTCACCCCCCTCATGAACCCCTTAAATTGGATTTATACATTGTCAAAGGAAAACATTCCATGTTCCGAACATGGGCCGCATAACGTGTACCAAAAGTCTATTATGAACAGCAGTTCCTTGAACTGAGATTTGCCAACATTTTATTGTATATTTCCATGTGGTATTTCACTGTACCTCAACATTCAGAAGAGTGCTTTAAAAATCATGTCTTGTGTAAATTTTGGAAAAGGTAGTGAGTGTGGTTTTTACCGGAGTGGATACGCGCTCGTAGAAATTCTTTTCAGTAAAATAGACTGGTTCACAATTTTGTAAGTGCACATTGAGGTATGTGACGGCGGGATGCTTTAACTGTTACGGAAACGGCAATACCCGCCACAGAGCTTGGTTGCTACTGAAATAACGACCAGACTGATATTTGTACTTAACTATACGAGATTTGTGAGCCCAGTGTTTATGAAATTGAACGTAGCTATATCGCTACCTTTATATAGTAGCCGCTACTGTAGGGTTTAAAAATTAAAAGTGGTATTAGAATGCGCTTTCCCTAATTTTTTTCACCCCTGGCACTACAGACCATGAAGGGCCTAGGCCTATCATGCCACCGCTTCCCAGCCATTTGGCCTGCAGATATTGTTGTCACGCGTGGTCAGTGCATCGTGTCCCCTTGACCGTAAATTTTGTTCTTCGTGACCGGGGCGCTGCCTCGCTATCAGACAGCTACTCAATTGTCCTCACGAAGCTGAGTGCATTCCGTTGCAGCCCTCTCGTCAGTGTCTAAAATCTCTGACGAAGCAGGGAATCGAACCCGGGGCGTCCGGATGAGAGGCAGGCGCGCTACACTGTTCTTATTGTATTTATATATATCTTGAAAAAGATAATAAAAATGGATTGGCATTGCCTGCTACAGGGATATATAGAAAGTCGGATGTCATACCTTGAGGTTCAGTTGCCATGGAAACGGACTTGCCATTAGTTCATCAGTTTATCAGAGCGAAGATAGTTTTCTGCGAATATCTTCGAAACTGTTGGTTTTAGGGCCTTAAAATGTGGTTTTCGGTGTCCCGTAGGGACATACCGAGTATTGATTCTTGCACCGAGGGGCGTAAAATGAGCTTTGTCCGGTCTTTATGCGACAACTTCGATCTTTTGTCCCGGTTGAGTATTCTTGGTGACTTTTCAGTTATGTTGCCCGTTCCACGGGAACAATGATTTATTTCCGGATGAAAGGCAGCCTATATGTTATCCTAGGGTATAAGCTGTCTGCATTTCAAATTTCAACCAAATCCGTCCAGCGGTTTTAGTGTCAAGAGGTAACAAACTAACACACAGACACACACAGACTTTCACAATTATAATATACTAGCAGGTACCCGCGGCTTCGCTCGCGATCAAGACAATGAGGACGATGCATTAATGCTGATAAAATAACAATAATAATAATAATATCATATGGCCTCGGGTGCCGGATGGAAGCTTTGTAATTTGACACCCAGAGGGTAGCTTGCGTCGAATTTTGTTGTTCCTTGAATCACTATGAAAGTCAAGGAGGTTAGATATCTAAGCTCCTTGAACGCTATAGCGCTTTCTAGTAGAGAAATGAGGAACTTTGTGTTGGCGGAAAATCCCGAGATTAATTTTGCCATTATGAACACGGCCTACTGAATTCAAATGGGTTCTTTGACATGCCAACATCGAATGACATGCGTGTCGTATTTTTTCCGCCTTTCAAAAATCACTTACCACGACCAGGAGCGAACCTGCAATCTTGGGGTTAGTACACCGACACGCTATCCACTCATCTACCTGGCAAGCATTGCTGATAATTGGTCTATTCTATTACAGCAATTGCGGTTACAGGTGGGTCCATTGTAATTCTGAAAATGTTGATACATACAGTACAGTATATTGATATGAGCAGCAAAGTGGGAATTTTATAGAGTTGTGAAAGTCTGCAGGGTACGATGTTACATTATGTGAACACATTTTAGAATTACGATTTTGGTTTTGCCATCTTCTGCTGACCATTTTTTGTCCGGATACACGAGAGCACGCCACTTACAGTTGCCCATGGGAAAAAATGGTTTTGTCTACATGTACACCTGCTGCTGTTAAGTGTGTGTCATTGCGCTTTGTTAATAGAAATTGCGAATATTGTTTGAAGAGGGAACTGCACTCTTGCACACTGGAATGGCAAATCTATCGGAATATGGAGAATTAAAAGTAGGCGTATATTTCCTTAAGTTATTCTGGGTGTAATTTTGCCACACTTATTGATGATTTGAACGTCAACGTGTCACTATTAATAGACCTATAGTAAAATATCTCTCACCTTGGACGCTGATGTACATTATGCAGTCTCTTCTAGTGTTACATCCCAGGGATTGAAATTCCCCAACAACCCTTTTGCCTCACATGCCTCTCTAATTAATTAAAATTCCAGATTGTTTTTGTTTTAGTCTTCAGTTTTTTGACATGTTTGATGCAGCCCTCCATGCCTCCCTTTCCTGGTCTACCCCTACAGTTCTTGTCCTGGACCCTCCCATCCATAACTAAGCTTGCTATTCCTGGGTGTGTTAATATGTGTCGTACCATCTTATCTCTTCTCTTCATTAGCAGTCGCCAGAAACATCTCTCCTCTCCCACTCGTCTTAATAGCTCTTCATTTTTTACCCTATCTACCCATCTGATCTTCATCATTCTCCTTTAACACCACATTTCAAATGCCTCAATTGTCCTCTTTTCTGCTGCACCATTAGTCCAAGTTTCACTTCGTTATAGTGTCACGCTCCAGACAAAAGCTTTAAAAAATGACTTCCAAATACCTAACTGTATATTCGATGTCAACAGATTCCTTTTCTGTAGAAATGCTTCCTTGCCTGAGCCAACCTGCTTTTTATATCCTCTTTGCTTCGTCCATCAATGGTTATCTTGCTTCCTAAGTAACAGAAGTCTCCTATTTCCCGTAGCGTTTCACCTACCAATTTGAGGTCCATAGAGTTTTCTGATTTATTTCGGCTGCATTCCAAAAATTTTGTTTTACATTTATTGATTTTCATCATGAATTCTTTCCTCAAGACGGAGTCCTTACCATTCAAAAACTCGTTCAAATCCTCTGGCGTATCGGCCAAGATGACGATGTCATCAGCAAATCTCAGACATGAAATTATTTCTCCTTGAATCTTCGCTCCCACTTTAAATTTTGTTTTACATTTATTGATTTTCATCATGAATTCTTTCCTCAAGACGGAGTCCTTACCATTCAAAAACTCGTCCAAATCCTCTGGCGTATCGGCCAAGATGACGATGTCATCAGCAAATCTCAGACATGAAATTATTTCTCCTTGAATCTTCGCTCCCACTTTAAATTTCCTGATTATTATGTTTTTAGAGATCTTTGAAATGCGTTGCCCTCGCACATGGTGTAGATGCATTGTCAAAGGAAAACATTCCATGTTACGAACATGGGCCGCATAACCTGCCTTAAGCCTATTCTGGACAGCAGTTCCTTGAACTCAGATTTGCCAACATTTTATTGTATGTTTCCATGTGGTATATGTCTGTACCTAAACATACAGAAGAGTTAAAACTCAGCAATTCTTCTAGGTTTGTGCCGTGTCTTGTCACCGGCCGTGAAAGCCAATATACCATCTTTTTGGAAGCCTTCATAGGGAGGTTAAGGCTGCTTGAACTTTTAGTTCTCGTAGTCAAGTGGTGCAGTTGCACCTTATATAAAGGGAGGTGGCGCGCAGTTCGTCACTCCTGTGGGGGTCCGGGCGGGGACACCAAGAGCCCGCCGATGAGCCTAGCTTGGTGTCCTAGGCGAAACCCCACACAAGACACGGCACAAACCTAGAAGAATTGCTGAGTTTTAATTCACCGGCCGTGAAAGCCAATATACCATCTTTTTGGAAGCCTTCATAGGGAGGTTAAGGCTGCTTGAACTTTTAGTTCTCGTAGTCAAGTGGTGCAGTTGCACCTTATATAAAGGGAGGTGGCGCGCAGTTCGTCACTCCGGTGGGGGTCCGGGCGGGGACACCAAGAGCCCGCCGATGAGCCTAGCTTGGTGTCCTAGGCGAAACCCCACACAAGACACGGCACAAACCTAGAAGAATTGCTGAGTTTTAATTCACCGGCCGTGAAAGCCAATATACCATACAGAAGAGTGCTTTAAAAATCATGTCTTGTGTAAATTTTGGAAAAGGTGGTGAGTGTGGTTTTTGCCGGAGTGGATACTCGCTCGTAGAAATTCTTTTCAGTAAAATAGACTGGTTCACAATTTTGTAAGTGCACATTGAGGTATGTGACGGCGGGATGCCTTAAGTGTTACGGAAACGGCAATAGCCGCCACAGAGCTTCGTTGCTACTGAAATAACGACCAGACTGATATTTCTACTTAACTATACGGGATTTGTAAGCCCAGTGTTTATTAAATTGAACGTAGCTATATCGCTACCTTTATTTAGTAGCCGCTACTGTAGTGATTAAAAATTAAAAGTGGTATTGGAAGGCGCTACACCTAATTTTTTTACCCCTGGCTTTACAGACCATGAAGGTCCTAGGCCTATCATGCGACCGCTCCCAGCCATTTGGCCTGCAGATATTGTGGTGACGCATGGTCAGTGCATCGTGTCCCCTCGGCCGTTAATCTTGTTTTTCGTGACCGGCGCGCTGCCTCTCTATCAGACAGCTACTCAATTGTCCTCAAGAAGCTGAGTGAACTCCGTTGCTGTCCTCACGTCAGTGTCTAAAATTTCTGACGGAGTCGGGAATCGAACCCGGGGCCTCCGGTTGGGAGGCAGGCATGCTACCCTGTTCTTATTGTGTTTATATATATCTTGAAAAAGATAATAAATGGATTGGCATTGCCTCCTACGGGGATATATAGAAAATCGGATGTCATACCTTCAGATTCAGTTGTCATGGAAACGGACTTGCCATTAGTTCATCAGTTTATCAGAGTGAATATAGTTTTCTGCGAATATCTTTGAAACTGTTGGTTTTAGGGCCTTAAAATGTGGTTTTCGGTGTCCCGTAGGGACCTATCGAGTATTATTTCTCGCATCGAGAGGCGTAAAATGAGCTTTGTCCGGTCTTTATGCGACAACTTCGATATTTTGTCCCAGTTGAGTATTTTTGGTGACTTTTCCGTTATGTTACCCGTTCCACGGGAACAATGATTTATTTCCGGATGAAAGGCAGCCTATATGTTATCCCAGGGTATAATCTGTCTCCATATCAAATTTCACCCAAATCCGTCCAGCCGTTTTAGTGTCAAGAGGTAACAAACTAACACACACACACACGGACACACAGATTTTCACAATTATAATATATATAGGGATATATATAGGGATATAGGGATATAGGGATTATTCATTTCATTTCTTTCCTTCCACCCCCTAAGGGCTCACATCTTGTGGGACGTGGTTTGGCGACCACGGGGCCCCAGCTAAGTCCGGCATTGCTTCCACTTACTTGTGCCGGGCTCCTCTCCGTCTTCTTTCCTGTCGACCTCACTTGTTCAACTCTTGTTCTCTTCCGAGCCCGACGGTATTAGGGTATCCGAGGCCTAGGGAGTCTCTTCCTTTCCCATCTTAATTGGCCCTTGTCTCGTCTTTTCTGATACCCTCCTTCTGCGAGGGGTCAGCCTTCTTTTTCTTTTCCAGTTATCTCCTGCCTTCTGCTCAATGCCCTCAAGGAGGCCGGGTGTATGTAGTCCCACGAGCTCCGGTGCACCCTAGAAATTGCTACACCCTCAGGGGCTCACGGCTGGTGAGTTCGGGAGTTGGTGACCCCGAGGGAATCCAGAGCTGGGTCCGATTCTCCCCCTTTTATCCATTACCTGTGGGGGGACCCTCTCCTCTTTCACTTTCCTATCTGCCTATCATGGCTCTCCTTCCTTCCAAGTCCCTCAATCCACATTCTTCGAGGGTTGAGGGCATTTCTTTTCCTCCAGTCCTTAATTTGCCTTATTCTCCTTTTGTTTTCCATTTCTTCTTCTAGTATATAAGTTGGTAGTTAGTTTTAGTTATAGTTTACATTTCATTATCATCTTCACGATCACCCAAACCATTAGGGGCAGATGACCTACATGTTAGGCCCCTTAAAACAACAATTATCTTTCCTTCCATATTTAACGTAAATGTTTACTGGCAGGAGAGTGGTGTGGCAGTATTTAGCAGGCAGTGGAAAGAAAAGAGAAAATATACAAACTCTCTGTTTGTCAAAAGAAAGAAAGAAAGAAAGAAAGAAACAAGATGTTCAGTAAAGAACATATAGCCTACTTTCTCCTAAATGCATGGGTATTGTTATAACTCTTTGTCCTTTTCAAGGAGTATGATTGAATGTTGGTTGTAGGAGCTTGTTGAAATACAACGTGCTATAGGGATATTAAACATGAATATGAGGTGCCCTTTGCTAGTGCTACCTCTGTACCAAATTTCGTTCAATTCGGTTTCACCGTGTTTGAATTGATAGGGGGAATCGATTTGCACACATACTTGGCCACCATCTGCAAACTATTGGGCTGATGTTCTTGCAGTTTGGTCAGAATATGTTTCCCACATAAAGATATGGTGTTGCAAAATTAGGTAGAGACTAGATTATTAGGTTGGTCGTAATTACATTTTAGCTTTTAACATTTGGGTGGCCGCGATTACGTTTCCATCAAGATAGCGGTGATATAAAACATGACACTGAGGTGCCCTTTGCTAGTGCTACCTCTGTACCAAATTTCGTTCATTCGGTTCCACCGTGTTCGAAATAATAGGGGGAATCAATTTTGACATAAAGATGGCCGCCATCCGCAAACTATTTGGCTAATGACCTATTAGATTGGTCAAAGGATGCTCCCTCCATAAAGGTATGTTGTTCCAAAGTTTGGTAGAGTTCGGATGGTTATGTTAGTCGTAATTTGATTTAAGCTTTAAACATTCGTGTGGCCGCCATTACGTTTCTGTCAATATGGTGGCGATATTAATCATGACACTGAGATGCTCTTTGCTAGTGCTATCTCTGTACCTAATTTCGTTCCATTCGGTTCCACCGTGTTCGAATTAATAGGGGGAATCAATTTTGACATAAAGATGGCCTCCATCCGCAAACTATTTGGTGAATGACGTATTAGATTGGTCAAAGGATGCTCCCTCCATAAAGGTATGTAGTTGCAAAATTTGGTAGAGATCGGATGATTAGGTTAATCGTAATTTGATTTAAGCTTTGAACATTCGTGTGGCCGCCATTACGTTTCAGTCAAGATGGCGGCGATATAAAACATGACACTGAGGTGCCCTTTGCTAGTGCTACCTCTGTACCAAATTTCGTTCCATTCGGTTCCACCGTGTTCGAATTAATAGGGGGAATCAATTTTGACATAAAGATGGCCGCCATCCGCAAACTATCAGGTGAATGACCTATTAGATTGGTCAAAGGATGCTCCCTCCATAAAGGTATGTAGTTGCAAAATTTGGTAGAGATCGGATGATTAGGTTAATCGTAATTTGATTTAAGCTTTGAACATTTGTGTGGCCGCCATTACGTTTCCGTCAAGATGGCGGCGATATAAAACATGACACTGAGGTGCCTTTTGTTAGTACTACCTCTGTACCAAATTTCGTTCCATTCGGTTGCACCGTGTTCGAATTAATAGGGGGAATCGATTTTCACACAAAGATGGCCGCCATCCGCAAACTATTACGCTGATGACCTATTGGTTTGGTCAAAGGATGCTCCCCCCATAAAGGTATGTTGTTGCAAAATTTGGTAGAGATCGGATGATTAGGTTGGTCGTAATTTGATTTAAGCTTTGAACATTTGTGTGGCCGCCATTACGTTTCCGTCAAGATGGCGGCGATATAAAACATGACACTGAGGTGCCTTTTGTTAGTACTACCTCTGTACCAAATTTCGTTCCATTCGGTTGCACCGTGTTCGAATTAATAGGGGGAATCGATTTTCACACAAAGATGGCCGCCATCCGCAAACTATTACACTGATGACCTATTGGTTTGGTCAAAGGATGCTCCCTCCATAAAGGTATGTAGTTGCAAAATTTGGTAGAGATCGGATGATTAGGTTAATCGTAATTTGATTTAAGCTTTGAACATTTGTGTGGCCGCCATTACGTTTCCGTCAAGATGGCGGCGATATAAAACATGACACTGAGGTGTCCTTTGCTAGTGCTACCTTTGTACCAAATTTCGTTCAATTCGCATTCACCGTGTTTGAATTGATAGGGGGGGACAGACATTCAGAGTACACACACTCACACACACACACACAGACACACAGACACACAGACACACACACACACAGACTCACACACACACATACACACAGACAGACACACTTTTTTTCGCCCTGTGTTGATCTCATAAGTCTACTTTCATTTTTTGCAAAAATCGAAAGTAGGCTAAAAAAGAAAGATTGTACTCATTATGTACAGCAATTATTCTAGACAGCAACAACCTCTCATTTCAACGTATTTTCTTTACTCGTGTCTACTAATCAATTAATCATTTCTTCGATTAGTTCATTAATCTATTATTCAATTAGTCGTCAATCGATTGAACGGTCAGTCGATTAATCATTTTCAATTAATATCTAAAACTTTGGTTGATCATCATATATATTATTTCAGTAGTATAGACCCCTCCTGTGGCGCTCACAAGCGGCTGATCGTGACAAATGATGAGCATTCAAATGAAAGAGAATAGACATTAGCAGTGACAAATTTCACTTTTATTCCATAAATATCAATAATTTCTTTAAAAACTGACTTTTAAAAAATTGAACGAAATGTGAGCTTTGCAGATACTGTTGCTGTAGGAAAACACGCTCTATAATTGCTCTCCATTTCACATTTTGGCCACTGTGACGCGTGTTTCATGTCATTTTAACATTCTGAGGTTTTTCCTTTATCATTTTGCATGGATTTCAGAAACAGTAGCCTAAATCAAATGAATGAGTAGTCTACTCAAATCGTATAGCTTCGTAAATATCGAATAACCGGTGAGTGTTACAGCTCAGTTGTCAATCGTATAACTTCATAAATATCGAATAACCGGTGAGTGTTACAGCTCAGCTGTCAATCGATGGACTCAGCACACAAATGGCATTAGCAGTGACGAATTGCATTCTAATTTCATAAATATAAATTCTGTAGTGCCGGGGAAAAGTGGCATATGTCAATATTTCTTAGTTAGTTCGTTAGTTAGTTTCTTTAATTCTAGTGGGCATTTGTATCATATCCAACTTGAGAAGAGAGGCACTAATTTAGCAATTACAACGGAGAAACTGAAGTTTTTTTAAAATGTCAATCATGTATTCGTTGGGACAGATTTTTCACTCTCTCGTAAAATTTAGTTTTTCGACTTGTGCCACTTTTCCCCGGCAGTACAGAATTTTTGTAAGAAGTGTACGATTTGCAAATACTGCTGCTGTAGGAAAATACGTGACATCATTGAAGTTCAGTTCGTATTTTGACCGTAGGGATGCCTGTTTCATGTCCAAACTACTAAACGTTAATTCACTTACAGGTTCGCTGTCAATCAATGGACTCAGCACACAAATGACATTTGGTTGCAATAAAACCATAACAACCTTTATGTTCGACCCTGGCGAAATGTAAATATTATACGTCAGAAAACTGTACTTTAATGAGGCTCATTATAGTACAAGTTTTCATTATGATACAGTTTCTCCCACCAATCAGAGCTCAAGAAACAGTTGTGTGACCAATTAGGTGAGGATAGCATCGCACTTGCGCTCACTTCTATGGCCCCCTATTTAAAAATTTCACTGAGTGGCGAGTGTCATAGTGGGGTATTCCATAAGGCCGTGGTCAAATACAAGGTATTCTCTGCGTCCCATGCGCTCTGTTCAGTACATAAAACTGGTGAAATCTCGACAGATATTTATGAATATTTATATTCGAACATAATAGTACATTATGCAACGAGCCTATAATGGCAATAATTAAGACACAAGTAGGTTTATAAAACAAGCGTATGCGAGTTTTATAATTTCCATACGAGTGTCTTAATTACCATTATAGGCGAGTTGCATACGACTGTTTATGTTCGACGATAATTATTATAACTATTTTAAGTTCAAACATAAATATTTATAAGTATCTGTCGATATTTCTCCAGTTTTATGTACTGAACAGAGCTCATGGGACGCAGAGAATACCTTGTATTTGACTATGGCCTCCTGGATTACCCTTCTATGACACTTCGCCAGGCAGTGAAATTTAAATTACAAGGCCGTGGAACTCAGCGAATCTAATTGGTCAAACAACTGTTTCTTGAGCTGTGATTGGTGGGAGAAACTGTTTCATAATGAAAAAATAGTGTTATAATGACCATCATTATGGTACAGTTTTCTGACATATGATAGTCAGGGTCGAACATAAAATAGTTATAATTGTCGTCGGACAGTCGTATGCAACTCACCTATAATGGTAATTAAGACACTCGTATGGAAATTATAAAACTCGCTATGCTCGTTTTATAAACATACTCTTGTCTTAATGATTGCCATTATAGGCTCGTTGCATAATGTACTATTCTCCTTACGTGTCTCATTATAAACCTATAGGGAAAAGTGGGATATACGAACATGCGAGAATTCTCGCACGGGTCTGCGGTTGTTGTTGTTTGAGTCTTCAGTCTTTTGACTGGTTTGATGCAGCTCTCCATGCCTCCCTGTCCTGAGCTAATCGTTTCATCTCTACATAGCTACCACACCCTACATCTGAGGCAATCTGTTTAACATATTCTAACCTTGGTCTACCCCTACAGTTCTGTCCTTGACCCTTCCTTCCATAACTAAGCTTGCTATTCCTGGGTGCCTTAGTATGTGTCCTACCAACCTATCTCTTCTCTTCATTAGCAGTCGCCAAAAACATCTCTCCTCTCCCACTCGTCTTAATACCTCTTCGTTTGTAACCCTATCTACCCATCTGATCTTCATCATTTTCCTGTAACACCACATTTCAAATGCTTCAATTCTCCTCTTTTCTGCTGCACCAATAGTCCAAGTTTCACTTACATAGAGCGCCTCGCTCCAGACAAAGGCCTTTGAAAAATGACTTCCTAATACCTAAATCTATATTCGATGTCAACAGATTCCTTTTTGTAGAAATGCTTTCCTTGCCTGAGCCAACCTACTTTTTATATCCTCTTTGCTTCGTCCATCACTGGTTATTCTGCTTCCTAAGTAACAGAAGTCTCCTACTTCCTTCAGCTTTTCACCTGCCAATTACCGACAGTAGTGGCTACGCAGGCTAAAGCACAGCGTTAGTTCATGGGGCCAAGCTCTCTGCTGACTCGGTAGACGCGTGGGTTCGAGCCCCACCGTCGGCTGTCCTTGAAATGGTTTACCGTGGTTTCCCATTTTTAACACCAGGCAAATGCTGGGACAGTACCTTCTAACAGGCCACGGCCGCTTCCTTTCACATCCTTGCCCAGTTTCATTCATCTTCATCCATTCCATCTCTCATCCCGACGCGCAGGTCGCCCACGGGCGTCGACTAGAAAGACCTGCACTCGGCCTCTCAGGAGGCTATACGACAAAAAAAACTGCCAATTTGATCTCCATAGAGGTTTCTGATTTATTTCGTCTGCATTCCAGTATTTTTTGTTTTACATTTATTAATTTTCATCAGGAATTCTTTCCGTAAGTCTAAGTCCATACCATTCAAAATCTCATTCAAATCCTCAGGCTTGTTGGCCAAGATGACTACCGGTATATCATCGGCAAATCTCAGAGTTGAAATTATTTCTCCTTGAATCTTCACTCCCGCTAGGTTATTATTAATCGCGTATTGTCAGTTCTACTTGTTATTTTTGCATTTTGCTTTATATTGTTCTTCTTCCTGGTTGTATCCCAGAAAAATACGTTTGAGTTACGGCATCCTCATTGAATATCTTTCAGTTGGGGGATCACATAACTGGCTGAATGAATGGAGACATAGAAACAATGCAGAACAATAAATTAGAAATAGCAATAATGGATGAAAGAACGTTGATTGTTCCCATTGATAAACGACAAGCGACAAGCGGAGGCGTTTTGTAAGGCGACTTGTGTAACGATAAACAATGGCATGGCGCGATGTCTTACAGCTTTTATCACTGCTCTTTGGACAAACAATAAAAGAAGTTCAAAACAAAGAGATTAATACGTGTATTGAAGTGACTTGTGAAGATCGAGTTAGTTTAGGCATATTCCCCTCCATTCTGAAGCACCCCCTCCCCCTTCCCCTAACCCTTGTAGTGTTCCTGTGGGATAGGTTCCCTCACTAATGACGTCAGAGATGTGCTCGCCAATACTCAACACGTATGGCTTACGCACGCGCTGCCCAATAAGCTCCGCCTTGAATGGCTGCAACCCCGCTGAGCACGACGAGCTTGCCTGGGCTGTCTGCCGGTGTGCCTAACGTTCAGGGGTAGAATACTACTGCCCATCGCCGCCCGCCGCAAAAAAAAAAATAATCAAAAAAATACAAAAAAATCATAAAAATTAAAATAACCGGGATTTCAAATTAATTAGAATAATATTAATTATTATTAAATTTGAAAGTAAAGACTTCATCACGACGGAAGCTCAGGAAGAGAACTCGACCTCACTGTTGGGTCGGTTTGAGGGGTTGGCTGCAGCCAGCAACTCACCTCATAGAGTCGCGGCGAATATTCGCGGGTTCCTGGCCAGCAAGATCGGCGCTGTAGACACAGGTGAGTACTGTGCACTTGGGTGTGTCATGTGTTTAAAGGTCATGTGTTTAATATTTTATGGTTACTGCTTAGGGTCATTAGGGGCCGTTATGTTTGTGATAACGAAAGAAGTTTCTGCTCAGGGTCACTTTGACCCGTTACGTTTGTGGTAACGCAGGTACTGTAGTTTTTGCTCAGGGTCATTAGGACCCGTTACGTTTGTGGTAACGCAAGTAGTTTCTTCTCAGGGTTACTGGGACCCGTTACGTTTGTGGTAACGCAAGTAGTTTCTGCTCAGGGTTACTAGGCCCCGTTACGTTTGTAGTAACGCAAGTAGTTTCTTCTCAGGGTTACTAGGCCCCGTTACGTTTGTAGTAACGCAAGTAGTTTCTGCTCAGTGTTACTAGGAGCCATTGCGTATGTGGTAACGCAAGTAGTCTCTTCTCAGGGTCACTAGGACCCGTTACGTTTGTAGTAACGCAAGTAGTTTCTGCTCAGGGTTACTAGGCCCCGTTACGTTTGTGGTAACGCAAGTAGTTTCTGCTCAGGGTTACTAGGCCCCGTTACGTTTGTAGTAACGCAAGTAGTTTCTGCTCAGGATTACTAGGCCCCGTTACGTTTGTGGTAACGCAAGCAGTTTCTGCTCAGCGTTACTAGAACACGTTACGTTTGTGGTAAAGCAAGTACTTTATGCTCAGGGTTACTAGAAGCCGTTACGTTTGTGGTAACGCAATTACTTTCTGCACAGCGCCACTAGGAGCCGTTACGTTTGTGGTAACGCAAGTAGGCTAATTTCTGCTCAGGGTTACTACGAGCCGTTACGTTTGTGGTAACGCAAGTAGTTTCTATTCAGGGTTACTAGGACCCGTTACAATTGAGGTAACGTTCCTAACATTTAGGCGCACTCAAATTAGTATTGGTTCATGCTAAATTTTCCAAACTCTGCAGACTTGGAACTCATACTTTTGGCTGTTTTTGAGATTAAGTAAATTGTCCTCAGAGTTATCTCTGATGATACTTTTCAGTGTTGCCATATTTACAATTCATATTGTAGCTTTCAGTCGGTCAACACACGAATCATTTGTTGATGCTCGCTTAACCAGCAAAACACCGACTGAAAGCTACAATATGAATTGTTGAATTGTTTACTTCTGTGGAAATGTATGAAAATTTACCGCCTCCCCCTCCAGCTGATCAAGAAAAATAAGAAAACTAGAAATACAAAAGTAAGAGTTTTAAATACTACGAATAATTATAGTACGGTAATGATTCCAGAGTTTCAATTACTTTAGGTTTTCTAACAGAGCGTACCTGAATAAAGATAAAAAAATTGGAAAATCATCGCGGATCACAAGAGATCGTGGCTATGCTTGTTCCAAAGATCGCTTCAACAAACAATGTTATACATTTAAAAAAAAAAAAAAATCTTTATGTAATTTCCAAAATTTGCTTTTATTTGAGTTGTCCTTCGCCGTATCTTGCAATATTTCGAGTTTTCAATAGTTGATGTGCATCCTCAAATTGAACTTCCAGTCATTTATTATTTTTTTAAGGGGCCAAACAGCGAGGTTTAAGACGAGTAAGGTTTTCTATTAACATTTCAGAAAATGGATGTTTAATTTTCTCAGAAAGAAAATGAAATAACAATATTCAACCATCAGCTGTGTGATCTGGACCTCAAAACAGGGCTACATTTTGAAAAACACTTATGAATAGAATTTCCAAAAATTTTAAATAATTTATCAGAAATCAAAGATGTCTTTGTCTCTTTGGAATTGTGTCTATTGTTACTCTGTGTGTGAGTTCCCAGTAAGGCATTTCACGAAACAAAAAATGTACTGCATTAAACACATTAGAAAGAATTATAATAATGTTATAAAACATACATTGTGATGATAAATAAGGCCCCATTATCTCACAGATGTCCGTAACAACAGCAATGGAACGTTTCAGTGCTGAAATACTCCGGGCATTAACCCTAGCCATACCATGGTATTTTTCAAACCACGGGCTACCAACGGGTGCGGGCATGTTGTGACCACCATAAGAAATTCATTTGGGTGATTTGTATTATTCTTTAATCAACATATCTTGTATTTTGAACCTTAAATGATTCGCAAATGGCAACAATATTACTTTATTAACAACAGTTGCAAACAAAATCAAAAAATTAAAAAACAAATACGAGCCTTACAGTAGTCGCATAAGATGTGTAACATCTGACGTGTTATTCGAATAATTCCATATTACTTACTCGCATTTTTTTAAGAATGAACTCATAGTGTTACCTTATGTCAGCAAACATGAAAGGATTCTCCAATGCATCTGCAGTAGTGATATATACCTGCAACTGTATGCGAGAGCAATCCACTGCCTACTTGATGAGAGCTGCGCTTTATACCGGCCAGTTAGTGAACCCATGCCAGCGGTGGTATTGAAAATGGCCTCTTATTGCCGATATAGCGCACTGCCAAGTATAGGCGCGATTAAAAATTAGGTGTGCAATAGGTATATTAAATGCTTTTCTCCCAGTGATACGTTTAGACCAACGAAGTTTCAATTATTGTTAGTAGTCTGTGTTAATATACTGAATTCCTACGTTGCTTGGAGTGTTGGTTGATGCGATATCGAGTGCTTACATTAAATAAGAATACACCAAAGTATGAAGATTTAGTAAATCGTAATTGTTTTCAGCAAATATGATATAATGAATATTTTCACACCAAAGAACGACAACTTGAAGATGATGCATTGTGGGAATTTCTTTAATGGGACCGTCTGCGATTCACATTCCACATAGTCACATGGCTTACAGTACGTCGTTGTACCGATCTCCGCCACCACGCGCGATCATTGTTTCCGTCCCATGCACTTCCGTCCCTTCCACTTCCGTCCTATCCACTTCCGTCTCTTTTCCAAGGTCATTCCCACAAAAATGTCCAGCTACCGAGTGGAAAGATGCTACACATTAAAAGAAAGAAGTTCAGTAAAATTAAATTATTCACTGATCATGCTCTTCGCCATCTTCAACACACATGGAACATGCGACTGTCCTTTTCTGTGCTTTCCGGATTTGTACCACTTGCAACCAGAACAAATTATGGTGGTTTTGTAACTTTGTTGTACTTTTGCCCTTACCACAGTATGACGGGGCACACAAACTACCAACGAGAGGGGGGTTTCCGTGCCCACCAAAATAAAATTGTTAATACCTTATACAAGAATTAAAATTTAAACTAAAAAACTTGACGAGCCTTACAGTAGTCGCATATGATGTGTAACATCTGACATAGAAGAAACACTCACGTGAAATTGTTGATACACCGGTATTTTACAACATTATTGGCCCAAATATTAGTCTAATCTATTGTAAAACGGAGTGTTTTACAGATATTGTAGTTTATAATACGGAACTCATTTTATTAGATGATTTGTAGCTTCCACCAGCACTAGCCTAAATAAAGAATACGATATGGATCAACTAGATTAATAGACGCGACACCGCTCATAACTTTAAATTCCTTATAAATAGGCCAACTTGCGAGTAAATGCAATGTGCACAGCAGTAGATCTTGAAAGGCTTACCCAGTTCCCGGACCTCTTGATTCACAGACCAACACGTAATTTCATATGGATTCTGTTAAAATGAGTCATATTGATATGATTAGCAGCAGAGTATCAAGAAGGCAGTGCGAGAGTAGAAATATAAAGTAGTCAGATAAGAAAAAAAAGAGAGTCTTGGAATTGTTATGTATTATTAGTGTGTAAATAAAAAAGATGTTTGTGTGTTGATGAATGTCCAGGAGAAATACGATCCAGCTGGCAGTGCGTCTTACACACTTCCGTCCGATCCACTTCCGTCCCATTTTCAAAATCACTCCCACAAAAATATCCGGCAACCGAGTGGAAAGATGTTACACATCAAAAAGTGAATGTGTGGTTAGGTAACTGGATTCAAAATAGAAAATAACATTCTGTACAGTCAGCGTAGAAAAGGAAAACCATGAATAAACCGTCAAATATGGAACTGGTGGGCGCAAAATACCCCCCCCCCCCCCTTCTCCCTCTCCTCCGTTGGTATTTCTACGGTTAACATACGATCACATGGCCCAACCTCACCTATCACGACTTGAGCACCTTAGAACAAGTAGAACCACGAACTCAAAGCGGTTCTTGGTATTTGAAAGTTCGCTTCCTCCAGGCTAGCATATGAACTTCCTCGTGAAACATTTATAATAGAGGATCTACGCACAAAATTATTGCTACCTTCCACAAGACAAGCCACTCGACTGAAAGAAAGTAGTCAAGAGATGAGAAAAGAAATTTGGAATGATTTCTATCCAACCGATGCGATGGTCAACCGGAATTGTACGGGCTCCAAAAACAAGTTCCGCAGCGCTTTAACAAGACTGGCGTTCCACGGAGACCATCACAAATTATGCAAAAGAAATGAATATCACAAACCTTCTGAGAATTGTGTGTGCAAACTTTGTGAAAAACAGTGCCTTCGATATCACTTCAGTGATCCCTCGTTGTAATGCACTTCACTTATTATTAATATTATTATTATTATTAACTAAGGTAGGAACACTAGACATGATTGGGAAGGGTGGCCATCTAAGACATCCGGAACATAGAAAGGAAGATGCTCTCAAAAATCCTAGGCCCAAATATCAAGGATGGAGAGAGGAGACTCAAACCTAAGAAAGAACTATACCTGAAGACAGAAGGAGTCGTTGCCCTAATGAGAAAAAGGAGAATACAGTTTTATGGAGACTTGGTGAGGATGAACAGTACCAGATTGACGACGAAGATTTTAAATTCTTCAGGAAGTGGAATTGGAAGACGGAGCCGAAATGGTTTCGGGAAGTGAGATTGGACTTGGATCGGATGGAAGTGAAAGAAGAAGACATAATGGACAGAGATCTATTTAGAAGACTGGTTAAGAAGTTTACAGGTTTCCAGGAGACAAGGGAGTTGTCAGTGAGAAAAGCAATATCTTACCCGGAGGAACAGAAGAAGGAAGTGGGAGAGAGGATGAAGTGATATTGCAGAGAGTGAAGACAACAAAACCTGTCAAACGTGGTCCATAGTTAGCCGTGACGAAAAAATACCTATTTCGGGCCATAAGACTAGTGATATTTCTTATAGTAACACATTCTTGTGTTCTGTTGCAATTAAAAATATTCTACAGGTATCTGTGTTTCTTCATAACCAAAATTTTTGATGTAGTCTCTATAATGTTCTGTCTAGATCGCTTCAAATAAGAAAAAAATACACAATTTCTTTCAGACTTATCTGAAACAAAAAATTCTTAACTTCAATACTAACAGTAATGATTTCATAATAAATTCACAAAATGCTCCTCGGAACACGTTTTAGGTCCCTGTAAAACTTCCTAAGCATTTTGGTAAGACCTGTAAGTTTTGAAACAACAATATAACATTTTCAAATTTAGTTAATTCATTCATTAATTGCCGTAAAATTCCGTTTCTTTCGTGAATAACGAGAAAAGGATGCTAAATCTGTGAGTCATAGATTATTTGCGATTTTTCGCGAGTTTTTCGCGATTTGAAATGTGTAATTATATGACACTTTTCATATAAAACCTCTTCTAAACCAATGTCTATTTATCTTAAATTCCTTTCGTGTTTTCGTGAGCCACGAATTTTGACTGTCTCTACCAATAGTCCCTAAATATAAGAAGTTTAACATAACAGGACTAGTTTGGTCATCATCAGTAATGTTGTCGGAAGGAACTGTTAAAATATATAAAGTTGCGAGTAATTGAAAGTACGATGTAATTCAGAGATCCTCTTAAAATATTCCGAAATTTTGGAAATCAGATCTCTTACAAAGCAATGTAATCAAAAAATATAACCAAAAATTATAAATTATCTTATTAAAAAACTTATAAGAGTGTTGTATTGCAGGAAAGATTTAAAATTAAATAGAATTTCTAATTTGTACTACTAAAATGATTTGTATACCGTACGTTAGAATCAAATTGGGCATTCAAGCAGTGTTAAAACACAAGCACACACAACGAACAAATATTACAAAATCATTTACTGTTCAACTTTAAATCTTGACCGCCACACGACACATTTATTTTAAAAAATATGGTAATTTATACTTTTTGGTTATATTTTTTGATTAAATTTCTTTGTAACAGTTCTGATTTCCATAGTTTTGGATTATTTTACGAGAATCTCTAAATTACAACGTACAGCCTTGCAGGAAGTTTAAGGACAGGTCTAAATGTCGTTTGATGCACATTTGTCCCTAAAGTATCAGCATTTCAGTCATTGTTTTAGGTGATGTTATCAGATATCTATATGAGGGGGTTCCATTTAAAATTTCGCTTCTCTAGCTCTAATAATTTTGTATATGGAATGTTTTACCTTTTTAAACAGGTTTAAAGAAACCCAGTTTTTCCTACTAAAACGTTCTTTTTCCTCTAAAACTGCTAGTCCTACAGCTATGCAATTTTTACTGCAGTTTTACTACAATTATAAAAATAAAAATACAACCTGACGAAAAAAATACTACTCATTTGGTCGCCTCTGAAACAAACTTTCTCCCACGGTAATTTTGACGGCAAAATTCGTCAATTTCATTCCGCGATAACTTCCGGCTGGCAACACTTCGAGCTATTCTGACTGCGCAGTTGTTTTTTCCTTGTCTTGTTTGTAATGGATCCACTGTAAGCGCTTTCTTGAAGTGTTGCCAATCGTAAGTTATTGCAGAAAGATATTGACCAATTTTGCCGTCAACATTACTGGGGAAGAAAGTTTGTTTGAGAGGCTACCTAATGAGTAGTATTTCTCCCCAGGTTGTATTTTTACATTTATATGATTGATATGTTTTAGTGAAACTGCAGTAAAAATTGCATAGCTCTAGGACTTGCAGTTTTTGAGAAGAAACATTTTAGTAGGAAAAGCAGGAGTTTTTGAACCTATTTTTTAGCGTATGGCTTTTAGTGCCGGGAGTGTCCAAGGACATGTTCGGCTCGCCAGTTTTGTAGCTGCTTCGAGACGGACACCCAATGGGTGAGCTACAAGTACCGTTGGGGAGGAAAGTTGGAAGGGAAGGGCGAGGAGTTGGAAGGTAGCGGCTGTGGCCTATAGTTAGGGACCAACCCCGGCATTTGCCTGGAAGGAAGATGGGAAACCACAGAAGACCATCTTCAAGGTTGCCGGCGGGGGGATTTGAACCTCCTCACCTCCCGGATGTGAGCGACAGCCATTATTCATGCCGTAACGACCACGGCTAACTCACCCGGTTGAACCTATTTAAGAAGCTAAAACAATCAATCTAAAAAAATAGAGCGAGAGCAGCGAAATTTTAAATAAAAACCCTTCATATAGTTGTCAAATAACATCACCTAAAACAATGACTGAAATTCTGTTACTACAGGGACAAATGTGCATCATACGAAATTTAGACCTGTTCCTAAACTTTCTGCAAGCAACGTAGTGTTTATGTTTTTATTAGTTTCTACAGGCAACTTAATATTGTTGATTATGACCACACTGTGGTCGAAACTAGCCCTGTAACATTAAACAACTTTTAATTATTGACCGTTGGTGGTACCATTTAGATTTCCAATAGATTATTTATTTCAGCGTCATTTATGTTGCACAGGTCAAATAGAGGGGCTTGCACCACGCCTCCCCGATGTAGGTTTGGTGTGGGTGTTCTGTGATGGGGTATGAGGTTCAGTGACCTGACGCACAAATCCCATCCCTAAAAACGACCATCCTGATTGTGGATTTCTACCCCATGCATTTCCACACTCCATCCAGGAAACCTTAGGAATTGTGGTTAGGTTAGATTTGTAGAATATCCTTGATAGTCACCACACACTTAGAGATTCCTCCCTTGCCCACAAGGTGCTGATGACCACAACATCCAAAAGAGTAATGGATTATGATTACTCAATATTTTTCTATTGATTATTTTAAGAATAATTTTCTGTGAGTATTTTATCGGGTAGCGAGTAATATGTTTCTCTTTTAAATATTGCGTCGTCTTTTTATTTGCTTGAAACAGAGTATTGCGGCTCAAAGCAAAATACACGTTACATTTTCTGATCTTATCTTTTCCTATTGTAGTTTTTCTCTGATTCTTCTCTTCTTCCGTACTTTTTCTAGTTTTTTTCATGCTCTTCATCTCTTCATCTCCTTTTCGTCTTTTCTAATTCTCTCTTTTCTCTTTATTTTTATATTTATCTGCATGCTCCATTGTTATCTCCTAATAATTATTATTATTATTCTCTTCTTTTATTTTATCCTTCTTCTTCCCCTACACACTTTATTTTATTCTTGCTCTTATTCCCATAATCTTGTTCTTCACTTTCTAAACTTCTTTTATTTTCTTCTCGTTCTTTTCTTCTTCTTCTTCTTCCTTTTCTTTCCTATTCTTCTTCTTCTTTTCCTTTTCTCTTCTTTTTCTCTTCTTCTTCTTTTCTTCATGTCCCTTTCATTTCCTTATCTTGTCTTCCGTTTCTATTCTAATTTTCTTTGTTACTCATTTTCTTTACTTCTTGTCTTTTTGTTATTCTTGACTTCGACTTCCGGTAGCACCCCGCGGCGTTATCGTACTCTTTAAATGTTACACCATGGCCTCGAGGGCAGCTGCAGAAAGTCCGGAGATCGCAGGTCCAGGATAATTTCCCAGAATCATTCAGAGATGTTCTCTTTCCTTACTTTGACATTTTTTTTAAATAATGTATTTTCAAATTTATTAATCATTTTAAAATTGAATAATTTTATCAGCACTTTCAAGATGTAAATTTTGAAAACCGGGCGTGTGACACAGAAAAGGAGGAAATGCATCTAAAAATTTCAGTTTCGTATGTTAAAAAGGAAAATATTATACATCTAGAAAAACGTTGTAGCGAGAAATTGGAATTAAATATTTCCCCGGTTTTTAGAACATGCCATTACCATAGGATTCCTCTTCCTCCATTTAAAGCACTAGCATCCATTTTGCTGTTGTTCCATATCCTTTTTCCCTCGCTTCTAACGCAGCATCTCTGTTAAAAGTATTTTTTTGTATTTATCGTCTAATCATCATCATCATCATCATTTATTGCATGTGACAGGCCATTAAGACCCATAGCAGAAAAACAAGGGTATACAATTCTTGATTACAATATAAATAGCAAGCATAACATAATATAGGCTATAACATTGTACTTCATAACAGGAAGAATGATTTCAGCTTCTCAAATAATGGTGGCATATATTAGACCAACGGTTTCTATCCCTGGCATCTTCCATACTTGCATCTGGATCTACCTGGTTCAGTGCCAACATAACTCGATCTTTCCATCTCGTTCTTGGTCGACCTCTTGGACGTTTTCCCGTTGGCTGAAAATTGAACACACGGTTCGGGAGAGTACCTTCTGCTCTGATAATGTGTCCTAACCATTGTAATCGTCTTCTCTCTATCTCTCTACTGATGTCTGCCTTTTTATAACGTCGATATAACTCCTCTTTACTCCGTCTTTCCCAACTGTCAGTTTCTGGGCAGTATTTTGGGCCATAGATTTTCCGCAGCATTTTTCTTTCAAATGCACATATACGTTCTTCAAAAGTTCTTGGAGTCGCCCACGTTTCACAACCATACATTAAAACAGGTCGTACTAGGGTCATGTATAGGTGGATCTTGTTTTCCTGAGATATTAGACGTGAAGTGAAAATTCGATTCATGCTATAGGAAACATGAGTAGCGTTGGTGATTCTTTGTCTTATTTCCTTTTCTATTTCACTTTTGTTTGACAATATTGATCCTGAATATTTGAATGACTCAACTGTCTCAAATTTGTGCATTCCAACGTAGATAGCGATCAGAATATTCTGTCGACGTGATATAATCATGTATTTTGTTTTCGATTCATTAACCACCAACCCCATTTTCTTTGCTTCCAGTAGAATCTAGATGTATCAGTCGTTACCTGATCCAAAGTGTTCCCCGTGATCACCACATCATCAGCAAATGCAAGAATTATGTCGGATCCGACCATCTCCATTTCCCTATTCCAACCAGTTCCACGTTTAATCTTTTCCAATGCTATATTGAAAAGGACTGGGGCTAGAGGATCTCCTTGTCTTAGTCCACTTTGAACGCTAAAGGATTCTGATTCTTGATTTGCAAACCGCACCTGGCATCTAGAGTCAGAGTAACAGGTCTTGATCAACCTTATGTACTTCATTGGAATGCCCATCTCGTGCATAGCCGTCCATAATACTATACGGTTTATACTGTCATAGGCCTGACGAAAATCAATAAAGATTAAATGCAATTCCTTGTCAAATTCGTAGAATTTCTCCATGAGTTGCCTCAATGTAAAGATGTGGTCGATAGTAGACCGACCAGATACAAAACCACATTGATATGAGCCTATGTCTCCCAAAAATGGCCTAAGTCGATTCATAAGCAGTGAGGTAAAAATTTTATATCCTATCTCGAGTAAGGCAATCCCTCGGTAGTTAGAAGGTTGTGTGGCATCATCTTTCTTAAAAATGGGGCATATCACGGCTCTCTTCCACTCACTTGGAATAACTTCTTTCCTCCAAATATTAACAATTAATTGTTGCAGATTTTTCATTAACACTGCTCCACCATACCTAATCAACTCGGCAGTAATTCCACTTCCTCCCGGAGCTTTGTTGTGCTTTAGAGATTCCACAATATGTCTTATCTCATCAATAGTTGGCTCAGGTACTTGCATTTCCGCCGTCATCCTTGGCACCTGTGCATTTATAGCATCCATCTCAACATGAACATTTAGTAACTGATCAAAATGTTTTCCAAATAGATCTGCCTGTTCTTCAGGAGGTACAATTCCTCCATCTTCGTCCTTTAGTATTAGTGTATGTTGCTTGTAGATTCCCCTCGTAGGGTTAACCATTCTAAAGAAGGATCTCGATGCTTTCTTGGATTCCTCTATTGCTGTCAGTAGTGCCTTACCATGATCCCGTTTTTTTCTGTCGGATGAGTCGATATGTCATACGTCTCACTTCCATATACGCTGCATTATTATCTTCCGATGGATATTTCACCCATTGCAATCTTTTTATTGTTCTGTTTTTCACTGCGACTTGACACTCATTATCAAACCAGGGTTTGTTTTTGTTTTTTGGTCGCTGTCCCGAAACTTCATTTGCACTTTGTAGAACTTTTATCGTCTAATAAAAATAAAAATGTACTTTGGTGCGTTTATCGATAGAACGTACGATTGCGAGAAAGTTGGGAAAATATATTAGTCTAACTGCTTAAAGTTCGCAATAGCAAAATGTTGAAAATGTTGAAGATTTTGGAGCCCCTTAACAGATGTTGAAAATGTGCAGTAATTTGTACGGTTTTCTTGTTAATAAATTGTTTTCACCAAGGCGAACCCCAGCTTTTCTTTTGCATGTTGAAGGTTTAATATTCAATTTCCGTATGAGGCACACCTACAAAAATTTCCAAAGTTTTTCCTAGACCCTGCAGTTTTTTCCATCAACGGGCCTTATAGTTCCACATTATTTGACTCAAAACGCTGAATTTTTGTTCTTTTCGCCTTATGTATGAATTCCTTATCTTACCTTACCCTGGATATCGTCTGCTCAAGGAACACTCAACATCTTTTGACAAAGTAAAATCTCAATGGTTACTGAGAAACTCCAGCGTGCCTTTATGGTCTCTGTTTGTGACCATTTATAACTTAGTTGATTCTTATTTACCATATTGTATGTCATTTACAGTATGAATAAATTATTCACCATATGGACTGAAACCAAATACCTAACAGTAACAAATGTGCGCAATCTGATAAACTGCGTTATTGTAGTCATAGCGTCGCATTGTGAAGGAATGAGCGGGGATCTGAATTCACTTTGGGAAACCACTTCTATAAAAGCCGACAGTGGGATACAAACCCAGCACTCACCACTCTTCTCAAACTGTCCTCCAGAGGCTCATCAACCTATCACTTGGATTAAAATTCATGATAAAGCCGAGAATTGAACCCTGGCCATTTTCAGGGAAAACTGTTAAGCATTGCCAATCCATTGTGTTTTCCTTATTACGGGATCCGCTATTCTGTTTAAGTCAGATACAAAAATAACAATGCGTTACCAGGTTACTATCGCTCAACTGTTGCTGATGTGGTGGACGCTAAGTTATTTCCATCTGGTTGTTGTGAATGAAATGTTAAATAAGAACTGATTCATGTAACGCCAGAGATCAAACAAGACAATGGTCTTTGTTCCCACTTGTTCACTTTGTGCTAACAGTCACAGCTCCGCTATCATAAGGAACGCCAACAAATTACTGTAAAAATAAGTAGAAAAATGTAGCAAAACAAGCTTTGGCCTGTCTCCTTATTACATAATACCTTATCTAATGAACACATACAAGTTATATTTAGTGAATGAACTCTATAAATAGACTAATAATCTATCTACAAAATGTTCAATTTATACCTGGTATTTAACCCCGATGAAGTAAGGTGCCCAATACCATTCTCCTGAGCAAAAGCTTAAATTCTGAAATATTTTCTGGAGTTATTAATAGTTCATTATGTAACGAGCCTATAATGGCAATAATTAAGACACGAGTATGCGTATAATAATTTCCATACGAGTGTCTTAATTATCGTTATAGGCGAGTTGCATACGACTGTTTATGTTCGACGATAATTATAAATTTATTATATGTTTTAACGTAAATATTCATAAATATCTGTGGGATTCAGTTAATTCAGTTAGTGAACAGGGCGCGCTGGCTTTGCTGACTTAACAGAGCGCATACGTGGGTCAAGGCACTCCGAAAGCTGAGACCATTCACTTAGCTTGCCAACACAGAAATATGTTGGATTTTGAGCGCATGCGCGAAGGTATCCTTACCTAATTGGTCACACAACTGTTTCTTGAGCTCTGATTGGTGGGAGAATCTGATTCATAATGAAAAATAGTGTAATAATGAGCCTCATTATGATACAGTTTTCTGACACATAAAGTTTACATTTCGACATCAAAAAAAAAAAGTCAACCCCTGGCACTATCCAGCCCATGACGGGTTAAGGCCGACCAAGCGACCGCTGCCCAGCCATTCGGCCTGCAGATATTGGGGTGACGCGTGATCAGCGCGTCGCGTCCCCTCGGCCGTTAATCTTGGTTTTCATGATCGGGGCGCTGTCTCACTGTCAGACAGCTACTCAATTGTCCTCACGAGGCTGAGTGCACCCCGTTCCAACCCTCACGTCAGTTTTAAAGACATCGTCGAACATAAATAATTTTAAAAATCCACAAATGTATCCCTTCAGGGAAGCAACTCCCTTTATTGTCATACACTAGACTTTCCAAGAACACTACTCCTTTAGGGGATATGACCTCGGTAATTTAGGTACATTGGTAGACTGATGATCGTTCACCGGAACCTCAACCATACCTGGTCGATTAGATTTGCAGTTTGCCTTTTCTACCACTACAAGCACTAGTATGAGTCGATGCAAAGTTTCACTTAAACCCGTATAAGAACTTGCGGTGTGAAGAATTTTCAAGAGGCGAGAGCCACTACGCCAGCGTTTGTTTATCATTGCACGTGGAGTGAACAGAGCGATCAGCATTGCACGCGATACTTGTGTTAGACAGAAGTAATATTGTGAATTGTGAACGGAAAAATAAATATAATGGGGGAATTAAGGATGGTGTGTTTCTACAACAGCTAAGCGTACTCGGCTTCCGGTCCCCTCAAATTGCTTCGGTTTGGTGTCTCTTGTATCCGTTCGCATCAGTTCGCCAGACGCACATACTGGAGGCTCGGCCTCTCTCATAGCCTAGTCAGACCAGTGACGAGTTCATCTTCCGAGGATGTGGTGGAAATTGTAGCTTTAACCTGTGAAGAAGCAGATAAAAAATAAAGAACAGATTAGGCTTTTACGGCCGGCGTTCATAACTATGTGTAAGTTAATCGGGCTTGTAGGCCGTGGTTCTGGCAGGATGTTATCTCCCGATGTTTCACCGGCAACTGTGTCCGGCATTATCAAGGGTCCACTGCTGAGTAACGAAAGGAGCGGACTTGTGTACATTAAGTGTCTTTGATATTAATGATGGTAATTTTCTGTAATTGTACAATTTGCCACCGTGGATTTGCCCGCATTTCCAAAAAAAAGTAAATGAATGAAAAATAAATTGAATTGGAGCTGGCTACGTGGCAAAATAGTACATTATGCAACTCGCCTATAATGGCAATAATTAAGACACGCATCGCTCGTTTTATAATTTCCATACGAGTGCCTTAATTACCATTATAGGCGAGTTGCATACGACTGTTTATGTTCGACGATAATTATTATAACTATTTTATGTTCGAACATAAATATTCATAAATATCTGTCGAGATATCACCAGTTTTATGTACTGAACAGAGCGCATGGGACGCACAGAATGCCTTGTATTTGACCATGGCCTCCTCGATTGCCCCACTATGACACTAGGCCAGGCAGTGAAATTTAAATTATAAGGCCTTGGAACTCAGCG
This sequence comes from Meconema thalassinum, assembly GCA_946902985.2. NCBI lineage: Eukaryota > Metazoa > Arthropoda > Insecta > Orthoptera > Tettigoniidae > Meconema > Meconema thalassinum. The sequence goes on along the minus strand of OX336395.1, from coordinate 108,615,799 downwards.
CAGATGCGTTGTTATCCTCACCTGATTGGTCAAACAACTGTTTCTTGAGCTCTGATTGGTGGGAGAAACTGTTTCATAATGAAAAATAGTGTTACAATGAGCCTCATTATAGTACAGTTTTCTGACATATAATAGTCAGGGTCGAACATAAATTAGGTAACTATATTTCTTTACAACAGAAATGTAACGATGCGTTATTTGTAACGCAATAACGTTACCAGAAGAACGATTTGTCTTGTTAATATTCGGTGTTCCAGGTAGCGACATTTGACGACAACATCCCGCTTGTTCCTATCCAATTACGAATGTAATTTTAAATGGACCCGTCAATTAGAAGACAGATGCTTGTAATTGGTTAAATTAAACTGTAGCAAGTAACCAATTAGCTGAGATATGGAGGAGGGGAGGGAGCGATCACGTGACCAATTACAATAGAGAGGCACAGAGGGAGGTACTAGGGCTTGTTAATTTCATCTAATAACCTGTGTTATTGCGATGTGTATATTTGTAATTGAGACGAGGACTGTGGAAGGTCGAGGTGCCTATAGTCTTAAGTTAGGAAGCTCCTCGGCATTTGTCTGGAATAGAATTGCGAATTCATTTCCTTTTAACATTTTCAAACCCAGATATTCTAAATGAAATATTGAAATATTCTGTTGACCCCCTCGAGATATTTTTAAAGAAAGAAATTCGTCTATTTTATAGAAATATACGAATACTAACTATTTTAGATATATGTCATTTTCGCAAAATTAGTTTTATATAACCATCAAATTAAATCCACATTTGCTACACATCTTTTTATAAAGGTTTATACATTTGTTATAGAAATACTTAAGTAAATAATATTATTGTGGGGTTTGAAGTCATTTTTCAGTGGTCCCTTAGTAAACAAAAGTTTGGTGCTTTTCAGTCGGTCAACATGAATGCACCCAAAAGAAATGGGTTATGCCCTAATCCTGAAAAAATGTACATGCTATTAATAAATACACTAGGATGACCAATTCCGATCGTCAAGCGATCATCATCAGATGCATTAGCCTACACTTAAGCTGCACTATACAGCACAACAATAGTTGACTTTTACAACCATATCGTCACTCCAAACAGACAAATTTCGGATTTCTCTCACCATTTTTGCATTTCACCAAACATTATATACTACAACTAGCATACACTGACAAGTTTCAGTACCAATACTGCAACTAAATAATTGTACATATTGTAAAAATTTTCACCTGTGTTCTCAAACATAGATTTTACAGCCTAAGTGTAATGGATCTGATGATGATCGCTTGACGATCGAAACTGGTCATCCTAGTGTATTTATAAATCTCATGTAATTTTGTTCAGTATTAGGACATAACCCAGCTCTTTTTGGGTACATTCGTGTTGACCGACTGAAAAGCACCGAACATTTGTAAATAATAGCCTATTACAAAGATTTGCTCGTAATTACAATAGTTTCTTTTCTAATAAAACATTGCTGAAGAAGATTATAATATGGCCGAAACTGGTATTAACTAATGAATAGTTGTTTTATTATTTTTAGTTTTTTATATTTTGTTTTTCATCATATGGCTTATAGTGCCGGGAGTGTCCGAGGACATATTCGGCTCGCCAGAGGCTGTAGCTGCTTCAATTGGACACCCATAGGGTGAGCTACAAGTTCCGTTCAATTTCAATTAGTTCCAATTTTCGCTACCAGATGTCACTGATACCTAGTGGTGAACGTTGGAACTTTGATAGAGCGTTCCAACGAAATATAACCTAGAAATTTAGCTTCACACAAGTTTAGTCTGTGGAAGGATCTTTTACATGCCATAAATCTATGACATGGGACCGCCGGCTTTACTTCTCCTCTGAAGGAAGGCTCTCAAAAAATCCGACGACTTCGGCCGGGTTTGAACCCGCGATCTTGGTCACAGCAGTTCAGCATGCTACCAACTACGCCACCGAAGCCGCTAGAATTGCGAAAAGTATGGAGACCTAGTCCCAGAGGTCTAGCCGCACCGTTTCATCTTTCAGACCAGAATTGAATTACTTGACAAAGTTTGGAATCAAGCTGAAACCTCATGGACGACAAACGAACGAGGTGGTGGATCTCTGGACTCTAATTGAGATGTCAATGTCTGCTCCCTAAAGTGTTGACATCAACCTGGCCAGGAGAATAAACAGTGAAGGACTAAGCAAAGAGCAAGTTAGCTCACTGAAGGAAAGCTTTCATATAGAACCACTGACTGGGTGGCTCAGCGGTAACGTTCTCGCTTGCTGTCCCCAAGTTTGCAGGATCGAATCCTGGCGCAGTCAGTTGGCATTTGATGGTGCGCAAATGTGAGGGAGCCGTGTAAGTAGATTTACTGGCACGTTAAAGATCCCCTTCGGGGCAAAATTCTGGCACCCCGGCGTCTCTAAAAGCCACAGTAGTTAAAAGGGACGTAAAACCAATAACATTATTATTTATTCATTTATTTATTTATTCATATACAGCGTATTTTTCCAATATTGGAAAGCGTTAAGCAATTTGACTCAATTCTAGACGTTCTTCTTATTTTGCCAGTATTGTTTCATTGTGTTGGAGAATGCCAATTTTCTTTCGTCAGGCCATTGAGGTCTGTAAGGTGTAGGTTTTGCTTGCTCTGGTTGAACTTCCCAGTTGTTCACTTTGTTACGGAAGGAGACTCTGTATAATGTGTCGGTTATGTTAGCGCTTCGCATGTCTTTTTGTACTTCTTTCATCCATGGTGTTGTACTTTTGAGTGATGATACGTAATCTAGTATTCTTTTGGTTAGTCGTGTATTCGGCAGTCTACTTATGAGCCTGAAGAATTTCAATCGTCTTTTTCTGAAGTCGACTTCGATGTTTGAGTATTTTTCAGTTGTCTTGATTGACTGTAGTCGGTACCCGTCAGGAGTGAGTCTTGCTCCCAGTATTTTCCGAATGATTTTTCTTTCTTCTTTCTTGATGTCTTCAAGTTCATATTTCTTCTTGAGTGTAAGTGTTTCGCTTGCGTAGAGACTTGCCGGTTTGATGACAGTGTTGTAGTGTCGAAGTTTGGTTTGTCTTGACATGAATTTTTTATAGAGGTTTTGGATAAGTCCGAGTGCTTTCCTGGTTTTCTGGAGACGGTTTTGTTGTGAGACTTTTTCGGATCCACTTGGTTCGATAAATTCTCCCAGATATTTGAAATGTGGGACTCGTTTGATGGTTCCGTATTTTGTTTGCATGTTGTCGCCTTTGTGACTTCGCACTTGAGTTTTCTCGAAGGATATTTGAAGTCCCACTTTTTCGGCGCATTCTTGAAGTGTTTCTATTGTTTTATTGCGGTCTTGATTGTTTGTTAGTAAAACCAAGTCATCGGCGAAGGTAAGATATGGTATAGAGAGATTGTTTTCACGAAAGCCAAGTGTAACTGGTTTCCAGACATTTTGTTTCTGGAGCTCTTTTTCCCATTCTTCCAGGACTATGTTAAATATGAGAGGGGAAAGACCGTCTCCTTGTCACACGCCTGTCTGAATTTCGAAAGGTTCAGAGATTTCCTCCATAAATTTTACATTGGTTTTTGTGTTGGCGAGCGTTTGTTCAATGAGTTTCCGTGTTTTGTGGTCTAATCCTCCTTCTTCAAGGATCTGGAAGAGTGATTGTCTATCGATCGAGTCGTATGCTTTTTTGAAGTCGACAAATGTGCATATCACTGGTTTATTTCGATTTGCATGCATTTTGACAATGGTTTTAAGGTTGAAGATTTGTTCAGGGCAGGATCGGTTTGGTCTGAATCCTGCTTGAAATTCTGATAACTTTGGTTTGAGCTGTTCCTGTGTTCGTGTCAAGAGACAAGCTGATAATAAAAAAATAGGCGATGGGAAGGAGAGAAATCCCTCTGTATTTGTTCACGTCAGACTTATCCCCCCTTTTGTGTAGTGGGTGGATGAGTGCTGTTTTCCAGTCAATAGGTACTTTCTCTGTTTGCCATATTTCTTGGATGATTAGTGTAATTTCCCTGAGTGCATTGGGTCTGTGGTTTTTAGGTAGTTCAGCAGTGATGCCGTCTTCACCTGAGGCTTTATTGTTTATGAGTATTTTGATGGGAGAGTGGATTTTATCTTGAGTTGGTGGTAGTGATTCTTCTGATGTGTGGTCTGATTATTTCTTTGGGAATCTTTTCGTGGTCTCTGTGCAATTCAAAAGTCGGGAGAAGTATGTATGGAGTCTTTGATTTTGATTATGTCGAATTTTCGGATCATTGGGTGTGTCTTGTTGAATTTTCTCTTTGGTGTGAATTTGATTTTAATTCGGGAGAGATAGTGGTCAGAATCAATGTTCGCTCCTTTGCGGACTTGTACATCGTGAATTTCTTTCTGGTAGGTGTATGAGATTGCGACATGGTCGATTTGAAATTCGCCTAAATGGTGGATAGGTCGATAGCCATGTTTTCTGTTTCTTGGGGGATTTTCGTAGTGAGGTTAACATAATTTTCAAATTGTTTCTTTTTTGGCATAACTCAATGAGTCGAGTGCCGTTTTTGTTGGTAAATTTGTGTGCGGGGTAATCACCTACTGGTTTTTTTGGTATTTTCGTTCTCTGCCTAATTGTGCATTGAAATTCCCGAGGAGAATTTTAACGTCATCATATGGAATTTTGGGATTTTTTTACGAGTTCTTCCTAGAATTTGTCAGTCTTTTCAGGTTCACTTTTGTTTTCAACATTTGTGGGTGCATGAAGGTGTAATTTTTGTTCGTGTGATTAATTCTCATGGTCATCAGTCGGTTGTTGATGCTCCTTTTCAAATTTTCTTCTTGGTTCCGCTTTTGAAGATCCTATAGTCGTTGCAATGCCTATCAAAGAAAGTGTCGGCGTTTTAACTTTGTTAAAGTGCTTTTGGGAACACAATATTTTTTCTTTTTCCGTCATCTGCCTCTAAATTATTGTAAAATGGATTTACTATCTCAGTACATTCGTGGAAGCGTGCTCAACAAATCACCAATGTTTAATCGCAATCGCATGACTGGTATATGAACGCATACGGCATTTTGTTGATAAGATTTGCGTGTCGTATTTCATTTGTTGAAAGTGCTTGTGCGTTACCTGTTGCAAAATGGAATTCCTAAGTCAGAAACATTCGCAAGAGTGTTCACAACAACTCAAAAAAGTTTCATCGCAATCGGATGAATGGTTTATGAATGCATACGGCATTTTGTTGAAACGATTCGGGCGCTGTCACTCATTTATTGAATCTACTCGTGCGTTATCTATTGTAAAATAGATTTACTAAGTCAGAAACATTTGCAGGAGTGTACACAACAAGTCACCAAAATTTGATCGCAATCGGATGAATGGCATATGAACGCATGTGGTACTTTGTTGAAACGAATCACGCGCAATTTTGTTGAAGCAATTCAAACGCTATCTATGGGAAATTGGATTTTACTATGCCTATAACCATCCCGGGAGTGTGCACAACAACTCATCAAAATTTGATCGCAATCGGATGAATGGTTTATGAACCCATAAGGGACGAACTAACAAACAGTCATTTTTATATAGATAGTAGATAATCACCACACTTACTAAGGTCTCTTGTCTTACAGTTTGTTTTTGGAGGACAAGTCTGTGGGTGTCACAGTAGGTTTGGTAGTGGTTTTTAGAGCAATTTGTGTTGCATATTTGGATCTGAAGATGCTCTCTTGACGAGCGAAGCATGTCATCTCTTTGTTTTCTTCTTCTTGAATAGTATGTAACAATATATCTCAATAACATGTAATTTAATTCAGGATATCTTTCACATATTCCAGTAATGGTGTGTTGACCGACTGAAATCTAAAGGATGGCTCCAAAGCTTTCTTTTAAACTCTATTTATTCTGCAAGAATAACGAAAGAGTAACGGTTCATCATTTCGACAAATGGAACGGTAATTTCGTTATTATTTTGCAAAAGTAAGTTGCCCAAGCCTCTGTGCTGCTGTTTCCATGGCAACTACTGTAGGTGTTCCCGTATACGTCCAAGTAAAAATTAGGGTTGTTGAGAAAATTACTTAGTTCCTAAGTGACTTGATATCGATTCCCGGTGGAAACACCTGTACCAGAATGTTCCGATGGCGGCAGATATTGTACAATAACAAATGAATTCTATCTCACGTATTGTTTTATCGATCAGGTGTGTTTACTAAGGCTGCTATATTGTTTCTGGTCCCCTGCTATAAAAACGGGGGCGTCAGTGGTCGTGTTTGTTCGTGCTGGTTCGTGTTGACTCGGCCACGCTAACCAAACACTTAACAACGGCTCTCTTTTGTTCCACGAATAGCGAGCACTAATTGTACCACGAAGGGGAGATGGACACTTTCCACTTTACTCCACAAAAAAAAACACTTGCGTTAGTTAGAACATACATTTCAATTTCTTGATTTATTACTGATAACCTGTGTTATTGTGATATCTGTATTAGTGTGACTAGTTGAAATTCAAATGAGGATTGGGAAGGAGGCGGCCGTGGTCTTAATATCATAACCAAACTGACATTCACCAGGGGTAGAAGTGGGAAACCATGGAATACCTCTACGAGGATGGCTGAGGTGGGAATTGAACCCGGGCTCAAAGAATTGTAACCTCGACATCATAATTCAACAGTCAACAATTCGAGATATTCATCAGAGAACAGGCTTGCCATGGTGAGTGAGTGGTTATCGTGTCGGACTACCAACCCCAAGCTTGCAGGTTCACTCCTGGCCATAGCAAGTAATTTTTGAAAGGCGACAAAAATCACGACACACAAGTCATACGTTGTTGGCATGTTAAAAACCATTTGAATTCAGTAGGCCGTGATCATAATGGCAAAATTAATTTCGAGATTTCCCGCCAACACAAAAGTTCCCCCTTTCTCTACTAGAAAGCGCCAGAGTGTTGAGGAGCTTAGATATCTAACCTCCTTGACTTTCATAGCCCTCGAAGGAGCTACAAAAATTCGAGATGCAATCTGCCTTTGGGCGGCAAATAACAAAGCTTGCACCCAGCACCCGAGTCCATACGATATTATTATTATTATTATTATTATGATTACTTGTTTGATGCAGTTCTCCATGCCTCCGTGTCCTGAACGGATCGTTTCATCTCTGCACCTTATATCCGAGGCAATCTGTTTAACATATTCTAACCTCGGTGTACTCCTACAGTTCTTGTCCTCGACCCTTCCTTCCATAACTATGCTTGCCATTCCTTTGCTAAAGTAATGGCAGAGATATTATCTGCTGTTGCCCCTTGTGACCGCTGTACTGTGGTGAGATGCCATAAATCTATCTTGCAGGGGTAATTTAACTCGCCATAGTATACTGACTCTTTAATCCCACTTAGAGCCCCTCAAATGTCAACCGACTCTGCTAAGAATCGATGCTGCTACTTTGGGCCACTTAACAAGTAACAACACACTGTTTGAGACTGTACCGTGTCCCACAGGGACCAGGGGTACGAGACGTTAGTGGGGGATGTTTTCCCAAGGGAAGGGGTGGGGGTAATTGAGTTGAGGGGGGAACACGCGGATCGTTTGTTGTGCCGTTACAGTACTTTTGTTATGTGACGCAGTCGGCTTAAGACTAGCGACCACGGGACCTCACCTGAGTCTACTATTACGCTCCTCTCTCGACCTCCCTTGATCTATTACGAACCCACGATTTTAGAGTATCCAAGGCATAAGGTGTCTTTAATTTTCCATCCTTAAACGGCCCCTGTTTTATCCCTCCTGACACCGTGGGTCAAAACTCGTGGTATCTCCTTCCTTTTGTGTTCACCCCCTTCATCCAGGATAATCCACTATTGCTCCATCCTATTACTTCGTTACTATAACGGCTTTAGTCAAAGAACCTTCCACTAACTAAACTTGTGTGAAGCAAAATTTGTGGACTAGGTTTGATTAATGTTCTTAAGTTCCAACGTTCATTACCAGGTGCTGGTTGCGATGGCGTCTAGTAGTACCCAAGTTCACAGCTAGGTGCCGTGGTCGGTAGCATTTATTAGCGAAAGTAGGAACTAGTTGAAAGTATCGTCTGCAGTCCTTACCTGGATCACAGATAACACACACTAATACAGCCATCACAATTAACACCGGTTTATCAGACAGATTCTACACACACCCAAAGTACACGGGGCTACATGACCGCGTTGTCGCAGCCCCTAAACTGAGGAACCAACCAGAATTGTAAACTACTATGCGGATATGAACTACAAGCACTCTGCTGTGATGATTAAAAGCTATAGCTACAACAAGAGATATTGTTTATCTACTGTTGATTCTGTGGAACGTCTACGGGCCGCTCAATGGCGTCAATTGAAACACTTGATACTCACGATTTTATTTATTTATTTATTTATTTATTTGAACCAAATCTACTTGTTAATTGTCACTTTAACTCAGAGAGTCATATCGTGACATACAGACAATAAACACATAGATAACATAAATTTACAGTATGGCGTTAGATGATTAAACCAAATGTTAATTCGGCATTTCATAGCTTCCTCGTTATTTCAAAACTTAATAATGCTTTGCAGTAGTTATCTTCATTCACAATATCACTGGGCAACTTTTCTGATGGAGACTGCACAAAGTCCTTTCTTAATCATAAATGTGGACACAGTGTTCTTCATTTTTAGACAGTTCTCCATGGGAGACACATCACAGAAAGAATTACTTTTATTTCCCTGTCGAGCCCTTACTGACTGTAAGAGTCTGATAAGTTTTGTAGTAAGGAAAAAAAACCATCAAACTCACAGGAAAAATCTACAGACAGCAATATGTGGCTGTACGGTAGTAATCGTATAGGCTACCTAGTTAATACAGATAGGCTCTCCTAGGCTTTAACAAGATTTATAGCTTAGGAAGCCGTCTCCTGTACTTGAATGCTTAATTTACATGCAACTTTGTTCTGAATCTCGTCCGACGCTTTCTTATTCCACATTGCCCTGATGGTATTAAAATATTTTGCTAATTGACCTGCTTTCCCCCATTCCCTTTTTAGTAATTTAATTAAAGTGTGATACTCATTTTCATTTTCTATTCTGTTTAGATCTGCTTTGTCTACAAACTTTGCTCTTATCATTTTAATTTCCTTGCATTCCCTGATACTCACGATTTGCTCCTGGTACCACGCATTCCCGCCCACCACCAGAGGAACAATCAATGCACGGGAGAAAGATACGAAGAGTTCATATTACAGTCACTCAACACAATGTAGTCCCAATTGCTGGGACATGCGAAAATATTACCTGAAGGAATACATGTGATTAAATATATACTGGGTTTTTATTTTTGCTTGGCAAGGACATTCTCGCTCACGCGCTCCGACATTGACAGCTCAGTTCCCGGTTGCCGCGCGCGCGTATGTACGACAGGATACGGTGCTTAAAATCAGTATCATTCATTTTTACTCACCATGTTTACAGTAGATGCTGAAAATGTTCCCCATCCGCTGCCAAACATAACCGGCATCTCCTTATGAAGTTTCCGGTTACTCCGGTCAATTTAGCTTCAGTAAGTAAATCTTCACGTCTATTTTTATTGTTTACTGAAATTCTACGTTTGAATCTCTTAACCAATTGAATTATAGGTATGCGTCTCCCTGGAAATGTGATTCGAAACTTTCGTCTCGTTCTAGCGCACGTTATGAACTGCACGTATTGTGCAGAAATTCGCTCGACCTTGGCCGCCTGTCCCCGGCCAGGTTGATGTGTGGACTCTAGCCGTATTGCCCGGGTATTCCCTCGCTCTTCTGTAGGCGTGTGAGCACTGAGCTAATTGGGTGTTTCAGTCTTGTGTTTTATAATGCTACTGTGTACCGTTACTGGATATCGTATTGTGTAGTGATTTATTGTGATTGTGTGTAGTGCTGCAATGAAAATGAAAATCCACAGCCTGCTTCCAGTCTCCGACCGGGTCAGGAATGGAATGAATGAAGCCCCCATCTAACGGCGAGGATATGAACTGTGCCGGCTGTCGAGGCCTGACGCACTCCTCTGGGGCAATGATTAAATGAATGACAGATGAATTGAAATGATAGTGGAGAGTGTTGCTGGAATGATATTTTTTGACAGGGAAAATCGGAGTACCCGGAGAAAAACCTGTCTACCTCTGTTTTGTCCAGCACAGATCTCACATGGAGTGACCGGGATTTGAACCACGGACCCAGTGGTGAGAGGCCGGCGTGCTGCCGCCTAAGCCACGGAGACTTAGTGCTGCAATGCCTTATGTGAAATATTCGTTACTTGAACGAGTATATCTGAACAATACGTACCCTACATAAAGTGCAGGAAATCGTGCACTAGAACAAGACAAAAGTTTCGAGTGAAATTTCCAGGGAGACCCATTCCTATAAATCGGACAATAAATCAACTGGCTAAGAGATTCAAACGTACAGATGTCCTTACTGAAGCTAAATTAACAGGAGTAACCGGAAACTTCATAAGGAGATGCCGATTATGTTTGGCAGCGGATGGGGAACATTTTCAGCATCTACTGTAACTTGGTGAATAAAAATGCATGATACTGATTTTAAGCTCCGTACTCTGCCGTATATATGCGCGCGCGGCAGCCGGGAACTGAGCAGTCACTGGCGGAGCTCGTGAGTGAGAATGTCCTTGCCAAGCAAATATAACGACCCTGTATTTATTATGGATTACAGAAGAGTAGGAAAACTAAGGGATGACATGTTTCGCTCGTCAAATGAGCATCATCAGATCCGAATATATACCAGACAAAATATCTCTAGAAAACACTTCCAAACTTACAACGACATTCACTAGAACGTCAAAAACTTAGATAGTACGGCGACTATTGCTGATAAATACTTAAGCATTAAGCACCCGTAATACAGTAACAAGATGTCTACAGTGTTGCCAGACTGTCTCCCTCCACCATCCAAGGTGTAGCTACTGGGTCATTATCTATGTGCGCCCCGATAAACACGACAAGCTAAGCCGGCTGTGACTGGCGCAGATCGTGGGCGCACGTACCCGGTTCAGCCGGTGGTTGGAGCACCCTTTCACTCTTTCACCAAACATGTTCAATAATGTCCAGAAAGCCGAAGCCGTCGGATATTTTAAGAGCGTTAAAATCCCTCAGTATGCCTTCCTTCGGAGGGGAAGTAAAGCCGGCGGTCCCATGTCATAGATTTATGGCATGTTAAAGAAACTTCCACTAATTACACCTGTGTGAAGCTAAATTGGCTAGGTTAAGAATGTAAACAACGGTCTTAGGTTTCTACGTTCGTTGCCAAGAGCCGACTGCGGTGGCGTCTAATAGCTAAGTTCTGAACTTGGCCTAGTAGTTGTTGACGGTGGCGCTTGGCGGGAAAAGTAGGAACTATTTGAAAAAATCTAAGTTTCAGTCTGTACTTAAATTAAAAAACAGATAACACACACTAATACTGTCATCACAATTAACACCGGTTATCAGACAGATTCTACACCCAAGGCGGTCCGGGTTCGATTCCCGGTCAGTGCATGTGAGATTTTCGAAGTGAAATGCCATGTCCTGTGGTTCGGATTCCACGTAAAAAGGAGGTCCCGTGGCTCATAATCTACAGATTAACGGTCACGTTAAACTGCAAGCTTCCTTCCTCTCTTAGATTCTACACACACCCAAAGTACACGGAGCTACATGATCGCGTTGTCGCAGCCCCTAAACTTAAGAACCAACCAATGTCCTGAAAAATGACATGTAACACACACCTGACATCTTCTGATGAAAGAGTGTCTGTCAACTCTTTTATTATTTACGGAGCCTGTTTCCTTGAATCGTTTAGCGAGCCTCCTAATTGTACTGGCATTAGGCACAGGTCTTCCTGGCAACTTGATTTGAAATTTTCGTCACGTTTCAGAACAAGATTTTCTGCTTTTCATACACGAATTATGGATATACACACGTTCGCGCAATGTGAATTGGTGTCTAGGCATGACCAACAATCACAGTAATCACAATACTCACTAAACGTGCAACACTAACGTCTAAGCTTTGCAGATACACGTCCATATGAATAACAAAACACGTGTGAACTAACGATATGAGTCAGCGGAGCGCGCCATCACCGGCTGAATTGCGTACGCGCGCCCACGATCTGCGCCAGTCCCAGCCGGCTTAGCTTGCCGTGTTTATCGGGGCGCACATAGATAATGACCCTGTACTATAGCTGTGATATACTTGTACCGTGTATCCATTATATAGCTCTGTTCATCAGGGTTCTGCTCTATCACCACTGTTATTCATCGTCTGCATGGATACAGCAACGGCAGACATACAGGCCTCACATCCCTGGACCCTTCTCTATGCGGACGATGTGGTACTTGCCCAAAAAAAAAAGCGCCCTGAACTCCATCACAGGGTTCAAACGTGGAACGACAGACTGGCTGAAAATGGACTACACCTCAATATCCAGAAGACAGAATACCTGGAATGTGGCCCCCAAACTAGAGGTACCATCAGTATCAGCACAGAAAATCTGCAGAAGACCATGCATTTTAAGTACTTAGGGTCCACTGTCACTTCAAATTGTGACGCCACTCCCGATACTCGGATGAGGGTAAACGCAGCCTGGCTCAAGTGGAGACAAGTCACTGGAGTTCTCTGTGATAAAAAAGATGCCTCTGCATTTAAAGGCAAAGGTCTATAAGTCTGTGGTACGCCCAGCAGCCTTCTATGGGACTGAATGTCGCCCTATGACCAAGCAACACGAGCAAATTTTGAATACAATGGAAATGAAGATGCTCCGATGGTTGATGGAGCTGACCCGATTTGACCACGCAAGGAACACAGACGTCCGGCGAAGATTTGGTGTTGCACCAACTGTTGAGAAGGTGAGGGAGGCTCGTCTACGCTGGTACGGTCACGTCATAAGAAGACAGAACAACTCAGTTGCCAAAACAGCACTCCACATCAACCCACGTGGAATAATAATAATAAGAAGTTATAGCTCTGGGGATGTTAGGTCGAGTAGATATTTTAAATACTCACGTTTCGAGACAACTGCTTGTCTCTTTATCAAGCTTTGTAATGAAAGAAGGTATGAGTAAACAATGGCATGTGGCCTCCATAGATAAATGTTATAAGATAGGAAGCCATGCCAAAACAAATATTTATTCCATGACCTCCTGAGACCAAGAGGATGTTGGTAATGAAATTATAGAGAGCAGCCATGACCTACTTAAAGGATAACCATCACCTCTAATAAAGTTCTTTGGTTTTTTACTAATTTATATCGCCTCCCAATTGATACAAGTTGTGAAATGTTTCTCCATACAGGTGACAGACGTTTCATCAAAAATAATTCGATGGTCATTCTGTATGGCATGTCCAGTCACAGCAGACTTCTCTGGTTTCCAAAGACGATGTTCCATGAGCCTTGTTGTGATTCTCCTACATGTCTGACCAATATGCACGTAACCACTGGAACATGGAACATGGAATACTCCAGCACAGTTAAGACCAGCTGAATCCTTGACTGATCTCAAGGATCTGCCTGCTTGAATATGGTTTTGATATTGTGTCTTCAAAGAAAATTTCAATTTCGCAGGAGGAGGATTCTGCGATAATCTGTCTTTCGGTTTAGGATGTAGCACTTCATTAATCCGTCTCATCGAGTATCCATCCATTCTTCTGGAATATTAAAGAAGGCTATTATTTACTGTCTTGTTCAATTGGATCTGATTATGCTTGCTTAACGAGCGAAATTTGTCTAGCCATAATTTGCCTCCTCTTCTATAACCCATAACAAATATATTTAATGACGTATACAGGGCCTTTCATATCAAGTAAGAACGGCAAGCGGCAGTTTTGTTATTCGTTGGTGCGGTGACCTTGGCCGAGCTTGTGGCACGTCATGGACCCCTGCTGTATTATTGAAAGCGCGCGCATAGTACATACGAGGGCGTTTTTTTTTCAAGTTCCGATGGACCGTATAACAAGAAGTTCCGTGACGAACTAAAGAGCCTACTTTTCTTAAAATTTAAGATTCATGCCAATGATTAATCTATATGGATCTATCTAGAATAATGACGAAATTAAGTTGCTAATATCGAAATTTCTAATTAGTTCGAAATACTGCATACTTGGCAAAATGTAGCCTAATAGAGCACTACCGTTGGCAGCCCTGGTGACTGAATATATTCTTAGTTCCATCTCTTAAGGTACAGAATACAAAATTTGGTTGAAGTCCAATGAATAGCATGGACGTTACATGCAGTTAAACATTGGATCTAACAGCGCGCGTAAAATCATGTTCGCAACAGTGTCGTGCATGTAATGGTCAGAAATAATCTGAAATAATATGATCTATTGTTGTGCCAATTTTGAATAAAATCCATTAGTTAGTATAGAAGTTACATGCTTTTTAAAATTGGACCTATCAGCAGGCTTAGAATCATGTTGGCAGCACTGACGTATATTAGTTACTCCAAATTCATCTAGAATGCCAGGTACTATACGTGTGCAAAGTTTAGAGCTATTGGCTTCCATACTTTCTGATATATTGATGTTAGGGTAACAAAAATAGAGACAGTACATATTAACAGCTGGCAGCCCTGGTTGCTCTTAAGAATACGCATAGTCATATCTTTTGTCGTACACATAGCACATACGAAGTTTGGTTGAAATCCAAATGATTGGTTAGCGAGATATCAGGTTCGGGGCCGCTACGAGGAGGGCTCAATAAGTTAGTAAGCAGCTCCCGTGTTACCACACTACTTACAAAACACAAATTTTTGCTCTAGAGCCTTGAAATTTATTTTGGGCCAATTTTGAAATAGCTCCCGTTCATACCTTCCAAGATATCCAACATGAAGCTCAAATTTCAATTGCGATTTTTGAGCAGTTGGTAGAACTGACATCATTTTCAAATATGGCCGTGAGATATTCACGAATAGATCTTTACTCCTACCAAATTTTGTTTCGATTGCTGCAGCCGTTTAGGAGTTGATAGGGGGGGACACACACACACAGCCAGACAGACAGACAGACACACATTTGTCCGATCTCATAAGTCTAATATTGTCATTTAGACTTTCACGGCCCGTGTTATTATTCATAATGTTGAATTTTGGGCTTATGCCGTGTTTTATTACATTGCAATTCGACGCGTTTCGAAAGAAACCATGTCTTTCATCGTCAGGAATAATCTGGAATACGACAATGTTGCTAAGAGAAAGCAACGAAGAACATATAGAAGGTGCCCAAAGATGGACGCCATTATAGCCCCATGTTAGGGACAACGGAAAGCAGCAGTGAATTACTTTCTCAGGGTTCTGATAATAGGTAGCCAGGATTCACTGAGATTGTAGCCGGTGTCGCGGTTGAAATTATCTGGGTGTTTACGTATTTCAACCGCCTCCCTGATGATTCTGGGACGATATTGCTTTATACGGGCAAGAACATCCACCCCTTGGAACATGACATCATGGCCAGGTGTTAAAGCATGATCGGCAACAGCTGATTTATCAGGTTGAATGAGCCTGATACATCTATTATGTTCCTTAATGCGAGTGCATATTGTTCTCGAAGTCTGCCCGATGTAAACCTTGCCACAAGTAAGGTATCCTTACAACTCTAACTACCAGGGCTAGGAGGATTTGTGAAGTGTCTTCTTTACAAGAAGAAATTAACACCCTGCGAACCACCTTTGAGAGCAACGGTTATAGCAAGGCTTTGATTTCTACGGTTCTGAAACCAACAAATAATAATAGGACGTCAGTTGAGAAAAGAGATGTAAGAGGAACTGCTTACCTTCCGTACATACATAACACAACGGATCGTATTGCTAAAATCCTACGTCGATACAACATACGGACTGTATTTGGAACTTCTGTTAAGATTAGGCAACTCCTGCGACCAACTAAGGACAGTTTGCCTAAATTGCAACAACCGGGTATCTACAGAGTTCCCTGTACTTGTGGCAAGGTTTACATCGGGCAGACTTCGAGAACAATATGCACTCGCATTAAGGAACATAATAGATGTATCAGGCTCATTCAACCTGATAAATCAGCTGTTGCCGATCATGCTTTAACACCTGGCCATGATGTCATGTTCCAAGGGGTGGATGTTCTTGCCCGTATAAAGCAATATCGTCCCAGAATCATCAGGGAGGCGGTTGAAATACGTAAACACCCAGATAATTTCAACCGCGACACCGGCTACAATCTCAGTGAATCCTGGCTACCTATTATCAGAACCCTGAGAAAGTAATTCACTGCTGCTTTCCGTTGTCCCTAACATGGGGCTATAATGGCGTCCATCTTTGGGCACCTTCTATATGTTCTTCGTTGCTTTCTCTTAGCAACATTGTCGTATTCCAGATTATTCCTGACGATGAAAGACATGGTTTCTTTCGAAACGCGTCGAATTGCAATGTAATAAAACACGGCATAAGCCCAAAATTCAACATTGCTCATAAGTCTACTTTTGCCTCATTTTTGCAAAATGTGAAAAGTAGGCTAAAAACAGCACTCCACATCAACCCACGTGGAACAAGACCACGTGGAAGACCTGCAAAGTGGTGGACTGACAACATCAGGGCTGACATGCACGCTGTTGGTCTAACACCAGAAGATGTCAACGACCGAAAGAAGTGGAGGAGATATAGCAAAATAGCAGACCCCGCAAGGGATTAATGCTAGGAAGAAGAAGAAGAAGATATAGCTCTGGGGATGTTAGGTCGAGTAGATATTTTAAATACTCACGTTTTGAGACAACTGCTTGTCTGTTTATCAAGCTTTGTAATGAAAGAAGGTATGAGTAAGCAATGGCATGTGGCCTCCATAGATAAATGTTATAAGATAGGAAGCCATGCCAAAACAAATAGTTATTCCATGACCTCCTGAGACCAAGAGGATGTTGGTAATGAAACTATAGAGAGCAGCCATGACCTACTTAAAGGATAACCATCACCTCTAATAAAGTTCTTTGGTTTTTTACTAATTTATATCGCCTCCCAATTGATACATGTTGTGAAATGTTTCTCCATACAGGTGACAGACGTTTCATCAAAAATAATTCGATGGTCATTCTGTATGGCATGTCCAGTCACAGCAGACTTCTCTGGTTTCCAAAGACGATGTTCCATGAGCCTTGTTGTGATTCTCCTACATGTCTGACCAATATGCACGTAACCACTGGAACATGGAACATGGAATACTCCAGCACAGTTAAGACCAGCTGAATCCTTGACTGATCGCAAGGATCTGCCTGCTTGAATATGGTTTTGATATTGTGTCTTCAAAGAAAATTTCAATTTCGCAGGAGGAGGATTCTGCGATAATCTGTCTTTCGGTTTAGGATGTAGCACTTCATTAATCCGTCTCATCGAGTATCCATCCATTCTTCTGGAATATTAAAGAAGGCTATTATTTACCGTCTTGTACAATTGGATCTGATAATGCTTGCTTAACGAGCGAAATTTGTCTAGCCATAATTTGCCTCCTCTTCTATAACCCATAACAAATATATTTAATGACGTATACAGGGCCTTTCATATCAAGTAAGAACGGCAAGCGGCAGTTTTGTTATTCGTTGGTGCGGTGACCTTGGCCGAGCTTGTGGCACGTCATGGACCCCTGCTGTATTATTGAAAGCGCGCGCATAGTACATACGAGGGCGTTTTTTTTCCAAGTTCCGATGGACTGTATAACAAGAAGTTCCGTGACGAACTAAAGAGCCTACTTTTCTTAAAATTTAAGATTCATGCCAATGATTAATCTATATGGATCTATCTAGAATAATGACGAAATTAAGTTGCTAATATCGAAATTTCTGATTAGTTCGAAATACTGTATACCTGGCAAAAGGTAGCCTAATAGAGCACTACAGTTGGCAGCCCTGGTGACTGAATATATTCTTAGTTCCATCTCTTAAGGTACAGAATACAAAATTCGGTTGAAGTCCAATGAATAGCATGGACGTTACATGCAGTTAAACATTGGATCTAACAGCGCGCGTAAAATCATGTTCGCAACAGTGTCATGCATGTAATGGTCAGAAATAATCTGAAATAATATGATCTATTGTTGTGCCAATTTTGAATAAAATCCATTAGTTAGTATAGAAGTTACATGCTTTTTAAAATTGGACCTATCAGAAGGCTTAGAATCATGTTGGCAACACTGGCGTATATTAGTTACTCCAAATTCATCTAGAATGCCAGGTACTATACGAGTGGAAAGTTTAGAGCTATTGGCTTGCATACTTTCTGATATATTGATGTTAGGGTAACAAAAATAGAGACAGTACATATTAACAGTTGGCAGCCCTGATTGCTCTTAAGAATACGCATAGTCATATCTGTTATCGTACACATAGCACATACGAAATTTGGTTGAAATCCAAATGATAGTATGGAAGTTACATGTATTTAAAGTTTGACCTCTCAGCAGGCTTAGGATCATGTTGGTAGCACTGACGTATATATGTTACTCCAAATTAATATAGAATGTCAGGTACTATACGTGTGCATAGTTTAAAGCTGTCGGCTTGCATACTTTCTGATATATTGGTATTTTGGATAAAATAAATTAAGAGCAGTTATTAACAGTTGGCAGCCCTGGTGGGTCTTAAGAATACGCTCAGTCATATATGGTGATGTACACATACAATATACGAAATTTGGTTGAATTCCAATTGATAGTGTAGAAGTTATATGCATTTAAAATTGGACCTATCAGCAGGCTTGTAATCATTTTGGCAACACTGCAATATTATTATCTATACGAGTGCCAATTTTGAAATAGCTCCCATTCATACCTTCCAAGATATCCAACATGGAGCTCAAATTTCAATTGCGATTTTTTAGCAGTTGGTAGCACTGACTTCATTTTCAAATATGGCCGTGAGATATCCAGGTATAGATCTTTACTCCTACCAAATTTTGTTTCGATTGCTCCGTTTAGGAGTTGATAGGGGGGGGGGGACACACACACAGCCAGCCAGCCAGACAGACAGACAGACAGAGATTTGCCCGATCTCATAAGACTACTTTTTCCTCATTTTTTCAAAATGTGAAAAGTAGGCTAAAAATAACGGATTGACATATCAAACTGATTTTACTACTAAATGTTTGCTTGTTTTATTCGTATGTCTCAACATAATCGCCAAAACGATTGAAACATTTGTCGTATCGTTACACCAGCTTTCCAACGCCCTCGGCAAAATATTCTACCGCCACTGAGGTGGGTACATCTGGACAGTCTCCTGAAGTTTTTCCTTTTTGACGAGGCGTTGCCGCCCAACCATATCTTCAATTAGCCAAAAAGGTGAAAATCATTCAGTGGTGGTTTGGACTAAACGGCAGATGGTCCAAAACTTCACACTTGAATTCTTTGTAAAAGTCTATCGTAACGTTGGTACAGTGTGGTCGTGAATGATTTTCACCTTTTTCGAGAAGTGAAGGTATGGTTGGGTGGCAACGCCTCGTCAAAAAGGAAAAACTTCAGGAGACTGTCCAGACTTACCCACCTCTGTGGCGGCAGAATATTTTACCGAGGGCATTGGAAACCTGGTGTAACGATACGATAAATGTTTCAATTGTTTTGGTGATTATGTTGAGACATACGAATATAACAAGCAAACATTTAGTAGTAAAATCAGTTTGGTGTGTTAATCTGTTAGTTTTATGCAGTCCATCGGAACTTGGGGGGAAAAACAGCCCTCCTATGTACTATGCGCGCGCTTTCAATAGTACAGTAGGGGGCCGTGGCGCGCCACTAGCTCGGCCAAGGCCACTGCAACAGCGAATAACAAAATTGCCGCTTGCCGTTCTTACTTTATATGAAAGACCATGTAGTTGTTTACGTTACGCATGTCATTGTAATTGAGATTTTACAGTTTTGGTCAACTGAAACGTTGCAACTTCAGTTGGGCAAGACTGTCAAATGGCTTGATAGCTGTCTTTCTAGTAACGCAGAAAGACAGGAAGGAAGAATGACAGTGGTAGCAGGTACCGCCCCTCCCTCATTACCATATGGTAAGCTCGGCCCACCATTAAAACACCATCTAGCCGCGGGCGGCGCCACATTTGCATCAAGTTATTACATCTGTCTCCGTCCCTTTCTTTGCCTAACAAGCCTGGAAGCCATTCTCACAGTGTTGCCATGTCTAACAACACGTAAATGGGAGTCAGTGGTAGATCGTCACCCACACAGATGGTGGTTCCAAAGGAAGCCTACCATTTTTTTTAGCGTATAGCGTTTAGTGCCGGGAGTGTCCTAGGATATGTTCGGCTCGCCAGTGTTTTAGCTGCTTCGAGACGGACACCCATTGGGTGAGCTACAAGTACCGTTGGGGAGGAAAGTGGGAATGTAAGGACGAGCAGTTGGAAGGTAGCGGCTGTGGCCTATACTTAGGGACCAACACCGGCATTTGCCTGGAAGGAAGATGCGAAACCACAGAAGACCATCTTCAAGGTTACCGGTGGGGGGACTCGAACATCCTCGCCTCCCGGATGTGAGCGACTGCCGGCAGTCGTGCCGTAACGACGACGGCTAACTCACCCGGTAAAGGTACCATAAAAACGTATTATCCAAAATAAATACAAGTAAGGTTTTGGACTTGGTACAGAGCCAGCCAATTTCTGGCACAGGCGATCCTCGGGCAACATTCAACAATCTGCCCGTTGAACAGATCCCACGGAGACGTTTCCCAAAATATATCTGTCTGTTAGATAGTCAGCCCGAATGCTGGTTGGAACCTCAAAAAGTACCGCCGTTAGATTATGTGGGTAGATACCCACAAAAAACCAAGGCAGCGCTATATTGAGGCGTACTAGGCAAGAAGAGGAGTGAGGTAGTTTGCCATTGCTTTCCTCACTAAGTCAGAACAGCTGTACTAACCCTATGAGTAGAACCTTTCACAGCATCCACAGGCACTGACTGTGACCTGAATGTCATTACTAAGTACCACCCATACCTCAGTAGCTTCCATATAATCACAGCCATGAGTGATGACTGAGACATCGGTGAAAAGCCACATTTTACTCTAGCCTGTGCCAACAGACAAATGCAAATGTACTGTATTCATAAAAAGATGGCAAACAGGCCAACAGAATATATCAAACTGTCAATATTAATGTTTAGTGTTCATATTTATTTTAATCAATATTCATTTATGAAACAAGTAGTTCCGTGAAGAACTAAACAGCCTATTTTCATATATCCTGCTCATGTTAATTGCCCCTATCAACATACAAAATTTCACTTTGATTGCTGTAATAGATTCGTAGATATTGAGAACCGACTAAATATTTCGGATGGTCGCCATGTTGGACTTTATATATGTAGGTCCTAGAGTTATGTACTGTTACATGAAGATTATTGTGTACGTGTAGCATTCAAACTTCAATCGCATGATTAGGACACAAGAAGTAACAACGTGATTTTAAAATTTCGCACAGCTGCCATCTTGTGGTTATGGAAACAATTGAAATAAATTAGATACCAGTGGATTAACATTCGTATAAGGATTTACTGTACCAAGTTTCACTGCACTCGGATGGTTAAATTGCGAGAAACGTCCATGTGAATATGTATACTTCACGTCGCCGCCATGTTGGATTTTTGATCACCAAGTTATTTAAAATCCTATAGGTGAACTTAAGTTCATAGCCCCTATGAACATAAAAAAAATCAGTTTGATTGCTATAATAGATCTGTAGATATTCAGAGCCGTCTAAATATTTTGGATGGTCGCCATGTTGGATTGTTAAAAGTATAGGCCATAGAGTCATGTACCATTGAAGGAAAATTATTGCGTAGGTTCATTATTCAAACTTTCACTTTGATCACATGACTACGACACAAGAAATAAAAACAATTTTAAAATTCGCACAGCCGCCATCTTGAGGTTATATAAACAATTGAACTAAATTAGATACCAGTGTATTACAATATGTAAAAACATTTCCTGTACCAGATTTCATTGCGTCTGGAACATAAAATCGCGAGAAAGGTCCATTTAAAATTTTCAACTTCGCTTGGCCGCCATGTTCGTTTTGTAGTTAACCGGTTTTTAGAAATCTTATTGATGAACTTCCAGTAGTGCCCTTTATCTCCGTACAAAATTTCAGGGTGATACCGCTAATAGTTCCAGAGATATGGAATGCCGGTGAAATATTTCGCACATCCGCCATCTTGTGGTTATGTAAACTATTGAACGAAGTTAGATGTCGGTGCATTGCAATGTGTATAAACATATACTGTACCAAGTTTTATTGCGTTTGGTTGGTTAAATCGCGAGAAACGTCTATTTAAAAGTCGCAAATTCGCGTGGCCGCCATGTTGGTTTTGTAGTTACCAGTTTTTCAAAAGTCACATGGGAAACTTCTAGTAGTTCTCTTTATCACCGTTAAAAATTCCAGGGTGATATCGGTAATAGTTTCGGAGATATTGAATACTGGTGAAATATTTCGCACAGCCGCCATGTTGGATTGGTGAGACGTAACAATATTTGAAGGGCACGGTCGGGGTCGCCCGGAATAGTGCTATGAATTTACCGAGTTTCATTGAAATCGCTCCAGCCGTTTAGATTTTATTAGGGGGGGGGGACACACACCTCACACACACACACACACACACGCACACACACACGGACAAAAGGTGATCTCATAAGCCTATTTTTTTCAAAATTGAAAATAGGCTAAAAATTGGCTTATGAGGTCACCTTTTGTCCATGTGTGTGTGTGTGTGTGTGTGTGTGTGTCCCTAATAAAATCCTAACGACCAAACCGATTTAAATGAAACTGGGTAAGAGCATACTACTACCTTGTCCGACCTCCACAGTGCCTTTCAAATGAGATTAGCGATTTCAAACAGACAGAGAAAACTGACCGACTTTATTTTATACTAACTATAGATAGGCTACAGGAAGTTTAGAAGAAGTGTCCGATATTGCAACAGGGGTTGGGATTGGTCAAACCGAGAAGAAATGTTCCTATAAACATATGTCCGGAAACAAATACCTGTTGAGATATGAGCCATTTTACTTGTGTTGTGTATTTACACTTCTGACAATGGACGTCATCCTACCAGCTGCTTCTAATGAACACTTGACTGTCTTGTTGTGAGGTGTGAAGCCATTTTTCAGTCTTGTCTTTAGAGTGGTGCTCTCCTCGGTGATCCCAAAATGGCGGGTTCAGTCCTAGTTGCCAAGTTGTTGGCTTCCAATAAGACACACTAGAAATTCAAGGATCAAAGCAATAGAATAAACTTACGAGTGAGTGGCTCATCAGCGGGCTCTTGGTGTCCCCGACTGGACCCCCACAGGAGTAGCGAGCTGCACGCTACCTCCCTTTTTATGAAGCGCACCTGCGCCTCTTTACTGCGAGAACTAAAAGCTCAAGCAGCGATAACTCCCTATAAAGGCAGTAAAGAGGCGCAGGTGCGTTTCATAAAAAGGGAGGTAGCAGGCAGTTCACTACTCCTGTGGGGGTCCAGGCGGGGACACCAAGAGCCCGCTGATGATCCAGCTTGGCGTCCTAGGCGAACCACACAAGCGAAGGCAAAAACCTAGAATAATTGCTGAGTTTTAATTCACTGGCCGTGAAAGCCAATATACCATCAGTCAGCTGAATATACGTAGGCTCCCGTTACCGTGTGGACCGACTGCTGGGTAAGCTAATCATAAGTTTGGCTAGGCAATATTCAAAAATATGGCTTCAAAATTAGCCATTTTCTCTTTCCTGTAGCCTCGATGAAAAACTGGAAGTTAAGCCATTTATCCAGCGTTGAGAAAAGACTGTGGAGCCATATGGCGACCGTGTTGCTAACTATAGGCAGAGGTAGTGCTGTCGTCATACGTTATCTTCACCCGCTTCGAGTACTGCCCTTTCATAAGTTAGCGACACAACACAACCTCAGCAGCTACCTGAAATAGAACACACCCAGAAAGGAGCAGTTTTGCAGGTGTTAACGGATTGGACCAGTATTAAGGATACCGTACGCGAAGAGAACCAATAACGACATTCATTTCGTTGTGATATAACGCATTACTGATTGACAGATGTCAAGAGCACAACCCTTCCTTCCTTATTGGATGTATGCTGACGATGTTAGCAATTATTACGTCAGCAATAGCCGATTGTTGATCATCACCTTCTTTGTTATTAGTTTGGCTATAATTTAGTTTCTTTCAGCTTTATTCTTGTTGTTATTCTTTTCTTTATGTATTTGTAATATTGTAGCGAGTCAGCCGTGCGGTTAGGGGCGCGCAGCAGTGAGCTTGCATTCGGCAGATAGTGGGTTCGAACCCCACTGTTGGCAGCCCTGATTCGATCGAACAGAAAATAAAACAGACACACAAACCAATGACGGATATAGCTTCAGAACTTATGTTGCCAGTGGAACTGAGCACGTGCTCCACTCCGGGCAAGCTCTATAGAAGCGGTTGTCTGTGAAAGGCAAATGCTGGGAAGGCCAAGGCTGCATCCTACCCACTCCCAGCGCTGATGCCGAGGGCTTGTCCAAAGCTGGAAGAGAGTTCCATTAATTATAGCTACTCTGAAGGCTGGAGAGGTGGCCGCTGGTCGCAGCTCTTGGCGACGCGTGTTGCCAATTGCTCCAAGAGCTCACGCGATCCGCTCATTGCTCGGCCTACAGCACCTGACGTCACGCGACCTCTCGTGTGCTTCACTCAGGCCGGAAGAGCCAAGAAGGGGATCGCTCCACGCGAGCAGGGTGGCTTTACGCAGCAACTTGCGAACAAGACCATGGTCCAAGTGCACGGTGATGACAATCACTATGGTAAAACCCAGGACCTCACCACTAGAGGAGTTCCCTGCTGAGTCCAGCACTCCTTCCATTCATCTCTACTATCGACCTCCCTTGATCCGAACCGTCCTCCACGGGTCAGATAATTTTTTTCTTGATCGATGTTTTCACTCACTCAACAGATCAAAGATCTCCTCTTGGACAAAACTCCGGCACTTTGGTGCCTCTAAAAGTCTCAGTAGTTAAGAAGGACGAACAATCAATAACATTTTCTTTTCCTAGTATCTTCCACCTTCTGCACAAGGCCCTAATGGAGGCAGGGTGTGTGTAGCCCCACCCTGGATAGTGCTACATCCTCAAGGGCTCACAGTATGTCCTGGATTCTGTACAAGGCCCTATAGGAGGCAGGGTGTGTGTAGCCCCACCCTGGATAGTACTCCACCCTCAAGGGCACACAGTATCTCCTGCCTTTTGTACAAGGCCCTAATGGAGGCAGGGTGTGTTTAGTCCCACCCTGGATAGTGCTACACCCTCAAGAGCTCCCAGTATCTCCTGGCTTCTGTACAAGGCGCTAAAGGAGGCAGGGTGTGTTTAGCCCTACCCTGGGTAGTGCTACACCCTCAAGGGCTCACAGTATCTCCTGCCTTTTGTACAAGGCCCTAATGGAGGCAGGGTGTGTTTAGCCCCACCCTGGATAGTGCTACACCCTCAAGAGCTCCCAGTATCTCCTGGCTTCTGTACAAGGCCCTAAAGGAGGCAGGGTGTGTTTAGCTCCACCCTAGATAGTACTCCACCCTCAAGGGCTCACAGTATCTCCTACCTTCTGTACAAGGCCCTCATGGATGCAGGATGTGTGTAGCTCCACCCTGGATAGTGCTACACCCTCAAGGGCTCACAGTATCTCCTACCTTCTGTACAAGGCCCTCATGGATGCAGGATGTGTTTAGCCCCACCCTGGATAGTGCTACACCCTCAAGGGCTCACAGTATCTCCTGGCTTCTGTACAAGGCCCTAAAGGAGGCAGGGTGTGTTTAGCTCCACCCTAGATAGTACTCCACCCTCAAGGGCTCACAGTATCTCTTACCTTCTGTACAAGGCCCTCATGGATGCAGGATGTGTGTAGCTCCACCCTGGATAGTGCTACACCCTCAAGGGCTCACAGTATCTCCTGGCTTCTGTACAAGGCCCTAAAGGAGGCAGGGTGTGTTTAACTCCACCCTGGATAGTACTCCACCCTCAAGGGCTCACAGTATCTCCTACCTTATGTACAAGACCCTCATGGATGCAGGATGTGTGTAGCTCCACCCTGGATAGTGCTACACCCTCAAGGGCTCACAGTATCTCCTACCTTCTGTACAAGGCCCTAACGGAGGCCGGGTGTGGAGCTCTAGTGTTGGTGACTCTAATGGGTTTCTGAGATGATTTCTATGTGCAGCCGTGTGGGGAGTTATTCCTGATTTGTTAAATGTCCAGAGGAAAGCAATAAGATTCGCATTTTTATTGGAAAGAGTTATTTAATGTTGACCCTGATACAACAGCTAAGAAACCATGATATTGATGTTGTTACACCTGCCTATGAAAGTATACTTGTTCACACTGCTCCGAAATGATTTCACGCTAATGATACAGTATTTAGTAATCTACAAAATCTAAAACTTCACATGTTATAACTCAATTTGTCGGCATAAATTGGCGATCATCATCTTTGTATAACTATCATTACAAACTTAATCATTATAAATATTATAATCATAATTAGTATCTTCATTATAAAGGTCATTATCATATTGTTATCCTTATAATCACTATTATAATCATCATCTTTATAATCATTACAATATTCTCATTACCATCATCTTCATCAGAATCATAATTTCCTCATTATAAGCAAGATAATCAATATAATAATATTACATATTATACTCAACATTACAATCTGCAGTATAATAATCATAGTTCTAATCATCTTTATCATTATAATCATCATTATCATCATAATTATAATAATTATTATCATTATGATCATGAAAATTATAATCTTAATATTAATATGTATCAATTTAGATCAAGATAATTATCTTCAACAATATAATTCGCATTAAAATAATCGTCATTATCATTACATTAATATCATCATGAAAAATACAATGAATATTATAATCATGTGCATAATTTTGTAATAAGAACACTAATTTTCCATCGGTCAACATGAATGAGCCCGTTGACTACTCTCTTGCTATCGCACTTCTCTAATATCATTCCATGTGACGCTAAATTTCTATTTCTCGTATTTCATATTCTGACATTTAGAACATACTACCTTTCCTCATTAATTCATTTGGACCCTCTAAGCGTTTACTTTCTGTTTTTAGCCTATTTCTATTTATGAAATCAAAAAAATAGGCTTATGAGATCACCTTTTGTCCATGTGTGTGTATGTGTGTTCCCCCCTAATAAAATCTAAACTGCTGGAGCTATTTCAATAGAACTAAGTCAAGACATAGTACTACTTTTTCCGACCCCGACCGTGCCCTTCAAATGTTAATACGTCTAACCAATCCAAAATGGTGACTGTGCAAAATATTTCACCGGCATTCTATATCTCCGAAACTACTACCGATATCACCCTGAAATTTTGTACGGTGATAAAGGGCACTACTATACGTTCAGCTTTGTGAAACTTGTTAAGTACAGGACGTACATGGGGGCCGTGTGAACTTGAAACATTTAAATGGACGTTTCTCGCGATTTAACCATCAGAGCGCAGTGAAACTTGGTACGGTGAATGCTTACAGGAATTTTAATATCTAATTTATTTAATTTGTTTTCAAAACTTCCAGATGACGGCTGTGCAAAATTTTATCATTTTAAATGATCTTGTCGACTTCGTCGTTACGCTGGGGTCTGGTGTTACGTTACGGTGACGGGACGAAATGTACCCAGATGCACTGAGGTGTGTGACGTCATAGTACCGCTTGGTGCATGTGTTCCCCGACAATCTCTACTTCGTTAGTATAAGACAAAAATCCCCGATTCTTGGATGTCACGGGTAATGTCGAGAACCACTGGATGGATTTTGATGCGGTTTTCACCATTCTGTAAAGGATATCTTGAGGAAAGATTCTGTAGAAAATAATTTATGTATGATCAAAGGAAGCCAAGCAGTAACGATTTCAGTAAAAAAGTCGAAAACAAACTTGGCATCGGTTCGCTTCTTAAGCTTACGCTGGGCAAACCGTTAATAATATCAATATACTATAAGCGTAAGAATTGGTCAGCATGAAAAGTTCTACAAAAAGTCCGCGAGAGCATATCTCTATCTTCAATACATCGCCCACTCTAAGTGTTTTTAGTCTGGATGGAAGGGGCACGTCCCCGCGCGCTCTGATGAGCATAACGGCATCCTGCGCGCTTGACCTTGCTTTGCTCCTGGTTTGCACTTGCCGTTCGCGAGTAAATTGAAACAAGATAAGCAAGATAAGTACTATGCAGATAATTTTCTAACATGTCAAGAGTCTTTGGCTTCGAGCGAAGTGAGAAGCCTCCAGCCTTTCTAGCACTTTTCAGCATTTGTAGCATTTAAAATGATACAAAGTCTAGTCTTTCAGACTGACTGTCACTTTGTTTATATCTTGCTTTATAATTTCTTCTGTCCTAATCATGCTATTGAAGAATGAATAATAAACCTACGCAATAATCTTAAAATAGTACATTACTCTATGAGCTACATATATAACAAGAAGTTCCGTGAAGAACTATACAGCCTACTTTTCATGCCAATGATTATTCTACAGAATATGAACCTATCTAGAATAATGACGAAATTAAGTTGCTAATATCGAAATTTCCAATTAATTAGAAATACTGTATACCTGGCATAATGTATCCTAATAGAGCACTACAGTTGGAAGCCCTGATGACTGAATATATTCTTAGTTCCGTCTCTTAAGGTACAAAATACAAAATTTGGTTGAAGTCCAATGAATAGCATGGACGTTACATGCAGTTAAACATTGGATCTAACAGCGTGCGTAAAATCATGTTGGCAACAATGTCATGCATGTATTGGTCAGAAATAATCTGAAATAATATGATCTATTGTTGTGCCAATTTTGAATGAAATCCATTAGTTAGTATAGAAGTTACATGCATTTTAAAATTGGACCTATCAGCAGACTTAGAATCATGTTGGCAGCTCTGACGTATATTAGTTACTCCAAATGCGTCTAGAATGCCAGGTACTATACTTGTGCAAAGTTTAGAGCTATTGGCTCGCATACTTTCTGATATATTGATATTAGGGTAACAAAAATAGGGACAGCACATATTAACAATTGGCAGCCCTGGTTGCTCCTTAGAATACGCATAGTCATATCTGTTATGGTACACATAGCACATACGAAATTTGGTTGAAATCCAAATGATAGTATGGAAGTTACATGTATTTAAAGTTGGACCTGTCAGCAGGCTTAGAATCATGTTGGTAGCACTGACGTATATAAGTTACTCCAAATTAATATAGAATGTCAGTTACTATACGTGTGCATAGTTTAAAGCTGTCGGCTTGCATACTTTCTGATATATTGGTATTTGGATAAAATAAATTAGGAGCATTTATTAACAGTTGGCAGCCCTGGTAGGTCTTAAGAATACGCTCAGTCATATCTGGTTATGTACACATACAACATACGAAATTTGGTTGAATTCCACTTGATAGTGTAGAAGTTATATGCATTTAAAAATTGGACCTATCAGGAGGCTTATAATCATTTTGGCAACACTGCCATGTTTGGCCTCCTGGAAATTAAACTGAAATATTATGATCTGTACGTGTGCCAATTTTGAAATAGCTCCCATTCATACTTTCCAAGATATCCAACATGGAGCTCAAATTTGAATTGCGATTTTTTTAGCAGTTGGTAACACTGACATCTTTTTTCAAATATGGCCGTGAGATATTCAGGTATAGATCTTTACTCCTACCAAATTTTGTTTCGATTGCTGCAGCCGTTTAGGAGTTGATAGGGGGGGACACACACACAGCCAGACAGACAGACAGACAGAAGGACAGACAGACAGACAGACAGACAGACAGACACACATTTGCCCGATCTCATAAGTCTACTTTTTCCTCATTTTTGCAAAATGTGAAAAGTAGGCTAAATATCTAATATGGCAACCATCCGAAATATTTAGATGGTTATCAATATCAACGAATCTATCACAGCAATCAAACTGAAATTCTGTATTTCGATAGAGGCAATTAACATAAGTAGGATAGGCCCTATATGAAAATAGGCTATTTAGTTCTTCATGGAACTAGGCCTACTTGATATATTCATGCCTCAGATCTCTCAGCAGGTACAGTTCAATAAATTGAAAGGTTTCTTTCTCTGTGCATAAAAGCACCTTGGGGGAAATATTTCCTCTCCATCATTAAGTTGCTCCCTGGCCATAACCAAATCACTTGTGTTTTCCAACTCAAATCATGATGCCTGGTGGAATACGTAGTGCATGGACAGGAAGAATACCTTCTATGATAGATCTAGGTGCCAGTAGGTTGTGGGCCGGACTGTACCGGCTCCCCCACTCGGTGTGTATGCAATAATAACGAACACTCCATGTGGAATGACCCCACTGCAGCTGACGGCCTTATAAAAGTTTCACACGCCTGCTAAATATTTCAGCAGGTTGCTTCTCCCCCTCAGCGTCTTCTTTAGATCTGACTCATACCACAAGATCATGTACGTGCAGCAGTCCCGTCGTACCTTAGCGTTTTAGTAGAGACATCATATTTTATATTCTCCATGTTGGCTAAAACTAATTAAGCACACTTAAAAAGCAAAATATACATTATTTCTCGATATAGTACAATGTCACCTTCGTCAGCTAATAAAGAGAAAGTATTCATTATCCAATTAAAAGTGTGCGTGCATAAACGCGTCTTTACGTTCAATATTGTTGTTGTTTTTAAGAGCGTTAAAATCCCTCAGTATGCCTCCTTCGGAGGGGAAGTAAAGCCGGCGGTCCCATGTCATAGATTTACAGCATAGAAAAGAACCTTCCACTAACTACACTTAAGTGAAGCCAACATTTGTAGGTTTGAATTGATAACGCTCTATTAGTTCAAATGTTCGCTGCCAGGTGCTGACTGCAATGCCATCTAGTAGCCAAGTTCACAGCTAGGTGTCGTGGACGGTAGCATTTGGTAGTAACAGTAGGAACTACTTATAATTACTGTCTGCAGTCCTTACTTGAATTAAAAACACATAACACACACTAATACAGCCATCACAATTAACATAGGTTATCAGACAGATTCTACACAAACCCAAAGTACACGGGGCTACATGATCGCGTTGTCGCAGCCCCTAAACTAAGGAACGAACCAGTCTTTCTGAGAGCTACTGTAATAAAATTTGGTTACAAGGTTGGACCATATTTGGGGGCTTGAATGGCCAAGGCAAAAGAACACATTCTCCATACATTCAAGATGGTGGCTGTGCAAAATATTAGAATATTATAATCGACAACTCCGAATGAAATTGGGTAATTATGACGAATGTTGAACAGTGTAACATGTATGGAGTAGTGTATGGCCAAAAGAAACGGCTTTAAATGTTCAAGATGGTAGTCGTACGTAATTATAAAACGTAATACTCAATCTTTTTTTTTTTTAAGCCTCCGTGGCTTAGGCGGCAGCACGCCGGCCTCTCACCGCTGGGTCCGTGGTTCAAATCTCGGTCACTCCATGTGAGATCTGTGCTGGACAAAAAGGAGGCAGACAGGTTTTTCTCCGGGTACTCCGGTTTTCCCTGTCAAAATTTCATTCCAGCAACACTCTCCACTATCATTTCATTTCATCTGTCATTCATTTAATCATTGCCCCAGAGGAGTGCGTCAGGCCTCGGCAGCCGGCACAGTTCATATCCTCGCCGCTAGATGGGGGCTCCATTCATTCCATTCCTGACCCGGTCGGAGACTGGAAGCAGGCTGTGGATTTTCATTTTCAATACTGAATCTTTTTTATTTATTTAGTCAATTTACCCTCTAGGTTGGTGGTTCCCACGGACTCAGCGAGGGAACTCACCCCTACCGCCTCTATGGGCAGTGTCCTGGAGCTTGGAACATCTGGTCGGGATGGATACAACTGGGGAGGTGTGATCAGCACTTCGCCCAGGTGGCCTCACCTACAAAGCGAACAGGGGCCACATGAGGGATGGGAAGGGATGGAAGATTGGGATGGATAGGTTAGGAAGAGGGAAGAAGGCGGCCGTGGCCTTACAGTAGGTACTGTCCCCGTAAACCCGGATAGTAGGCTGTCAGATATCCGCCCCCTCAATCGGATTGCCAATAATCAACCGCACCGGCTCAGCTACACCAATGAAAATGGCACTGACAGATACTACCGAGATTTGAGCACAGAAGTTAACAGGAAATCATTGTGGAACACACCAGAATAGATGGGGGTTCATACTTACCTTTACTTACCTCTTAAAAATTATCTCGGGGATTGGGTTGACAACAGGATCTCTAAAGTATGCTCCCACAATAACCTCCACCATGACATTTAAAAATGAACCAGAACGAAGACAAGAACTTTGAACTGTACAAAAGCTTTTATTTCAAATAAAGGGTATGATTTTAACAACTCAACAAAATAAATGTGGCTATCAGTAGCCCATGTCAATCTGACTACGTCTTCCTGAAGGACTTGCAAAGTTATCATACAACATGTTAGCTCCCACGAGCTCAAAATAACGTAACATTCAAAACACATTTGGACTGGAAAAGGAAGTCAGGACGAGACACATATACAGAGCATTTGGTTTCTTTTAATAAACATGACACTTGTATTTATAGGCACAAGGCCTCAATGTAGACGACCTTGCCCGCTGATAACCAGTTGTCTGGCCAGCTGCGGTCTACCCTCAACCTGACGCACACCTGTCAAATGGGCTCACTTGTCATGTCACATTGCGTAAGAATCCAGTTCTCTCTCAAACGCTTTAAATGTCCGCAAGACAACACAAATATAGTTACGCAAATCTTTCAAATGCTTTACTCACATACCACTGGATTATTCTGACAATCCCTAAACTTGTTAAATTATCATCCAAATGTTTAATAAGCATTGTTTAGAGTATAAAACAAACTCTTAAATGTTTATAACAAAAACTCATAAATAATTTATAACAATTAGAAATTGTTTATAATATTGTCGAAGATAATTACAAAAATTTTTAACACGCCTCCAACATTACTTTCGTTCCACATTATTGTCAAAGATATTTACATCATTATTTACAATATTAACATTTAAATTATTCAAATTATTAATTTAAGAAATACATTTAACCACATGTTCATCCGGTTGGTAATTTCATAATCGTGTCAATATAATCGACCAATGAAGGTTAGTTATACATATTATGTCACAATCTGGTTTAATAAAGGTTGTAATAATTATAATAATTATTTGTGACGGTAATCTTCATTCAAAATCTTATCTCAAATTCTTTCAATACTCTTGTTAATTATAACAGTAAATTCACTTGATTAATTTTCAAAGGACTAAGATAATACACTCCATCGGAAAATACTTCGCTTACAAAATAATGCACAAACTGCATTAAAATAGGCCCAAATTCATCATATATTAATATATATGGCATCAAAATCTTCCACAGAACTTACAAAAACCTCCACTAACAAATTCTTTAACATCATTAATTACTGTGGGAACCTCCTTCATTTATTCAAGGGCATTATACATCAGCGACTTTCAACACGTCCGCTGCACTAGCGATTATACATTCATAGTTCCACTTCAAAAATTCTTATAATCATTAATTGTTTCAAAACTGTTGTCATGTAACCTTCGTGGATTTCATTCATGAATCGAAATGAAGTAAAAATTTGCCAATCACAAACAAATTTAATAGTGAATACGCTTATATACGCCTGTCTGGTCTATCAAAATTTAAGATTAACATCTTCAAAGAATTGTAGTATAAAAATACTATCATCAAAATAAAGTGCGACTAAACTGCACAATAGTCGAATAGAATCCAATTAGACTGGGGAATGCAAACATCATTATATAAATCTCTAATTGAGAAAAAACTCCTAACAAAAGTCCATGACTTTAATGCATTCAATAATTCATAATTAAAGTTCATCTTTCACAAAATTGTCTATGATGCAATGGTCGTTCATAACTGACGATAAATGTCTGTGTTGCAATCAGTTCAAATAACGACTAGTATTTCCAAGATCGTCGACAACGTAATGGATTTTAACGCTCTAAAATCATTTAAATGTTCTTCCTTCTTGATGATGACAGAAAATTTGTCAAAGTAATTAAACTGGGGTAGAATTACTTTAATAAAATGACACGCTGTCTGAATTTAAATCTGCCATAAAAATCATTAACTTACAGTCAAATCGTGACTACAAAAATAAGCAAATTACTGAAAAATCTAAATATCAGTCTCAACTGATCCAAAATCGTTTAACTATGCCCATGACATAACAATGTCTTAATAAATCGTCGAAAAAGGCATAACTCATCAAGGTGTACTGATAATAGGAATCTCAAACAAGAATATAGGGCAAAATACATGAGGACAGAAAATATGGGAAAATGGTTGCTCAAATATCGCTACAAAACTCAAATACAATAAACGTTCACGACTACCTTATCTGCTGATTGAAGTTCCAGAGGAAAATTCCCCAAAGAAGACTGCTGATGGATCCATTTCACCAACTTGAAGATGAGCTCCATCCTCCAAACAGGAAACAGCACCCTCGGAGAATCGAACTGCTTCCTCCTCCGGAAATTGCACTGCTCCGTGTAGACGAAAGACATCCTTCCGGCAAAATTCTTCTTTGTGAGTCGGGACTACCGTGACCTCTCTTGAAAAATCCCTGAAGTTCCAGTAGAAAATCGCCATGAAGTTTTTGTAGTAATTTCCGAAGAAATATTCATATTCAGTGAGTATGAGATCGTTTCCATTGCTGTTTGATAGTATTCAGCGTTGAACCACGAAACATGGGTGTAGATGGTTATTCACCACATGTTCGCTTGTGTGGAATGGCGATTAGCGAAGTTCCATGCTGCTATCTTACTCCGTTGATATATGTCCCAATTGCATTAAAGTCCTTTAGCCTTCCATCTTCTCTTCGGTTATGGTAATAGAAGAACAAACTGCCATATTAAACTGCTCCATCATACTGTAGCGTTGTGTCACAAAAGCAATCTGAAGTCTCCCTATTTCACTAGCAGTGTCAGCCGTGGCGTAGAATCTGACGATACAAAGTGCTTCTCAGATGGCGAGAAAATCACTTTTGTCAGTCGTCTAAAATTGCCAATATCTTCCAAAATAACTCCTCGAAATTGTTCAACTTTTCTACATTCCTTAATGTAGCACTGCGCAATAGAATTAGCTTATAGGCGACCGCTAACTGTTCATAGCTAATCTTGTAGACGCGTTATAATGTGCGTTTTAACTTCACCTAGATTTACTCACTGTAAACTTGCACTGCTTGTCTGCTCGAATCTCGTTCACTGCGGTGACTTCACCACGCGTTATAATGACGACTCTTTCTACTAATTTCACTCGACGTCTCACCGAAATGACTATATAAGAACTGAGACTGAAGATCTGACGATTTGAGCTTTGACGATATGAGCTTCGATGATATGAGCTTCGATGATATGAGACTCCTCTCTTCTGCGCAAGGCCTTTTATAAACTTCATAAGGGGCGTATCCATCCCTTCCATAGCGTGTTACTGCGTCATCGCTAGAAGTTCCAACTTCGTCAATACATGACGGATTTTCAAAATTCAAAAACTGAAAATAAATTTCACCAAAATTCCAGATCAATGCCTCTACTGCAAATGGATTTCCACAATTCTGCATTCCAAAAAGTAATAAAAATACCATAGTTTCAGCAATCTCCGTCTTTCTTCAAACTATCGTTCATTGGTTCGAGCCTCCCCTCCAATAGCATAATTTCTTCCTCAGCAGAATTCCACGTTTCCTGCGACTGCGTCGTAGATCTCGGATCTTTCTCGAATAAATGCTGACGTCACTGAGAATCTCAGCTCAAGTAGCCTGCTGGCATAACGTCTGCGTCATCCGTGCTTACGTCATGACTACCCACGTCATAACTATGACAGCCATAACTTTCTTTATAATTTCCAATATAGCCACCGTGGTCTCTATATAATTCAATTTACGGGGGCATTCTCCCCTCACCACGTTTTAAAAACAGTTGCAAATTGTTTTTAAACTCAGTGTTACAAGTACCTCAACTCTCTTGAACACGAAATTGAATTATTACTGGCTTACTCTAGGATAGTATCTTTTCAAGTTTCCAGCATTGAACTTGCCGTAAATGACATTATTCTCATCATCGTAGAGTTCATAACAGTTGTTTCCATAAGCGTTCGTAATTCTAAACGGACCCATAAACACAATTCCAAATTTGGGATAGATTTTCTTGCTCATATCAGCCTTGACAGGTCTGCGTAGTAATACAAGATTTCCAACTTGTAAGGGTGCACCAAAACGTTTTCCAGCTACTCTTTTCAATCGTTTCTCTGCTGCTTTCTGGAGTTGTTCCTTCGCCTTGTCAATCCTCTGCTGCCTTCCTAGGTCGGGATCTCTAGGAACGTGGTTGAAAAGATTATCCCACGGCCTTTCTGGGTTTCTTCCTAGATGAAGTCGCATTGGCACTTCTCCTGTGCTCTCCTGCACTGTAGAGTTCAGACATTCCTCAATAAGGGGTACAAATCTCACCCAACCAGAATTATCATTTGGAAAGAAAATTCGACAGAATTTCGAAAATTCAGCCATATATCTTTCTGAGGAATTCGATTCTGGGTAACGCACGCTTGAAAATAAGTGCTTAATACCAAGCCTTTCCATATCCGCTGCAAATTCCAAGGATGTAAACTGCGTTCCATGATCTGACAGTAGATATTCCGGTTTACCAGCTTTAGGAAATACAGCATTTTCCAGTCTGCTTACAACGTTCCTCGTGTTAGCTTTCTGCATGGGACTCATTGTAACAAATTTTGAGAAAACATCCACGGTAACCAACAGGTACTGGTTACCCTGATATCCCTTCGGACAGGGGCCAAATATATCCGTCGCCACGAGTTCGTTTGGCTTAGAAGGAATCATAGCCTTCGGTTTTCCTTTTAATAAAGCAGAAGCATACTTTGCTCTTTGACATTTGTCACATGATCGAATGACCTTGGCAATGCTGGAACGCATGTTAGTCCAAATAAATCTCTCTTTAAGAGTATTAAGAGTCTTATCTAAACCGGCATGTCCAGTTGCGTGATGAGCTACCCACACTAAATTGACAACAAGTTTAGGTGGCACGACTATCCGGAGTTTTGTATGCGCAGAGTCAGCATACTTGCATACGATGTCTCCACTCAAGACAAAGTGTCGTGAATTTCTCCGTGTAGCTGCATAGTCAACATCCGTATTGTCCATGTAACCCTTGAGGAACCTGTACATTTTCCTTATTGGAGCGTGTCTCTTCTGTGACACACCGATTCGGGCTAACCTCCTAACGGTTTCTTGATCTTCTTGCTCCAATTGTACATGGTGTATCTGCACATTTTTAATAGGGTTACGTGATAAAGCATCAGCCAGTAAGTTATCTTTCCCAGGCTGGTGGACGATAGTGGCGTTAAACTGTTGGGTGAACAAAGCCCAACGTGTCAATCTATCACTTGACATGTCAGTTTGCAGCATAAACTGTAGTGCTTTATGGTCAGTAATAATGATGACCTTATGTCCCAGCAGGATTTTCTTCCACGCTTGCAATGCTGTTACAAAAGCTAACGCTTCAAGTTCTGTCGTGAAGTAGTTTTCCTCGTGTTTCTTCAACTTCCGACTAGTGAACGCAATGTAGTGCTTGTTGCCTGCCTCGTCTTTCTGGTATAAGACTGCACTAATGCCTATTCTTGATGCATCAGACTCAATATAGAACACCTTCTCAAAGTCTGGGTACTCCAGTTTCACATTACTTCTGAGCATCTCTTTTGCTTTCTCAAAAGCCTCGTCTGCAGCGGTGCTCCATTTCCATCTGTTATTCTTCTTGAGTAAGTCATACAGTGGAGCCATAATTTCAGAGTATCTTGGACAGTGGCTGCTAATAAATTGGCATGCGCCTACAAATTCTCTGACTTGTTTCACCTTAGTTGGCTTTGGAAATCTCGTGATCGCATCTACTTTTTTCATGTTTGGATGATATCCATCT
This sequence comes from Meconema thalassinum, assembly GCA_946902985.2. Taxonomy (NCBI): domain Eukaryota; kingdom Metazoa; phylum Arthropoda; class Insecta; order Orthoptera; family Tettigoniidae; genus Meconema; species Meconema thalassinum. Next base: position 108,577,790 of record OX336395.1, on the reverse strand, counting down.
TTATCAATTGTATGCCCCAAGTAATTTATCTCCTTCTTCAAGAATTGACATTTTCCAAAATTGACCTTGATATTGGCCTCCCTTAAATTCTCGAACAACTTTCTCAAGTGCATTAAATGTTCTGCGGCGCTGGGTGAAGATACGATTAAATGGTCAATGTAGCAGATTACATTTTCTTTCACTTCGTCAGTGAGCTTACTATCACGTGCTCGAATAAGTGCTGGTCCACTGTTAACCATACCAAAAGGCATTCTGACAAAGACCCATGACGTCTGGTCAAATAAGAATCCAGTGTACTGCATACTATCTTCTTCTAGTTGAACTTGATAAAATGAAGACGTCAAGTCAAGAACGCTGAAACATGCTCTCCCTTTGAATTTTCGAAGCAGATCTCTAATCTTGGGTGGTCGGTCATTTTCTGGAAGAATCATCAAGTTGATGGTCCTGGCATCGAGACAAAGACGTATCTGACCATTACTTTTCTTCACTACTGTGATGGGGTTTATATAAGACGACGCCTGTTTTTTAATAATCCCGTCTACCTCCATTTTTCTGATTAACCCTCGTACTTCTTGATAGTATTTCTCAGGAATGGGGTATATTCTCTTCTGGTAAGGGGTTTCATCTGTCAACCTTATCTTGTACTTATAATCCTTAATCAATCCAGGCTTTTCATCAAAAATATCTTGGAATTCCTTTATCAGATCCTCAAATTCCCCCTGAATTTCTTCAAATCCTTCAGTTTTTCTACTGGGTATTTCTGCTAAATTTTCCACTTCATTAATTATGGTATTCAAAATTTCTTCCCTAAGGTCTATTTCCAGACTGTTTTTCACGTCCTGTTTTTCGATCTCTTCTGTGATCATGTACCCATCATTAAAGCTAATACTTCTGTTCTTCATGTCAATAATAGCTCCGACCTTCGATATAAAATCGATTCCAAGCACCATATCAAAATTGATCTTGCTCACCACAATAAAGATCTGTTCATAATTCCATCCATTGATCTCAAAGTTCAATAACACTTGAATCTAGCACTTCACTGCCTTATCTTGGAATATCCCTCTCACTTTGACGGTAGAAACAGGTAGAACTGTCATGTTCTCTCCTCTTAGCAGACTTTGATAACATTCCCCTGAAATGATGGAGATAATTGCACCAGTATCCATCAGGGCTTTGTACTGTTGGCCATCTATCCGTCCAGAAATAATAGGTAAGGCACATGGTCTTTCCTCTTTAACGATACCCCTCTCCTCTAGCAAATCTTCATCAGTAACTTCATATATCTCATTAATTGTAATCAGGTGTGGTGTGGCAATGTATTTACAAGTTCTCACTGTCTTTGAGAAATCGGCGTTTTTTTTGTGTTACCGACCTCAAAATTCTGCTGGCTCGTAGAAGGCCCAGGATCGATTACAACATCCTGCCTTTTCTTTTGGTTTTCGACTTCTTTTTCCCGTAATTCTTTCAGGTATTGCTGGCTTTCCCTCTCTCTTTCCTGATACTGATCGGGTGTCATAACCTGACCTTGAGGATTCTGATTTCTGTTTTGGTTCTGGTTATTTCTATTATAATTTCTGTTATAACCATTATTGTTGTAATATCTGCCTCTTCCATTGTTGTAATTTCCTCGATTATAGTTCCAGCCTCTTCTCTGTTGATACGGACGGTAACCTTGCGATCAGTTATTTCGAAACTGATTATTCCTGTGAGGACCTACATTGTCAGTTTTCTCGTCATCTGGCTTGTCCGTTTGTTGGACTTGGTCCATATATACAGTATTTATTTCTTTGAAGTCATGCCTTTGACCTTTCTGTACCACGTTAGGCATTGGACTTGTGTAGTTTAACCTCCTCAGTAATTCATCCATGCTGGTCAAATCCCTGATGTTTGACGAAATGATTAGTCTCCTCACCTCAACAGGCAGCATACGAGAAATCGCATCAATTAATTGCTCCGTTGACAATGGGGGTTGCAAAAATCTCAAGCGGGACAATTGACTCGTAAAGAAATCAGCGTACCGTGTTGGAAGAGTACCTGAGTATTTTCTTGAATACACCTCCGCTCTTAACGAATTCTGCGCTTCTATGGACCAAAATCGTTTGATTAATGCCTCTGCAAACTCGTCAAAGTTACTGAATGTGTATCTAAAAGCGCAAAACCATTCGAGGGGTCCTCCAATCAAAAATCTTTCCACAATCTTCATCTCTCTCTCTCTGGGAATGTGAGCTTCGATGAAATAATCTTTGAGGTTCCTTATATATTCTATAGGCGTCAAACTATCAGTGTTGCTGAATTTTTGCGGTTTGTCTTCAAAATTCCTGATGACCGTCACGTTCCTCGGATATGAATCCGGGTAGTTTTTCCCACTATCTCGATAGTTCCACTCAGGTTCCCTATTCCTTTCGTCATCTTCCTCCCTGAATCTGGATATACGTTCTTCAGGAGTCACGTCTCTCTCTTCTGGATCTAGGTTAGATCTTCTGGCATAATTCCTATTGATTTCGCAAGCCAAGCCTTCTGTATCCTTGTCAGTGATTTCCGTTAAGACTTTCTTGATTAACTCTTCTTTGTAGGTCTCCATCAAACTAGCCTCTCCTAGCTTCAAATTCTGCAGTTTGCTCGTCGTTTCATTCACATCAGAGACAACTTTATGAATCTGATCCTCTACTGCAGATTTTAATGCTTGCACATCCTGACCTATTTGTGTTCTATCTTCTACTTGTCTCTCGGATAGCGAATCCATCCTGACGCTTAAATCTTTCCTAATCTGTACTACTTCATTGTTAATATCTATTTGAGTACTGGCAAGTTTTCTTTCAATACGTTCCTGAATTTGGGTTACATGTTCCCCACTTGACCTATTCCACTCGTCTTTCCATACTGCTACATTTGCCGTTAACATTTCTGCTATGTCTACTTCGATACCTTCTTTCAATAATCTATTATGGTCTAATACTTGGGTTCTCATGACCTCTACATCATACTTTAAACCTGCTAAAGACGCTGTCGTTCTAACTGACTCATCAACTAATCTAGTCGTTAATGCACTCATATTACGCGTACAAAGTGTTTTCGAATTTTCTATTTCTTCCCTGACTTTATTTACATCAGTTTGGACTTTAGCAATATCTACGAAAACTGTGTTGACTTCTACTTGCATCTTATTTATGTCACTTTGCATCTCATTTATATCCGAATGAATGTTATTAATATCAACCTGAACATTGGACACATCAGTTCTAACATTTTGGATTTCTCTTTGGACTTCCTCAACCTTGTCTTGGACAGTCGCAACATCATTTTTAACAACAACTACTTCAGCCCTAGCACAAGAAATATCACCTCGGACATTAGCCACATCTAGATTCAACATTGTAAGATCTTTCTGTACCTTAGAAACATCAATTTTAACATCAGCAACATTTTTATGCACATTAGACACATCTGTGCGGATGTCAGTTACAGTATTCTCGATTCCTTGGGTATTAATCTGTAAACGCGACATATTATCCTCTAAGTTAGCAGAACTGGTCTGGAGAACTTTCAAACTTTCATCCATGCTAGCTTTCAAATTACTAGCATTCTCCTCCATCATCTGCTTCATACTGCTATTCATGCTTGCTTTCAAATTAGAAGACATCTCCTCTAACATCATTCTAAGACTTTCATCTGCCATTACAATATTATTCAAAAATAGACTGCTGTAGGGACATACATCAATAGAGCAAAATAACAACATCTGAGCAACACTTTTCACCATATATCAATTTGATCAATTTTCTGTCTTAAATCTAACTTATAACTACCTTATAATTAACCTTCGAAGACCCTTCATATTGAAACAAACTCAAGCACATGTTCAAATTTCCCTGGCTCATTTTAAAATATCCTAAAACAAATAATTTACATTTACAATCCAAATAATTTAATTTTATCTTTAATATGACTAAAATGTCATAAGCCGGTCAAATAAAATGAGATTCCAGATCATAGGCGATTTTCCTAAGTTTCCAGCCTATTTAACCTTTCTCAAGTTGTATAAGATCTGATCTTTTCTGAGTGTAATTTTCCTAATACAATACAACATTTAATTCCTATATAATCACACTCTTAAATTCTACAATTGGCCAAGACATCTAACAAAGAATCAACCTCTTTATTTGAGTCTAATCGAGCCACACGTTTTAGGTTTGCCAATCCTACTGGCGTTCAACCTGGTGATCCACTTATGTTGAACCAGCCCCATACGTTGACTGCGCCAATCTTTCTGTCCCCGTAAACCCGGATAGTAGGCTGTCAGATATCCGCCCCCTCAATCGGATTGCCAATAATCAACCGCACCGGCTCAGCTACACCAATGAAAATGGCACTGACAGATACTACCGAGATTTGAGCACAGAAGTTAACAGGAAATCATTGTGGAACACACCAGAATAGACGGGGGTTCATACTTACCTTTACTTACCTCTTAAAAATTATCTCGGGGATTGGGTTGACAACAGGATCTCTAAAGTATGCTCCCACAATAACCTCCACCATGACATTTAAAAATGAACCAGAACGAAGACAAGAACTTTGAACTGTACAAAAGCTTTTATTTCAAATAAAGGGTATGATTTTAACAACTCAACAAAATAAATGTGGCTATCAGTAGCCCATGTCAATCTGACTACGTCTTCCTGAAGGACTTGCAAAGTTATCATACAACATGTTAGCTCCCACGAGCTCAAAATAACGTAACATTCAAAACACATTTGGACTGGAAAAGGAAGTCAGGACGAGACACATATACAGAGCATTTGGTTTATTTTAATAAACATGACACTTGTATTTATAGGCACAAGGCCTCAATGTAGACGACCTTGCCCGCTGATAACCAGTTGTCTGGCCAGCTGCGGTCTACCCTCAACCTGACGCACACCTGTCAAATGGGCTCACTTGTCATGCCACATTGCGTAAGAATCCAGTTCTCTCTCAAACGCTTTAAATGTCCGCAAGACAACACAAATATAGTTACGCAAATCTTTCAAATGCTTTACTCACATACCACTGGATTATTCTGACAATCCCTAAACTTGTTAAATTATCATCCAAATGTTTAATAAGCATTGTTTAGAGTATAAAACAAACTCTTAAATGTTTATAACAAAAACTCATAAATAATTTATAACAATTAGAAATTGTTTATAATATTGTCGAAGATAATTACAAAAATTTTTAACACGCCTCTAACATTACTTTCGTTCCACATTATTGTCAAAGATATTTACATCATTATTTACAATATTAACATTTAAATTATTCAAATTATTAATTTAAGAAATACATTTAACCACATGTTCATCCGGTTGGTAATTTCATAATCGTGTCAATATAATCGACCAATGAAGGTTAGTTATACATATTATGTCACAATCTGGTTTAATAAAGGTTGTAATAATTATAATAATTATTTGTGACGGTAATCTTCATTCAAAATCTTATCTCAAATTCTTTCAATACTCTTGTTAATTATAACAGTAAATTCACTTGATTAATTTTCAAAGGACTAAGATAATACACTCCATCGGAAAATACTTCGCTTACAAAATAATGCACAAACTGCATTAAAATAGGCCCAAATTCATCATATATTAATATATATGGCATCAAAATCTTCCACAGAACTTACAAAAACCTCCACTAACAAATTCTTTAACATCATTAATTACTGTGGGAACCTCCTTCATTTATTCAAGGGCATTATACATCAGCGACTTTCAACACGTCCGCTGCACTAGCGATTATACATTCATAGTTCCACTTCAAAAATTCTTATAATCATTAATTGTTTCAAAACTGTTGTCATTTAACCTTCGTGGATTTCATTCATGAATCGAAATGAAGTAAAAATTTGCCAATCACAAACAAATTTAATAGTGAATACGCTTATATACGCCTGTCTGGTCTATCAAAATTTAAGATTAACATCTTCAAAGAATTGTAGTATAAAAATACTATCATCAAAATAAAGTGCGACTAAACTTCACAATAGTCGAATAGAATCCAATTAGACTGGGGAATGCAAACATCATTATATAAATCTCTAATTGAGAAAAAACTCCTAACAAAAGTTCATGACTTTAATGCATTCAATAATTCATAATTAAAGTTCATCTTTCACAAAATTGTCTATGATGCAATGGTCGTTCATAACTGACGATAAATGTCTGTGTTGCAATCAGTTCCAATAACGACTAGTATTTCCAAGATCGTCGACAACGTAATGGATTTTAACGCTCTAAAATCATTTAAATGTTCTTCCTTCTTGATGATGACAGAAAATTTGTCAAAGTAATTAAACTGGGGTAGAATTACTTTAATAAAATGCCACGCTGTCTGAATTTAAATCTGCCATAAAAATCATTAACTTACAGTCAAATCGTGACTACAAAAATAAGCAAATTACTGAAAAATCTAAATATCAGTCTCAACTGATCCAAAATCGTTTAACTATGCCCATGACATAACAATGTCTTAATAAATCGTCGAAAAAGGCATAACTCATCAAGGTGTACTGATAATAGGAATCTCAAACAAGAATATAGGGCAAAATACATGAGGACAGAAAATATGGGAAAATGGTTGCTCAAATATCGCTACAAAACTCAAATACAATAAACGTTCACGACTACCTTATCTGCTGATTGAAGTTCCAGAGGAAAATTCCCCAAAGAAGACTGCTGATGGATCCATTTCACCAACTTGAAGATGAGCTCCATCCTCCAAACAGGAAACAGCACCCTCGGAGAATCGAACTGCTTCCTCCTCCGGAAATTGCACTGCTCCGTGTAGACGAAAGACATCCTTCCGGCAAAATTCTTCTTTGTGAGTCGGGACTACCGTGACCTCTCTTGAAAAATCCCTGAAGTTCCAGTAGAAAATCGCCATGAAGTTTTTGTAGTAATTTCCGAAGAAATATTCATATTCAGTGAGTATGAGATCGTTTCCATAGCTGTTTGATAGTATTCAGCGTTGAACCACGAAACATGGGTGTAGATGGTTATTCACCACATGTTCGCTTGTGTGGAATGGCGATTAGCGAAGTTCCATGCTGCTAACTTACTCCGTTGATATATGTCCCAATTGCATTAAAGTCCTTTAGCCTTCCATCTTCTCTTCGGTTATGGTAATAGAAGAACAAACTGCCATATTAAACTGCTCCATCATACTGTAGCGTTGTGTCACAAAAGCAATCTGAAGTCTCCCTATTTCACTAGCAGTGTCAGCCGTGGCGTAGAATCTGACGATACAAAGTGCTTCTCAGATGGCGAGAAAATCACTTTTGTCAGTCGTCTAAAATTGCCAATATCTTCCAAAATAACTCCTCGAAATTGTTCAACTTTTCTACATTCCTTAATGTAGCACTGCACAATAGAATTAGCTTATAGGCGACCGCTAACTGTTCATAGCTAATCTTGTAGACGCGTTATAATGTGCGTTTTAACTTCACCTAGATTTACTCACTGTAAACTTGCACTGCTTGTCTGCTCGAATCTCGTTCACTGCGGTGACTTCACCACGCGTTATAATGACGACTCTTTCTACTAATTTCACTCGACGTCTCACCGAAATGACTATATAAGAACTGAGACTGAAGATCTGACGATTTGAGCTTTGACGATATGAGCTTCGATGATATGAGCTTCGATGATATGAGACTCCTCTCTTCTGCGCAAGGCCTTTTATAAACTTCATAAGGGGCGTATCCATCCCTTCCATAGCGTGTTACTGCGTCATCGCTAGAAGTTCCAACTTCGTCAATACATGACGGATTTTCAAAATTCAAAAACTGAAAATAAATTTCACCAAAATTCCAGATCAATGCCTCTACTGCAAATGGATTTCCACAATTCTGCATTCCAAAAAGTAATAAAAATACCATAGTTTCAGCAATCTCCGTCTTTCTTCAAACTATCGTTCATTGGTTCGAGCCTCCCCTCCAATAGCATAATTTCTTCCTCAGCAGAATTCCACGTTTCCTGCGACTGCGTCGTAGATCTTGGATCTTTCTCGAATAAATGCTGACGTCACTGAGAATCTCAGCTCAAGTAGCCTGCTGGCATAACGTCTGCGTCATCCGTGCTTACGTCATGACTACCCACGTCATAACTATGACAGCCATAACTTTCTTTATAATTTCCAATATAGCCACCGTGGTCTCTATATAATTCAATTTACGGGGGCAGTACCATCCCGGCATTTGCCCGAAGACGAAGTGGGAAACCACGGAAACCCACTTCGAGGATGGCTGAGGTGGGAATCGAACCCCCTCTACTCATTTGGACCACCCGAGGCTGAGTAGACCCCGTTCCAGTCCTCATACCACTTTTCAAATTTCGTGGCAGAGCCGGGAATCGAACCCAGGACCTCCGGGGCGGCAGCTAACCATGCTGATCGCTACGCTACGGAGGCGACCATAATACTGAATCATTCAGAATGTAATTACGGAATTCACATGAAGCTTTATAAGAAGGGTAGAACCTCGCTTGCAATAAAACTACAGTATCATGCTGCAGATAACTCAAACATTGCTGTACCATGTGCTTTCATGAAACTATGTTTACTTTTCATTTAAAAATAGGGAAACTTAATTTCTGGATTGTTCTCGTACATAAACGAAACAATAGAAATCTTGAATACAAACGAAATTAATGAGATACCAAATACCCCACCAATAAATTTTAAAAACGATTTAAAGGTGCTTTATGGGACTTTAAGGGACTGCTCATGTCAATTTGTAACTATTTATTGACTATCCTTTCAGAAACTATTTATTAGCCTACTTTTCACATTTTGCAAAAATGAGGAAAAAGTAGACTTATGAGATCGATCCGGGAAAATGTGTGTGTGTCTGTCTGGCTGTGTGTGTGACCCCCCCCCCCTATCAACTCCTAAACGGCTGCAGAAATCAAAACCAAATTTAGTATGAGTAAAGATGTGCACCGGAATATCTCACGTCCATATTTGAAAATGATGTCAGTGCTACCAACTGCTGAAAAAACGCACTAGAAATTTCAGCTCCATGTTGGATATCTTGCAAGGTATGCATGGGAGCTATTCCAAAATTGGCACACATGTAGATAATACTATTACAGTTTAATTTCCAGGAGGCCAATCATGACAGTGTTGCCAAAATAATTTTAAGCCTCCTGATAGGTCCAATGTTTAAATGCATATAACTTCTACACTATCAATTGGATTTCAACCAAATTTTGTATGTAATATCTGTACATAAACACATATGACTGAGCGTATTCTTAAGAGCCACCAGGGCTGCCAACTGTTAATAATTGCTCTCTTTATTTTTTTATCCAAATACCAATATATCAGAAAGTATGCAAGCCAACAGCTTTAAACTATGCACACGTATATTCTGACATTTTAGATTAATTTCGAGTAACTTATATACGTCAGTTCTACCAACATGATTATAAGCCTGCTGATGCGACCAATTTTTAAATACATGTAACTTCTATACTATCAGTTGGATTTCAACCAAATTTCGTATGTGCTATGTGTACCATAACAGATATGACTATAAGTATTGTTAAGAGCAATCAGGGATGCCAACTGTTAATAAATGCTGTCTATATTTATTTTACACTAATATCAATATATCAGAAAGTATGCAAGCCAACAGCTCTATACTTTGCGCACGTATAGCACCTGACATTCTAGATTAATTTGGAGGAATTAATACAAGGCAGTGCTGCCAACATGATTCTATGCCTGCTGATATGTCCAATTTTAAAATACATGTAACTTCTATACTAACAAACGGATTTCATCCAAAATTGGCACAACAAGATATCATAATATTTCAGATTATTTCTGACCAGCACACGCATGGTATTGTTGGCAACATGCTTTTACGCGTGCTGATAGATCCAGTGTCTAACTGCATGTAACGTCCATTGGACTTCAACCAAATTATGTATTCTGTACCTTAAGAGATTGCACTAAGAATATATTCAGTCGCCAGGGCTGCCAACTGTAGTGCTCTATTAGGCTACATTATACCAGGTATATTTTGAACTAATTAGATATTTCGATATTACCAACTTAATTCCGTCATTATTCTAGATAGGTTCATATACTGCAGAATAATCATTGGCATGAAAAGTAGGCTGTATAGTTCTTCACGGAACTTGTTGTTTATAATAACTGTTCGAAATGTTCCTGGAATGTTCTTCTCCTTGCTTTTATACAGGCTTTTTGAAAATACATTTAATTTTGATTTCTTATTAATCATTTCAAAATAGCAGAACATCAACAGCATTTCCATGTGGTAAAAGTAAACTCAAGTAAATTCTGAAATGGTGGCAAATCACTGAGCTTGGGGTGGAGAGAGCGCCCGTACGAATCGCATTTAAATAACAAGCACACATAATCAAAGTAAAATAATTACTCACCTTGTCACAGAAGATGTTGAAAATGTCCTCCATCTGCATCAACACATTTCTGGCATCGTCTAAGGAAATTTTCACTCACACTCTTTATTTTTAGCCTATTTTCAATTTTGAAAAAATAGGCTTATGAGATCACCTTTTGTCCGTGTGTGTGTGTGTGCGTGTGTGTGTGTGTGTGTGAGATGTGTGTGTGTGTCCCTAATAAAATCTAAACGGCTGGAGCGATTTCAATGAAACTCGGTAAGTTCATGACGCTATTCCCGGCGACCTCTACCGTGCCCTTCAAATTTTGTTACGTCTCACAAATCCAACATGGCGGCTGTGCGAAATATTTCACTAGCATTCAATATCTCCGGAACTATTACCGATATCGCCCTGAAATTGTGTACGGCGATAAAGGGCACTACTAGAAATTCACCTATGAGACTTTCAAGAACCTGGTGACTACAAAACCAACCTGGCGGCCAAGCGAAGTTGAGACTTTTAAATAGACTTTTCTCGCGATTTAACTGCCCAAACGTAATGAAACTGGGTACAGCAATTGTTTATACACATTGTAAAGCACTGGTGTCTAATTTAGTTCAATTGTTTACATAACCTCAAAATGGCGGCTGTGCGAAATATTTCACTGACATTCTATATCTCCGAAACTATTACAGATAAGACCCTGCAATTTTGTACGGTGATAAAGGGTACTGATACAAGTTTACCTATGTATATTTCATAAACCTGTAAAGTACAAAACGAACATGGCGACCAAGCGAATTTGAAATATTTTAATAGACTTTTCTCGTGATTTAACTCTCTGAGCGCAGTGAAATGTGGTACAGTAAATGATTTTGCAGATTGTAATGCACTGCCATCTAATTTAATTCAATTGTATACATAACCTCAAGATGGCGGCTGTGCTAAATTTTAAAGTTATGTTTTTATTTCTTGTGTCGTAATCATGCGATCGAAGTGAAAGTTTGAATAATGAACCTAGGCAATAATTGTCCTTGAATGGTACATAACTCTATGGCCTATACATATAACAATCCTAAATGGCGAGCTTCCGAAATATTTAGACGGTTCTCAATATCTATGAATCTTTTACAGCAACCAAACAGATTTTTTTATGTTCATAGAGACTATGAACATATGTTCACCTATAGGACTTTGAGTAACCTGGTGAGCACAAATCCAACATGGCGGCGATGCAAAGTATAAATAGTTAAATGGACGTTTCTCGCGAATTAACTATCCGAGTGCCGTGAAACGTTGCACGTTAAATGCTTATACAAATGTTGATCCACTGGCATCTAATTTATTTCAATTGTTTGCATAATCACAAGATGGCTGCTGTGCGTAATTTTAAAATCTCGTTTTTACTTGTGTTCTAATCATGCGATTGAAGTGTGAATACCACACGTACACAATAATCTTAATGTAATAGTACAAAAAAACTCCAACCTGGCGACCATCTGAAATATTTAGACGGTTCTCAATATCTACGAATCTGTTACGGCAATTAAACTGAAATTTTGTATGTTGATAGAGGCAATTAACATGAGCAGGATATATGAAAATAGGCTGTACATTTCTTCACGGAACTACTTGTTTCAACTACCGAGATAGCCTCAATTTCTCTGTGATATTTTGTGCTAATTTGTACGCCGGTTGAGACATTATTGAAACAATAGGCTTTAACACGTAGCAATAACACGTTATAAAATTTTGAAACACAATGACAATTAAACAATGACCACTTACACGTACGGCCTTCACACGTATAACTTAAAATAGGCTATAAACGAAATAACAAAGTCATCTTTACTCGGCAAATACTGTCTCAGCACCGCAGCATTAAATTCATCAATCCTACAACACTTCTTTCCTTAATACTTTGCTGCCTCAGCTCCGCGTTCCTATCTGCTCGTCTGACCTTTAGCTCGACGTTCTACCCGCAGTGGTGTACCGACCCCGCTTTGAGTGAAAGACCCTGATTAACACATGTAAGGAGCAATTACTTCTGAAAAAGTCAGCTGTGTTTGTTGAAATGTTCTGGAAGAAGGAAATTTTTATATTCTGTCTGTTAGGTAGTCAGTCCGAAGGCTGGTTGGATCCTCAAAAAGTGCCACTATCGGTTATGTAGGTTGAAACCCACAAAAACCAAAGGGAGCACTATAATGAGGCGTACTAAGCAAGGGGAGGAGTGAGGTAGTTTGCCATTGCTTTCCTCACTGAGTCGGTACGTCAATACCAACCAAATGAGTAGAACCTTTCACAGCATCCACAGACACTAGCCATGTCCTGATCCCATTACTCATTGTCAGCACCACCCATACCTCAGTAGCTTCCATATAATCACAGCCATGAGTGAGACTAAGACATCGGTGAAAAGCCACATTTTACTCTAGCCTGTGCCAACAGACAAATGCAAAAATACTGCATCCATCAAGAGCTGGTAAACAGTCGTATTTTTATATTAAGAAATAGATTTTAGCGATTAGTAAAAGATCAAAGATTTTTCGGTTTTTCAAAGATGCCAGTACAATAGGATTCCTCTTGTTTCATTTGAAGCACTAGCAGCCACCCCTCCCCCTTGCCCTTGCTTGTAATGCAGTCCCTTTCTTGAAGAGAAGGAAACAATCCTTCGTTGGAGGGTTTACTGATAGGTGTTGCGGTTGATGGAGACGTCGCCTCAGATATGAGATGTACCATTAGGAAGCTGAGGGTTCGCTAATAAACCTTGTATCTTATTTCACAATGTTTCAAGTAAAACGTCTGTATTTAATGACATTCAAGTATTTGAAGTCCACGATGATTCAATATCCAATTAAACGAATTGGGAAAATATAACATTCTAATGACTTGACCACGTCTTAAGGATTGAGCTACTTGACCTATTCAACAAGTCATTCAGCTGGTAACGTTCTGTTGTTGGGCGATACAAGCCATGATGGCAGCAAACTGGAACACACAGCACTTTGTGTCCCCAAAAGTGGTAATAGTTTCGAAATTTAATGTTTTTCAGTCAGTAACACGGTTATACCCAGTTATAATGGGTGTTTCCCTAATCCTCACAGAAATTCATTTGGGTTTAATAAATACACTTGGATCGTCAAGCAATCATCATCAGATCTATTACACTTAGGCTATTAAATCTATAGTATACTGGCTCACGGCCAGTGAATTAAAACTCAGCATATTTTCCAGGTTTGTGACACCAAGCTGGCTCATCAGCGGGATCTTGGTCTCCCCACCCAGACCCCCGCTGGAATAGCGCCGAGTTCGATACTCCTGTGGGAGTCCGGGCGGGGAGCCCAAGAATCCGCTCATGAGCCAGCTTGGTGTTTCTAGGCGAAACCCCACACAAGACATGGCACAAACCTAGAAAGATTGCTGAGTTTTATTAAATCCATGTCTACAAGAATGTGTTATGGTATTTACAATAATTTATATAGACCTATTTTGTTGCAGATTGTTGAGATACTGATAGTCGTGATTAACCTTCAAGTTTTCTTTCTTAGTGTGATTATGTGATTGTTATTAAATGGTCATTTTTTGTGGATTTTGCACTTATCTCTTTGAGCATTGTGTGGTCTGGTCTCGCGCAGCACTGCCTGCACTGAACTCGAAGGTATTTCCTGTGTAGTCTCGTTATCTCTTAACCTCCTTGGCCAATCCCGCGCATTCATAACTGTCTGTGTTTATCGAGACATGTAACATGCCTGCTGCCAAGTCTAGAACATCCTAATATTGGAAATAAAACACCATACGTATTTATTAAATTAATACATCTAAAATAATAATTGAATTACGAGCAAAGTTATTGAATCAATATTTAACTTGGGGTTTCCTCCTCTTTGATAAAAATTACTGAAGAGGGGCTCAATTTGGTTGAAACTGGCATAACATATCCTATTTTCATTATTTATTGACTAAGGTGTATTAATTTAATAAATACTTGTGGTATTTAACTTCTGATTATAACGTTTTTAACTATGATTAACTTCATATAGTTACGTATTCTAATGTCGTGAATGTTAATTTAAACTGGACAACTTGAACTATTAAAGGCCATTTTTCATTCTCGCCACGCGTAACCTAATCAGCCCTCTTTAAGCGCACCAGGTCTATTGAGAATGTCCTGGAACATTTAATACCGCCATTAATGTCGGCCTTGGTTTATTGAAGATACGGTACATCCTGATCCAGCAACATGTTTCCCTATTTTGCTCCCTTGGCTGCAACGATATGTTGTTTCTTGTTACCAACAGGGGGTGTTTTCCAGTAGCGTAAAGAGGGATGTTGACCTACTGACAAACATTAAATTTCGGCTATAGGCCTCCGTGGCTCAGGCGGCAGCACGTCGGCCTCTCACCGCTGGGCCCGTGGTTCAAATCCCGGTCACTCCATGTGAGATTTGTGCTGGACAAAACGGAGGCAGACAGGTTTTTCTCCGGGTACTCCGGTTTTCCCTGTCAAATTTCATTCCAGCAACACTCTCCACTATCATTTCATTTCATCTGTCATTCATGTAATCATTGCCCCAGAGGAGTGCGTCAGGCCTCGGCAGCCGGCACAGTTCATATCCTCGCCGCTAGATGGGGGCTTCATTCATTCCATTCCTGACCCGGTCGGAGACTGGAAGCAGGCTGTGGATTTTTTTTCATGGCAACACTGAAAAATCGCTTCCAACACGATAAGGGTTAGGTCTTGTTTACCACCGTTATAAAATCATAACTGAAAAAGGAAATAAACTTTATAGTAAAGTCATCATTACTTCCGACTTGACGTTTCAGTGCTAGGCTAGAATTTCGTTAGCTAAATCGCGACATCGCGAACGAAACTCAATTTGTCGTGATATATCGAATTGAATGGCTGCCTGTGATTGGCTAGTTAAAATTATTTTCTTTCCGACCGCTAGATAACTCTATGGGTAGCACTGAAACCTCACGTCGGAAGTAAGGACGGCTTAACTATAGCAATAATAATAATAATAATAATAATAATAATAATAATAATAATAATAATAATAATAATAATAATAATAATATAATATCGTATGGCCTCGGATGCCGGGTGCATGCTTTGTTATTTGACACCCAAAGGGTAGCTTGCATGTCGAATTTCGTTTTCCCTTGAAGCACTATGAAAGTCAAGGAGGTTAGATATCTAATCTCATTGAAAACTATAGCGCTTTCTAGTAGAGAAACGAGGAACTTTTTGTTGGCGGAAACTCCAGAGATTAATTTTGCCATTATGAACACGGACTACTGAATTCAAATGGGTTCTTTGACATGCCAACATCGTATGATATGGTGTCGTAATTTTTGTCGTCTTTCAAAAATCACTTACCACGGCCAGGAGCGAACCTGCAAGCTTGGGGTTAGTAGACCGACACGTTGACCACTCACCCACCGTGGCAAGCTTTACTATAGTGATTAATGTGCTAGGATATAGCAGCAAACCTTAACGTTGTTGTTGGTGTTGTTGATTGGTTTTTAACAGTGGTTTTGATGCCATGACGTCTCTTGATCGAGCATGTGTTGACTGATTCAGTCGGTACTTTCACACGAAATAATACATATATTGGACTCCACAAATGATAAATTCGTGCGAGCGAGCGGTGTCTTGTGAAGATAGAAATGTTGCAGAGCCATGCGATGATATTATTAGCCGGTAGGTCAAGCAGTGACCTGTAACGCGAAACAAATGACGGTCGGGTCGCGCGCGTGTGCTGCACGCTCACCAAGGTTATCGCTAACTGCAGCACAGATAACTTATCTTGTGTAACACGCTCCACGCTGTACTTCACAAATGATTTGCGATTTGTCGGCTTTAATTCGCAATAATTATGTACAGGTGGCTTAGGTGGCAGCACGCTGACCTCTCACCTCCGGGTCCGTGGTTCAAATCCCGGTCACTCCATGTGAGATTCGTGCTGGACAAAGCGGAGGCAGACAGGTTTTTCTCCGGGTACTCCGGTTTTCCCTGCCACAAATTTCATTCGAGCCACACTCTCCCCTGTCATTTCATTTCATCTGTCATTCATTTAATCATTGCCCCATGGGAGTGCGACAGGCTTCGGCAGTCGGCACAGTTCATATCCTCGCCACTAGATGGGGGCTTCATTCTTTCCCTTCCCTGACCCGGTCGGTCGACTGGAAGCAGGCAGTGCATTTTCATTATTTTTCATATGTACAGGTGTACTGTCTAACCCCTAATGTATCAGCAACATCACTGCTCTAGGTGTGCAGCGGAAGGATGTAGGATTTCCCTGTGGAGTATACCGTGCCGCTGCACACTTAAGGCATTAAAGTTGCCGACATGTCAGGGGTTTCGACAGTAGGCATTCCAACCTCCAGGTTCAATCTTCTCTAGCACCGTGAATTTCCAAGTTTGATAGCTGGAACGGGGTTTACTCTGTCTAAGGAGAGGAGAGTTCGATTCGTACCTTAGCCATACTACGTACACGTGGTTTCCCACCTCTATATAAGTTTTTTCAGTGTTGTCCTCGTAATCTCATACAGGAATTGCTTTTCAGTCACTGAACACATTAATTGAATTGGGTGCGAAAACATTTATCTACCACACGTGTTAACATGGATTAATTATACACTTTGATACACTTTTCTAAATTTCAAATTATAAAAGCCACCTTGTCAAACACTAGAAGAAAGGTTAATAATTAAATTAAAACGTACAGCGTGTTCCGATTCAACACGGAACTGTAAAATGGGTTGCCTACCCACCTGGAATTGGCTTGAAATCTGCTCACAGTGCGCTAGCGACGGGGCTGAGTTCGATTTCACTGATTGCAGCCTTCTTATGCAGCATTACAAAGTATTTTGCTGTTTCAAAATATATTTACACAGGCTTCACAATAATTTTGAACGATTTCTGTTTCAGAACTAGTAATTTTACGCTTCTGTTAATTGCTTTTGCAGAGCATTTCTATGAAATAAAATGTTATTCTACAACATAGTTTATTACAACACAATTACAACATGCTTTTTTTTAACAAGATGGTCCTCCAGCGCACTCCTCCAGACTGGCGGTAGAAGTTTAAAACCGTTTGTTTCCTGACCGGTGGTTAGGAATTGGCAGCTTTATAGAATTACCACTACGTTCACCTGATCTGACCGTCCTGGATTTCTTCATTTGGGGCTACGACAGGTCGAGAGCATTTTTAAGATCACCACAAACACCCGAAGAAATGGAGTTCATCATTACCGAAGCTTTTGCGGAAATTACTTCTCAGATGTTGTCGAACGCAAGAGAAAACAACATGTGAAGGCCTTCTGCTTGGAAAATGATGGACGCCACTTCAAACACGTTATGTAAATGTCCGTTTGTAGTAGATGTAACGTCTGTGATAAATTAACTATTTTAGTCACTTCGGAGACTGATTACAATTTTGTAACAAATCATTTCCAAATTGTATCTCGTTTTGTGGTATTGGGGAAAAAGCAAGAAATTGTGTTGTAAATAAAATACAACATAAAAATACATTGTGTTGTAATAAACTATGTTGTAAAATAACATTTTATTTCATAGAAATGCTCTGCAAAAGCCATTAACAGAAGCGTAAAATAAAAGTTCTGGCACAGAAATCGTTCAAACTTATTGTGAAGCCTGTGTAAATATATTTTCAAACAGCAAACTTCTTTGCAATGCTGCATAAGAAGGCGGCAATCAGTGAAATCGGACTCAGCACCGTCGCTAGCGCGCTGCGAACAGATTTCAAGCCGATTGCGGGTGGGTAGGCAACCCATTTTACTGTTCCGTGTTGAATCGGAACAGGATGTACATGTTTGGGTATACGAGGATACCCTCGTCAGCGTAGATTGAGATAATAAATAAATCTTAAAACTATGTTAACAAATACCAAAGATAAAATGGATATCCTTTCAATAAACCATTAGAAATTAAATAAAAATGAAAAGTCCCAAAAATTAGAAAATACATAAAAGAAACAAGATTAAGGTAATATAAAGCTACCTTAATAGACTGTCTATATTACACTTCTTCTATATGGTCCAATACTATAATGAATAGGAACTCCTGTTGATTGAAAAAGATGTTGTTTCCATGTATAAAGAAGTGGTGACTGACAAAGTCCTCTAAGCTTGAAAAACGTTCCAGTTGAATCCAAATTGTCGGTCAAGGGACACCCTCTATATTTATTCAATATGGTTCAATAATACTAAGGTGGATCAAAAAGTTAGTTGCACTAACGCGCTGCAGAAGCGCGCTGTGTGTCGCAAACGTGGGCACAGCGGAGAAAGGGACAGACACTGCCCACACATCTGTTAGGCAGGTCACTGTGGTGTCTCGTCTGGTATGGTGTGAATAGCGGCCATAAGCAATGGCGTGTCGACTGGACGTTCACTCCAAATATGAGGTGCGTGCGACAATCCGATTCCTATGGGCCAAAAGGAAGAATTGCACGGACATTCATCGTGAAATTAGTGCTGTGTATGGGGAGCGGGCCATTTCCCGGCAAGGGATCGTAAAGTGGTGTCAGCAATTCGAAGCCGGACGCACGGATATCACGGACGAATATCGCGAGGGCAGGCTCGCAACGTCCAGGACCCGTGAAAATGTCAAAAGTGTGAATGCGATCATTAGACAGAACGGTGGTCGACATTCCCAGACCGATGAGGAGGTGAAGGCCGCTGTCTCCGTGTGGTTGCAGAACGCTGGTGGAACTTTCTATGCATCCGGCATTGACAAGTGGTTGTGCGTTCGCAGAAATGTTTGGAGTCTCTTGGAAAACATGTGGAAAAGTGACGTTACATTGTATGTCGTTATAGTAAAGTTGCTGTTGTATAGGTGCAGTAATAACTGGCCATAACTGCGAAGTGCAACTTATTTTTTGATCTGCCCTCATATAGTGAATCGGACGTCGCTTTTGACTGCTATGGTATGTTTCTTCCAGCCAGGGATGGTGATATGGAACAATATAAATCTATCTTAATAGACTGCCTATATTGCACTTCTTCAATATCTACAGTTTTCTAATGAATGAGTTTCAATTACAGGATGGTCATTTCGACAGCCTTGAGGATAATGTTTAATGGAGCATTTCGGGTTGAATATCGCAGCAAAACCATAAATCCAAACCGTTGTAAGTGTCCAAGGTTGCGGGACTGAATCCTGAAACATTTGAGGGAGTCGATTGACTACATCTCACACTTCGTCCTGACTTACAAATTTACAAAATTACTCAAGTCAAACAAATGAACTATTAAAAAAATATTGGTTTTCTTTGAAATCACAACTGCGTTCATTTAGGGGGTTTGCGATGACGTGCCAATGTCTGATAACCTGTGTTACGGTTTTGGCTGCGTAAGTGTGTGTAATTGGGGCTAGGATTAGGGTAAGAGGAGTGACCTAATATATTTATTATTTTTATTATTATTATTATTATTATTATTATTATTATTAATATTATTTTTAATATTATTATTATTGACCAGAATAAGCAATTCAGTTCTCACCGGACAGTGTAAGGAACCACTCATAGCATGGTTAGTTTTCAATGTATGGCATTGACCTCCCAATTGCATCAAATATTTTAAAATGTGAATTTTTGTTTTTTGTGATGAACAAAATAATATCCAACATATTCTATTACCGTATATAATTTTTATGGTTGCATCCCACAAAACCATGATGAAAATGAAAATCCACAGCCTGCTTCCAGTCTCCGACCGGGTCAGGAATGGAATGAATGAAGCCCCCATCTAGCGGCGAGGATATGAACTGTGCCGGCTGCCGAGGCCTGACGCACTCCTCTGGGGCAATGATTATATGAATGACAGATTAAATGAAATGATAGTGGAGAGTGTTGCTGGAATGAAATTTTGACAGGGAAAACCGGAGTACCCGGAGAAAAACCTGTCTGCCTCCGTTTTTCCACGGACCCAGCGGTGAGAGGCCGGCGTGCTGCCGCCTAAGCCACGGAGGCTTCTCACAAAACCATGATAATTCTAACATTTCCTGTTCAAATTCCATGAACTTTTACAAAATGCATTACTTTGTACTACTTCTAGAGCATGTAGTAGACGCAGTTAACTATTGAGATATATGAAGGAGAAATCGGAAATTTCACTATACTGAAATATGCAGACAGTTGAGCAATATTTCCACAGCATTTGTACTAGTTAATTCTCGGCTACAGGTCGTTTGCTACACAAAAAGGAACATTCAAATGAATATCGTGGACAGTTTCGCCAATATCATGTTTCTTTTTGTAGAAAATAAGAAATTGGATAATATTTTTTTGAAAATATTTTGTCATACTATTAAAAACAAATTTGGAATATTAGATGCAGTGGCATTGAAAAACTGCCAAGGTAGAGAGTGACGGTCAATCGACTCCCTCAGATGTTTCGGGATTCAATCCCGCAACCTTGGACACTTCAACGGTTTGGATTTATGGTTTTGCTGCGATATTCAACCTATAATGCTCCATTAAACATTATCCTCAAGGCTGTCGAAATGACCATCCTGTAAAATAAAAGATGTTATCTACTTTGACAGCCAGCGTGTACCCTAACATTTCGTGTAGTTTTCCGACTCCATAGCCACCCTGTATCATGACGTGTCACGTGATGTAGCTTGACGAGACCTAACTTGACAGCCACTCTGTTCGTGACCTAACTCGACAGCCACACTGTACGTGATCTAACTTGACAGTCACACTGTACGTGATCTAACTTGACAGCCACACTGCACGTGATCTAACGTGACAGCCACCCTGTACGTGACCTAACTTGGCAGCCACACTGTACGTGACCTAACGTGGCAGCCACCCTGTGCGTAACCTCACTTGGCAACCACATTGTACGTGATCAAACTTGACAGCCACACTGTACGTGATCTAACTTGACAGTCACCCTGTGCGTGACCTAACCTGCCAGCCAGCCTGTACCGTGTTGTGTGTGTCACCTACTCACAGGCGCGTGACCCAGTGCGCGGATTAAAGCCCCGAACGAACGTAATAGAGTGAGACGTTCGATCCATCTCCCCTATTCTGCCCAATTTGCTGAGTGGCAGTCAGACCAAGCCGAGCCAATCTTGTGCTGCAGCACGCAGGCTTCCCAACATTAGTATAGCTTTTTAATTTCCGTCAACGCGTTGACATGTGTTTTCTCACGATGGCCGACACGACAATTTGTGCTGACCTAAATATTAGATACAGAGATGCAAGGTTAAAGATAACTTTTCTCCAATTAAAACACGGATCGATAATATATTAATATCGATCATTTGACGAGCAATGAAGCCATTTTGATTGACTTTAAAACTGGAGTTTATTTATTTATTTATTTACTCACAAACCGCCCCGGCTTCGCCCGAGAACAGTTATTAATGCATTACGTGATAAGCGCTTTTTCTTCGATGTCAATTAACCACGACCTGTATCCGTTTTACGTCTCGGCATGATGGGTTAAAATCACTGACTGGACTATTAATTATATTATCATGGAGATGCATGTGCAACGAATTCTTGTCAGAATTAATTTAAGAATGGTGAGGTGCATGAAACACAT
Source organism: Meconema thalassinum (assembly GCA_946902985.2). Classification (NCBI taxonomy): domain Eukaryota; kingdom Metazoa; phylum Arthropoda; class Insecta; order Orthoptera; family Tettigoniidae; genus Meconema; species Meconema thalassinum. Next base: position 108,555,787 of record OX336395.1, on the reverse strand, counting down.
TTCCTCCTTCCGTACAATCTTAACTTGACTGTGTAGTTTTGCGGAACGAAAAGTTCACAGGCGAAATGAAGAAAAGCCGAGTTGCACTTCCAGGGAAACTCCAAACACAACCACTCTTCTCTGAAGTCTTAACTCAACACGACTCAACAGTTTGCTGCTGGCTATATCTGGGGTAATAGACTCACCCGCTAGCTAGGCTGTAACTGGCGTCATTGGCTCCCCCTCGCTAGCTCGTAAACTGTCGCCTCAGTAATTGAATGGAGATTGTAGGTAGAAATGAAAACGTAAAACACTTAGAGTGGGCGATGTATTGAAGATAGAGATATGCTCGGATGGACTATTTTGTAGAACTTTTCATGCTGAACAATTCTTACGCTCATAGTATATTGTTATTTTGATCGGTTTGCCCAGCGTAAGCTTAGAAAGCGCACGGACACCAGGTTTGTTTTTGACTTATTCACTGAAATCGTTACTGCTTGACTTCCTTTGACTATAAATAAATTAGTTTCTACATAAACCTTCCTCGAGATATCCTTTACAGAATGGTGGAAACCGCATCAAAATCCATCCAGTGGTTCTTGAGATTACGCGTGACAACCAAGAATCGAGGACTTCGTTTTATACTAAGTAGATTTTTTTTATTTATTTGCTGATTTATTTATTTATGTATGTATTTATTAATTTATTTATTTACAAGCTGTACCCGGCATGCGTTGCAATGCCAATCAAAGAAAGTGTTGGCGTTGAAATTCTGTTTCTTGAAGTGCTTTTGGATACACAACATGTTAACTGCCTCTAAGCTATCATAAAATTGATTTTCTAATTTAGAACCATTCGAGGGAGCGTGCACAACAACTTTCAAAAAGTTTCATCGCTGTCACTCATTTGTTGAATCTAATCGTACGCTACCTATTGTGAAATGGATTTACTAAGTCGAAACCCTTCCCTGGCGTGTACACAATGACTCATCAATGATTCATCGCAATCGGATGAATGGTATATGCACGTATAGGGGTTTTTGTTTAAACGATTCGTGCACTGTCACTCATTTGTTGAATCTACTCGTGCGCTACCTATTGAGAAATGTATTACTAAGTCGAAGCCCTTCCCTGGCGTGTACACAATAACTCATCAAGGTTTCATCGCAATCGAAGAATGTTATATGAACGCAATAGGGAATTTTGTTGAAACGCTTCGCGCGTCGTCACCCATTTGTTGCATCTACTCTTGCGCTACTTATTGTGAAATGGATTTACTAAGTCCCCTTCCCTGGCGGGTACAAAATAACTGATCAATGTTTCATCGCAATCGGATGAATAGTATATGAACGCATACCTGATTTTGTTTAAACGATTCGCACTCCGTCACTCATTTGTTGAATCTACTCGTGCGCTACCTACTGTAAAATGTATTTACTAAGTTAGAAACCGTCACGTAAGTGTCCACAACATCTCACCCAAGTTTCATCGCTATCGTCGTTCATTTGTCGAATCTACTCGTGTGCTACCTACTGTGAAATGTATTTACTAAGCCAGAAACCTTCCTTGGAGTGTCAACCATATTTCACCCAAGTTCCACCGCTAACGGCAGAATGGTATATGACCTTATACGGGACTTTGTTGAAACGCTTCGTGCGTCGTCCCTCATTTGTTGAATCAACTTGTGCGCTGCATATTGTATAGGGGATTTACTAAGCCAGAAATTTTCCATGACGTGTACACAACATCTCACCCAAGTTTCATAGGTACGGAAGAATGGTACATGTATGCATACGGGACTTCGTTGAAACGCTTCGCGTGTCGTCGCTCATTTGTTGATTCTACTCTTGCGCTACATATTGTAATATGGATGTACTCAGCCAGAAACCTTCCCTGGAGTGTACACAACATCTCACCCAAGTTTCATCGCAATCGGATGAATGGTATGTGAACGTATACGGGACGTTGTCGAAACGCTTCGCGCGTAGTCACTCATTTGTTGAACATAAACGTGCGCTTCGTATTGTAAAATGGATTTACTTAGCCAGAAACCTTTCCTGGAGTGTACACAACAATTCACCAAACATTTATCACTATCAGACGAATGGTATATGACTTTATACAGGACTTTGTTGAAACGCTTCGCGTGTCATCGCTCATTTGTTGAATCTACTGGTGCGCTACCTATTGTAAAATGTATGTACTAAGCCAGAAACCTTCCCTGGAGTGTACACAGCATCTCACCCAAGTTTCATCGCTATCGGATGAATGGTATATGAAATTAAATGGGACTTTGTTGAAACGCTTCGCGCGCCGTTGCTCATTTGTTGATTCTACTCGTGCTCTACCTATTTTTAAAGGGATTTACTAAGCTAGAAACCTTCCCTGGAGTGCACACAAAATCTCAGCCTAGTTTCATCGCTATCGGACGAATGGTATATGAACGCAAACGTGACTTTGTTGAAATGCTTCGCGCGTCGTAGCTCATTTGTTGAATCTAATCGTGCGCTGCCTATTGTAAAGTGGATGTACTAAGCCAGAAAATTTCCCTGCAGTGTACACAACATTTTACGCAAGTTTCATAGCTATCGGACGAATGGTATATGAATGAATTCGGGACTTTGTTGAAATGCTTCGCATATCGTCGCTCATTTGTTGAATCTACGCGTGCGCTACCTATTGTAAAATGGATTTACTAAGTCAGAAACCTTCCTTGGAGTGTACTCAACATCTCACCCAAGTTTCATCGCTATCGGACGAATGGTATATGAATGCATACGGGACTTTGTTGAAATGCTTCGCGCATCGTCGCTCATTTGTTGAATCTACGCGTGCGCTACCTATTGTAAAATGGATTTACTAAGTCAGAAACCTTCCTTGGAGTGTACTCAACATCTCACCCAAGTTTCATCGCAATCGGACGAATGGTATATGAACACATACGGGACTTTGTTGAAATGCTTCGCGCATCGTCGCTCATTTGTTGAATCTACGCGTGCGCTACCTATTGTAAAATGGATTTACTAAGTCAGAAACCTTCCTTGGAGTGTACTCAACATCTCACCCAAGTTTCATCGCTATCGGACGAATGGTATATGAACACATACGGGACTTTGTTGAAATGCTTCGCGCATCGTCGCTCATTTGTTGAATCTACGCGTGCGCTACCTATTGTAAAATGGATTTACTAAGTCAGAAACCATCCTTGGAGTGTACTCAACATCTCACCCAAGTTTCATCGCAATCGGACGAATGGTATATGAACACATACGGGACTTTGTTGAAATGCTTCGCGCATCGTCGCTCATTTGTTGAATCTACGCGTGCGCTACCTATTGTAAAATGGACTTACTAAGTCAGAAACCTTCCTTGGAGTGTATTCAACATCTCACCCAAGTTTCATCGCTATCGGACGAATGGTATATGAACACATACGGGACTTTGTTGAAATGCTTCGCGCATCGTCGCTCATTTGTTGAATCTACGCGTGCGCTACCTATTGTAAAATGGATTTACTAAGTCAGAAACCTTCCTTGGAGTATACTCAACATCTCACCCAAGTTTCATCGCTATCGGACGAATGGTATATGAACACATACGGGACTTTGTTGAAATGCTTCGCTCATCGTCGCTCATTTGTTGAATCTACGCGTGCGCTACCTATTGTAAAATGGATTTACTAAGTCAGAAACCATCCTTGGAGTGTACTCAACATCTCACCCAAGTTTTATCGCAATCGGACGAATGGTATATGAACACATACGGGACTTTGTTGAAATGCTTCGCGCATCGTCGCTCATTTGTTGAATCTACGCGTGCGCTACCTATTGTACAATGGATTTACTAAGTCAGAAACCTTCCTTAGAGTGTACTCAACATCTCACCCAAGTTTCATCGCAATCGGTTGAGTGGTATATGAATGCATAGGAGACATACACACCCACAGACAAACTATCACGTAAGATTGATTTTTATATATATAGATTTATTTATTTATTTTCTCGACTTACAAAAGTTACATAGTTTAACAAATCCATATCCATAAGAACCATATACACCCCCGGCACTGATCAGTACCACCAGGTGCATGAGGGTTGTCAAACTCTAATGTGATCTCCACGATTTAAGGGGCACAAGTACACAAGATACCGATGCTGCCATAATAGGATCGGGTATATACGTCCCTCATTGTGATAGGAATACCCGAAAGCCTGGAAAACAACATTTTAAGGCGCAAGAATCAGCACTTACAGAAATATTATTTCATTAAGAAATTCCTGTCTTCCAAAACGGATCAAGGAATGACATCCGTAACCATGATAACGTGAGCTCAGGATGGCCCATTGGACTCAGTAAGAGGCAGTGCCAAGCCTTAACCATGGTAACGCTATCTCAGGATGGCCCATGGAGCTGTTATTTCCCGTGTTATTTGTGTGAATGTTTATCTGAAATATACATTAACAAACAGAAAACATTAGTTGCTGTGATTCCTAGTGGCTGAAAATGTAAAAACATTTGTTCATTTTTCAGAGACCAGAATTTTAAATGGCTGTAAGAGCAAATAGATTGAAAATAATAATTCTACTGTATGAAGCCAAGCCCTTTTGAAATTTAATTTCCTAAACCACAACTGTTACGGAGACCAGTCCTCTTCCCCAAGCTAGCCCTCACTGCTCGAGCTCCTCCATGGTATGGTTAATGTGGCGTATTTTCTTACAAGGAAATAATCTTACAAACCCGACAAATACTCCAGCTACGTAAACCTGCTCGTCTGCTTACCGTTTCCCTTCTTTTCATCAGTCATCTTATTTGTTCTTTCTTTGGTGTCCTATTCTTCTCTCCATTTGTGGTTCTTAGTAAGAATTCATTCTTTACTTTCACCACAATTGGCTTGGAATGACAAAGGTGTTCAGCAGATGAATCAAGCGCAATCCTTCAGCCAAAAAATACATCCAATTAAATAAAGATGCATTCAGAAGTAAAATTTCTGCATATATTTTTTTACAACAGCAAACACTTCAAAAGAAACTCAAATAGATTTCATCCAAGCTCTCAGAGAAATGACGCTACGGTGTATTCAAGTTTATTTGCTTTACACAATATTTTTTTTCTCTCGTTCAAATGATGTCTACATGTCTTCCCCTCAACTTGACCTTTAGGTCTGCACCCCCCCTCTCTTTCATCAGCATCTCGACATGAAAAAAAGAATTTCCAGTTCAGTCTGAGCAGAGGGTGAAGCGTTGGGGGAGGAAGTCAAGTTAGTTTTCCTTTCTTGTGAATGCGTCGGCAATCCACTTACACAAGTCTGGCAGGGCACAAAGTTTCCCGCAGGTATTGATCGACTCAAATCACTCGCAATGAGCAACCTCCTGCGTGCCCCACAATAATGGACCAGACGTGACTGATGTTAACAAGTGAAGAAATAAACGAACGCAGCTCTGCGAATAATTCTGTGTTCCTTTGTGCCCAGTGTATTTACTCAAGCACACTGCCCCTTTTATCCTTTCTTTCGTCAAAACTTGAGGGGTGTTCGTATATCAATAGGCTAATGACTTATGTCGGATGTCTGGCGGTTTATTGTGAATTTTAGGTTAAATGTTGCATTTAACCTGAATAACTAATTAGTTCCCTTCAATTGTCTAACTGACTATTATAACAAATGAATAAATTACTGAATGGGTGAACGAATGATTAATTGGAAGTGATGAATGATTGAAAGTGATGAATGATTGATCGTTAATGATTGATTGAAAACGAATGAATGATTGAAAGTGATGAATGATTGAAAGTGATGAATGATTGAAAGTGAATGAATGATTGATTGAAAGTGATGAATGATTGAAAGTGATGGATGATTGATTGAAAGTGATGAATGATTGAAAATGATGAATGATTGAAAGTTATTGAATGATTGAAAGTGATGGATGATTGGAAGTGAATGATTGATTGATTGAAAGTGATGAATGATTGAAAATGATGAATGATTGAAAGTGAATGAATGATTGAAAGTGATGAAGATTGAAAGTGATGAATGATTGATTGAAAGTGATGAATGATTGAAAGTTAAGAATGATTGGAAGTGAATGAATGATTGATTGAAAGCGATGAATGATTGAAAATGATGAGTGATGAATGATTGAAAGTTAATGAATGATTGAAAGTGATGGATGATTGAAAGTGAATGAATGATTGATTGGAAGTGATGAATGATTGAAAATGATGAGTGATGAATGATTGAAAGTGATGGATGATTGAAAGTGATGATTTATTGAAAGTGAATGAATGATTGATAGTGATGAATGATTGAAAGTGATGGATGATTGAAAGTGACGAATCATTCAAAGTGATGAATGATTGAAAGTGATGAATGATTTAAAGTGATGAATGATTGAAAGTGAATGAATGATTGATTGAAAGTGATGAATGATTGAAAGTGATGGATGATTGATTGAAAGTGATGAATGATTGAAAATGATGAATGATTGAAAGTTATTGAATGATTGAAAGTGATGGATGATTGGAAGTGAATGATTGATTGATTGAAAGTGATGAATGATTGAAAATGATGAATGATTGAAAGTGAATGAATGATTGAAAGTGATGAAGATTGAAAGTGATGAATGATTGATTGAAAGTGATGAATGATTGAAAGTTAAGAATGATTGGAAGTGAATGAATGATTGATTGAAAGCGATGAATGATTGAAAATGATGAGTGATGAATGATTGAAAGTTAATGAATGATTGAAAGTGATGGATGATTGAAAGTGAATGAATGATTGATTGGAAGTGATGAATGATTGAAAATGATGAGTGATGAATGATTGAAAGTGATGGATGATTGAAAGTGATGATTTATTGAAAGTGAATGATTGATAGTGATGAATGATTGAAAGTGATGGATGATTGAAAGTGACGAATGATTCAAAGTGATGAATGATTGAAAGTGATGAATGATTGAAAGTGATGAATGATTGAAAGTGAAGAATGATTGGAAGTGAATGATTGATTGAAAGTAATGGATGATTGAAAGAGACGAATGATTGAAAGTGAATGATTGATTGAAAGTGACGAATGATTAAAGGTGAATGAATGATTGGAAGTGAATAAATGATTGAAAGTGAATGATTGATTGAAAGTGAATGACTGATTGAAAGTGATTGATGATTGAGAGTGATGAATGATTGAAAGTTAATGTAGTAGTCTATGGCAATAAAGGATGTTGAATTGCTTGCCTGAAGGACAATGAAGGAAATACTTTACCACAGGAGGAACCAACATGTCTTGCCACTGACAGCCCCACCTGGCGGGTAAACCAGAAACCAACCAGTCTGAGAGTCTTGGGGAGTCCCCTTGTGAGCCCAGAGGGTGAGAGAAGCACAGCACGGTGCTTAATGTATCCTTAGTTCAGTCAGAGGCAGGCTCAAAGATATAAGCCCTGTGCCGTTCCTAGCCGACCAAGTCGGCTGTTCTTTTAAAATCTCAAAAATGTAAAGTTTTCAGGTCATTCCTTCAGTGTTGCCAATAAAAACGGTTATTTGTAACTCTCACCCAGGAGGTCTGCGGTTCAATGTCCCGGCTCTGGCACGAAATTTGAAAAATGGTATGAGGAGTGGAACGGGGTCTACTCAGCCTCGGGTGGTCCAAGTTAGTAGAGGGGGTTCAATTCCCACCTCAGCCACCCTCTAAGGGGTTTTCCATGGTTTCCCACTTCGTCTCCAGGCAAATGCCGGGGTGCTACCTAACATAAGGCCATAGCCGCCTCCTTCCTTCTTCCTTGTCTATCTCTCCCTCTCTTCCCATCCCTTCATAAGGCATCTGTTCGCCTTGAAGGTGAAGCCGCCTGGGCGTAGTGCTAGTCACACTCCCCTGTTGTATCCCCGACAAAGAATCTCAAGCTCCAGGACACTGACAGTGGCGGTAGAGGTGGGATCCCTGACTATGTCCGTGGAAAAAGCCAACCCTGGAGGGTAAACCACAAAGAAAGAACGATTTGTAAATCTTTAGTAGGTCAACATGACTTTGCCCAATGACTGGGTGAGATACAATGCATATAAATTTCACTGTTTGATCGCAGACGATCGAACCTTACCTTTGGTGGTCGCGCTTTAAAACCACATAAAAGAACAAGAAGTTCCGTGAAGAACTATACAGCCTACTTTTCATGCCAATGATTATTCTACAGTATATGAACCTATCTAGAATAATGACAAAATTAAGTTGGTAATATCGAAATATCAAATTGGTTCAAAATATACCTGGTATAATTTAGCCTAATAGAGCACTACAGTTGGCAGCCCTGGTGACTGAATATATTCCTAGTTCCATCTCTTAAGGTACAGAATACAAAATTAGGTTGAAGTCCAATGGACGTTACATGCAGTTAGACACTGGATCTATCAGCACGCGCAAAAGCATGTTGCCAACAATACCATGCGTGTGCTGGTCAGAAATAATCTGAAATATTATGATATCTTGTTGTGCCAATTTTGGATGAAATCCGTTTGTTAGTATAGGAGTTACATGTATTTTAAAATTGGACATATCAGCAGGCATAGAATCATGTTGGCAGCACTGCCTTGTATTAATTACTCCAAATTAATCTACAATGTCAGGTGCTATACGTGTGCAAAGTATAGAGCTGTTGGCTTGCATACTTTCTGATATATTGATATTAGGGTAAAAAAAATATAGACAGCATTTATTAACAGTTGGCAGCCCTGATTTCTCTTAACAATACTTACAGACATTCTGTTATGGTACACATAGCACATACGAAATTTGGTTGTAATCCAACTGATAGTATAGAAGTTACATGTATTTAAAAATTGGTACTATCAGCAGGCTTATAATCATGTTGGTAGAACTGACGTATATAAGTTACTCAAAATTAATCTAAAATGTCAGAATATACGTGTGCATAGTTTAAAGCTGTTGGCTTGCATACTTTCTGATATATTGGTATCTGGATAAAAAAAAATAGAGAGAGCAATTATTAACAGTTGGCAGCCCTGGTGGCTCTTAAGAATACGCTCAATCATATCTGTTTATGTACAGATATTACATACAATATTTGGTTGAAATACAATTGATAGTGTAGAAGTTATATGCATTTAAACATTGGACCTATCAGAAGGCTTAAAATTATTTTGGCAACACTGTCATTGTTGGCCTCCTGAAAATTAAACTGAAATAGTATTATCTGCATGTGTGCCAATTTTGGAATAGCTCCCATGCATACCTTGCGAGATATCCAACATGGAGCTGAAATTTCTAGTGCGTTTTTTCAGCAGTTGGTAGCACTGACATCATTTTCAAATATGGACGTGAGATATTCCGGTGCACATCTTTACTCATACTAAATTTGGTTTTGATTGCTGCAGCCATTTAGGAGTTGATAGGGGGGGGGGGGGGGACACACCCACAGCCAGACAGCCAGACAGACAGACAGACACACATTTTCCCGGATCGATCTCATAAGTCTACTTTTTCCTCATTTTTGCAAAATGTGAAAAGTAGGCTAAAAATTACTTTGAGGAGGTTCACTTAAATGCTATTAAAAAGGAGGATTATAACATACTCGTAATTAGAATAAAGAGCACTGGTTTTTTGCGCCACTCGTGAAACAACACTGTGAACTGATTGTACACATACATTCGAATATGCTGGAGCGGGTCCAGCGACCAGCTACCAGGCGCGCACGCCTCCCGCCAGCCAACCAAACTCGTGCCGCAGATTGCGCGTAGGTAGAAACCGTAACATAGTGCATTAATTAATGGTAAATTCACCAGCAAATCATGATTAAAGAACTTACCTTTTTATAGAAGATGATGACAGACAGCCGTTGTACCGTGTAAATAAATTAGCGTTTACACGTTGTAATTCCCTTCTGTTGTGAGGGATATCTGCTGCCGTATATTGTTCTCCAGCTCTACTAGAGTATGTTTAATTGATTTGTACACTTTGTATTTTAAATTAACCCACAATTAAACATCAAGCGGGCTTAGGTCCGTGCTTCGATTAATTACAGTAGACACGCAGGTGGGTACAGGAGTAGCTACATAATGTAACGGTGTAACTTCCGCAGATTTAAAATTAAAGTGTTGAGGAATGTTGGCTATTGTCATTCGTCAGCTGAGAATCTAGGCCTTATTTTAAATTTGTGCATTTCCTTTGAGTGCACCCAATCAGTCCGGCCGCCTGGAGTGCAAGCGACAACAGATACAGACGTGCGCTTGCTGGAGCAGCTGGGAATGGTTAGTTGTTATCTAGCTACACACAAGGTGTTACGGTCTCTACCTCCGCGCAATCTGCGGACCGAGTTTGGTTGGCTGGCGGAAAGCGTGCGCTCGCCTGGTAGTTTTGAAGGGCTTTCTCGAATTAAGTGTTGTAAATATTATTTATTTTCGAAGACTAACATGGTCGTCTCTCCACTTCATCAATGTCACGAAATGCTATCACTAGTCATCAGCTGTGTCCATTGGTACCGCTGGTTAAGTTATGGATTTAATTGGTAATACCATAACTACATTACGAATGTTTGATTGTATAACTGGTTTTGATCGGCAAGTAAAGTTCGTTTACTGTAACTTTGCACTTTTTTGTCAGTTCTCGCGGGATCAAATAGTCCTAATAGACAGATCAGTCCGCCGCTTCCACGTGCATTGCCCCCAATGAGCCATCACCTACGTGGCAGGCAGCAATGGCCATGAGTATTCCGTCAAGTTGTGAACAGCTGTTATGAGTTGTCCAACCCTCCATTCATCTCGCAATATCAATGTATTGCCCTTTTAAAGGAAACTTGCATTTCTTTGTGGCATTTATCAAATAATCCCTTTCACAGCACACCTGAAACTCGCTGACAGAATGTTACATCATTGGGTGCGCTATGACACAGCAGCTGATAAATGTTACACGTGTGGAATTATTTTTAGGCTCACCATTTCACAACTCCAGGAAAGTTTTTACTAAGGTATTGTCATTCGTCAGCTGAGAATCTAGGCCTTATTTTAAATTTGTGCATTTCCTTTGAGTGCACTGTTGGCTTGATGTTAAAACTAAAATATACGAAATATTTCACCTTGTATGTTAACTTTTAGGCCTACAAAACAACTTATATTTTAGACCTAACTTTTTGCAAAAATCATGCCATGTGAAAATAATTTACCTGGCCTCTGTCTTTGGGGAAATCTACAAGAGTTCTTCTGCCTTTTCATTGATCGAACACTTAACAAGCTCACCTCACAAAATCCACATTCTTAGACCCCTGAGTACATTTTATTATGTCAGCTTGGCTCTGACGAATCGTTGGAGGTTTTCCTGATCCAGCATGATCCATAAATAGTAAATACAAATAAAAGCAAAACAGGAATAACGCACAGCACAGTTACCTTCAAAGAGAGAGAATAAAATAAATATCTTGAACAAGAAATTCCGTATCTGCTTCCGACTTGATAGTCAAAACTAAAAAGTCGAACCTGGAGACAGACACCTCTGCCAGCTCAGGCTGCATATTTACTCATCATTTAAGATAACCTCTATAGGTACTGTATTTATCTGTAAAGTGAACACACGTTCAAATCGAAATAATACTTTCAGACGACTTTGCGCAATATTAATACCTATCAAATATAATTATTACAATTTAAGATAATAATCACGCTATTTGCACAGGCGGATGAACACGGTAAGGCATCCATTACCAACCGCACACCGAAGCTACGAGCACGTGGTTCTTCTGTTTGATAAGGCAACTTTTCAGTCTGGCCGACAGAATATGTTCTCAATAACTGGGACAAGCGAAAACATAACCTGGAGAAACATACATGTGATTAATTAATTTATTAAGATGCACTCAAACGAGCATTAGATAGTAATTACAAAAAACATATTATACATTATGCCAATATAGTTAAATCTTGCTAACTTCAGCACATACAGTCAAAATCTAATGGTATCTTTCACAGGGTTGATTGCACAGTACACACACGCAATTGTCGTTTGGCTCATGAAACTTCTTGGTTTGACAAATTTTGTGATGGAAGCCGTGAACCACGAGTCTGGTGAGGACATTCCTTAGCTTTTGATTTTCGTTCGCCTATGTCCTGTCGATCATTGCGTCTGTAGAGAAAAATTCTGGATGTATTTCTTGGCGTTTCTTTACCCTGGTCACGATAAGAGTGATCGCCTGATTAGTGTTTGGAAGAGATAGCTGAATTCGTAGGTTCTGTACATAAAAAGGTTCCCTCGCTAATTCGTAGACGAGTCTGGATGGGGATAATTTTGCTACTCCTAGAGTTCTTTTTAAGAATCTGGCTTTTACTTTCTCTATTGATTTTAGATCCGTTAGGGACAGTCTTTCCTTTCAAGGCCATATGTTAGGGCTAGGCTTATTTTCTCGTCGAATAATGCTATGGCTGTTTGTAAAGAGAGAGACGTTATATTTTATATGTCGTATATTCCCCTTGTGGTTAAAACATGTATGTATTTGTCATGGACCACAGATTATAGATTGAGTCTTTCCTTATGAATATTGGCAATCCTAACTGTCAAAAAAGTGCAAAGTTAAAGTATACGAACTCTATCAAAGAACATACGAAGAATCGGTATTTCAGCTGATAAGTTACTTTCATGTTCGACCCTGGCGAAATGTAAATATCATATGTCAGAACACTGTACTATAATGGGGCTCATTATAGTACAAGTTTTCATTATGAAACAGTTTCTCCAACCAATCAGAGCTCAAGAAACAGTTGTGTGACCAATTAGGTGAGGATAGCATCGCACCTGTGCTCACTTCCATGGCCCCCTATTTTAAATTTCACTGCGTGGCGAGTGTCATAGTGAGGTATTGCAGGAGGCCATGGTCAAATACAAGGCATTCTCTGCGTCCCATGCGCTCTGTTCAGTACATAAAACTGGTGAAATCTCGAAAGATATTTATGAATATTTATGTTCAAACATAAAATAGTTATAATTATCGTCGAACATAAAAAGTCGTATGCAATTCAACTATAATGGTAATTAAGACACTCGTATGGAAATTATAAAAAAAAACATTAATTTTTTTTCTTTAGTCATTTACCCTCCAGGTTGGTGGAACCCACGGACTCAGCGAGGGAACTCACCACTACCACCTCTACGGGCAGTGTCCTAGAGCTGGGAACATCTGGTCGGAGTGGATACAACTGAGGAGGTGTGATCAGCACCTCTCCCAGGCGGCCTCACCTGTAAAGCGAACAGGGGCCTTATGAGGGATGGGAATGGAGGGGAAGATTGGGATGGATAGGCAAGGAAGAGGGAAGGAGGCGGCCGTGGCCTTTCAGTAGTTACCATCCCGGCATTTGCCCGAAGACCAAGTGGGAATCCACGGAAAACCACTTCGAGGATGGCTAAAGGTGGGAATCGAACCCCTTCTACTCATTTGGGCCACCCGAGGCTGAGTAGACCCCGTTCCAGTCCTCATACCATTTTTCAAATTTCATGGCAGAGCCGGGAATCGAACCCAGGACCTCCGGAGTGGCAGCTAACAATGATGACCGCTACGCTATGGAGGCGAAGCATTAATATTTTAAGAAACATTTTTCGCAAAATTATTTGTCACGACATGCATTGACATGTGAATCCCCATGTATCCCGAACACAATATGAATGAGACCGTCACGGTCGGAAGAAAACAAGAGTTGACCAAGGGAGATCGACAGGAACACGGGACAAGTAAGTGGAAGTGAAGATCTCCTAGGGGCGGGGTAGAGTGAATTTGTAAGGACACGCGGATTAGAGTACTGAGAGAGCCATTGACCTTATTGATCAGCCGAGTGACCTAGTGTTGTATTGTTACACCCTCCGCGTGAGGGCGCCGCTTACTGTCGCTGCTCTCTTTTCAGGCTTACCGTACAAACAACAAGATATACTGTACCTTTACTCTCTGGTGTAGCCTACGTCCTAGTAGCCCGAAAACCTAATTTGACAATTGCAACGACTGTAGCGGCTTCGGTGGCGTAGTTGGTAGCATGCTGAGCTTCTATGCCCAAGTTTGCGGGTTCAAATCCGGCCGAAGTCATCGGATTTTTTAAGAGCGTGAGTTGTTATGCCCACTCCCGGGAAGGTTATAGGCATAGTAAATCCAATTGAGTCGCCTCTGTAGCGTAGCGGTCAGCATGGTTGGCTGCCGCTCCTGGGTCCACGAAGTGGTTTTCCGTATTTTCCCACTTCGTCTTCGTGCAAATGCCGAGATGGTCCCTACTGTAAGGCCAGGGCAGCCTCGTTCCCTTTTCCTTGTCAATCCATCCCAATATTCCCTTCCCTTCCCATCCGTCATGAGGCCCCTGTTCACTTTGCAGGTGAGGTCGCCTGGGCGAAGTGCTGATCACATCTCCCCAGTTGTATCCAATCCGACCAAGTGTTCCCAGCTCTAGGACACTGCCTGGAAAGGCGGTAGTGGTGAGTTCCGTCGCTAATACCATGGGAACCACCAACCTGTAGGAGGGTAAAATTGACCCAAAAAAAACAATTTACAATAGATGGTGCGCGAGTAGTTTCAATAAATGAGTGTATTTCATCCCGTTAACGGTATTTTCTGTGATTTCATTCTATGATTGTCCCGTATGCGTTCCTTTACCATTCATCCGATTACTATGAAACTTTGGTGAGTTGCGTGCACTCCCGGTAGCCTAGGTCTCTGATTTAGTTTTTAATAGAACAATACAATGTGATCAAAAATGTGTGTCAATGAGCTTACAAAATAACTGAGAATTTCCTCAGTTCATCACCAGTCGGCTGATTGACGCTATTGTGTGGGCATAGGCAGGAAATGCACCATTTTTAAGTAGTATTCTTGGCACGCCAGTCGTTTCACCAAAAGACATTGGAATAGGAGCTCTGCTTCTGGGGATAAATCTTCCAACAGAGAATGAAACTGGCATATACGATGTTCATGGGGAACGGCTTTTCCAGTTTTCTTTCTTTATAGCAACTAAGTTTCTGTCATTTTCGTAGAAGCAATGTGAGTTCTTCAGTGGGTGAGTTTATATGTTAATGCTTTGCACTATTTCCGTATAATGATCATATGCATTTCCTGTTGAAGAATGAACCTATTTGACACAACCCTTTGCACTATTGACAGAAGAAACTTTTGAATAGATAAGAAAATTCTGTTTGTTTATTGTTAATTTAAACATTACAAAATTCATTGTCATTACAATAATCAATTTCCTTCAAAGGGGGTCAAGGGGCACTCTAGAATTTTTTCACGCAATTTTCACGTGTGACTGTGGTACGAAAGGTCTTTTTCACCCGACTATAAAGGGTCTCCGAAAACCACATTTAAAGGCCCTTAAATTAACAGTGTCTGTGATATTCCCAGAAAACTAACTTCGCTCTGATATACCTATGAAGGAATGACAAACCCCTAACCACTGCACCAGTAGCTGAATTGATAAAGTCTGATTATTCATACCAAGGATAAATCAGTCATAGCATTCATGATTGAGATTTTGCTAAGTGTACTCTTTACAACTAGAATATTCGCGGGCGAAGCCGCGACGGGTAATGCAAGTATAATGTTAAATTCGTCCTGAATTACTCTACCTAACGTTCCAAATACCACTAAAAACTATATTCACACACACATCATCGAATGGAAAGCAAAGTTGGAAAAGCTCCCAATTAACCTGAAAATGAAAAATGTATACAAAGATTTTTACAAAGGAAATTCTGAAAAGTAATTCACCCAGCTTATGAAAATATAGCAACATGTGCTGGAAATTTAGGAACTATTTCCTGGCGCGTTAGCCTCTTCATTGACTAGAACATCGAAGGGACCGCTTAGGTCTTGAGGTGACTAGAGGTATAGCACTAGTAATGATAGATTTAGCGAACTACATACCACAAAGGATGTGACCTAACGCTTGGTGTCCATGTATTGTTTGAACGAATATGTACAGTAGTTCACTGATGTAATGTTTATTATTTCTTTTCCTTATTGTTACCCAAAATCATAATTCCCAAGTATTGTTTCCAACGTTAACTCCTCACATTATTTATTTATTTATTATTTGTCGTATGGCTTTTAGTGCCAGGAGTATCCGAGGACATGTTCTGCTCGCCAGAGTCTGTAGCTGCTTCCAGCGGACACCCTTAGGGTGAGCTACAAGTTCCGTTCAATTTCAAGTAGTTCCAACTTTCGCTACCATATATCAATGATACCTAGTGGTGAACGTTGGAACGTTGATAGAGCGTTCCGACGAAATCTAACCTAACAATTTAGCTTACCACAAGTTTAGTCTGTGGAAGGATCTTTTACATGCCATAAATCTATGACATGGGACCGCCGGCTTTACTTCCCCTCCGAAGGAAGGCTTACTGAAGGATTTTTAACGCTCTTAAAAATCCGACGACTTCGGCCGGGTTTGAACCCGCTATCTATTTATGGAAATAAATAGGCTTATGATATCACCTCTGGTCCGTGTCTGCGTGTGTGTATGTGTGTATGTCACTCCGAATAAAATCTAAACGGTAGGAGCGATTTCAATGAAACTTGGTAAGGTCGTAGTAATATTTTGTCCGACCCCGACCGTGCCCTTCAAATTTTAATACGTCTCACCAATCCAACATGCGAAATATTTCACCGGAATTCTATATCTCCAAAACTACTACTGATATCACCCTAAAATATTGTGAGGCACTACTAGAAGTTCAGCTATATAACTTTCAGAAGCCTGTTAACTACAAAATGAACATGGCGGCCTAGCGAATTGAAATATTTAAGTAGACTTTTCTTCCGATTTAACCGTCCGAGCGCAGTGAAACTTGGTAGAGAAAATGTTCACACACATTACAATGCACTGTCATCTAATTTAGTTCAATTGTTTACATAATGTCAAGATGGCGGCTGTGCGAAATTTTAAAATCTCGTTTTTATTTCTTGTGTTGTAATCATGCGATTGAAGTTTGAATAATAAACCTATGCAATAATAGTCATCTAATAATACATGACTCTATGGCCTACATATATAAAAATCCAACATGGCGACCATTCGAAATATTTAGACGGTTCTCAATATCACCTAATGTATGACAGAAATCAAACTGAAATTTTGTATGTTGATAAAAACATTAGTTCGCCTATGGGACTTTCAATGACCTGATGAGCACAAATCCAATATGGCGGCTATGCGAAATGTAATAATTTAAATGGACGTTTCACGCGATTTATTTGTATGTTGATAAAGAACATTAGTTCACCTATGGGACTTTCAATGACCTGATGTGTACAAATCCAATATGGCGGCTACGCGAATTGTAATAATTTAAATGGACGTTTCACGCGATTTAACCATCCGAGCGCAGTGAAACTTGATACGGTAAATGCTTATACAAATTTTAGTCCACTGACATCTATTTTTTATAACCTCAAGATGGCGGCTGTGCAAAATTTTAAAATCTCGTTTTCATTTATTTTGTATTATAATCATGTGATTGAAATTTGAATAATAAAGCTACGCAATAATCTTAATCTAATAGTACATACCTCTATGGCCTACATATGTAAAAATCCAACATGGTGACTATATCCGAAATATTTAGACGGTTTTCAAAATCTACGAATCTATTACAGCAATCAAACTGAAATTTTGAATGTTGATAGAGGCAATTAACATAAGAAGGATATATGAATATAGGCTATTTAGTTCTTCACGGAACTACTTGTTTCTTTCTGCATTTTACTGGGATTTGACTTGAGAACTTAAGTAGAAGAAACGAAAGACAATCTTTGCAGCTGTGAAGAGTTTGTTCCTGTGACTGTACATTGGCTCCAATACCTCTTGTTGTAGTGTTGATCTGTGTTTTTAGATCTACTTTATAAGAGAAAGCAGCTGCTCTTAGCGGGAACGAGTTGTGTGCAGTGCCTTTCTCTCTTACCCACCCTTCCTCTACCAACCAACCAAAACTCACTCACTCACTCTGAAATGCTTTTTTCTGTGTTAAAGGTTGCCCGACCTGTCCGCCCGTCCATTGACCGACCAGGCTGTTGGATGGCACCAACTCGTTCCCAAGAGCAGCTGCAACAATGTCTAGTGGACAACAGCAAGTAGTGATGAAGTCGCCTCAACAATAGTGGAGCAAATCAGAGTCACCTGCCGTCACCATGACGACCATACCTTTCATCAATATGGAGCTGGGAGAGCTCAGAGACAAAGTGTGGGCAAAATTACAGGAACCAAAGAATCAAAGAAAGTTGATTTTGGTAATAGTTTCTATAGCCTTACTTTTGGACAACATGTTATACATGGTTATCGTACCCATAATCCCAGACTACCTGAGGTATATTGGTGCCTGGGGGTACGTAGAAGAGGAACCTCCACCTCTTCCTGACAACGTGACGGTTGTAGTCCCAACAGGGTTCGTCAAGCGCGAACATCATGGTCAAGATTCAGCGACGGGAATATTGTTCGCTTCCAAAGCCATTGTGCAACTGATGGTTAACCCCTTCTCCGGAGCACTCATCGATAAGATCGGTTACGATCTTCCAATGATGATCGGATTAACAATAATGTTCCTCTCAACTGCTCTATTCGCGTGTGGTCGAAGTTACGGCGTGCTCTTCTTCGCAAGAAGTCTGCAAGGTGTTGGCTCAGCATTTGCCGATACTTCAGGGTTAGCGATGATTGCGGATCGTTTCACAGAAGAAAATGAGAGATCCAAAGCTCTTGGCATTGCCCTTGCTTTCATCAGTTTTGGATGCCTATTTGCGCCTCCATTTGGAGGAGCTCTGTACCAGTTTGCTGGGAAAGAAGTGCCATTTCTGATTCTTGCTTTCATTTCTCTGTTGGATGGCTTTATGTTGCTGTTAGTGATGAAACCTTTGAAGGAACAGATTAAATATTCCCAGCAAGAAAGGCCTCCTGGAATCCCCATCTGGAGATTGTTCATTGATCCCTACATAGCTTGCTGCGCAGGCGCGCTTATGATGTCAAATGTCGCCCTAGCTTTTCTAGAGCCAACTATTTCTCTCTGGATGGAAGATAATATTACGAATGAGAACTGGCAGATAGGAATGATCTGGTTACCAGCATTCTTTCCCCATGTGTTCGGCGTCATATTGACTGTCAAGATGGCTAAAAGGTATCCTCAGTACCAGTGGCTAATGGCTGCATGTGGATTAGCCCTTGAAGGGCTATGCTGCTTCATCGTTCCTTTCTCCGGAACATACAAACTACTCATGATTCCAATCGGCGGTATCTGCTTTGGGGTTGCTCTCATCGATACGGCGCTGTTACCAATGCTGGGATATCTCGTGGATGTGAGATATGTATCCGTTTATGGCAGTATTTACGCGATAGCAGATATATCGTACAGTGTCGCATATGCAGTAGGACCTATTATCGCTGGTGGCGTTGTAGAAGCTATCGGCTTTACAGCCCTCAATGTAGGTATTGCCCTCTCAAACCTATTATACGCCCCGATTCTGATATATCTCCGACATATTTACGATTTCAAACCACTTGAGAATGAAGCAAATATTCTGATGTCTGACCCACCTGATAAGGAATATCAAACATACACTATGCAAGACCAGAAGCCAGTTGTGGGCGAATTCAAGAATCATCTGGAATATTCCCGCTTCCATGAGGATAATGGTTCTACCCCAGCGTATTATCCTGACAGTCAAGGGCAGATCCAAGAGACGAGTCTAGACAAACCCGCGGCTGATGGAGCAAATGGTTATATTGGTGGAGGAGGAGGCGGTGGTGGCCAATACTTCTCGGGGCAGTACCAATCCCGCCAAGAGCCAGCCCCCCAACAGCAATACCAACCCAGACAGCAGGAGCCAGCCCCCCAACAGCAATACCAACCCCGACAGCAGGAGCCAGTACCCCAACAACAATACCAACCCAGACAACAGGAACAACAGTACCAACCCCAACAGCCACAAGGCTACCAACAGGCATACCAACCTCCACCACCACAGCAGCAGCCACCACAAGGATACCAACAGGCATACCAACCTCAACCACCACAGCAGCAACAAGGACAAGCGTACCAACGACCTCACGCAGCGGCACCTTCCAGGGAAGGAGACACAAATCCATTCAGAGGACAAGCAAGACCTGCTGCTGAGGATCAGGACAGAAATCCATTCCGTCAAGGTTTCGGCTACTGAGGAGATGACAACTGACTGACTGACTGACTGACTCCATCATATCAAATACTACTAACCACCTACCATGAATGCGCAGGGTCTTTCTTATATAATTGTCCTACAGCACTTCTCAAGGCTCGCATAGACTGACTGCTTACACCTTTCACTACCGCCAAGCTCATGACTGACAAGAGCAACGACACCCTCAGCCTCACCCATGAGGTGCAAATTCTCAAATCAAGTAGTTACTCAGTTGTCCTCACGAATCTCGGTCAATCCCGCTCCAGTACCTACGTCAGATTTGAAATTGAATCAGTCGTAGCTTAAAAGCATTACCGTAAGTCAAAAATACTCATTTTTTAGAGAATTAGTATTCTGAAGTATTGACCCAAGGGCCTTGGAACGGCACAGGAAAGAATTAAGTCAGCTTTCTGTTTAAGCCAGAAACCACTGCTACATTTAGTGCGATCAGAGGAGAAGAGCATTAAGTCAATGATTTGCTGCCTTTCAGCGCCGTATTCCGTACTTAATGTTGGCCACATTGCAAGATTCCCGCGTGCTATTGTAAATTAGATTTGTACCTAAATGGTTTTTATGTTACAAATCCATTTTAAAATAAAATATCTTGTGAAATATTCATTCTGGATGGCTTTATGCTGCACTAAACTGACCACGGAGCTTAAAGGCATTCAGTCACGTTTCCAAAATTGATTTGAAAAATATGTTTATTAAATTGAAATTGATATTCCGCTAACACCAATATAACCTCAATAGTTGCTTCACAACATAATATAACTGATATAGTGTGTATGTTGAGTTCTGTTCTGTCAATGCCATTTTATCTGTCTCTTGAAAAGTAGTGAAAACTGACTTAATACTATTCAGCTCCGGCTGATTCAATTTATGGTGGAGCCAGAATTTCATATCGGATCCTTCTACTCCTCCTCGATACTTGTACCCTTGATAGTATATGTGTTGGCATGTCATGTGTGGTTGGGAGAGTTTCCGCCAAGCTCTCCGGATCTGAGCCAGCTCCATGGAGGGACTTACCGCTGACCAGTATCTTCAACTAGCGCCCGTTCTTGAAGTTTTTAATCCTGCATCCTCTGCCTTTCCGTGGCTCCAGTGCGTCTTGAGATGTGGCCGAAGTATCTCAAAAAGTCTTGGCTAATCCTTTTCATGAGCATGAAGCTTCCATGAATATGATGAAAGAATGCTACCCCTCTATGCGTGAATTAATAGCCATAGAAATATATATCCAGTGACACCAACACTTCAAACACTTGCTCGATATTAAAGGAGATGTCATGATGTTGTGCCTTGTCAACAAACCCATCGTGAACTGAACGTAGGGACCGGTCTTACAGAGAGGCATTCTCTGATAACACACGTTTCTTGTGGATCCGGGAGGGGCGGTTGAGGGTGAGGGAGGAAGGGGGGGGGGGGATTCTTTGTCTTCACTGAACATTGGCGGTTATCTTGTCCTGAGTGGTGCAGTTCATATCTGTCCAAATTTCTCCAGCCATTGTGTTTGAGCCTTCGGTCT
Organism: Meconema thalassinum; assembly: GCA_946902985.2. Lineage (NCBI taxonomy): Eukaryota > Metazoa > Arthropoda > Insecta > Orthoptera > Tettigoniidae > Meconema > Meconema thalassinum. The sequence goes on along the minus strand of OX336395.1, from coordinate 108,534,121 downwards.
TTTGATTGGTTTGATGCAGTTTTCCATGCGTCCCTGTCCTGAGCTAATCATTTTATCTCTACATAGCTACCACATCTTACACCCAAGGCAGTTTAACATCTTATAACATTGGTCTACCTCTACAGATCTTCACCACGACCCATTCTTCCACAATAAGAGTAATTTTGTTATTCCTGGGTGTCTTATGTGTACTAACAAATACTTTCAAAATTGATTTTCTAATACCTAAATCTATATTTGATGTCAACAGATTACTTTTCTGTGCTTTTTATATCCTCTTTGATTCGTCCATCACTGGTTAATTTGCTTCCTAAGTAGCAGAAGTCTCCTACTTCCTTTAGCTTTCCACATGCCATTTGGCCTTCATTCCATTAATTTTGTTTTACAATTGTTGATTTTCATACCATTTAAAACTCATTCAAATCCTCAGGTGAATTGGCTAGGATGACGATGTCATCAGCAAATCTAAGCCATTAAGTAGGTCTTATTTGTAGTCCTCCCCTTTCTTCAATGATCAGTTTAATGAGATGATATTTATCATTTTGTATTATGTGGCCTTGGTGTTCCATTTTATAGTCTTGGTGGATTTTTCGGCTTCCTTTTCTTTATTCATCCTTTGCAAAACGACTCCATTCGTGACATGACATATCCAAGATATCTGCAGCATACGGCGGTAGCTTACATCATCATTTCTTCATTCGGCAGTCATGCCTCTAATCCATAATGTCTCTCTTGTTCTGGTGTGGAGGTTGATCACTCTGTCTCTCAAGTAGCCACTTAAACCAGCTGTAAGTAGCTTCGTGACGTAGGAATCTTGTGAAACGGGTTAATATTGTACAAAATAAACAAACCGCCTCGTCATGTACTGGCTAGGAGATCTGGAACGTCGCAAACTCACCTTTTGGAGGCAGAATAGAGAAGAGGTGGGTTTATTTCCTACTTCAGTCATTCTAAAGGTATGTTTCCACCTCTACACAAAGACCGCCGCCGCCTCCTTACGAATCCTAGTCCCAATGATTAATAACACATTATTACAGACAATGCAATAACACAACTAATTAATTGGGTGGTAACTCTTGGTCGGTCAACACGAGCATATACCCAATTAAATTGAGGGATGAATACGAGTGATGCCACCTGAAATTATCTAGGCTACATGTGGTTAATTATTTTCACAGATTACAATAGGGAGGGAGTTAAATGGATCTCGGATGTCGTGTTTCGCCCTTCAAGTGAACGACATCAGATCAAATTCACTAATTCGAATAACTTTTCAATGAAACACTTGTACATTTGTTTGATTTACTGAGTTATATCTGATGTTTGTGAAACATGGCATCATTTACCCCTCTCCCATCACATAATCACCGCTGAATTCAATTCGATATATGATCATACTGACCGGCTGAAAGTAAATATTCAATATACAAGTTAACAGACTAATAATAAAGATGTCCGAACCCCCCAAGGTGAAATAACGACAACAATATATTCCGCAATCAGTTGCCGGGTCTGACGCTTCAATTCTCTCGGGTAGCGAGGCTGCATCTGCCGAGACCTCTACACGAGAAGTCCCGCACAATTATAAAATAAAGGCCCTGTACTTCTGAAATATTTTTGTTTATGTTGTCTTTTCAACAATGAACATGTTGTTAACATAATTAAGTAACCCCTTAAGAGACATTCAACCCCAGAGTAAATGAAATGTTATGTACTGTAGATATTCAATAAAGACTTGTGTAGAAATTGTAATTATGTAAATATTGTAGATCATATTATGTACATTTCTATCTCGAAACAGTGCATTTCGTTGTTGTTCTATGTGTCAGAGAGGGATTTATTAATATTATTGTGTATCTTCAAGACGAGAGGCAAATTATTTTTATGATATTTGAATAAGGTGTTTAGAGGTTAAGTTTCATAGTTAGTTATATATAAGAATATAATATAGAGTGCACTGTTGTAGTATATATATATTATATGATGTAGATCTCACTGAGTTAATTATGATAAATGTTTTTATTTTGAAATTTTTCTAAACTGAACAACCAAGGAGAATAAACATATCAAAATAACACATGTCATGTGATATCAAGGAAGATTATATCTTCCATGTACATATAGTAGAATATGTGTAGCTAGTATAAATGTACAGTAGTGCCCTCTATGTGTGTGGATTTAAAACAACAGATATATTACCTGTTGTTTACCTCAGTGCAACAATCTTTGAATCATCAAACATTTTGGTAGACGATTAGTCATTTGTCAGTCTGAATGAACTCGAGGCTCAAGTGCCTTTCATCAGTCTTTTTTTTTTTTTGGCGGGAATACATCATATGGCGACCAACAAAAGCAGCACGTATGGGCGCCATTACTCTCATTGTCCTTAATGTATGCATTATCGACCACAATTGAGCAATGTTGTGACACAAATGGACACATTACAAAAGCGTTTGAAAGCATGTGTAGACTCTAAAGCCACCTGTACCTACCGATTACTCAAATATCATTAGGGGTTCTCCATGGTTGAGCACACTGGTCAGATGTGTACCAGTCCACAGAAGGGCAGAGCAAAGACCGAAATGATGCATTTGCCATTTAACAATAAGCGTTGAAAGGATTCAAAACTAGATGATTTAGTCTCTGGCAAATGAACCCATTATTTATAAAAGCTGGATATAAGCCCTATCGAATTTCAAGAGTACTCATGAAACAGATCCCCAAAATTGAAGACAGTTCGCTCATTCGTAAGAGCAACTTCGGACAAATAATAGTTCCAAGAAAAGCTCAACTAAATATGGAGTTAACAAGCTTATCAAGAACATAAATTAACATATGTTGGTAACCCGTCATATCAGAATCCAATCTTAGCATATGTTGGTAATCCATCATATCAGAATCTAAACATAGCATATGTTGGTAATCAGTCATATCAGAATCCAAACTTAACATATGTTGGTAAGCCGTCATATCAGAATCCAAAATTAACGTATGTTGGTAATCCGTCATATCAGAATACAAACTTAGCCTGTGTTGGTAATGCGTCATATCTGAATCCAAACTTAGCATATGTTGATAATCCATCATATCAGAATCCAAACTTATCATATGTTGGTAATGCGTCATATCAAAATCCAAACTTAGCTTATGTTGGTAATCCGTCATATCAGAATCCAAACTTAGCATATGTTGGTAATCCGTCATATCAGAATCCAAACTTAGCATAGGTTGGTAATCCGTCATATCAGAATCCAAACTTATCATTAGTTTGCGATATGTTGGTAATCCGTCATATCAGAATTAAAACTTAATATATGTTGGTAATCCGTCATATCAGAATCCAAACTTAGCATATGTTGGTAATCCATCATATCAGAATCCAAACTTAGCATATGTTGGTAATCCGTCATATCAGAATCCAAACTTATCATTAGTTTGCGATATGTTGGTAATCCGTCATATCATAAACCAAACTTATCAAATGTTGGTAATGCGTCATATCAGAATCCAAACTTATCATATGTTGGTAATCCGTCATATCATAAACCAAACTTATCATATGTTGGTAATGCGTCATATCAGAATCCAAACTTAGCATATGTGCGTGATAGGTTGGTAATCCGTCATATCAGAATCCAAACAATCTTGGTTGGTATTTAGCTCCAAACCTTTATAAGAGACTTTTGAATTTGTAGAATGTTTTGTTGTGATGATTCAAAGTTGTTGCAGATGTTGCTTCAACTGTTAGATATCTGTCAGTGAGTATTTGATTGAGTTTAGGATGAATCTGATGTTATTAATGTTGTACATAGCAACCACACGGTACAGTTTGGACCAAATACAGAACATATCACCTTCGCACCACAAGTAAATCAACATATCCAGAAAAAATACATGTTGTAAGGGAGCTTGGTCTAAGAACCCGCAGAATACTTCACTGTATGCTGTAGCTGCAGACATGATCAGTGAGTACTCTGTTGAGATTTTGTTGAAAATCCAGAACTGCAACATATAGTATGAGAACAGACTTTGTTGCTAATTATTGTTTAGGGCTTATTGCCTAAGTGAATCACAGCAATGGTGGCTTAGTGGAGAGACACTGTTGGTGTTTGGGTTTGTCATTTCACAGTCTTGCAACCTTGTAGATATTAATGCAGATAATTATTTTTTCTTGGGTTCTTAATGTTTTAGTATTATCAGTAACAGTTGCCACACTAATTTTTGCCATGCTTTTTGTTTTTTGAAAGGCAGAGACCGTTTGTGGATTTATTAGTGGTTTGCATATTTGTATTTGATTCTTTTCGCTTGACAAGCAAAACATGTCATCCTTATTAGCTCGACCGTAATCCATTACAAATGTATATATACCTAGTATCATTCACATTTTACTTTGTTCAGGTTGTTATTTGGCATTGCCAAATAATTTGGACTCTATTGTGTTAACTGACTGGAAAGTCGCAATATCATTGGATAATAGCTTGTCGTGCTATTAGAATCCAAACTTAGCCTATGCTGGTAATCCGATATATCAGAATCGAAACTTAGCATATGTTAGTAATCCGTCATATCAGAATCCAAACTTAGCATATGTTGGCAATCCGTCGTATCAGAATCCAAACTTAGCATATGTTGGTAATCCGTCATATCAGAACCCATTCTTAAAGAATGGCATGTCGGTTCCATAGATAAAATGCCAATAGATAGGAGACCATGACGGAACATAATTCTTCACTCCATGACCTGAGTCTAAGAATAAAGACGTTAATACCATACCGCCTTCATAGATTAAATTGAATTAGATAGCAGGCCATGTCGTTTCGCCATGGTGATCTGAGTCAAAGAAGAATATTGTAATACAAGGTGGCCATGATCTGCTCGAATTTATGAACTCCTAGACATATTCATTATGGCTAATGAAGCTTTCAGTGGTTTATATCAAAGTATTTAGTAATTTCTATCGCCACTTGAATGATTCTAGATGTGAAACGCTTCCTGAAATGAATGACTGATGTTTCATTAATGGTCATTCTGTAAGGCATTAAGAATAAAGACGTCTACGAGCCCACAATTCCCTAGATTTAAAAAATGTACATTATACATCAGTGGAAATATCGAGGTTGTGTGGCTAATTATAGGTGAAAAAGGCACCATGCCAAAATTTATTGTATAAAGCCAATCTCAATTTGCTCGCAGTTACCACGTTCACCACTAGGTATCATTGATATCTGGTAGCGAAATTTGGAACTACTTGAAATTGAACGGAACTTGTAGCTCACCCTAAGGGTGTCCGTTGGAAGCAGCTACAGACTCAGGCAAGCCGAACATGTCCTCGGACACTCCCGGCACTAAAAGCCATACGATAAATAAATAATAACCGCAGCACTGAGAGGTTCAATGAGGCAACGCGCATACCGTCAGTACTGAGCATTTTACTTGATATATCATACTTTGTCTGATGAGAGAACCGACTCCAGCCAGTCCCAACAGGTTGTAGCTGCTCGTTTCTTTTTTATTTCCGTATTCGTCTATCTTGGTGTTAGTAAAATGTATGATCGTTTATAATTGCATTGTCATAAACATATGTTATGTTCATATGGATGAAATTTTTTGTGAAGCTTGGAAACATACAAATTCTTCCGACATTGCAAGATGTGCGAGGTAGAATTCAGCTGTTTCCCTCCACTTTAACGATGCTGTAGAGAGTTGAGTCGATAGATTAAATGTAACGTTAAATGTAACGTAATTGCTTGTTAACGAGCGTTTCTGATTGATGAAATGTTCCTGCTCACGCCCTGATACAACTAACCTTAGGCCACGCTCCTGGATCTAAGATAACTGCTACACTATTTTGATTGTCCAATATATTCAATCAATGAATAATCCGTGTGTCTTAAATGGAGTTGTATTATATTTAAGTAAACGTTTGATGTATATTCAAGATAATTTAAAACATATCAACATAATTGTATGGTAATTACTGTAATGTTCTGATACCAGAAAAATTTGCTCAGTGGTGTAATTAGTCAAGTCTAACTCTGTGTGTGGGTATGGTGCGTAGATCACTTTCAAAAGCAATAATCATGTTGAATGTGCGTTATCTAATTGAACTAATTGAATGTCACAGAATGATCATGCCCTTATTGAAACTTAAAGAATGATTGGTGGAAATATTTTGTGTGTTCGAAAGTCTGGTGTCGTTAACTTTGTAGAAAGTTTGAGTGTGGATGATTTTGAGATTATTTTTATAATGGTAGTAATATGCAGGATGTTCTGAATAGTTTTCCTAAAGCAAATAGGGTGATAGTAGGAACCGAACAGAACTCCATAGCTCCATTGACGCGTCACTCTTGAAGGATCTGCAGAATTTATTCTATATTAGCGGCTTCATCCGTGTAAATAATCTCTCTATTGTCCATCCCTAGATACTGTATCTCTGTTATATCTTACATTAGGCAATAAACACATATGAATGGCAATTTAACGAAATGGATGACAAACTTGTATGGCCAATGCTTTTCCTTGTTCACGGAGCGATACAGTCTGAGTCATCTTTAGTTACTAACAATGTAACCTTACCATTTATCCCCATCACTACAAACATGGTGTTATATAGTCCGTGTCACCTTAAATGATACTAACAATGTGACCGTACTATTTGTCCTCCATAAGTGCAATCTTACTAATTTTTAGAACTATTTCCTGTTGGGTTAAATAAGGTTTGTTGTAGCCTTTTCATTGCCGCTACTCGTGTTTCTATGTTACTTCTATCTCCAGACACTGGTGGATAAAGAATGTAACTTAAGAGTTGGCAGTGTTTGCTGACAGAAGACTCTCCCGTTATCATTCGCTATGATACAACAGCATTGCCGTTAGGTCTTTGTATGCCAGAAACAAATCGCGTTCACTTTGAAGAGCCATTTCCCAATAGCCTCCATTTAATGGGAGGTGGAGACAAAATTTATAGCTACGATTGGTATTATACCAGTGTTGTGTTTCCTTGATATCTCCAGTTCTCGAGTTATAAGCGTGAAAACAGACAAACATTTTACTTTTGAATACATGTATCACATTCACATAAAACTACAGGGAAATTCATTAAATGCAGACCAACTATGGTTCTTTCAAGGGATGTATCAGGTAACCTATCTTGAAACTTTGTGGAGGTATCGTAGTATACTGAGAGAGGACAATGTGCGGAAAATCAGCCGCCAGATTGAACTGCAAGGCTCCGAAATCATGTGGTGAATCTCTCATATAAATCAATGGGAGGTAGCGAGTACTATACATGTTGGAATGGACAGCCCTCACCGCCCAAACACTCAAGGCCGGTGGAAAGGAGCCGCACGCTCTAGTCAGCATATACGCCCCGCGCCACTACTACTCCGAGTGTCACAGGGATGTCCAGGTCCTCCAACCGTCATATCAGCGTACCAGCTAAGTGGTGTGGTCTTTTAAGCCTTGCACTTCAAACTTCAAGAAGTGCGGTGGTAAGGTTCTCATCTGCTGAGTCCAACGTTGTGGGATCAAATCCTGACGCAGTCAGTTGACCTTGTAGTTTCTGAAGTGAGAGTACAAGTCACAATTAATCAAATCGTAATCCACAGGTCATCAATGCTAGTAGGCAGTGCACGCGGAGAGTAAGGTAGTTCGTCTAGATGGCTGCAACTGCACTAGATAGTTATTAATATTATTATTATTAACAATAACAATAATAATAATAATAATAATAATAATTTTTCGTAGTGATATAGAAGTGTGCCAGCTTGAAGCACCCAGAAAGAGCATGGCAGTACATTTGTCAGAAGCTTCGGTGGTGTAGTTAATAGCATGCTGAACTGCTGAGCCCAAGATAGCGGGTTCAAACCCGGCCGAAGTCGTTGGATTTTTAAAAGCGTTAAATCCTTCTTTATGCCTTCCTTTGGAGGGGAAGTAAAGCCGGCGCGGCGGTCCCATGTCATAGATTTATGGCATGTAAAAGATCCTTCCACGGACTAAACTTGTGTGAAGCAAAATTTCTAGGTTAGATTTCGTTGGAACGCTCTATCAAAGTTCCAACGTTCACAACTAGGTATCATTGAATTCTGGTAGTGAAAGTTGGAACTACTAGAAATTGAACGAAACTTGTAGCTCACCCTAAGGGTGACCTCTAGAAGCAGCTACAGCCCTGGCGAGCCGAACATTTCCTCACACACTCCCGGCACTAAAAGCCATACGATAAATACATAAATAGTACCTTCGTCATGTTTGGTTCCCCCTCTCAGCTTAATTTGTGTGCAAACAATTTCAGAGCAACCTGTATCGAGTACGTTATTCTTTAATTCCTTGAATGCAAGAAGAATGAATCTATAGAACAGTAAGTCTAGAAATTTTCGAAAATATGATATAATACTTATTCACCTACAAAATATAAACTGGAGTATAAATTAGGCCCTAGAGTTCATAATGGAATAATACATCGAAATAATGTAAATAGGCTAACATTATCGAGCTTCAAATAGTTTTATTTCGTTCATTTATCGACTTTTACTGACTTTGACCTTTACGGCTCAGATATGAGCCAGACTCTCGTTGAGGCTTATGTCACCTTAAGTTGAAAAGTTACTTCATTACCCAAACACTGTAAACTACGGGACGTACAGGTGTGCATATTATTGGACTTAGCAAAGTACTGTATTTGTGTAGTTTCGATGAAATGACGAAGACGCGCGCTTATCCACAAATTTACGCCAGTTGTTATGAATGTATTCAATATAGGAGTATAGTGCAGGATTTCAAACTTTCTTGAGCTGTTAGAATATTGATGGACCATTCGTCATTTTGCGAGTCATTGGAAAAAAGAGTGACCGAATTGAGGACCTTCAAAATATAAATTACTGGACACGAATCCCTATTGGAGCGAGAGAAAAACCAAAAGGGATTGCAGCCCTTAACCAAGATTTACCAAAACGCTACAGCCTGCCAATTAATTCACTTCATCATTTAACAATTATGAGCGTACGATAAAGTACAATTTTATCTTGAATGAAAATAAATGTGAGCAGAAATTAATATGATGAAGCTACAATTCACATCGACTCTACTGAAGATATTCAGTTGATTTTGAAATCACTACTCTAGCTCCGAAAAGTAATCCAATGACTTTCCAGCCTAAGAGTTATCACGTCTCTTGTATGTAACCGATGAAAGGCTCATGAAGGAATTGGCTTTATCTGCTCAAATCGTACCGGTGGGCATATATATCGGCTCGCTTCATTGATTCCATATCTGATACGCAAGAGGCTTGTTCAAGATCGTCGCATCACAGCACATGGTGTCTAACGTGGGTCAAGATATCAAACTCATTACATTCACTGGAACGGGACTTCTTACTGTATTTTAGTTCAACCACTGTGACGAAAATAGTCCTGGTTTAATGAAAACCTGTGACACAGATAATCCGTTTGTCACTTTCAATACCTCGGAAGTATGGTCTCCAAGCAGAATAGTATCAAACAAGAAATCCTAAATTTGGACCCAGTAAGCACTAAATGTCTATAATCAAGTTTGGAACTCACTCTGGAAGAAGAAAATACCTCAGGAAGTAAAGTCAACTTTCTATCATACCTACTTTGTACCAATCCGGAGACATTTTAAATAAGGACTACAGCAGAATCCAAGCAAAAGAAATGAGATTTATCAGCATTGTGAATCAAATTACCAGAGAGACAAGATCAGAAATGAGGTACACAGACCAACCTCCTAGGGAAACACAGACTTCAGTCGTATTGTAATTAAAATGGATAACGCAAGAACAGCTAAGAAATAGTTCGAACTGGGCATAGAGGAAAAATACCAAGAGTACGGCCAAGCAGATTTTAGACAGAGAGGGTACGATTAGAGGTGGAGAAGCACAAATGATGTTCCATGATTGTTTACTACTGCAGATGGAAAATGGTGTTGATGATGTTTCCATGCCTGCACGCCCCTAGTGAAGAAAAGTATAACTAAGTATGCTAATTAAAGTAACCAATAAGCAGAGTCCAATAGTGTGCATTTGAGTCTCACAGAATCAACATGAAAAATTTGTAGTTACCGATTTTTCTGTTCAATAAATACAATCCAGTTTTCAACCATTAATAATAAAGTCAAAATATTTTGAAAATTCCAAAATTTTCCCCCAAGTTAGAAAATGATGTACTTTATCAAATAAATTACAACAGAAATGTATTTTTAAACGAGTTCCACATGACATCAAATGAACATTTCCATTTTGAACATAAATTCTTAATTTGAAGGGACACCATGCATTATCAGAATTACTGAATGGATGTTGTTTTGATGTCCAATTGCTTGATGCAAAATTTCACCAGTTTAATTTATTTTGAGAGAAATATATCCTGTAGTTATGAACAATTGAAAGTATGTTGAAGGATATGTGTATCTTATCTGAAAGTAGTGTTGCGAACTAATATATGTTTGTTTGTAAGATGTTGATATAATGTAACCAACTTTGATTACTTATGCTAGATTGTGGTAATTATTCCCAAATGTAAATATCATAATATCTCCACAATTGTTGTTAATTTTATGTATTATAATGATTGTTATATTTTATCAGAAATAAATCTGAATTTTATGAGTGTTTCTTGTGGACAAAATTCTTCCCTATTTCTTGCTAATTGTAGAGAATTGTTGCGTTCAAAGAATGAAATTTGTGAATATGATCATTTTATTGGATGAAAGAGAATAAATTTAATATTTGAACATGTGTTTTGGTTATTATGTTTGGTAAATCCTCACAGCAATGATTGAGTTAAAAGGACCTAATTTAGGAAAGATTAGGCTTTGTTCAAAAACATTCACAGTTGTAGCCCTTAATGCTAGGAACTTATGTTGAAAACATGATTCGGAAATTAAAACTTTAGGACAACAAAAGAGAAAAGCAATAATAAACTTTACATCAACTTAGTGAACTACAGTATATTCGACAAAGAATGTGGTCTAAGGCTTGGTGTCCATATATTGTTTGAACGAAACCATATGGGTATCATCTGTCTTCGTTTTCTGTTGGTGAGGTTTGCGTTTCTTTGAAGTAATTCCATTTTAGTTGTTGACCGTTAAATGATTGCAATGTCTTCGTCTTATTGCCAAGTCGTTCCAGGTTCCTCGCTGAACCTTACTACAGGGTCATTATCTATGTGGGCACGAGTAAACACGGCAAGCTAAGCCGGCAGTGACTGGCGCAGATCGCGAGTGCACGTACCCGTTTCAGCCAGTCGTTGGCGCGCACTTTCCCACTTTTACCAAACATGTTCAATAATGTGTACTTACAGTGCTCATAGGCGATGCTCAAAATGTCCTCCCTCTCTTGTAACACACACCTGACATATTCTGATGAAAGAATGTCTGCCAACTCTTTTATTATTTACGGAGCCTGTTTCCTTGAATCGTTTAGCGAGCCTCCTAATTGTACTGGAATTAGGCACAGGTCTTCCTGGAAACTTGGTTCGAAATTTTCGTCTCGTTTCAGAACAAGATTTTCTGCTTTTCATATGCGAATTATGGATATACACACGTTCGCGCAATGTGAATTGGTGTCTAGGCATGACCAACAATCACAGTAATCACAATACTCACTAAACGTGCAACAGTAACGTCTAAGCTTTGCAGATACACGTCCAATTGAATGACAAAACACGTGTGAATTAACGATATGGGTCAGCGGAGCGCGCCAACCACCGTCTGAACCGGGTAAGCGCGGCCAGGAACTGCACCAGTCACAGTTGGCTTAGCTTGCCGTGTTTATGGTGGCGCACATAGATAATGACCCTGTATTATCTACTTCTTAATATTATTATTCCACTTTTGAATATTTTGTGTATTAACCAAACGCCTCTTAAGTGTTTACGGCGTGGTGACACACACTAAACAGACAAGTCATGGACAAAAATAGTTCAACCACATCTTTTGTCATATGTTGTACATTAAATCTATCACTACGAGCGCTACTGTTCACCTATACATGGTCAAATCATCTTCAGTTTTAAGAAATTCAAAAATCTGCTTTCCACAAATTGAAGATAAAGAATCAAAGAATAGATTATAACAATCAATATTTGACTATATTGAAATCTGTAGAACAAGTTCCATTTTAAAGCAAGCGTTTTAGCATGTTTTTTCAAAATACAGTATCATTTAACGGAACCGGGAAGTGTGCAATGCTGAAAAACGCTTATCATCGTATTACATCCATTTAAATATAACGTTTTCAATGATTTTTTTCAATTTTTTCTCAGTCTTTATCAGGGCCTATTCTTTAATTCACAACAGTTTTATTGCTCTAAATGAAAAAACACTCAAGTAAATAAGTCATAAATTTACCAAAAAACCATAAAATTTTTGACAATTTAGGTACAATTTCTGAGAACATTTTTCAAAATTTGGTCATGAGATTTTTACATGATATTTAACCACTGATACTCGACCTTGATGACTAAATTCATCTTCCTAACTGAAATAGGTTCGAAGATATATTTTTTTTATTTTTTGGAATTTGGCAGATTTTTTGAGTATGGTAATATTTTTTTTTACTGAAATCTATTTCAGTTAGGAAGATGAATTTAGTCATCAAGGTCGAGTATCAGTGGTTAAATATCATGTAAAAATATCATGACCAAATTTTGAAAAAGGTTCTCAGAAATTGTACCTAAATTTTCAAAAAATTTATGACTTTTTGGTAAATTTATGACCTATTTACTTGAGTGGTTTTTTTTTTTTCATTTAGAGCAATAAAACTGTTGTGAATTAAAGAATATGCCCTGTCAAAGACAGAGAAAAAATTGAAAAGAAGTCATTGAAAAATTAATTTTTAAATGGATGTAATACCATGATAAGAGATTTTCATCATTGCACACTTTCCGGTTCCCTTAAGGCGGAAGGGATTTTCAAAATTTTGAAAATATGATAGAGTTTTTCAAACCAAGCATTTTGACACTTTACGGGGTCTTGTAGCTTTCAACTTTTGGCACAATTGTCAAAATAGCTTGACGGGACCCTGAGTGCTCTTACTGGTATTAAAAATACTTCGAACATTACAAACTGGCTGATCAGTGTGCGAGGGCATTAACTATAGCAAAGTGTTTCAGGTATTGTGCCATATCTGTGAGGTGATGTACTGATTGTTCTCGTCCGCATCGTCATATCCTATAGGCAAGGCCTCACCCACCTCTCCTCTTCAAGCCAACAGATTTCTTGAAATACAGCCTGTCTAACACGGAATCGCTCGGTTGACTTTCTCATCGTCTTTGGTGTGTAGCCCAATTGGTTCCAGACAGTTTGCGAAGGATAGTACAGAGAGGTTAGTTTTTATGTATCGGAGACCCTCGCTAGCCCGCTCGCCCGCGGCGCGAGCCTGTCTCCCGCCACGCACTTTGCCGTTATAAGGCGCCCGCCCGGCACTGAGTCATTGAGTATAGGAATTTGTACTTACCTAGTTCACAGCTGGTGCTGAAAATGTTCGCCATTCACTGTAGCACATCGCTGGCACCTTTTTTTTTATGAAACTGGCATTTACTCTCTGAAGTTCCTCAGCACCGATTGACTGTATTTCAGCTGTAATATAATGTTTGAACTTTTTTGCTAGATCTTTTATTGTTTTGACGCTAGGCACGGGTCTGTTTGGAAATTTCTGACGGAATTTTCGTCGTGTTTTCGCACAAAATTTCCTGTACTTTATGAAGGTATTATACATATACACACGTTCACGTAATGAAAATCGCATTGTAACAGCACACTGAGCACTAAACACGTGAACAATTGACTAAACTGAACCTCACACTGTTAAAGCTCTCAGCACACTGCAAAGGAGGGAAACTTGTGGCGCCAAGAAGCGGATTACGGCCAAGTGCGTGGCGGGAGACAGGCTCGCGCAGTGGGAGAGCGGGCTAGCGAGGGTCTCCGATACATAAAAACTAACCTCTCTGTATAAGGTATATGACAATGAATGTTTTCTCGCGTGGTCTTAGGGTCTAGCATTCTGAACAAAATCGTGAGTTTTGGTTGGATGATTGGTTGTAAAAATATATATTTCCACGAAAAAATATACAAATTTATGTTGCTAATTTATCACACTATTAAAAATACTAAATGTAATTATTGAGTTCTGAAATAGGTCAGTGTTAGCTTACAAAGCAACCTCCAAAGCAATGATAGGTTAATAAATGTTTCACTTATCAGGGAGACCCGGCAATTTAACAGTGCTTAAGACAGCTTTTGCACAAGTAATGTACCCATGAGGTAGTAAATGGAGGTAATGTTAATTTTGGAAAGTGTTAAGCTGAGCTCTGGGGAAGTACAGAATCTTCCATCAAGCGCAGATAAGGGTCATCTTTGAGTTAGGGAGCGCCGCCAACTGTTATCACATATCGAGCATTGGCTTGTTTTATTGCAGATATTTAGAAACATTTCTTCTCGCCTTGTTACCAACGTTGAGTCAACACTTAAAACGTTTCTCGCGACCTAACTATTCTGAGCTATCCTAGAATTTACAACTTGCATTCAACAAAATAAAAAACATTGGTTGGTTCCTCAGTTTAGGGGCTGCGACAACGTGGTCATATAGCCCCGAGTACTTTGGGAGTGTGCAGAATCTGTCTGATAACCAGTGTTAATTTTGATGTCTGTATTAATGTGTGTTACCTGTAATTCAGGTAAGGACTACAGACGATCAATTTCAAGTAGTTCCTATTTATGCTACCAAATGCTACCATTAAAGACACCTAGCTGTGAACTTGGCTACTAGATGCCACCGCAACTGCACTTCGCGGTGTAACTGTTCTACTCGGGGTCGTTGTTGTTATCGCGCAAGAGGGATATGAATCCTTTTATTTTTTTCCTTGTCTTCATACAAGCAAGCTTCCATTACCAGCATTTGTCACTTCCAACTAAACAATTATCATCCCGAACATTCAGCCAATTCCACTTTCTTACTTAACTCCCGAACCTCATTCTTCTTCATATCTCTTCCCCTTACTATTACCAAACATATCACCAATAATCTGACCTCTAACACATAATTTATTAGCAATCTTCCTGCATGGTTTCCTACAATCAACACAGATATTGTCAACAAATACTCATTCATCAAAAACAACATCAAAGAATAAAGAAAACAATACAACATCATTAAAAAGATATTATGCGCACAGATGTGCAACTATACCCCATGGCCTCCTTCCTCACCAAAGAATAGCCATGATCCCAACCCAAACTTTTTATAAGAGAATAGTGATTCGAAGAACATTGTAACCACATGTTACAGTGGCGATCGTTGCAACTTAATAGAGCGTTAATCAAATCTAACCCACAAATCTAGCTTCACACAATTGTAGTTAGTGGAAGGTTCTTTTGCATGCCATAAATGTATGACATTGCTTGCCACTGTGGGTGAGTCGTTATAGTGTCGGATTACTAACCCGAAGCTTGCAGGTTCACTCCTGGCCGTGGTAAGTGGTTTCTGGAAGGCGGCAAAAATCACGATACGCATATCATACGATGTTGGTATGTTAAAGAACCCATTTGAATTCAGTAGGCCGTGTTCATAATGGCAAAATTAATCTCGGGATTTTCCGCCAGCACAAAGTTCCTCCATTCTCTACTAGAAAGCGCTATAGTGTCAAGGAGCTTAGATATCTAACCTCTTTGACTTTCATAGAGATACAATATCTACACAGAAGATAATTAGTTTAGGAAAGGAAGACAAACTATATATTTATATCTTAATTGTTAAGGAACACAAAATTCGACATGCAAGCTGCCCTCTGGGTGTCAAATAACAAAGCTTGCACCCGGCATCCGAGGCCATACGATATTAATATAATTATTATTATTAATGCATGACAAGGGCCCGCCGGCTTTACTTCCCCTGCGAAGGAATGCATACTGAGGGAATTTAACGCTGTTAAAAATTCCGAGGACTTCGGCTGGATTTGAACCCGCGATCTTGTGCATAAAATCTCAGCATGCTATCAACTACGCCATCGAAGCCGCCAAATAAAATCATTACTTTCTTATCAAAATTACTACCCAGAGGAAGAGAGTATCTTGTACCAACATCAGGCAGCAATCTGTATCTATTGTGTGATAAGTTTTATATCTACAAAAATATAGATTCACGCCAAAATTGTGAAAAGTATGCTATTGGTTATTTATAACTTCTATTTTTCCATCATCAGAAAGAGCATAAACGTCTCCTTAGGACCATGAAATCGTTTTATAAGGACTACCTCGTTGCGTAGCGTTCTCGGTTGTCCAGGTTGGAATTGTGCTGTGAGAGACAGAACGAGGTACACACAGCCTCATGAGGATTCCCACTTCAGCCATCCTGGAGGTGGTTTCACAGGACCTCTACTAACTTAAGGCCACGGTCGCCTCCTTCCCAATCATATTACCAATTCATATTTATTTATCATATGGCTTTACAGATACAATATCTACACAGACGATAATTAGTTTAGGTAAGGAAGACAAACTATATACAGTATTTATATCTAAATTGTTTATGTAGGTAATTGTCTCTGGTGATCCATGAGCGAAATCAGTGACGCCGCCACTGTAATTTATTTTAGGACACTTGGTGATGATGGTCTGCTTAGGGGCATCACAATCACAGTTAGGTGAAGACATTATTTTCCATTTATAATGGAAGTCTCCACAGTTGCCATGACCCGTACGAATCCTGTTAAGAGTTGACCTTGTTTACCGAGGAAATTCAAATCCAGGTGGCAGCGATGATCCAATGCGTGGTAAGGTTGATCCAGGTCTAGTATCCTGTCTTCCCTGCCATTCTTTAGTTATGTTGAAGTTGGTATTCTCCAAGTCTATTGCAGTCCTTGTTGATGGGTTTCGAGATCGTAGACGATTCAGACGAACATCAGCAATGTCACAGTGTATTGGTAGGGGGGTCATCCATTATTTTCTTGAACTCCCTGAGGAGAGCGTTTTTATGTCGAAGATCTGGTGGAGGGATGTGGCTGAAGATAGGTAGACAATGTGTGGGTGCAGACCTTATTGTGCCAGTGATTAGGCGCATGATGGTGCTGAGCTGGGTATCTATGAGGTTAGTGTGAGGGCTATTCAACCAAACTGGGGCACAGTACTCTGCAGCTGAAAACACAAGTCCCAAAGCTATACATTGAATTGATGTTGCCGATGAACCCCAAGTTGTGCCACATAGACTTTGGACTACATTGTTGCAGGTTCGTACTTTGGATGGATTATTGCGGAAGTGTTGTCTAAAGGAGAGTGTTCTATCTAATGTAACCCCTAGGTATTTTGGGAATCTATTGTATTATGTCTCAATAATTGATTTCCAATGAACACCTGTAATTCTTTTATTAGCCATCTTGTTGTTTAGATGGAAGCGGCGTACTTCTGTTTTGTTAGTATTAAGTGTAAGTCCCCACATCCTAAAGTATTGTGTCGGTTCTTTAAGGTTATCAGTTAGGGTCATCTCTGTTTCCTCAAATGCCCAATCATCTGCATAACCAAATTTCCGTGAAATTGTGGCAGGTATATCTGCGATATATAAGCTAAATAAGATTGGAGCAAGAACAGAACCCTGAGGAAGTCCATTATTTAGCGATCTTTTGGAGCTCACATTATTCCCCATATGTACTTGGAAAAGTCTCTGACTTCGCATGTTATTCAGGAGTCGGGGAGTCGTCGTACATGGTATCACTTTCAGGAACTTGAAGAGTAGGCCATCCTTCCAGACTGTGTCGTATGCTTCTGTCAGATCGATAAAAGCCACCGATGTCTTAAGTTTTCTCTGGTAGTCTGCTTCTATGAAAATTGTAAGAGAGATTACTTGATCTGTAGTGCGTCTGTGCGGTCTGAATTCTGCCTGCTCCACTGGGATTTTCTTGATGATCTCTGGGCCAATCCTATTGAGAAGGAGCCTTTCTAGTAATTTATATGTCACACAAAGCAGGGCAATGGGGCAATAGCTCTCTGGTTTACCACTTGTTTTACCTTTCTTCAGAATGGCTATGATCTTCGTTTGTTTTAATAACTTTGGCAATTGTCCACTCTGTAATATATTCGTGAAGAAGTTGGACAACCATATTCTAGCTCTGTGTCCACAATGAAGGATAAATTCCGGGTAGATGCTATCCAAACCCGGTGCTTTGCCTGGCTTAATGTCTTTAATTGCAGTAGTTAACTCATCCTTAGTAAAAGATCTGGAGTATTCCAAGATATCTGAGGCATCATCTTTCAAAAGTTTCAGTTCCTTCTTTACGCGTTTTGTAAAACCTTTATCCCTGCTACTTTTAGAAGTCATGGCTATGTGAGAAGCAAATTTGTTTGGGTGAATATTGGGAATATCCAGCTTCACGACTGGATTTTGTAAAGTCAAGAGATTCCACTTTCGAAATCCACATTTGTTTTCTTGCAGCATCTAGGCTATGCAAAAGTTAATCTGCAATTTCGTGATCACCACTGTCAATGTGTTGTCGGTAAAGTTCATCAGTTTCGTCACTCCATCCGGGAATATACTCTTTTCGGAAGCCCCTAGGGATGTGTTTTTTTGCTGTTGATATCACAACTCCCACAAATCTCTCGTATCCTTTTCTTGTTGGTGGTATCTTTCGTAAACATTTATCAAGGTCCTCTGTAATGGTAGACCAGTTAGTTTTATTGAAATTCCAACGTGGTCGTGGGGTAGATGAAACCAAGGGAATCTGGATTCCAAGCTCGTAAAGGACTGTATTCATAAAACATAGAACATGTCAGTACATTTACACTCAGGAACAGCAAGCTTAGTTATAGAACGAAGGGTCGAGAACAAGAACTGTACGGTTAGACCAGGGGTAGACCAAGCTTAAAATATGTTGAACAGATTGTGTCAGATGTAAGGTGTGGTATCTATGTAGAGATGAAACGATTAGCTCAGGCAGGGGGACGTGGAGTGTTGCATCAAAACAGTGAAAACATTATTGAGAATTGGCAACAACGGCGGGGTAGAAACTAATTTGAGTGCGCGTGAGAGGGAAATATTACATTGTGAGGTAGAGACTGGTCACTGCGAAACAAAACAGATTCCAATGAATGAACGCTCGTAAGACTAATCCCCCTTGTTGCTATAAAGTGTTCCTTTATTCACGACTTGCCATAAAGAGTCCCCCTCCCATTGCATCCCCTATTCTCATCTCCCCGCAACAACAGCTTCATTCAGACTTCTTCCTTGGGACAATGCACTCCTGGAGTTCATTATCATTGCAGTGGTAGGCTTTACAAATGTTTTGTATAATAACTATCCAACGTTTCGCGTAACTAATATGAGACATCTTCAGGATGTTGTTTAGTTCTTCTTCTATTGCCGCTATATTATTTCTTTACATCATTTTAAAAGTAGCTTCCCACGGTGGGTGAGTGTTTAACGTGTCGGTCTACTAACCCCAAAACTTGCTGGGTCGCTCCTGACCGTGGTTGTTGTTGTTTGAGTCTTCAGTCTTTTGACTGGTTTGATGCAGCTCTCCATGCCTCCCTGTCCTGAGCTAATCGTTTCATCTCTACATAGCTACCACACCCTACATCCGAGGCAATCTGTTTAACATATTCTAACCTTGGTCTACCCCTACAGTTCTTGTCCTCGACCCTTCCTTCCATAACTAAGCTTGCTATTCCTGGGTGTCTTAGTATGTGTCCTACCAACCTATCTCTTCTCTTCATTAGCAGTCGCCAGAAACATCTCTCCTCTCCCACTCGTCTTAATACCTCTTTGTTTGTAACCCTATCTACCCATCTGATCTTCATCATTCTCCTGTAACACCACATTTCAAATGCTTCAATTCTCCTCTTTTCTGCTGCACCAATAGTCCAAGTTTCACTTCCATAGAGCGCCACGCTCCAGACAAAGGCTTTCAAAAATGACTTCCTAATACCTAAATCTATATTCGATGTCAGCAGATTCCTTTTTTGTAGAAATGCTTTTCTTGCCTGAGCCAACCTACTTTTTATATCCTCTTTGCTTCGTCCATCACTGGTTATTCTGCTTCCTAATTAACAGAAATCTCCTACTTCCTTCAGCTTTTCACCTGCAAATTTGATCTCCATGTTGGTTAGGATTTGTCAATGCTAGACCTCCCCTTTCAGACAGAACTAGAGCTGAAACCTCTAGCTTAATAAACAGGTGAACTTAACTGGGTAGAAACAAATTGGTCATCAATAAATAGTTAATAGATACAGTTTGCCAAATAACAGTGATATTTATTTATGGACTTTGTGAAGATCAACAATAATTAATAATAACAGCAAACTTAGCAACAGGTGATAGAAACTATAACAATGTAGGCACCCGCCAACAACAATTGAACAATAACAGCAGCCTTAGCAACAGGTGATAGAAACTATAACACTGTAGGCACCCGCCAACAACAATTGAACAAGACTGAATAAACATTAAATTCCAATAGAGTATAAATTAACAAGAGATATAAGAACAAGGTAACAACATAACTTCAAAAGTGAAGACTGCTTACAAATGCAAAGCTCACGTTATAAGTGTATAACTGCACTGCTCCATACGAGCTTGCGAGCTTACGAGCTTAAAAGATTGACTAGTAATATACACAGCTAGCATGCTTTAGTTTAAATGCAGCAATATCGTAAACGAAATTTAAGATCGACAAGCCTGTGGAGAGTACATCCCGCAAGTCGTCTAAATAATGCAAAGCAAGAGAACAAGATAATTTGTTTTAAATATGACAAACATGCAAGAAAAAAAAAGCAATTATTTTATCATAGTTTACCCTTAGAAGGCAAAATACTCGCTTCAACAATAAAGAGTTAGGTTACGATGAACATGGCTTTATCATAACCAATAGATGAGACAAGAATGATACACTTTGAAATTTTGAGGTTAGATTTGGCACTTAGCTTGCTTGTGTTGTTCTTGAGGAATTCCCATATTTTAGAAATAGCGAGAACACTTGTTGATCACTTTTTCAGCATTTTTTTCTTTCGAAATGTTGGAGACTTGGTGTCCAGCACTGAATATAATTATATGTCACCTTGAGCAGGTGTTTCCAAATAGACGATGGCAGTAGGCAGATTATCGATATAGTATCTATGTAGTAAAACTCGCTAGCGATTTGAAAATGATTTTGACTAGAAGTTTGATGCCATGTGTCAGCACTTTAGCATAGTAGCACTTTTGTAGAGTTGCACAGAGACAATCTTCACGGCCCTTCTTTGAGAAGTTCTTGGCGAATGTATAGTCATGTTGAAGATAGCGGCGAATGCCGAGTCTTCCTTTGACTAGCATGGTCCAATTCTGTACGCAGTTTCACACAAATGGCGAAGACGGATGAGACAAGTGAAGAATTAATGACGAATGATGAAGGCAACGTTCAGGTTTTTATACTGGCGATCACAGCAGGCTACGAGATGCAGGCAGGTGATGTCAGCCAATCCGAGAGCGTAGAATATTCTCGACTGATGCTGAAGACCAATCACAAGCAGAGAGTCAACTGGAACGAAACTCGAGACCATCATTACTTCCGGAAAAGATTGACAGTATCTTGAAACACGTGCAAGCAAGTACTAATCGAAAAATGGAATGACATATGACAAAGGTAAGAGGTTATGTTAGAAATTCAAATAAGTAGGCTATTAACTTTGTATTATTCACTGAAAAGTGAACAGGCCTTGGTAAGTGATTTTTGAAAGGTGGCAAAAATGACGACACGTATGTCATACGATGTTGGCATGTCAAAGAATGATAAACTCAAACAATGCCAGCGTTTCGCCCCAGTGTGCCGTTGGGCTTGTCAGTTGGTACAGACACTCCCGTAGTACATTGGCATGCTCGTGACCTCAATACTGCTTGTATTTTGTATCTTGCATGGCCTTCTCAGTATGTGCTAGCCACGCGTGTTGGTGAGTGTGTCTGTACCAACTGACGAGCCCAACGGCACACTGGGGCGAAACGCTGGCATTGTTTGAGCTAACCGGACTATTTTATCATTTATTGATAATTCATCCGCTCAAATGGAAACTACATCATATTTCCTTCGGGAATATTCAAAACCTTATGTCAAAGAACCCATTTGAATTCAGTAGGCCATGTTCTTAATGGCAAAATTAATCTCAGGAGTTTCCGCCAACACAAAGTTCCTCATTTCTCTACTAGAAAGCGCTATAGTGTTCAAGAAGCTTAGATATCTAACCTCCTTGAATTTCATAGTGGTTCAAGGAACAACGAAATTCGACATGCAAGCTACCCTCTGGGGACAAATAACAAAGCTTGCACCCGGCACCAAGGCCATACGATATTATTATTATTATTATTATTATTATTATTATATTATAAAGTGATTGATTTTATATATCTCCTTGTCTTTCACCATTTCTTACAAGTTTTCTGTTAGGTTGTCATCCTGGAGGTTGATTGCACAATCCAAACTCAGTCCTAATGACGCTCGAACATAGATCACTGTAGACTTTAGGCCACGAATTTCAACTCTCTGCATGATTTAGCAATCGATAAAGTAAGATCGAGATTGTATATTGGCTTTCACGACCAGTGAATTAAAACTCAGTAATCTTTCTCGGTTTGTGCCGTGTCTTGTGTGGGGTTTCGTCTAGGACACCAAGCTGGGTCATCAGTGGGCTCTTGATGTCCCCGCCCGGACCCCACAGGAGTAGCGTACTGCTCGCTACCTCCCTTTTTATGAAGCGCACCTGCGCCTCTTTACTGCAAGAACTAAAGTCTCAAGCAGCCTTAACCTCCCTATGAAGGCTTCCAAAAAGATGGTATATTGGCTTTCACGGCCAGTGAATTATAACTCGCCCACTGATGACTTCGATCTGATGAATTGCCGCTCATCATAATGCGGAGAGGATTGCATGATCGTCCGCGAAGGCCAAGCATGTGGCATCGGTGTTATCCCATTGACGGTTTCCATACGTCCCGATTCTTCAGTTCTCTTTTTAGCCTACTTTTCACATTTTGCAAAAATGAGGAAAAAGTAGTCTTATGAGATCGGGCAAATGTGTGTCTGTCTGTCTGTCCTTCTGTCTGTCTGTCTGGCTGTGTGTGTGTCCCCCCCTATCAACTCCTAAACGGCTGCAGGAATCCAAACGAAATTTGGTAGGAGTAAAGATCTATACCTGAATATCTCACGGCCATATTTGAAAATGATGTCAGTGCTACCAACTGCCGAAAAATCGCAATGGAATTTTGAGCTCCATTTTGGATATCTTGGAAGGTATGAATGGGAGCTATTTCAAAATTGGCACACGTATAGATAATAATATTTCAGTTAAATTTCCAGGAGGCCATGCATGGCAGTGTTGCCAAAATGATTCTAAGCCTGCTGATAAGTCTAATTTTAAATGCATATAACTTCTATACTATCAATTGGATTTCAAACAAATTTTGTATGTAATATGTGTACATAAACAGATATGACTGGGCGTATTCGTACGAGCCACCAGGGCTGCCAACTGTCAATAAATGTTATCTCTATTCTTTTATCCAAATACCAATATATCAGAAAGTATGCAAGCCGACAGCTTTAAACTATGCACACGTATAGTACCTGACATTCTAAATTAATTTGGAGTATCTTATGTACATCAGTGCTACCAACATGATTCTAAGACTGCTGATAAGACGAATTTTTAAATACATGTAACTTCTATAATATCAATTGATTTCAACCAAATTTCCTATGTGCTATGTGTACCATAACAGATATGACTATGCTTATTCTTAAGAGCAACCAGGGCTGCCAACTGTTAATAAATGATGTCTCTATTTTTTACCCAAATATTAATATATCAGAAAGTATGTAAGCCAACAGCTTCAAACATTGCACAAATATATTACCTAACATTCTAGATTAATTATGAGAAACTAATATACGTCAGTGCGGCCAACATGACTCTAAGCCTGTTGATAGGTCCAATTTACAAATACATGTAACTTCTATACTAACAAATGGATTTCATCCAAAATTGGCACAGTAAGATATCATTATATTTCAGATTATTTCTGACCAACGCATGCGTGACATTGTTGCCAACATGATTTTACGCGCGCTGATAGATCCAATGTCTAACTGCATGTAACATCCATGCTATCCATTGGACTTCAACCAAATATTGTATTCTGTATTGTACCCGATTGTCACCATGTGGACCATGTGTTCGTATCCCAACTAGCTCACGGTCTTTCGAGGTATGGGACGTTCATGCCCACAATACGACCACATGTTCAGGATTTGAGTCTACCAGGTAACTACTCTACAGGAAATACACAACATTCCTATGAATAAAACATTTACTGGTCTAAAATCATGGCTGTACAACAAATACAAAACAAAGGACAAATTACAATTAATTCCCACAAATAAATAGGGTTATTCTGTGAGCTTTCTCCTTAAAAATAGCGCTACAATGCACTCAAACCTACTTCTAATATCCTGTCAATAATAGTTCAGATTACAAGGTTTTCATAGTGTCCGTCATGTGACACAATTTTATTTAATGGAAGTATCTTAACACAAAAACCACATGTCACATAAACATGAATTTCTAAGACATTATTCCGTCTCCTATGACATTTACTTTAATTATCATTACTTCAATGTTTCCTACATTTATTAGCAAACATTTTTGTTGTGTCGTGCGAATCATCTTCCTTCTTTCCATCCCTATGAACGCTCTAGGAAAATGAGTCATGCTTCTTAATCATAAAATAAACATAAACATGGATAGAATATTTATAGTTTCACCATATAACGATTATCTGGGTCTTGTCGGACTTATTATAGATACAACTGTGTCATGTTCTGGGAAAAACACATACCCGTTTTTCCTAAATTAGCATAAACTGGCAAAATGCACTTTAAAGAAGATGCCTACATTACTTTGGTTCAGCCTTCCCCCTCAGAGGATAACTTCGCCAAATATCATCAGATTTCTATGGTTCAACCACGTATGTGAGTTACCATACACCATTTAATTCCATTTGCATCACTAAAAGACTCATATTTTAATTGCATTATTGAATACCGAGACCTCTCAGTGTCCTATTGTGACCGTAATTGACAAGGGATCGGTCGAGCGACCTCTCTCCCCTCAGCAGGTCATAAAATTAGTTCCAGACAGCTCTCCAAGATGGCTGCCACGGAAATGGTCTATATTTCCTGTCTCTCTCTACCGTCAAGGCCATCCTTGTTTACAATTTTATAACAATAAAGATCCGCTAGGCATAGTCCTAAGTAATTGAGTCATTTAATTAATTAACACCTATCTTTACAGTGTATTTGGGCTCAAATGGCTCCTATTAAACATTCATGGCAGGGGTGGAATTCTAATGATAGCATTGCCGTTCTAAGGTGATTACTGTGGCTTATAAAGACGCGCATCATAATGAAACCCCATGGTTATCATCAGCAGCTGTCATTTACATATATATGGAACCACGTTCCTCGTCGACGAATATGATTCTACCTCTCGGGCAGACCATAAGTAAAATGCTCACCGCGCCTCGCTGGGCGTCCATAGTGGCTATAAATTCAATGCAAGCGTTGGCAATAGACAGACTCTATCCAAATCGCTGCGTAATACATACAGTATGCACAAAGGCGATACTTCTCGAAGATTAAGCCCATTTTCACCTCACGCGCAAGCTATACTAGTCTTTCCCGTGCTTATCTTACGTAAATCACTGGATTCTACGTTAATCTGCACGCTATATGCGGCTAAACAATATTTCACATATATGACTCCATTATCAAGGTACCTGCGTTCTTCATGTTATATTATTTAAGCCAAAGCTTTACATAGCTCCTAACACAAATGTATAAATATACTGGCTTACTTTAATTTCACATATTCATTCAAAATTTTCACTGACACTGAGAAAAGCTCTCGTATTCGCGATATTCCACACTACATGATTTACTGTTTACCAAATGACAGTATCTTAAATTAGACATGACACTATTTGAACATTACCTAGGCTAATTTTGCCCTTACTTTATGGTTGCCGACCCCAGTTATTATTATTATTATTATTTTAACGTTTAGATCCATCACTATTTTTGACCTACATGGTCCTAAGCAAATCACCTTCCAAGTCATACTTTATTCAAAACGAGTGGTGAAAACTCGTTCAGTAAGTGACTATTACTTCTTTAATTTCAAAGTGATTAATCGTTACATGGTGAACTATGCCATTATAATGTTATTATTTGCATGTTTACTCACGTTTCCTTCTGGCTGGAAAGTACCAGTATCTCCGCCTGAGCTCTACCATGACGATTGACTTAATCCATCATGATATCCAATACACAACACTGAGATTCACACCTTTTACACATGATGCACATATTACCACAAGTGGCCTTTACCACTGATAAACACTGAATATTAAACATTAAACACATTAACACTTTAAATTATTATTTCACAATTTATACACTTCATCTATCATTTCACATGTTGATCCTTAATCTGGATTTCACCTACGCTTGACCTCAGAGATGCGATGACTTATGATAACCGCTGGTCTCCGTGAAATCTAGTAGCGTTTTTATAGATGTTCGATCCTAGTTCCCTGCACTCCCGTTTACCTCACTGTCCTGGATAGGTGGCAATAACTTCCACTCTCCCATCACTTGAGTGCTCCTAATGCTGATGTCATATAATTGACAATACCTTCCGGTATACGAACTGTTCCAAACATTATCAGTTCCTATTCGCTGTAGCGAATTTATATCTGTGTCAGATAATAAAGCAATATCTGCACTTTGTTACCTTATGCACTTCATTATCACTGATGAAGCTTACAATTTGCCTCCATTGTCTTCAACGGCGGTACGCTGATATCTTAATAATTGGCGTGCTTACTGCAGAGCGCTTGTAGACAAAGAACTAACTTCCAACTCGAGCGACCGTCTGACGTCTTCAACTGCTTTCCACTGAACCATCACAGACGTGTAACTGACTTCGACTGACCATAACTGACTTCGACTGACCAACAAGTGACTTCAACTGAACCTCGGCGTAGGGTGCTCTCCCCTTATATTGGTTTCTTGCACAAAATAGTTCACGGGACACGTGAGAGCGACTCCCTTCTTGAAATACTCCGTCTTCAGCCGAAATAACAACTGCATCTTGTTTATCTAGGCGTGGAGGTTTTAAAAACACTCGCGTGCCGGCGATCGCTTCGGCCAATTAATTACAATTAATTGCCTTAGTTCAGCGCGTAGGACGCTACGGTGGGGATTTCCCGCTGGTTGGTTAAAGTATTCATGCTCTCGAGCGTGAGTTAGGTTGCAATGCGGTCATTTTGAGAAATAGGCGTAATTTTAGGTGAAAAACCACTTCTAAATTACTCCTCCGTGAATACATTCATCTATGTGTATGTTCCATTGCATTACAATGCTCCATTTATCTGTAATTAATTAATTTCTTGTGGGCTTGGTCCCGCCAAAGCTTTGCCCGTTGTCGACCGGTGGATTCCCGGGTCATTAATTTTGAGCTGTCTGACCGCCCTAGACAGAAATAGTTCCGTAGGCGCCAAGGCTACTCCGCCTACTTTTAAAAGTCATTTGTCAGACTTCAATACTAGCCTCTCTCGACTTTGTATGCACTGAAAACGTACATTTCCTTGCATTTTGCTTACAATTTCTCCTTTAAATTGCTATGATTTGCACTTAAATAATCGTGAAATCACGCTAGACTATTATGTGTCAGTAGATCTCTCATTGCTCTGTGGGTTCCATATAATGGCTCCCCCTTAGAGACCACTGGTTCGACCTTAGGCATAACCATTTGCCTGGTCTTCTCTGATAAGGCCCTGAGTTCGATACCAGACGGCCGTGACCAGTTGGGCACATCTTTCTCCTGCTAAGTTCGAAAAATTCATTTCATAAGTGAATTTTTCGAGCCTATCAGCTGGTATCAACTCCTTGCAGTGTTTGCTTTAAGCGGTCATTGCTCTAGGCAATGGGCTTTCACGTTTTCCCACTCCACTCTTGTCTGCTGTCTCGTAGACTTTCGTTTTCCTGTCTCAATTGTTCATTCATCTCCTCTAACTCTACAGCGGCTCCCTTTAACTGGTCGTAAAACTCCTGCAGTCGACAGCTGCATTCTCCCCTCGTGTCCGCTGGGCTGGCGAGCTGTTTCCTTTTCTTCGACCCTTCTCGAGTCTGCAAGCTTTTCTCCGGAACCTTTCCGTGCATACGTAATGATTCCTCGTTCACTTGGGTGTGTGTAGCTTGCTCTTCTCTCGCTTCATAGTCTTCTGGTGGACTATATAACTTCAGATTTGCTGCATTTACCACAACTTCTCTACCTGTTGCCTCATCTTTAATCCGATATGCGTTATTCTGCAGATCCCTTATAATCAGGTAGGGTCCGAGATAAGCGTGCTGAAATTTCTTATATTTCCTGCTCTCTGGATCTGAACTGGCGGGTTTTTTCAATAAGACGTATTCTCCCACAAGTAGCGGTCTATGATAACGTTTCCTCCTGTTTCTCCGCTGTCGTTTATCTGCTTGTTTCTTGAGATACTCGAACGTCCTCTGGATTCTCAACTCACGTCCAAGTTGTGCATCGACGGGTGTTTGGATTACATTATTCCATGGCCTCTCGGGTCTTCTGTCGAGATGTAAGCTCACTGGCACCTCTCCCGTAGCTTCGTGCACAGTATTGTTGATACAATATTCAATAATCTCAAGCACGTCAATCCATTTCCAATTCTCAGTAGAGCAGTATATCTTCATGTATTTTTGCACCTCCCTCATAACTCTCTCAGCTGAGTTCGACTCCGGGTGCCTAACCGTGGACAAAATCTGTCTTATGCCCAGATTTTCCAACTCCCTGCGAAATTCTACGCTGGTAAAACAGCTTCCGTGATCCGACAAGATGTTTTCTGGCTGTCCTAATATAGGAATGATTCTTTCCTTCAGCCTCTTAAGTACTTGTTTTGTACTGGTTTTCTGAATTGGACACAGGACTACCATTTTGGAAAACACGTCTAGTGCAACTAGGATGTGTTTATTTCCTCTTCTAGCTCTAGGCAGGGGCCCAAAGTTGTCCAGCGCCAGGAGCTGACATGGCTTCTCTGGTAAGAGTGGTATAGGTTTCTGCCTCATTAAGTACGAGTTAGGCTTTACTCGTTGGCACATATCACATGTCCTGATAGTATTTCTGACTGTTTCTCTAAGTTTAGGCCAAATAAACGCCTCTTTAAGCAGGGCAACAGTCTTATCTACACCTGAATGTCCAAAAGCTCGGTGTGCTAGCCAAACTAGCCTTCTCTGCAATGCTGGTGGTACAACAATCCTAGGTTTTGTGTGGTCAGAGTCGCTCCATTTATGTAGCATCTGGTTAAACCATAGATATTCCGTTGAAAGTGCTTCAGCTTCCATATACATCGGGGTTCCTCTATTCAGCTTTCCCTCGAAGTAATTTATCATCAACCGTATCCAGGGATCTTCACGTTGAAAAACGGTGATGTTCCTCAGATCATCTAAGGTCTTCTGATCTCTATCTTCTATTTCAATAGCTAGAGTTTCTTCTTCCTCTGCTGTAGGGTATCTGCTTAGCAAATCAGGTATGATATTGTCCTTCCCCGGGCAATATTCTATTTCCACTTGAAATTGTTGTATGTATAGGGACCACCTTGTCAGTCTTTGACTCGACAAGTCAGTTTTTAGCAGGAACGTTAGGGCTTTATGGTCTGTTCTCAAAATAATTCTAAAACCATAAATCAGCTTGTGCCAATACTGTAATGCATACAGTATCGCAAGTAATTCGATCTCCGTGACCGTATAATTCTTTTCATTAGGCCTCAACCTTCTACTGATGAATGCGATATAAGTTCTCTCCTCTGGCCTGTCCTTATTTTCCTGATACAACATAGCTCCAATGCCTACGAAGGATGCGTCAGTCTGGATGATAAATTTCTGAGTGTAGTCAGGATATCCCAATTTCACATAATCTAACAGCATCTGTTTAGATTTCACGAAGGCTTCCTCGCATTGCTTCGTCCATCGCCATCTTCCTCCCTTTTTAAGTAAGTCTTGGAGTGGTGCTACAGTCTCGGTGTACTTCGGACAATGGTTCGAAAAGAATCCAATAACGCCTAGATATTGCCTGACGTTCTTCACCTTCGTTGGTCTCGGGAAACGTTTTATGACTTCCAGTTTTCCCGGATTAGGCCTAATTCCTTGTGCATCGATTACATGACCTAGAAATTTAACTTCTCTCTGAGCAAAGTTAGACTTCTTTATATTGACCTTGAAGTTAGCCTGACTTAGGTCATATAACAACTTGCGTAGATCTCTGACATGTTCTTCAACTGTTTCAGAGGTCAGTAGTATATCATCTACGTAGCATATGGTTGTAGCTTTTACTTCTTCGGATAGGTTCCTATCTAGCGCTCGTATCAACGCTGAACCTGCTGTTTTTAATCCAAACGGAAGACGGACGTAGGAGTACGTGTGCTGGTCAAATAAAAATCCGGTTAACAGACTTGTTTTCTCTTCCAGAGCAAGATGGTGAAAACTTGCCGTTAGATCAAGATTTGAGAATACAGTCTTTCCTTTGAACCTTCTGAGTACCTCCTTAATGGGTGGAACTGTATCAAATTCCGGTATAACCTTGGAATTCAAATTTCGTAGGTCCAGGCATATCCTCACACTTCCATCCTGTTTCGGTACAACTACCAGTGGGCTGACATAAGGTGTGGCTGTCTTTACAATGACGCCTGCTTCTAGCATTTCCTGTATCGCTTCTTTGACCTTTAAATAATGTTTCTCAGCTACAGGATACGGCTTCTGTTTGAATGGCGTCCAATCGCTGACTTGAAACGCATACTGGAAATTCTTGATCCGGCCAGGTCTCGAATCGAAGACTCCTTTATACTCGAATAGCAGTTCCCTTAGCATTTTCTTATATTCTGGACCAAATTTAGCTTCCTCAATCTTCTCTTCCAGGCATTCTTCAAATTTTGGTTCGAGATCTTTTTCAATGTCTGCGGCCAGTGTTGCCAACTCTTCCTCAATATCTTCTATTGTCGACACTGCCTCCCCAGTCATATCTCCGTATGTATGCCATACGTATTCTTCTTGTCTCGCTTCATTATGCCTTAATGAGAGTTCTAAGTCTTCCTTTCCCTCACTTGTGCGAAACATTACAATGTCTTGCGAGAGATCTATAATAACTTTATACTCTCTTATGAAATCCATCCCAACAATAAGGTTATATGGCAGCTTATTTACAAGTAGGAAGCTCTGTGAGAATGTAGAGTTCCCTATCTGCAGATCTAAAAATACTTGGTATCTGCATATCATAACTTTGTCTGGTATGACACCTTTTATTTTCACGCTTGAAATGGGTATTTTCAATACGTGGATTTTACTCTGGATTTCATTGTATAATGCCTGGGTTATCAAACTCACTGTTGATCCTGTATCGATGAGACTTCTTACTTTCGTTCCCGCAATGTTTACAATAATAATAGGTAGTTCCCTTCTTACATTGACCGTTCTTTCATCGAGGTCTTCGATAAGCTCCTCAGGTTTGGCAATCCAGTTAATAACATTTACTGTATTCCATCCTGAACCTATCTCTCTCTGGTCATTTAAAATTGGTGTTTTTTTTTTCAATTGCTCCATTCTTTGTGGAGTTCTTCTGCCTGTCTTCATGCTGCTGAAGTTCCAGACTTTTGGCACCATCATCATTTTGATATATGTCGGGTGACCTTCTATTTCGAATCGCTTCATCCCAGTGAACTCGCGATTGTCTTGGATCATCTCCGCGCTCTTCCATGTATCTTAAAGATGCATGATAGCGTTCTTCCGCCTCTTCATCGAACCCACGACTCTGCTCTTGGGATCTCCATCCTTGGTTATTCCCATTTCGGCCGTAATTTCTTCTGTTGTCCAGCTGCTGGTCTCTGGTACCACGCTGATTCCACTTTTTCCTTCCTCGGTTACCACGGTTCGAACCTCCTCGATACGCTGGCCTCCAATTCTGGTTTTCGCGTCCTTCGCGCTGCCAGTCAGATTTTTCTGTTTCGGTGCTTGTAGACTTGGATTTCGTCTGCACCTTCGTTGGCTCGATCGGCGTATTCGTCATATTAACCTGTTCCACATGTCGGCTTTGTCTTGCGTGCTGCACTGTGGTTAAATCAAGTTGTCTCAGCACCTCCTCCATATCGATTGCAGTTTTGGCGTTTGCTGAGATTAGCAGGCGCTGCACCTCATACGGCAGCTGCTTAGCTATAGCTATGCATAAGTCTGACTCTCTGAGTCCTTCGTCGAGCTCGCGAAAACGGCATAATTGGTTCACAAAAAACTCTCCGTACTTGGTCGGGTTACTAGTACTGTAACGCCTGGAATACAAGTCCAGTCTGAGATTTTGTTGTACGCTCGCGTTCCAATACCTGCTTAAAAATGCTTGGCGAAATTCCTCAACGGTGTCGAACGTGTACCTAAAACTTCTAAACCATAGAGCACACTCTCCTTCGGTGAGTTTTTCAATCGCTCTCAACCTGCGCTCTGGCGGTACTTTCGCATCATTCAAGTACTCGGAAACTTCTTTAAGCCAGTACTTGGGTGTCATATTAGAATTACTCCCAGAGTATTTCTTTGGTTTTTCATCACTAGCCCTTATAACTGTGACTATTTGGTTCTGTACAGCATTTTCCTGCGGTGTTGACATAGCCATTGGCATACCAGGTGTGGCATACGGGCTGTCACTTGGCATTGCTGCATTCTTTGGAGTGGGCTGTATTTCTATCTCTGCCCATTTATTCCTCCTATTCTCGTCTATACTTCCTTCGCTAGACCTAGGATTCCGCAACATGGATTCTTCCTGCGCTATCATTCTCGTTTCTAACTGGCTGTGCCTGTTTTCAGTCCTTTCCAAACGAGCTAATACCTCTCGTTCTATTTTCTCGAGGCGATCTCGGTTTCTTTCTGCCATAGAAAATACCTTTTCTTTATTATCCTTAAGGTTTTCCTTCAGGTGGATAATTTCCCCTGCTAGACTTTCTCTTACTTCGGCAAGAGTCTTATCACTGGCTTCAGTCTTTAAGCCTTCTCGAAGCTCTAACTCTTCGCGTAAGCCTGTAACTTCCCGTTGAATGTGACCTTGTATATGAGAGATTTCAGTCCTCATTTTTGTGATTTCTCCTTGGTCTTCGTCCTGTCTTTTATGGAGAACTGCTAAGTCATTCTGAGTTTGTTCCAACTCTTTCTGCACTTTTCCAACTTGTATCTTCATATTAGACATTATTTCCTTATTATCTCGATCAGACGTCTTTATTTCCTGCATTTCCTTGCATTGGTCAAGGATATTCTGGTCCTGCTTTTTTAAAGCTTCGTCCACAGCCTTGGCATAACCTGCCATTCGCGTATTCCATTTTAGTTCATTATCCTCGAACCTATGATCCACGGTCTGAGTAAACGTGTTAAATTGCTCTAACTGACGTTTCGTGTTAGCTTCATTCTGACTTTGAATGTCTTTAAGCTCCCGGGACATACTGTTTAAATTATCGTTAATTTCACGCTGTGACTCTCTGCACATTTGCAAATTGCTTTCTAATTTTAATTCAATAGACTCAAAGCGTTTTTCGTTATCATTTTGCATTTCTGAGATCACGCTAACAATATTCTTAGTTACCTGTCTCTGGACAGACTCCTTAACGTCGTCCATTTTCTTATTAACCTCTCCTAGGTTTAATTCTAACTGTGTGTTTACATTAGTTTGACTAGCCTCTAGTCTAGTATTTATTTCGGCTTGATTAGCCTCTAGTCTAGTATTTATTTCGGCTTGATTAGCCTCTAGTCTAGTATTGACTGTAGCCAACATCTGGCTTACCTCATCTTTAAATGCTTTGGATTCTTCCTTACTTTTAGCATTAGTAACATCGAAATGTTCCCTTAACTCGGCGATACACCTGAGTACCTCTTCCGTTCCGGCCATCCTGTACTACTTAATTTGAGATTCAGGTAGGCCCTAGCTGAAGACACTGGCGCGTTCTATTGGAAAGAAAGGATTCCGATCCCGCGACAACAACAACAACATATTATAAAATGTCAAAACTAACTATGGAATGGGTATAGACCCTCGTACCCGTCTGACAACATTTGTCTGACGTCTGAACATCATCTAGAAAGACTCACAATCGCTCAAACCAAGTTTGAGGAAAAAAAAATTATTTCTATGGTTTTCCCCATGAAAACCATGCTATTTATTATGGGGTTTTTCTAAATCCCATAAGCCAACCACGTACGGGCGCCATGTTAAATTAAGATAGTATATGGATGGTCATCGTAAGACATCGGCCATATTCTAATTTACTATTAAAACTGTCCAAGGAGTGGTTTTTACTGCCGAATGCCCCACGCTGGGCCATGCCATGTTAAATTAGGGTAGTCACATGCTTATTTATGCCATGCTCATGATGCTTAAGTGGAGGTTACCTGTATTTTAAACTGGCCCCACATATCAGCGTCATGTTATTTTATATGTGTTATCTATGGCTATGGTTTATGAAAGTTACAATTATATAAGCATGTCTTATGGAGGATTAACAATTATTTTTAATGTGGTGGCTTATTAACAAATGGGATGCGGTCTTCCTATTCTGTCCTAATTTCTATGTTATATTTGCTTCTACCATTTATACCTTGACCGACTTAAGTAATTACCTGTGACTCAATCCAAGTACAGAGACAACACCCCCCATGTACCCGATTGTCACCATGTGGACCATGTGTTCGTATCCCAACTAGCTCACGGTCTTTCGAGGTATGGGACGTTCATGCCCACAATACGACCACATGTTCAGGATTTGAGTCTACCAGGTAACTACTCTACAGGAAATACACAACATTCCTATGAATAAAACATTTACTGGTCTAAAATCATGGCTGTACAACAAATACAAAACAAAGGACAAATTACAATTAATTCCCACAAATAAATAGGGTTATTCTGTGAGCTTTCTCCTTAAAAATAGCGCTACAATGCACTCAAACCTACTTCTAATATCCTGTCAATAATAGTTCAGATTACAAGGTTTTCATAGCGTCCGTCATGTGACACAATTTTATTTAATGGAAGTATCTTAACACAAAAACCACATGTCACATAAACATGAATTTCTAAGACATTATTCCGTCTCCTATGACATTTACTTTAATTATCATTACTTCAATGTTTCCTACATTTATTAGCAAACATTTTTGTTGTGTCGTGCGAATCATCTTCCTTCTTTCCATCCCTATGAACGCTCTAGGAAAATGAGTCATGCTTCTTAATCATAAAATAAACATAAACATGGATAGAATATTTATAGTTTCACCATATAACGATTATCTGGGTCTTGTCGGACTTATTATAGATACAACTGTGTCATGTTCTGGGAAAAACACATACCCGTTTTTCCTAAATTAGCATAAACTGGCAAAATGCACTTTAAAGAAGATGCCTACATTACTTTGGTTCAGCCTTCCCCCTCAGAGGATAACTTCGCCAAATATCATCAGATTTCTATGGTTCAACCACGTATGTGAGTTACCATACACCATTTAATTCCATTTGCATCACTAAAAGACTCATATTTTAATTGCATTATTGAATACCGAGACCTCTCAGTGTCCTATTGTGACCGTAATTGACAAGGGATCGGTCGAGCGACCTCTCTCCCCTCAGCAGGTCATAAAATTAGTTCCAGACAGCTCTCCAAGATGGCTGCCACGGAAATGGTCTATAATTCCTGTCTCTCTCTACCGTCAAGGCCATCCTTGTTTATAATTTTATAACAATAAAGATCCGCTAGGCATAGTCCTAAGTAATTGAGTCATTTAATTAATTAACACCTATCTTTACAGTGTATTTGGGCTCAAATGGCTCCTATTAAACATTCATGGCAGGGGTGGAATTCTAATGATAGCATTGCCGTTCTAAGGTGATTACTGTGGCTTATAAAGACGCGCATCATAATGAAACCCCATGGTTATCATCAGCAGCTGTCATTTACATATATATGGAACCACGTTCCTCGTCGACGAATATGATTCTACCTCTCGGGCAGACCATAAGTAAAATGCTCACCGCGCCTCGCTGGGCGTCCATAGTGGCTATAAATTCAATGCAAGCGTTGGCAATAGACAGACTCTATCCAAATCGCTGCGTAATACATACAGTATGCACAAAGGCGATACTTCTCGAAGATTAAGCCCATTTTCACCTCACGCGCAAGCTATACTAGTCTTTCCCGTGCTTATCTTACGTAAATCACTGGATTCTACGTTAATCTGCACGCTATATGCGGCTAAACAATATTTCACATATATGACTCCATTATCAAGGTACCTGCGTTCTTCATGTTATATTATTTAAGCCAAAGCTTTACATAGCTCCTAACACAAATGTATAAATATACTGGCTTACTTTAATTTCACATATTCATTCAAAATTTTCACTGACACTGAGAAAAGCTCTCGTATTCGCGATATTCCACACTACATTCTTTACTGTTTACCAAATGACAGTATCTTAAATTAGACATGACACTATTTGAACATTACCTAGGCTAATTTTGCCCTTACTTTATGGTTGCCGACCCCAGTTATTATTATTATTATTATTTTAACGTTTAGATCCATCACTATTTTTGACCTACATGGTCCTAAGCAAATCACCTTCCAAGTCATACTTTATTCAAAACGAGTGGTGAAAACTCGTTCAGTAAGTGACTATTACTTCTTTAATTTCAAAGTGATTAATCGTTACATGGTGAACTATGCCATTATAATGTTATTATTTGCATGTTTACTCACGTTTCCTTCTGGCTGGAAAGTACCAGTATCTCCGCCTGAGCTCTACCATGACGATTGACTTAATCCATCATGATATCCAATACACAACACTGAGATTCACACCTTTTACACATGATGCACATATTACCACAAGTGGCCTTTACCACTGATAAACACTGAATATTAAACATTAAACACATTAACACTTTAAATTATTATTTCACAATTTATACACTTCATCTATCATTTCACATGTTGATCCTTAATCTGGATTTCACCTACGCTTGACCTCAGAGATGCGATGACTTATGATAACCGCTGGTCTCCGTGAAATCTAGTAGCGTTTTTATAGATGTTCGATCCTAGTTCCCTGCACTCCCGTTTACCTCACTGTCCTGGATAGGTGGCAATAACTTCCACTCTCCCATCACTTGAGTGCTCCTAATGCTGATGTCATATAATTGACAATACCTTCCGGTATACGAACTGTTCCAAACATTATCAGTTCCTATTCGCTGTAGCGAATTTATATCTGTGTCAGATAATAAAGCAATATCTGCACTTTGTTACCTTATGCACTTCATTATCACTGATGAAGCTTACAATTTGCCTCCATTGTCTTCAACGGCGGTACGCTGATATCTTAATAATTGGCGTGCTTACTGCAGAGCGCTTGTAGACAAAGAACTAACTTCCAACTCGAGCGACCGTCTGACGTCTTCAACTGCTTTCCACTGAACCATCACAGACGTGTAACTGACTTCGACTGACCATAACTGACTTCGACTGACCAACAAGTGACTTCAACTGAACCTCGGCGTAGGGTGCTCTCCCCTTATATTGGTTTCTTGCACAAAATAGTTCACGGGACACGTGAGAGCGACTCCCTTCTTGAAATACTCCGTCTTCAGCCGAAATAACAACTGCATCTTGTTTATCTAGGCGTGGAGGTTTTAAAAACACTCGCGTGCCGGCGATCGCTTCGGCCAATTAATTACAATTAATTGCCTTAGTTAAGCGCGTAGGACGCTACGGTGGGGATTTCCCGCTGGTTGGTTAAAGTATTCATGCTCTCGAGCGTGAGTTAGGTTGCAATGCGGTCATTTTGAGAAATAGGCGTAATTTTAGGTGAAAAACCACTTCTAAATTACTCCTCCGTGAATACATTCATCTATGTGTATGTTCCATTGCATTACAATGCTCCATTTATCTGTAATTAATTAATTTCTTGTGGGCTTGGTCCCGCCAAAGCTTTGCCCGTTGTCGACCGGTGGATTCCCGGGTCATTAATTTTGAGCTGTCTGACCGCCCTAGACAGAAATAGTTCCGTAGGCGCCAAGGCTACTCCGCCTACTTTTAAAAGTCATTTGTCAGACTTCAATACTAGCCTCTCTCGACTTTGTATGCACTGAAAACGTACATTTCCTTGCATTTTGCTTACAATTTCTCCTTTAAATTGCTATGATTTGCACTTAAATAATCGTGAAATCACGCTAGACTATTATGTGTCAGTAGATCTCTCATTGCTCTGTGGGTTCCATATAATGGCTCCCCCTTAGAGACCACTGGTTCGACCTTAGGCATAACCATTTGCCTGGTCTTCTCTGATAAGGCCCTGAGTTCGATACCAGACGGCCGTGACCAGTTGGGCACATCTTTCTCCTGCTAAGTTCGAAAAATTCATTTCATAAGTGAATTTTTCGAGCCTATCAGCTGGTATCAACTCCTTGCAGTGTTTGCTTTAAGCGGTCATTGCTCTAGGCAATGGGCTTTCACGTTTTCCCACTCCACTCTTGTCTGCTGTCTCGTAGACTTTCGTTTTCCTGTCTCAATTGTTCATTCATCTCCTCTAACTCTACAGCGGCTCCCTTTAACTGGTCGTAAAACTCCTGCAGTCGACAGCTGCATTCTCCCCTCGTGTCCGCTGGGCTGGCGAGCTGTTTCCTTTTCTTCGACCCTTCTCGAGTCTGCAAGCTTTTCTCCGGAACCTTTCCGTGCATACGTAATGATTCCTCGTTCACTTGGGTGTGTGTAGCTTGCTCTTCTCTCGCTTCATAGTCTTCTGGTGGACTATATAACTTCAGATTTGCTGCATTTACCACAACTTCTCTACCTGTTGCCTCATCTTTAATCCGATATGCGTTATTCTGCAGATCCCTTATAATCAGGTAGGGTCCGAGATAAGCGTGCTGAAATTTCTTATATTTCCTGCTCTCTGGATCTGAACTGGCGGGTTTTTTCAATAAGACGTATTCTCCCACAAGTAGCGGTCTATGATAACGTTTCCTCCTGTTTCTCCGCTGTCGTTTATCTGCTTGTTTCTTGAGATACTCGAACGTCCTCTGGATTCTCAACTCACGTCCAAGTTGTGCATCGACGGGTGTTTGGATTACATTATTCCATGGCCTCTCGGGTCTTCTGTCGAGATGTAAGCTCACTGGCACCTCTCCCGTAGCTTCGTGCACAGTATTGTTGATACAATATTCAATAATCTCAAGCACGTCAATCCATTTCCAATTCTCAGTAGAGCAGTATATCTTCATGTATTTTTGCACCTCCCTCATAACTCTCTCAGCTGAGTTCGACTCCGGGTGCCTAACCGTGGACAAAATCTGTCTTATGCCCAGATTTTCCAACTCCCTGCGAAATTCTACGCTGGTAAAACAGCTTCCGTGATCCGACAAGATGTTTTCTGGCTGTCCTAATATAGGAATGATTCTTTCCTTCAGCCTCTTAAGTACTTGTTTTGTACTGGTTTTCTGAATTGGACACAGGACTACCATTTTGGAAAACACGTCTAGTGCAACTAGGATGTGTTTATTTCCTCTTCTAGCTCTAGGCAGGGGCCCAAAGTTGTCCAGCGCCAGGAGCTGACATGGCTTCTCTGGTAAGAGTGGTATAGGTTTCTGCCTCATTAAGTACGAGTTAGGCTTTACTCGTTGGCACATATCACATGTCCTGATAGTATTTCTGACTGTTTCTCTAAGTTTAGGCCAAATAAACGCCTCTTTAAGCAGGGCAACAGTCTTATCTACACCTGAATGTCCAAAAGCTCGGTGTGCTAGCCAAACTAGCCTTCTCTGCAATGCTGGTGGTACAACAATCCTAGGTTTTGTGTGGTCAGAGTCGCTCCATTTATGTAGCATCTGGTTAAACCATAGATATTCCGTTGAAAGTGCTTCAGCTTCCATATACATCGGGGTTCCTCTATTCAGCTTTCCCTCGAAGTAATTTATCATCAACCGTATCCAGGGATCTTCACGTTGAAAAACGGTGATGTTCCTCAGATCATCTAAGGTCTTCTGATCTCTATCTTCTATTTCAATAGCTAGAGTTTCTTCTTCCTCTGCTGTAGGGTATCTGCTTAGCAAATCAGGTATGATATTGTCCTTCCCCGGGCAATATTCTATTTCCACTTGAAATTGTTGTATGTATAGGGACCACCTTGTCAGTCTTTGACTCGACAAGTCAGTTTTTAGCAGGAACGTTAGGGCTTTATGGTCTGTTCTCAAAATAATTCTAAAACCATAAATCAGCTTGTGCCAATACTGTAATGCATACAGTATCGCAAGTAATTCGATCTCCGTGACCGTATAATTCTTTTCATTAGGCCTCAACCTTCTACTGATGAATGCGATATAAGTTCTCTCCTCTGGCCTGTCCTTATTTTCCTGATACAACATAGCTCCAATGCCTACGAAGGATGCGTCAGTCTGGATGATAAATTTCTGAGTGTAGTCAGGATATCCCAATTTCACATAATCTAACAGCATCTGTTTAGATTTCACGAAGGCTTCCTCGCATTGCTTCGTCCATCGCCATCTTCCTCCCTTTTTAAGTAAGTCTTGGAGTGGTGCTACAGTCTCGGTGTACTTCGGACAATGGTTCGAAAAGAATCCAATAACGCCTAGATATTGCCTGACGTTCTTCACCTTCGTTGGTCTCGGGAAACGTTTTATGACTTCCAGTTTTCCCGGATTAGGCCTAATTCCTTGTGCATCGATTACATGACCTAGAAATTTAACTTCTCTCTGAGCAAAGTTAGACTTCTTTATATTGACCTTGAAGTTAGCCTGACTTAGGTCATATAACAACTTGCGTAGATCTCTGACATGTTCTTCAACTGTTTCAGAGGTCAGTAGTATATCATCTACGTAGCATATGGTTGTAGCTTTTACTTCTTCGGATAGGTTCCTATCTAGCGCTCGTATCAACGCTGAACCTGCTGTTTTTAATCCAAACGGAAGACGGACGTAGGAGTACGTGTGCTGGTCAAATAAAAATCCGGTTAACAGACTTGTTTTCTCTTCCAGAGCAAGATGGTGAAAACTTGCCGTTAGATCAAGATTTGAGAATACAGTCTTTCCTTTGAACCTTCTGAGTACCTCCTTAATGGGTGGAACTGTATCAAATTCCGGTATAACCTTGGAATTCAAATTTCGTAGGTCCAGGCATATCCTCACACTTCCATCCTGTTTCGGTACAACTACCAGTGGGCTGACATAAGGTGTGGCTGTCTTTACAATGACGCCTGCTTCTAGCATTTCCTGTATCGCTTCTTTGACCTTTAAATAATGTTTCTCAGCTACAGGATACGGCTTCTGTTTGAATGGCGTCCAATCGCTGACTTGAAACGCATACTGGAAATTCTTGATCCGGCCAGGTCTCGAATCGAAGACTCCTTTATACTCGAATAGCAGTTCCCTTAGCATTTTCTTATATTCTGGACCAAATTTAGCTTCCTCAATCTTCTCTTCCAGGCATTCTTCAAATTTTGGTTCGAGATCTTTTTCAATGTCTGCGGCCAGTGTTGCCAACTCTTCCTCAATATCTTCTATTGTCGACACTGCCTCCCCAGTCATATCTCCGTATGTATGCCATACGTATTCTTCTTGTCTCGCTTCATTATGCCTTAATGAGAGTTCTAAGTCTTCCTTTCCCTCACTTGTGCGAAACATTACAATGTCTTGCGAGAGATCTATAATAACTTTATACTCTCTTATGAAATCCATCCCAACAATAAGGTTATATGGCAGCTTATTTACAAGTAGGAAGCTCTGTGAGAATGTAGAGTTCCCTATCTGCAGATCTAAAAATACTTGGTATCTGCATATCATAACTTTGTCTGGTATGACACCTTTTATTTTCACGCTTGAAATGGGTATTTTCAATACGTGGATTTTACTCTGGATTTCATTGTATAATGCCTGGGTTATCAAACTCACTGTTGATCCTGTATCGATGAGACTTCTTACTTTCGTTCCCGCAATGTTTACAATAATAATAGGTAGTTCCCTTCTTACATTGACCGTTCTTTCATCGAGGTCTTCGATAAGCTCCTCAGGTTTGGCAATCCAGTTAATAACATTTACTGTATTCCATCCTGAACCTATCTCTCTCTGGTCATTTAAAATTGGTGTTTTTTTTTTCAATTGCTCCATTCTTTGTGGAGTTCTTCTGCCTGTCTTCATGCTGCTGAAGTTCCAGACTTTTGGCACCATCATCATTTTGATATATGTCGGGTGACCTTCTATTTCGAATCGCTTCATCCCAGTGAACTCGCGATTGTCTTGGATCATCTCCGCGCTCTTCCATGTATCTTAAAGATGCATGATAGCGTTCTTCCGCCTCTTCATCGAACCCACGACTCTGCTCTTGGGATCTCCATCCTTGGTTATTCCCATTTCGGCCGTAATTTCTTCTGTTGTCCAGCTGCTGGTCTCTGGTACCACGCTGATTCCAGTTTTTCCTTCCTCGGTTACCACGGTTCGAACCTCCTCGATACGCTGGCCTCCAATTCTGGTTTTCGCGTCCTTCGCGCTGCCAGTCAGATTTTTCTGTTTCGGTGCTTGTAGACTTGGATTTCGTCTGCACCTTCGTTGGCTCGATCGGCGTATTCGTCATATTAACCTGTTCCACATGTCGGCTTTGTCTTGCGTGCTGCACTGTGGTTAAATCAAGTTGTCTCAGCACCTCCTCCATATCGATTGCAGTTTTGGCGTTTGCTGAGATTAGCAGGCGCTGCACCTCATACGGCAGCTGCTTAGCTATAGCTATGCATAAGTCTGACTCTCTGAGTCCTTCGTCGAGCTCGCGAAAACGGCATAATTGGTTCACAAAAAACTCTCCGTACTTGGTCGGGTTACTAGTACTGTAACGCCTGGAATACAAGTCCAGTCTGAGATTTTGTTGTACGCTCGCGTTCCAATACCTGCTTAAAAATGCTTGGCGAAATTCCTCAACGGTGTCGAACGTGTACCTAAAACTTCTAAACCATAGAGCACACTCTCCTTCGGTGAGTTTTTCAATCGCTCTCAACCTGCGCTCTGGCGGTACTTTCGCATCATTCAAGTACTCGGAAACTTCTTTAAGCCAGTACTTGGGTGTCATATTAGAATTACTCCCAGAGTATTTCTTTGGTTTTTCATCACTAGCCCTTATAACTGTGACTATTTGGTTCTGTACAGCATTTTCCTGCGGTGTTGACATAGCCATTGGCATACCAGGTGTGGCATACGGGCTGTCA
Source organism: Meconema thalassinum (assembly GCA_946902985.2). Classification (NCBI taxonomy): domain Eukaryota; kingdom Metazoa; phylum Arthropoda; class Insecta; order Orthoptera; family Tettigoniidae; genus Meconema; species Meconema thalassinum. The sequence continues at coordinate 108,490,759 of OX336395.1, read as the reverse complement.
CTTGGCATTGCTGCATTCTTTGGAGTGGGCTGTATTTCTATCTCTGCCCATTTATTCCTCCTATTCTCGTCTATACTTCCTTCGCTAGACCTAGGATTCCGCAACATGGATTCTTCCTGCGCTATCATTCTCGTTTCTAACTGGCTGTGCCTGTTTTCAGTCCTTTCCAAACGAGCTAATACCTCTCGTTCTATTTTCTCGAGGCGATCTCGGTTTCTTTCTGCCATAGAAAATACCTTTTCTTTATTATCCTTAAGGTTTTCCTTCAGGTGGATAATTTCCCCTGCTAGACTTTCTCTTACTTCGGCAAGAGTCTTATCACTGGCTTCAGTCTTTAAGCCTTCTCGAAGCTCTAACTCTTCGCGTAAGCCTGTAACTTCCCGTTGAATGTGACCTTGTATATGAGAGATTTCAGTCCTCATTTTTGTGATTTCTCCTTGGTCTTCGTCCTGTCTTTTATGGAGAACTGCTAAGTCATTCTGAGTTTGTTCCAACTCTTTCTGCACTTTTCCAACTTGTATCTTCATATTAGACATTATTTCCTTATTATCTCGATCAGACGTCTTTATTTCCTGCATTTCCTTGCATTGGTCAAGGATATTCTGGTCCTGCTTTTTTAAAGCTTCGTCCACAGCCTTGGCATAACCTGCCATTCGCGTATTCCATTTTAGTTCATTATCCTCGAACCTATGATCCACGGTCTGAGTAAACGTGTTAAATTGCTCTAACTGACGTTTCGTGTTAGCTTCATTCTGACTTTGAATGTCTTTAAGCTCCCGGGACATACTGTTTAAATTATCGTTAATTTCACGCTGTGACTCTCTGCACATTTGCAAATTGCTTTCTAATTTTAATTCAATAGACTCAAAGCGTTTTTCGTTATCATTTTGCATTTCTGAGATCACGCTAACAATATTCTTAGTTACCTGTCTCTGGACAGACTCCTTAACGTCGTCCAATTTCTTATTAACCTCTCCTAGGTTTAATTCTAACTGTGTGTTTACATTAGTTTGACTAGCCTCTAGTCTAGTATTTATTTCGGCTTGATTAGCCTCTAGTCTAGTATTTATTTCGGCTTGATTAGCCTCTAGTCTAGTATTGACTGTAGCCAACATCTGGCTTACCTCATCTTTAAATGCTTTGGATTCTTCCTTACTTTTAGCATTAGTAACATCGAAATGTTCCCTTAACTCGGCGATACACCTGAGTACCTCTTCCGTTCCGGCCATCCTGTACTACTTAATTTGAGATTCAGGTAGGCCCTAGCTGAAGACACTGGCGCGTTCTATTGGAAAGAAAGGATTCCGATCCCGCGACAACAACAACAACATATTATAAAATGTCAAAACTAACTATGGAATGGGTATAGACCCTCGTACCCGTCTGACAACATTTGTCTGACGTCTGAACATCATCTAGAAAGACTCACAATCGCTCAAACCAAGTTTGAGGAAAAAAAAATTATTTCTATGGTTTTCCCCATGAAAACCATGCTATTTATTATGGGGTTTTTCTAAATCCCATAAGCCAACCACGTACGGGCGCCATGTTAAATTAAGATAGTATATGGATGGTCATCGTAAGACATCGGCCATATTCTAATTTACTATTAAAACTGTCCAAGGAGTGGTTTTTACTGCCGAATGCCCCACGCTGGGCCATGCCATGTTAAATTAGGGTAGTCACATGCTTATTTATGCCATGCTCATGATGCTTAAGTGGAGGTTACCTGTATTTTAAACTGGCCCCACATATCAGCGTCATGTTATTTTATATGTGTTATCTATGGCTATGGTTTATGAAAGTTACAATTATATAAGCATGTCTTATGGAGGATTAACAATTATTTTTAATGTGGTGGCTTATTAACAAATGGGATGCGGTCTTCCTATTCTGTCCTAATTTCTATGTTATATTTGCTTCTACCATTTATACCTTGACCGACTTAAGTAATTACCTGTGACTCAATCCAAGTACAGAGACAACACCCCCCATGTACCCGATTGTCACCATGTGGACCATGTGTTCGTATCCCAACTAGCTCACGGTCTTTCGAGGTATGGGACGTTCATGCCCACAATACGACCACATGTTCAGGATTTGAGTCTACCAGGTAACTACTCTACAGGAAATACACAACATTCCTATGAATAAAACATTTACTGGTCTAAAATCATGGCTGTACAACAAATACAAAACAAAGGACAAATTACAATTAATTCCCACAAATAAATAGGGTTATTCTGTGAGCTTTCTCCTTAAAAATAGCGCTACAATGCACTCAAACCTACTTCTAATATCCTGTCAATAATAGTTCAGATTACAAGGTTTTCATAGCGTCCGTCATGTGACACAATTTTATTTAATGGAAGTATCTTAACACAAAAACCACATGTCACATAAACATGAATTTCTAAGACATTATTCCGTCTCCTATGACATTTACTTTAATTATCATTACTTCAATGTTTCCTACATTTATTAGCAAACATTTTTGTTGTGTCGTGCGAATCATCTTCCTTCTTTCCATCCCTATGAACGCTCTAGGAAAATGAGTCATGCTTCTTAATCATAAAATAAACATAAACATGGATAGAATATTTATAGTTTCACCATATAACGATTATCTGGGTCTTGTCGGACTTATTATAGATACAACTGTGTCATGTTCTGGGAAAAACACATACCCGTTTTTCCTAAATTAGCATAAACTGGCAAAATGCACTTTAAAGAAGATGCCTACATTACTTTGGTTCAGCCTTCCCCCTCAGAGGATAACTTCGCCAAATATCATCAGATTTCTATGGTTCAACCACGTATGTGAGTTACCATACACCATTTAATTCCATTTGCATCACTAAAAGACTCATATTTTAATTGCATTATTGAATACCGAGACCTCTCAGTGTCCTATTGTGACCGTAATTGACAAGGGATCGGTCGAGCGACCTCTCTCCCCTCAGCAGGTCATAAAATTAGTTCCAGACAGCTCTCCAAGATGGCTGCCACGGAAATGGTCTATATTTCCTGTCTCTCTCTACCGTCAAGGCCATCCTTGTTTACAATTTTATAACAATAAAGATCCGCTAGGCATAGTCCTAAGTAATTGAGTCATTTAATTAATTAACACCTATCTTTACAGTGTATTTGGGCTCAAATGGCTCCTATTAAACATTCATGGCAGGGGTGGAATTCTAATGATAGCATTGCCGTTCTAAGGTGATTACTGTGGCTTATAAAGACGCGCATCATAATGAAACCCCATGGTTATCATCAGCAGCTGTCATTTACATATATATGGAACCACGTTCCTCGTCGACGAATATGATTCTACCTCTCGGGCAGACCATAAGTAAAATGCTCACCGCGCCTCGCTGGGCGTCCATAGTGGCTATAAATTCAATGCAAGCGTTGGCAATAGACAGACTCTATCCAAATCGCTGCGTAATACATACAGTATGCACAAAGGCGATACTTCTCGAAGATTAAGCCCATTTTCACCTCACGCGCAAGCTATACTAGTCTTTCCCGTGCTTATCTTACGTAAATCACTGGATTCTACGTTAATCTGCACGCTATATGCGGCTAAACAATATTTCACATATATGACTCCATTATCAAGGTACCTGCGTTCTTCATGTTATATTATTTAAGCCAAAGCTTTACATAGCTCCTAACACAAATGTATAAATATACTGGCTTACTTTAATTTCACATATTCATTCAAAATTTTCACTGACACTGAGAAAAGCTCTCGTATTCGCGATATTCCACACTACATTCTTTACTGTTTACCAAATGACAGTATCTTAAATTAGACATGACACTATTTGAACATTACCTAGGCTAATTTTGCCCTTACTTTATGGTTGCCGACCCCAGTTATTATTATTATTATTATTTTAACGTTTAGATCCATCACTATTTTTGACCTACATGGTCCTAAGCAAATCACCTTCCAAGTCATACTTTATTCAAAACGAGTGGTGAAAACTCGTTCAGTAAGTGACTATTACTTCTTTAATTTCAAAGTGATTAATCGTTACATGGTGAACTATGCCATTATAATGTTATTATTTGCATGTTTACTCACGTTTCCTTCTGGCTGGAAAGTACCAGTATCTCCGCCTGAGCTCTACCATGACGATTGACTTAATCCATCATGATATCCAATACACAACACTGAGATTCACACCTTTTACACATGATGCACATATTACCACAAGTGGCCTTTACCACTGATAAACACTGAATATTAAACATTAAACACATTAACACTTTAAATTATTATTTCACAATTTATACACTTCATCTATCATTTCACATGTTGATCCTTAATCTGGATTTCACCTACGCTTGACCTCAGAGATGCGATGACTTATGATAACCGCTGGTCTCCGTGAAATCTAGTAGCGTTTTTATAGATGTTCGATCCTAGTTCCCTGCACTCCCGTTTACCTCACTGTCCTGGATAGGTGGCAATAACTTCCACTCTCCCATCACTTGAGTGCTCCTAATGCTGATGTCATATAATTGACAATACCTTCCGGTATACGAACTGTTCCAAACATTATCAGTTCCTATTCGCTGTAGCGAATTTATATCTGTGTCAGATAATAAAGCAATATCTGCACTTTGTTACCTTATGCACTTCATTATCACTGATGAAGCTTACAATTTGCCTCCATTGTCTTCAACGGCGGTACGCTGATATCTTAATAATTGGCGTGCTTACTGCAGAGCGCTTGTAGACAAAGAACTAACTTCCAACTCGAGCGACCGTCTGACGTCTTCAACTGCTTTCCACTGAACCATCACAGACGTGTAACTGACTTCGACTGACCATAACTGACTTCGACTGACCAACAAGTGACTTCAACTGAACCTCGGCGTAGGGTGCTCTCCCCTTATATTGGTTTCTTGCACAAAATAGTTCACGGGACACGTGAGAGCGACTCCCTTCTTGAAATACTCCGTCTTCAGCCGAAATAACAACTGCATCTTGTTTATCTAGGCGTGGAGGTTTTAAAAACACTCGCGTGCCGGCGATCGCTTCGGCCAATTAATTACAATTAATTGCCTTAGTTCAGCGCGTAGGACGCTACGGTGGGGATTTCCCGCTGGTTGGTTAAAGTATTCATGCTCTCGAGCGTGAGTTAGGTTGCAATGCGGTCATTTTGAGAAATAGGCGTAATTTTAGGTGAAAAACCACTTCTAAATTACTCCTCCGTGAATACATTCATCTATGTGTATGTTCCATTGCATTACAATGCTCCATTTATCTGTAATTAATTAATTTCTTGTGGGCTTGGTCCCGCCAAAGCTTTGCCCGTTGTCGACCGGTGGATTCCCGGGTCATTAATTTTGAGCTGTCTGACCGCCCTAGACAGAAATAGTTCCGTAGGCGCCAAGGCTACTCCGCCTACTTTTAAAAGTCATTTGTCAGACTTCAATACTAGCCTCTCTCGACTTTGTATGCACTGAAAACGTACATTTCCTTGCATTTTGCTTACAATTTCTCCTTTAAATTGCTATGATTTGCACTTAAATAATCGTGAAATCACGCTAGACTATTATGTGTCAGTAGATCTCTCATTGCTCTGTGGGTTCCATATAATGGCTCCCCCTTAGAGACCACTGGTTCGACCTTAGGCATAACCATTTGCCTGGTCTTCTCTGATAAGGCCCTGAGTTCGATACCAGACGGCCGTGACCAGTTGGGCACAGTATCTTAAGAGATGGAACTAAGAATATATTCAGTCACCAGGGCTGCCAACAGTAGTGTTCTATTAGGCTAAAGGTATATTTGGAACTAATTAGAAATTTCGATATTACCAACTTAATTTCGCTATTTTTCTAGATAGGTCTATATAGATTGGCATGAATCTTAAATTTTAAGAAAAGTAGGCTCTTTAGTTCGTCACGGAACTTCTTGTTTCATTATTTGATGACCTTTTCGAGAACGATATTAAAGAACAGTGGGGAGGGTGCATCGCCCTTGGGTAGATTATTGGCTAAGCAATAACCTAACCACTAAGGGAAGATGATTAAGAAAAGGAGATAGGTTTCGGACTGGAGAAAAAGGATAGAAAAATAGGAGGAGAGTCACACAAAAGTTATAAATTTAACCTTAAATGCACTTAGAGGCGGTTGCCACCGCAAATCCGCTCTCGGATACCTAAAGTGGGTAAGGGCTTGGTTTAAGCTGACGGGAAACACAGCTAGAACTTGGGTGGTTTGCAAGAGAGTGGCTTTAGTATATTCCCTCTCAAGCATGCATCTGCTTACTATGGGGAAGGGTGATGGTCTGGCAAGACTGAGAGTAACAGATTTATTGTATGTCTGTTCCAAGAAATTCGTTTTTTCAAAGTAATTCGAAGAATACCAATAATTTGAATCAGGTTTGGTAATTCCAGTTTTCGAAATTATGGAGTTCCTGAAAAGGCGACCAAGTGCTTCCAAGAAGGATATAGGCCTAGATAAAAAATTATACCTTGGCGAGTAATTTTGGTAAATGAACCAATGGTTGCATTTGGAAATGGCTAAGCTTTTACTCGGCGAGGAGCCGGCTAAAAGTTTAGACAAAGAAAAACACTTATCTTTTGGAAAACTGACCATAAGTTTTCGGAGAGGATCTCCACAAGCAGGTAGCTGGCGTAGCGAGCTTTACTTGCCTTACTGGCCAGTTAGAATTAGCTATTAAAGCTAAGAGAAACTTTAACGAGATCACCACTAAGAGTTCTTGCTCAAATGCAACGAGTGGTGAAAGCCCTATTAATGGATTTAATGGCATTGAGTAGGGAGAGCCAAGGAGGACAGGATCTTGCCTAACCGTTGTACTAGAAAAATGAGAAAGCGAAAAGAAACGCTTAATTTATTTAACAATTCAAAAGAAGTTGATAACTTTAACAAATATATATTTTCAATTTGGTTAATAATTTTTGGGTCACAGACCTCAGAAAACATTAAACGTCTGCTCCAGGCAATTGACAATTTATGAGGTTTCAAACCTTATATATGTTCTAAAATCTTTATAAGATTTAAAAAAGACAAATGAAGTAATTAAAGTTTAAACATTAAATTGAGTACAAGGAGTGTACTATAAGAAATTTCTGAGAGAATATTCTAGAGAGAGTGACAACTTCGAAAATAACAATAAGAAAAACATGAAGAATAAGATAGAAGTTCCTATAACTTCTTATATTTAAGCTGAATTACTTTATAACAATTATACAAAAGAGAGCAGGTCACTTACGGTGAAACCTGAAGAGAAAGTCAAAAGGAAAGTTCTAGACTTCCTATGTTTAAGTAGGAATCACGAGCCAAATGGGGCAGTTTCCATTTCGTGAGACCTAGAAATAACTCACTCAAGAGTTAAAAGAATTGTTTTCCCTGATTATAGGGAAGAAACAATGTAAGTTTGAACCGTGTATACAACACGTAGTTATACAGAAATTAATTAATGATAAACAAGCAAAATGGAAGGGCACTTCGTGGAGTGACACCTTATAGAAAAGTTACAATTTTATTAATATGGTTTGTTAGTAGAAGGTTGAGGAAAGATCGTTGGGATATAGGATCAATGTTCATGGCCTTTTTAATGTAAACGGACGATCGCGACGCGGTAGAAAAGTGAGACAAGCACTAGCTATCACTATAGTCTGGTAAATAGATGAAAATTTCACTGTAGAAACACGAAAGTTTATGGGAAAGAAAGTTATTGCAATGATGAAAATAACTGATTGCACTAGGTAGGCGAGAGTCTATTTCTTGAGAAAGTTGTGAATTACATTTAAATGTACCATAGAACATTCCATCGGTGGAAGAAATTTCGCTATTGAGCCTTAATTCAGAAGTAAGATTCTTCCATTTTAAATAGTATTCTCACAAGTGAGTGAAAATTACATGACGGCAGGACTTGTAGATAAAGTACAGGATCTGGAAGGTTCCAGAACGATCTTAATAGAAGAATGGGGTCAAAGATAATCCAGCGGAGGAACTAGCTTGGTGAATTATAGACAGCGGGTATTAGATAATATACCACGTAGTGAGAAGATTTCCCAATTAAATAGCTTAAGAAAAGCTACTTTCTATTAAGGTTGGCTTAGACAGACAAAAGCTTAACATGGCAAATCCCGCGAAGAATGATTTTTGCCCCAAAATAAATAATCTCACGCTGTCTATAAAATACCGTTAAAAGCATGTAGAAGTTAAAACCATGAAGATGAGGTTAAAACTTGAAGTAGGTACTTATCTTTTTTGCATGGCGAAGGAGAAGTTCCCTTGACAGATACTTAAAGTGCCAACATGGCGTATAACGTAGAAAATGTCTCTTGGTTTGAAGAGACTGGCTCTGGTTGAGCCTTGACTGACCGAGTTAACTGCCGACTTAGAAGAGAGACCCACTCAGCTAAGCACGGAGGGTCCAAGGAAAGGAAAGAGTGGGGATAGGAGACAAAAGGAGAACATATAAGCATGACCAACATTGTAAACTTAAATTCTCTTGAGGAAATGGTCTTCAAAGAGTTGATAGCAGGCGATACTAGCACAGCATGGTGAGTGAAAAAGTAGATGAAGATCTCTTGCTCATGGAGATAATAGCTGGCGATGGCAACGAGATCTGGTGGCCAGATGGAAAAGGAAGTCCTCTTGCACCAGGAAGAATTGAGGAGTATCAGAGATTCGCTGCTAGATGACGCTAGGTGGGTCATGGAATATATATATATCTAGAACAGACTCACCAAAGATATAAGCGACATGATCACCAAAGAGAAAATAGAAGATCACTGTTGGTGTTTGACGAAGAGGAAGGAATGAACATGCAAAAGCATTAAACTATATATTCTCTCGTACCGTGTATTCCAAGAATACACCAGCCCTGTCGATTACTTGTCCCGATGAGGAAAGTTTCAGATACTTCACTTTTGAATAATTTGTATTTGGACGTTGTGTCAGTTTGGTCTGTTGTATGAGCCAGCGCGTTTGATTGATTGTTTTCTTCGAGGATATGAAGGAAAGACTGGTGGTCGATGGAGCCGTAAACTTTCCGAAAATTCACAAATATTTTTATTATTATAATTCTTCTTCATTTGTTTCACCCAACTTTGGGGTACTTGAAATCAATCACTTTTTATTGTTTTGAGCTTTCATTTTGGCCGAGTATCGCCTCATCCTTTGAGATCTTGCTTCCCTTTCCTCGGCAGAGATGTGGATCGTACGCTTTTGTTGGAATTTCACTTGGAACCGTTGTTTCTTATCCTTGGTGACTGTTTTGGCTGTTTTATCCATGAGCATAATGTCTGTAATTTGGAGTTCCACAAGGTCTTTATCAGTTTCCTTAAACCCAAGAGGTTTTGATTTTTATTACGAAAGTAATCGAAGATCTTTTTGGTTAGTCTATTTGAATTCATTCTTTGGATGTGACCATAAAAATTAATTTTCTGTTTCTTTCATGGTGTCCAAGACTTTTTCAGTCTTTTGGTAAAGAGTTTTGTTCCTGACATGGATTAATTCGTTGTTATGAAATTTGGGGCCTACGATTTTGCGTAATATCTTTATTTCCTTGATCTCCAGCATTTCAAGCGGTCCCTGGGTGGTGAGAGACAATGTCCAGGCTGCATGTAAGGCTTCTGGTTTAATTACCGTGTTAAAATGTCTGATCTTGGCATTCGAGGAGAGAGACTTCTTGTTATAAGTGTCCTTCGTAAATTGGAAGGCTAATTCAACTTTATTTCTCCTAGATGCATTGCCTTTTGAGCCTCCGTGGCTTAGGCGGCAGCACGCCGGCCTCTCACCTCTGGGTCCGTGGTTCAAATCCCGGTCACTCCATGTGAGATCTGTGCTGGACAAAACGGAGGCAGACAGGTTTTTCTCCGGGTACTCCGGTTTTCCCTGTCAAAATTTCATTCCCGCATCACTCTCCACTATCATTTCATTTCATCTGTCATTCATTTAATCATTGCCCCAGAGGAGTGCGTCAGGCCTCGGCAGCCGGCACAGTTCATATCCTCGCCGCTAGATGGGGGCTTCATTCATTCCATTCCTGACCCGGTCGGAGACTGGAAGCAGGCTGTGGATTTTTATTTTCGTTGCCTTTTTCTCTAGCGCATTATATATTACTAGCAGGTACCCGCGGCTTCGCCCGCGATCAAGACAATGGGGACGATGCATTATTGCTGATAATTGGTCTATTCTATTACAGCAATCGCGGCTATAGGTGGGTCCATTCTAATTCTGAATATTCTGATACATACAGTATATTGATATGAGCAGCAAAGTGGGAATTTTATAGAGTTGTGAATGTCTGCAGGGTTCGATATTACATGATGTTAACACATTTTAAAATTACGTTCTTGGTTTTGCCATCTTCTGCTGAGACATAACGATTTTGTTGTCCGGACGCTCGCGAGCACGCCACATACAGTTGCCCATGGGAAAAAATGGTTTTTGTACTACTGTTAAGTGTGTGTCATTGCGCTTTGTTAAAGAAATTGCGAATATTATTTGAAGAGGGAACTGCACTCTTGTACACTGGAATGCCAAATCTATCGGAATATGGGGAATTAAAAGTATTCTTACTTAAGCTATTCTGTATGTAATTTGGCCATACTTATTGATGATTTGAACGTCATCATATCGCTATTAATATACCTATAGTTAAATATCTCTCACCTTGGCCACTGATGTACATTATGCAGTCTCTTCCAGTGTTACATCCCAGGGATTGAAATCTCCAACCACCCTTTTGCCTCAAATGCCTCTCTAAGTAATTAAAATTCCTGATTGTTGTTGTTTGAGTCTTCAGTTTTTTAACTGGTTTGATGCATCCCTCCATGTCTTCCTCTCCTGAGCTAATCATTTCATCTCTACATAGCTACCACACCCTACATCCGAGGCAATCTGTTTAACCCTGGTTTACCCCTGCAGTTGTAGCCCGCGACCCTCCCATCCATAACTAAGCTTGCTATTCCTGGGTGTCTTAATATGTGTCCTACCCTCCTATCTCTTCTCTTCATTAGCAGTCGCCAGAAACATCTCTCCTCTCCCACTCGTCTTAATACCTCCTCCTTTGTTTCCCTATCTACCCATCTGATCATCATTCTCCTGTATCACCACATTTCAAAAGCTTCAATTCTCCTCTTTTCTGCTGCACCATTAGTACATTAGTCCAACTCAGCAACTTTTCTAGGTTTAAGCCGTGCCTTGTGCGGGGATTCAATGGCCGTGAAAGACAAAATACCAACATTATTCCTCAGTAAGAGTAATTAAGAAAAAATAATAATTAACGTGACAGCCGATAGAATACGACACATTCGACTGTGAATATGGGTTGATGATCATGGTAAAAAACGAAAAAGAACAGATCAAAATTGGCAAACAAAAATATTCAGTTAACAAAAAACAAATTTATAAAGAAAATGAAAGCATACCGTGCAAAATAGAAAGAATCTTAATATTGTAAATTAGAGTAAAGATCTGAAAGCTCGCTTACAATAACCAGCTCAAAGAGTATAAAATTAGACTCAACATCACCATCGTATTCGACCCCAAAAGCCACACTCTAAATAAAATATATCTCATTTTACGCGTATCAATGCTAGGAGCAATGTTCGTGGTTAGAAGTGGGAACCGCACCCCGCGTTTTAAGGCCCTAAAACGAACGGTTTTCGAGATATTGCCTGAAAACTAACCCCGGTCTGGGAAATTTCAGCGGTTGCCATAGTAACGTTGATCTGTTTCTCAGAGGGAACACAGTTATTTGGGAATATCTCCGAAACCGTTCATTTTAGGAACTTAAAAAGTGTGTTTCGTTGTCCCTACAGGACCTCCGAGTATTGTTTCTCGTATCTGCCGGCTTAAAATGAGCTATATCTGACCTTTGTACCGACTGTCCTTCCACAGTGCCAAAGGGCCGAAAAAAGTCACTTACATATTGAATTTTCAAAAACCGTTTCTCAGTGGGCCTCTACATACTCGGATCAACCAACATGCAAAATTTCAGCTTTCTAGGTCTAGTGGTTTGAGCCCTGCGTCGATGAGCCAATTTTGGATGGTCAATGCCAAAGGGCCGAAAAAAGTCACTTAAAAATTGAATTTTCAAAAACCGTTTCTTAGTGAGCCTCTACATACTCGGATCAACCAACATGTAAAATTTCAGCTTTCTAGGTCTAGTGGTTTGAGCTCTGCTGTGATGAGTCAATTTTGGATTATATATAATAGATTTAATCGATTGTTCCCCTTTAGGAGAGCGATTGAACTTGAATACATGATTTCATCTCCTGGCGTTTTCCCGCTTCTCTTCCCAAAATCTCTTCATCCTCTCAGAATGCTCCTTCTTCCGCTTAGCTGTCCTTTTTCTTCCAGGCTGTCGTGACGGTCTCTGATCAAACTTAACAGTTTTGATTTTATTCCTGCACTCGGGGCGGTCCTCAAGATTTTGCAATGTTGACCTGTTTTAGATCCCTCTGAACCTCTGTCAGCCACTCCGTGCCACCCTTACTCCGTGTTATAACGTTGAGCAATTTCTTCGCCGTTCTGAAATTTTCCATCCTGTAAATGTGTGTATAAAACTCTACTCGGCGTTTTCTGATTACTTCCGTTATCGTGTGGATCTTTTGGTAGAGTTCGCTTTGAGGTCTCTTCATCCAAATAGGCTACCGTTATTATTAACTGCCCCGTAAATCTTTCTGAGAATTTTTCTTTCCTGTTTTTCTATATCCTTAATTTTGGAATGACCATCGATCACCATTGTTGCGTAAGTTGCTTCCGGAAGAATCACCGTTGTATAGTGCCTTAATTTTGCGTCTAGCGAGATGCACTTCTTGTAGTAGTGAGCCCACGTTAGCTTGTAGGCCTTCTGTAGTTTGGTGATTCCTTGTTCATTGGCAATTCGGTTTAGTCCCGAGGACTAAAGATATCTTCTTCTTCTTTCCGATGAGGCCTGCTAGGGACCACGTGCCAATTTCAATTCTTCACACTTTGTTGTTTTCTCTTCCGTTCCCTCCAGTACTCCTTCATCCGTTCACTATGCTGCTTCTTTCTGTCCTCGGACCACTTCGCACCAGGTTTCTTTGGCAATCTTCCTTGGAATCCTTTCATACTTAATACCCTTTTTCTAAAGATATCTATTATTCTTAATATTAATATTAATTATTAATATCAATTATTAATATCCACATGTGAAGCATGTTCATATTGAGTGAAGGGGTATTAGTATTCACGTCCCTCCCAGCTATGTCGAGTCCAGAACAGCGCACTGGTGTGGAAGGCAGGAAGGAAGGAAAGTTTGAGTTTTCCATGTGATGAATTAGTCAGTGGGATCGTTAAGCGCCCCCTTGGAACAGAACGACTCAATCACATTGTCCCGAGGGCTGGAAGAGGGATGTTCAGTAATTAGGCTAATTTCTAACCCGTGTTCCCCGACCACAGCGGGGAGGGGTAGGCACATCAAAGCTACACAAATATATATTTGAAACTAAAAGCACATGCGCAGAAAGTAAGCCAATTAGACTCTGCGCTAGCTATCAATTGGATTGCTGTATTATAACTGAAAGCAAGTCTTACTGATTTTGATGCCATCAACTATAAATATCGTAGCTATAAGTTTTTTTCAAATATAAGGTACAGAGTTATTAATAGGAATCTATTAGAATATGACGTCAAATTCCAAATTAATTATTCCCATTCCAAAACTCATTTAATGCTTACTAATGCGTTCATTTGCATCCAAAATTTTAAAAAATCGCTCTCAGTCGATTTCACCGGGCAAAGACAGACGGAAAGCTGAATGTTGATTGGTTGGTTTCTCAGTTGAGGGGTTGCGACAACACGGTCATGTAGCCCCGTGTACGTTGGGTGTGTGTAGAATCTGTCTGATAACCGGTGTTAATTGTGATGGCTGTATCAGTGTGTGTTATCTGTGGTTCAGGTAAGGACTGCAGACGATTAATTTTTTCAAGTAGTTCCTACTTTTGGTACCAAATGCTACTGTCCATGACACCTAGCTGCAGACGTGGCTACTAAATGCCATCCCAGTCACCATCTGTCGGCGAACGTTGGAACTAATAAAGCGTTATCAAAGTAACCTACACATTTTAGCTTCCACAAATGTACTGTAGTTAGTGGAAGGCTTCGGTTTGTCCATTATTATTATTATTATTATTATTATTATTATTATTATTAATAGCGGCTTCGGTGGCGTAGTTGGTAGCATGCTGAACTGCTGTGCCGAACATAGCGGGTTCAAACACGGCCGAAGTGGTCAGATTTTTTAAAAGCGTTAAAAATCCTTCAGTATGCCTTCCTTCGTAGGAGAAGTAAAGCCGGCGGTCCCAAGTCATAGATTTATGGCATGTAAAAGATCCTTCCACAGACTAAACATGTGTGAAGCTAAATTGTTAGGTTGCATTTCGTTGGAACGCTCTATCAAAGTTCCAACGTTCACCACTAGATATCATTGATATCTGGTAGCGAAAGTTGGAACTAAATGGTGTCCGTTGGAAGCAGCTACAGACTCAGGTGAGCCGAACATGTCCTCGGACACTCATGGCACTAAAGGCCATTAAATTAATAGTGGAAGTTTCTTTTTCATGCCATAAATCTATGACATGGGCCCGCCAGGTTTACTTCCCCTCCGAAGGAAGGCACACTGTTATTTTAACGCTCTTAAAATATCCGACGACTTCGGCCGGGTTTGAACCCGCGATCTTGGGCGTAGTAGCTCAGCATGATAGAGAAAGCTGAATGTGAACTCGTGAAGTGTTGTTGTAGTGGTAACGTTTGGCTCTTCCGTCATCAATTTGGCATCATCGTATAATTCTGAAATCATTTTGCTCATCCCTTGGCGTAAGAGTGGGTGATATCAAAACTTATTTCCGACAAAACTTTCAGGTAATTTTCAGAGAAATATTGACCATAATAAAGGATTTTGATATTGTGAACAGTAAGGAAAGTACGATTTTTAGCCTACTTTTCACATTTTGCAAAAATGAGGAAAAATTAGTCTTATGAGATCGATCCGTGAAAATGTCTGTCTGTCTGGCTGGCTGGCTGGCTGTATGTGTGTCCCCCTATCAACTAATAAACGGCTGCAGCAATCAAAACCAAATTTAGTACGAGAGAATAGATGTGCACCGGAATAGCTCACGTCCATATTTGAAAATGATGTCAGTGCTACCAACTGCTGACAAAACGCACTAGAAATTTGAGCTCCATGTTGGATATCTTGCAAGGTATGCATGGGAGCTATTCCAAAATTGGTACACATGTAGATAATACTATTTCCGTTTAATTTCCAGGAGGCCAACCATGACAGTGTTGCCAAAATAATTTTAAGCCTTCTGATAGGTCCAATGTTTAAATGCATATAACTTCTACACTATCAACTGGATTTCAACCAAATTTTGTATGTAATATCTGTACATAAACAGATATGACTGAGCGTATTCTTAAGAGCCACCAGGGCTGCCAACTATTAATAATTGCTCTCTCTATTTTTTTAAATCCAAATACCAATATATCAGAAAGTATGCAAGCCAACAGCTTTAAACTATGCACACGTATATTCTGACATTTTAGATTAATTTGGAGTAACTTATATACGTCAGTTCTACCAACATGATTATAAGCCTGCTGATAGTACCAATTTTTAAATACATGTAACTTCTATACTATCAGTTGGATTTCAACCAAATTTCGTATGTGCAATGTGCACCATAACAGATATGACTATAAGTATTGTTAAGAGCAATCAGGGCTGCCAACTGTTAATAAATGCTGTCTATATTCTTTTTACCCTAATATCAATATATCAGAAAGTATGCAAGCCAACAGCACTATACTTTGCACACGTATAGCACCTGACATTCTAGATTAATTTGGAGTAATTAATACAAGGCGGTGCTGCCAACATGATTCTATGCCTGCTGATATGTCCAATTTTAAAATACATGTAACTTCTATACTAACAAATGGATTTCATCCAAAATTGGCACAACAAGATATCATAATAATTCAGATTATTTCTTACCTGCACACGCATGGTATTGTTGGCAACATGCTTTTACGCGTGCTGATAGATCCAGTGTCTAACTGCATGTAACGTCCATTGGACTTCAACCAAATTTTGTATTCTGTACCTTAAGAGGTGGAACTAAGAATATATTCAGTCACCAGGGCTGCCAACTGTAGTGCTCTATTAGGCTACATTATACCAGGTATATTTTGAACTAATTAGATATTTCGATATTACCAACTTAATTTGGTCATTATTCTAGATAGGTTCATATACTGTAGAATAATCATTGGCATGAAAAGTAGGCTGTATAGTTCTTCACGGAACTTCTTGTTTTCTCTCAAAACTCAATTTTTCCGACCCCTTTGGTCAATGGTTGTTACTAACATAAACCTTCACTGGGATACGATTTCGACCCTTATCCGAAGAATAGTACGAATTTTGAATGGTTTCGAGTTTTCATACGAAGAAAGTTATTGCAATATCTCCACCCCCCGGGTGTGATTTTACTCTTTACCGAACTCGACCGAGATTTTGAAAGGGTACATTATTTGTATGTATAAACTAGCAACCCGCCCCGGCTTCACCCGGGAACAGTTATGAAAGCATAACGTGATAAGAGCATCTTTTTTTTCGATGTCAATGAACTACGACCTATATCCGTTTTACGTCTCGGCATGGTGGGTTAAAATCACTGACTGGACTATTAATTATATTATCATGGAGATGCATGTGCAACGAATTCTTGTCAGACGTAATTTAAGAATGGCGAGGTGCATGAAACACAAATCCCCCTTCCGTCCTATAATAACTTGATTGTTAATTTTGCGGAACGAAAAGTTCACAGGCGAAATGAAGAAAAGCCGAGATGCACTTCCAGGGAAACTCCAAACACAACCACTCTTCTCTGAAGTCTTAACTCAACACGACTCGACAGTTTGTTGCTGGCTGTATCTGGGGTAATAGGCTCGGCTGTTAGCTAGGCTGTAACTGGGGTGATAGGCTCGCCCATAACTAGCACGTAAACTGTCGCCTCAATAATTGAATGGAGATTGTTGGAAGAAATAAAAACGTAAAATCACTTATTGTGGGCGATGTATTGAAGATAGAGATATGCTCTCGCGGACTTTTTTGAGGAATTGCTCATGCTCAACAATTCTTACACTCATAGTATATAGATATTTTTAATGGTTTGCCCAGCGTAAGCTTAAAAAGCGCACGGACGTCAGCTTTTTTCTATTCGACTTTTTCACTGCTTGGCTTCCTTTGATCATAAATAAATAATTTTCTACTGAAACCTTCCTCGATATATCCTTTACAGAATTGTGAAAACCGCATCAAAATCCATCCAGTGGTTCTCGAGAATACCCGTGACATCCTAGAATCGGTGACTTTCTTTTATACTGTGTAGACATTCTAACGTGATTGGTGCAAAATGACATGAAGTGATATATACTAGGGCAGATCAAAAAATAAGTTGCACTTCCCAGTTATGGCCATTTATTACGCCACCTATACAACAGCTACACGTCTATAACGACATACAATGTAACGTCACTTTTCCTCATAGTTTCCAAGAGACTCCAAACATTTCTGCGAACACACAACCAACTTGTCGATGCCGGATGCTTAGAAAGTTCCTCCAGCGTTCTGCAACCACCAAAGACAGCGGCCTTCACCTCCTCATCGGTCTGGAAACGTCAACCACCGAGCTCCGTTTTGAGCTTACCGAACAGATGAAAGTCACATGGCGTGCAGCAAACCCTCCATGTCAAAGAACACTGTCGTCATAACCTGACCTGCTGAAGGTTGAACCTTGGCCTTCTTTCGTTGTGGTGATGAGGGGTGCACCCATTCCATTGAAGTTCTCTTCGTTTCGGGGGTGAAGTGGTGGACCCACGTTTCATCGCCTGCGACGATTTGCCGCAGAAACCCGTTGCACGTGGAATTCATGCCGAAAGGAACGACGATCAACACGTCGTCATATTGTCAAACGTCGCACTGGTCGCGTAAAGCGATTAAGGAGAAGCGCCGGGGGAAATTGAGCTCCGGTGTGATTTTGTTGCACGATAACGCAACACCTCACAGGGCCCGCCAAAGGAGCGAACTGCTGCAGCGTTTCAAGTGGGAGGTCTGGCAACATCCACCCTACAGTCCCGACCTAGCACCATGTGGCTTTCATCTGTTCGGTAAGCTCAAAACGGAGCTCGGTGGTCGACGTTTCCAGACCGATGAGGAGGTGAAGGCCGCTGTCTCCGTGTGGTTGCTGAACGCTGGAGGAACTTTCTATGCATCCGGCATCGACAAGTTGGTTGTGCGTTCGCAGAAATGTTTGGAGTCTCTTGGAAACTATGTGGAAAAGTGACGTTACATTGTATGTCGTTATAGGCGTGTTGCTGCTGTTTAAGTGGTGTAATAAATGGCCGTAACTGGGAAGTGCAACTTACTTTTTGATCTACCCTCGTATGTAGACTATATACACTGACGGTGGTTTTGGAGTCTGAGGAATGTGAAACGCGAAGATGTGTCAAAATTCTCCGGAAGTTGTAACATTGCAATACATTCCTTTCTCATGAAATCTACGTAAAAATGTAGCGGTGTCTGTCCGTTGCCATTTCACGCCAAACTATTCAACCGATTAAACTGAAATTTTGCATGAACATAATTTTGATACTCAGATCGGCCTCAGTATTTGAAACCCGGAAGTAAGTGTGGATAAACCACACCCAGGAAAGACGCTGGGATTCGTACCTCTTATCTACTGTACATATTCGGTGCAGCGCTCCATCACGGTCGATGCGAGCAATTTAACACGCTCAGCTATGTCAGGAGTACAAACAGTCAAAGAAATGTCACCATGTGGGCCCAAAAAGCAGATTCTGTTAGCGCAACTCATTTTCGAGGTTTGCATGTATACCCCTCTTGCATATATGTCACCATAATATATTCAAAAATCACTTTATCCAGGGAGTTTTGAGAAAAGTTGGCAAAACTGGACATTCCCGAGTGATTGAACCGGTAGCGGGCTGGAATGTAGCATTCATCCCCTCTGCCAGGGATATTATCACACTGCCAGGAAGATCGATGTTTTCTATCCCCTGGGCTTTCTGACGTAACGACAACAGACAGGGCCCTTGTCCCTAGGGCCCTCTCCTCTACAGAACATATCAAAAACATGAGCCGTCACTTAACATCTCAAGCAGGGATGGCCAACTTGACACACGCGGCACTTGCTAACCATTGCTTTTGCTGTGCCGAGGGATTAATGGCGTCACATTCTGTAACTAAAGCCATTACTACGTAACAGTTACGGAGAACGAAAATGTTCGTTACGATTTCAAGATGGAGGAATGTTATGGATTATCCTGGATGTAGAGAGTGAACCGTGGTGAATAACCTTTAAACAAAGCGGGCCCGAGCAATTTGTGGATTATCCTGGATGTAGAGGGTGAACCGTGGTGAATAACCTTTAAACAAAGCGGGCCCGAGCAATTTGTGGATTATCCTGGATGTAGAGAGTGAACCGTGGTGAATAACCTTTAAACAAAGCGGGGCCGAGCAATTTGTGGATTATCCTGGATGTAGAGAGTGAACCGTGGTGAATAACCTTTAAACAAAGCGGGGCCGAGCAATTTGTGGATTATCCTGGATGTAGAGGGTGAACCGTGGTGAATAACCTTTAAACAAAGCGGGCCCGAGCAATTTGTGGATTATCCTAGATGTAGTGAGTGAACGGTGGTGAATAACCTTTAAACAAAGCGGGGCCGAGCAATTTGTGGATTATCCTGGATGTAGAGGGTGAACCGTGGTGAATAACCTTTAAACAAAGCGGGCCCGAGTAATTTGTGGATTATCCTGGATGTAGTGAGTGAACGGTGGTGAATAACCTTTAAACAAAGCGGGGCCGAGCAATTCGTGGATTATCCTGGATGTAGAGGGTGAACCGTGGTGAATAACCTTTAAACAAAGCGGGCCCGAGTAATTTGTGGATTATCCTGGATGTAGTGAGTGAACGGTGGTGAATAACCTTTAAACAAAGCGGGCCCGAGCAATTTGTGGATTATCCTGGATGTAGAGAGTGAACAGTGGGGAATAACCTTTACACAAAGCGGGCCCGAGCAATTTGTGGGTTATCCTGGATGTAGAGAGTGAACAGTGGGGAATAACCTTTAAACAAAGCGGGGCTGAGCAATTTGTGGGTTATCCTGGATGTAGAGAGTGAACAGTGGGGAATAACCTTTAAACAAAGCGGGCCCGAGCAATTTGTGGGTTATCCTGGATGTAGAGAGTGAACAGTGGGGAATAACCTTTAAACAAAGCGGGCCCGAGTAATTTGTGGGTTATCCTGGATGTAGAGAGTGAACAGTGGGGAATAACCTTTACACAAAGCGGGCCCGAGCAATTTGTGGGTTATCCTGGATCTAGAGAGTGAACAGTGGGGAATAACCTTTAAACAAAGCGGGCCCGAGCAATTTGTGGGTTATCCTGGATGTAGAGAGTGAACAGTGGGGAATAACCTTTAAACAAAGCGGGCCCGAGCAATTTGTGGGTTATCCTGGATGTAGAGAGTGAACAGTGGGGAATAACCTTTACACAAAGCGGGCCCGAGCAATTTGTGGGTTATCCTGGATGTAGAGAGTGAACAGTGGGGAATAACCTTTAAACAAAGCGGGGCTGAGCAATTTGTGGGTTATCCTGGATGTAGAGAGTGAACCGTGGTGAATAACCTTTAAGCAAAGCGGGCCCGAGCAATTTGTGGATTATCCTGGATGTAGAGAGTGAACCGTGGTGAATAACCTTTAAACAAAGCGGGCCCGAGCAATTTGTGGATTATCCTGGATGTAGAGAGTGAACAGTGGGGAATAACCTTTACACAAAGCGGGCCCGAGCAATTTGTGGGTTATCCTGGAAGTAGAGAGTGAACAGTGGGGAATAACCTTTAAACAAAGCGGGCCCGAGCAATTTGTGGGTTATCCTGGATGTAGAGAGTGAACAGTGGGGAATAACCTTTAAACAAAGCGGGGCTGAGCAATTTGTGGGTTATCCTGGATGTAGAGAGTGAACCGTGGTGAATAACCTTTAAGCAAAGCGGGCCCGAGCAATTTGTGGATTATCCTGGATGTAGAGAGTGAACCGTGGTGAATAACCTTTAAACAAAGCGGGCCTGAGCAATTTGTGGATTATCCTGGATGTAGAGAGTGAACAGTGGTGAATAACCTTTAAACAAAGCGGGGCTGAGCAATTTGTGGGTTATCCTGGATGTAGAGAGTGAACCGTGGTGAATAACCTTTAAACAAAGCGCGCCCGAGCAATTTGTGGATTATCCTGGATGTAGAGAGTGAACCGTGGTGAATAACCTTTAAACAAAGCGGGCCCGAGCAATTTGTGGATTATCCTGGATGTAGAGAGTGAACCGTGGTGTATAACCTTTAAACAAAGCGGGGATGAGCAATTTGTGGGTTATCCTGGATGTATAGAGTGAACAGTGGTGAATAACCTTTAAACAAAGCGGGCCCGAGCAATTTGTGGATTATCCTGGATGTACAGAGTGAACAGTGGTGAATAACTTTTAAACAAAGCGGGCCCGAGCAATTTTTGGATTATCCTGGATGTAGAGAGTGAACAGTGGTGAGTAACCTTTAAACAAAGCGGGTCCGAGCAATTTGTGGATTATCCTGGATGTAGAGAGTGAACAGTGGTGAGTAACCTTTAAACAAAGCGAGCCGAGTGATTTATTGTTATTTCATTTAGAATTGTGACTTTATGGTCATCAGCACGGGTGCTTGATTGTTTGTGGAATCTATCTAATAACCTGTGTTATTGTAGTGATGCCTTAGCATGGGCTTGTAACAAAGAGCTAAGATTGGAAAGAAGGCAGACGTGATCTTTATTTACCAACTTCAGAAAATCTCTTCTACGATGGTTGACCGTAGGATACGAACCCACGACTCATCTCAACACTGTCCTCTAGAGGCTGACCAATCACACTAGGATAAAAATTCAAGACAGAGGCATGAATCGAACTCAGGCCACTTTTTTGGACATCTTGTTTACATAGAGTATTGCTAGAATCCACTGTGCTCGGCATCACTAAGGCGACAGGCGCGGAAATCCACTGTCCCACCAAGGGAGATATAACCGTCACCTCAGTTCATGGGCGATAGCTGCAAGTGTTGAACGGTTAACACGAGCTCAACTTCAGGGAATTACAAATTTATTATAGCGAGATTAGATCCTAACCGATGTACGTACAAAATGACGATGTGGGACCCAAGAACAGGAAGACGAAACGTTGGGAGACAAAGAATCAGATGGGCAGACTGGTTCATAAAATGGGGAGGAAAACAATGGACAAGAACAGCGAAGATGAGGCAGGAGTGGAAAGACCTAGGGAGACTCGCATGCAGTGACCAATAAAACAATGCATCAACTAGAAAGACACCGTTCAGTGGACATGCAGCAAAGCGGTACATATCTCTGGTGTGCAATAAAGGCTTCTCACAGAGCGGTGACCTCAAGAAGCACACTGTTGTTCATACTGGAGTAAAGTAATACACTTGTAGCACATGTGAGAAGTCATTTGCACGGCAGACAGAGCTAATGGAACATTTTGTCGTTCACTCAGGGATGAGACCGCATTGTCTCGCGCTCTAATTTAAGGAAACATCATCGTGTTCACTAGGGAAAATAACCTTACTGCATCACCTGTTACAAGGAATTCAAAAGGTTCGACTATCTTGCGAAACACTTGTTAATTCGTTCCGGGACCACATGTGCACAACATAGTTAATGATCTGTGGGATGTTAAAGAACGTGTATAGGTATCTGCATCCAAACTAGATGTTAAAACTCCACCGGTAAGGTTTTGTATTGCATTTTAAAAATACCTATTTGAAACGGTTCAATATACGTAGATTTTACTGAAGAGTGAAGACTTGGCATTTCCTGTCATTGTTCAAGTGCTTAGACAGGGTAAGCTTTGTGCTTAGTGGCAATGGGAAGCTCCCAGATATTGGTTGATGGCTATTATGATTTCCGTAATACTAATGGATATTTGAGGCCTTGATATCGCCAGACTCAGAAATGAAGATTGTTGTAGCGAATGTTATGCCAGCGTAATATAATTTACTTAATCTTTAATCAGCTGCACATCTATATAGAAGGCCCAATCAGAAAGAATAACCCCGAATGCTCCTCAGGACTTGCTCACCTGATGAGTTAAAACTGAGCAATTCCCTGCAAAGCAGGAGGCCATAGGCCTTATGGGATTTGTAAGGCTATTTATTATTATTATTATTATTATTATATTAAGGTTGGATAAGGGAGAAATAATTTAAGAACAACGAATATGGATGAAACAGAGTTAAACCAAAATAAAGGGGAGGATGCATTATCAATTTCTGGTGCCTCTGTACCTCAGTTACATACATCGCTGGCGTAGTTGGTATCGTAGTGAACTGCTGTGCCCAAGATCACGGGTTCAAACCCGGCTGAAGTCGTCGAATGCTTTAAGAGCGTTAAAATCCTTCAGTATGCCTTCCTTCAGAGAGGAAGTAAAGCCGGCGGTCCCATGTCATAGATTTATGGCATGTAAAAGATCCTTCCACTAACTATACTTGTGTGAAGCTAAATGTCTAGGTTACATTTCATTGAAACGCTCTATCAAAGTTCCAACGTTCACCACTAGGTGCCAGTGACAATTGTAGCGAAAGTTGGAACTACATGAAATCGAACGGAACTTGAAGCTCACTAAATAAATAAAATAAATTGATTAATTAATTAATTAAAGAAATAATAATTCGGTGATTGAGAAATTGCATGAAATTGCGCCAAAAACAGGTCTCCATAAACCTGAATACATTAAATCCAAACATGGCAATGAGAAATATTTGGAAGCAAGGTTTTTGAAAAATCATAAGAAGAGAAAATTCAAATATCGTGGTGAATGGATTCAACCTAATGATATGCTGAGTTTCTATGACCATGGTCGTTGGATTTTTAAGAGCATTAAAAATCCCGCAGTGTGTCTTCCTTCGGAGGGGAAATAAAGCCGGCGGGTCCATGACATAGATTTATGGCATGTAAAAGATCCTTCCACTAAATAAATTTGTGTGAAGCTAAATTTGTAGGTTCGGTTTGATTAATGCTCTTAAGTTCCAACGTTCGTCACAGGGCGCTGCTTGTGATTGCATCTAGTAGTAGCCAAGTTCACAGCTTGGTGTCAAGGACGTTAGCTTGGTGACGAAAGTAGGAACTACTTTAAATTATTGTCTGCAGTCCATACTTGAATTAAAAAGCAGATAACACACACTGATACAGTCATCACAATAATTAACACCGGTCATCAGACAGATTAAGCCTCCGTGGCTTAGGCGGCAGCACGCCGGCCTCTCACCGCTGGATCCGTGGTTCAAATCCCGGTCACTCCATGTGAGATATGTGCTGGACAAAACGGAGGCAGACAGGGTTTTCTCCGGGTACTCCGGTTTTCCCTGTCAAAATTTAATTCCAGCAACACTCTCCACTATCATTTCATTTCATCTGTCATTCATTTAATCATTGCCCCAGAGGAGTGCGTCAGGCCTCGGCAGCCGGCACAGTCCATATCCTCGCCGCTAGATGGGGGCTTCATTCATTCCATTCCTGACCCGGTCGGAGACTGGAATCAGGCTGTGGATTTTCATTCATTTCATCAGACAGATTCTATATACACGCCAAGTACACGGGCTACATGACCGCGTTGTCGTAGCCCCTAAACTAAGGAACCAACCAACCATAACAACCAACCTTGATAAGAAAGCCAATAAGGTCAGAGCTCGTAAGATGGAAACTGCATATCGATTAACGCAGAATAGGAATGACAAGAAAGCCATATCCTTCAGAGCAAAGTTACGACATTACGCCGCGTTGATTAAACCGGAAGCTCTTTATAGTTCTGAATACCTTATTTTAAACATTAAAGGAGAAACAGAGGAGTTAGATAAGAAAGAACGAAGAATCCTAAGGAAAATATTGGGGTCAGTACAAAGAGCAGATTGCTTTAGAGCCCTGCGCGGATAAACAAAACCTTATCCGCGTCCGCCCCGCAACCGCACGCTTGTTATCCACATCCGCCCCGCAGCCGCACGAGTGTTATTCGTTACCCCACGTTTGTTAGCCAAATCCGCTGACATTACGATTATATTTTTAGCCTACTTTTCACATTTTGCAAAAATGAGGAAAAAGTAGACTTATGAGATCGATACGGGAAAATGTGTGTGTGTCTGTCTGTCTGTCTGTGTGTGTGTGTGTGTGTGTCCCCTATCAACTCCTAAACGGCTGCAGCAATCAAAACCAAATTTAGTATTAGTAAAGATGTGCACCGGAATATCTCACGACATTATTTGAAAATGATGTCAGTGCTACCAACTGCTGAAAAAACGCACTAGAAATTTGTGCTCCATGTTGGATATCTTGCAAGGTATGCATGGGAGCTATTCCAAAATTGGCACACATGCTGATAATACTATTTCAGTTTAATTTACAGGAGTCCAACCATGACAGTGTTGCCATAATAATTTTAAGCCTTCTGATAGGTCCAATGTTTAAATGCATATAACTTCTACACTATTACTTGGATTTCAACCAAATTTTGTATGTAATATCTGTACATAAACATATATGACTGAGCGTATTCTTAAGAGCCAACAGGGCTGCCAACTGTTAATAATTGCTCTCTCTCTATTTTTTTATCCAAATACCAATATATCAGAAAGTATGCAAGCCAACAGCTTTAATCTATTCACACGTATATTCTGACATTTTAGATTAATTTGGAGTAACTTATATACGTCAGTTCTACCATCATAATTATAAACCTGCTGATAGTACCAATTTTTAAATACATGTAACTATACTATCAGTTGGATTTCAACCAAATTTCGTACGTGCTATGTGTACCATAACAGATATGACTATACGTATTGTTAAGAGCAATCAGGGCTGCCAACTGTTAATAAATGCTGTATATATTTTTTTACCCTAATATCAATATACCAGAAAGTATGCAAGCCAACAGCTCTATACTTTGCACACGTATAGCACCTGACATTCTAGATTAATTTGGATTAATGAATACAAGGCAGTGCTGCCAATATGATTCTATGCCTGCTGATATGTCCAATTTTAAAATGCATGTAACTTCAATACTAACAAATGGATTTCATCCAAAATTGGCACAACAAGATATAATATTTCAGATTATTTCTGACCAGCACACGCATGGTATTGTTGGCAACATGCTTTTACGCGTGCTGATAGATCCAATGTCTAACTGCATGTAACGTCCATTGGACTTCAACCAAATTTTGTATTCTGTACCTTAATAGATGGAACTAAGAATATATTCAGTCACCCGGGCTGCCAACTGTAGTTCTCTATTAGGCTACATTATACCAGGTATATTTTGATCTAATTAGTTATTTCGATATTACCAACTTAATTTTGTCATTATTCTAGATAGGTTCATATACTGTAGAATAATCATTGGCATGAAAAGTAGGCTGTATAGTTCTTCACGGAACTTCTTGTTAATTTATTAGATAATGTATTAAAGCAACACATTTACACCTTTATGGAAAAATTCGTTACTCTAAACTGTGTGACTCGCAAGACAATATTGATTTAGTTTTGTCCCTCTGAGTAACGGCAGATGAAACATCGGATGGCTAATTCTATCACTTACTTAGTCATGGGATATTCCCATGCAGGCATGCGCAGATATAAGGGATATTTTTTGGCATAAGTCAACACTAATTGAGAGTATTGTATTTCCATGACTGATTTCTCTCACTTCCCTATTATTCTCATACAATCCACGCGAAAGCAAATAGGGAAATAACAAGAAACGTGAAAGACGCAGATCTTAGTAAAAACTAAAATTATTTAAAAAAAATCCAGTTCAGATTGAATTCTAAAAGTTATTCGCAAATTTACTCTAATCATTATCCGCAACTTATCCGCACAGTCATGCGAACTATATCCGCAAGACGAAAATTTTTGCAGATATCCGCGGGTATCCACATCCGCGCAGGGCTTTACGTATGTAGGAGACGGAGGAATAGTGACTTTTACAACATGGCGGAAAAACTTACGGACACGATGCGTAAGAGAAGGATTAAAGTTTATGGCCACCTCACACGAATGAGTTAAAAATGCATAGACATTAATTATTATTAACATTGTTTTAAATATTATCCGTGTTGACTGATAGTAATCTCAAATTATAAAAGACGCCCTTTCAAACACTGGAAAGTACACCCTGTCTGAAAAGTTCGGTGAATGGGTCTATATTACGAACGGATTGTTGGCTTACCTGAAACAGCCCTTATTATCCTTCGAAATAATCCCCGTGGATTGCTTATGCACTGCTTAGAACGGCTGTACAAGTCCTGGGATAGTCGTCCTGCGGGAACGCCTTCCGATGTGACGCTTGCCTTCGAGGCACCAGGTCTCGTCACCTGTGACGATGGTTTTCAGATCCATTAAATTCCACGGGACATTCACCCTTTTCACTGCCACCCGTCGAACAGGTGTGCACGTTAGGTTGCATAAATTCACCCTTCTCACTGCCGCCAGTCTATCAGGTGTGCAAGGCAGGTTGCATAAATTCACGCTTCTCTCTTGCTTTCAATTTAGAGTTTTGACGACCCAAACTGAAGGCTATTCCTAAAGAAGACTATGCCAGGAGTTTCCAGGACTTGTTCAGTCGTTCTCAGAAGTGCATAACTATCCACGGAGATTACTTCTAAGGACAGTAACGGCTGTTTCAGATAAGCCAACAATCCGTTCGTAATATAGACCCATTCACCGAACTTTTCAGACAGAGGGTGTAGTTTGATAATTAAATTAACACGTACTGCTCGAGTCTAAGCTCTGTGAACTTGCGGGATGAAGGGCAGAGGCAGGGAAAGAGCAGGCGAGAATTGAGAAGCCTGTCGAGAGCCCGCCGTTTTACCTGACATTCTCGTCTATTTCAATACTGCTAACATACGGTCCTTTCTGAAATCAGTGTGGCGTTGGGAATGAGCGAGTGAGTCACCGACTAATGTATTTGCTTCTGTTACTATGCAAGGTCCGAGACACCTCATCACTCGTCACCACTACTACTATTAGTCTGCGATGCACATTCCTCTCAGGTTCACGCAGCTTAGACCCGAGCAGTACATGATTCGTTATATCAATGATACCTTCGTCAGCGTGAAAAATCTTAGAAAATATCTTAGAAAATACCTAAAAGAAAATTGCTATCCTTACAAAAAGTCATTACCGTAATTTAACTAAATGAAAAGTCACAAAAAACAAGAAGTTCCGTAACGAACTAAAGAGCCTACTTTTCTTAAAATGAAGATTCATGCCAATTATTAATCTACAGTAAATGAACCTATCTAGAATAATGGCGAAATTAAGTTGGTAGTATCGACATGTTTAATTAGTTAGAAATATACCTGGTATAATCTAGCTTAATAGAGTACTACAGGGGCAGATGACCTCGTAGTCCCGCCCCTTAAATCAACAATAACTAACTAACTAACTAACTAACTAACAGTACTACAGTTGGCAGCCCTGGTGACTGAATATATTCTTAGTTCCATCTCTTGAGGTACAGAATGCAGTTGAAGTCCAATGGACGTTACATGCAGTTAGACATTGGATCTATCAGCACGCGTGAAAGCATGTTGGCAACAATGTCATGCGTGTGCTGGTAAGAAATAATCGAAAATATTATATCTTGTTGAGCCAATTTTGGATGAAATCCATTTGTTAGTATAGAAGTTACATGTATTTTAAAATTGGACACATCAGCAGGCATATAATCATGTTGGCAGCACTGACTTATATGAATTACTCCAAATTAATCTAAAATGTCAGGTACTATACGAGTGCATAGTTTAAAGCTGTCGGCTTGCATACTTTCTGATATATTGGTATTTGATAAAAAATAGAGAGAGCAATTATTAACAGTTGGCAGCCCTGGTGGCTCTTAAGGTATGTATTAACGTTGAAAATGTCATTTTTCGCCGAAAAATGTCTTTTAATTTTTTTCAACGGAAATGAAAGCTTGGTATATCTTCTTCAAAATGAAACATAATTCATACATATATTCCAACTGTAAGTGCCTGAAAATAAGATTTAAATAGCCTCATGTGCACGTGTCATGGGGCGTGGCTGCAGTGACCTGTCTACATCCTACAGTGAATATCTTGTCAGATTTTCTTTTTCAAATTTCCCTCTTAGCATTCCTCGTGGTATATAGTCCATAGTTTTGGTTGTGAACAATATATGCCATTACTTGTATATTCCAAAGACTTCAGTGTTGCAATAACCTCTTAGCTGGTGGATTCCATTGCTAAGCAACAGACATAAGCAAATATGTCAGCTTCCTTGTGTCCATGTGATCTTTCTCATTGTGACTTGTGAGCTTTTTCTCTTTGTGAGTGCGTATAATATGGGTTCAAAAAGCCGATCTGGTGCGAAGAAAAAGCGGAAATATCAAGGGAACAGAAACAATAAGATGAATGTCAATGTTAATAGTGCTGTCAATGTAAATAGTGAATCAAAAGGTAGGCCTTATGTAAAGGCTTGTAATTCACAATCCAAATTGTCTTCTGTAAATATTGAGCCGAATAGTGTTAGTGACAAGTACAATATCATCATTGATATGGAGGGACCAACCTAAGGAGTAGGCAAGTCTTTAAGCCCAAGTGAGTGTGTTATGCTCGCAACTTGGTTCTAAAACTTCAGTGATGTTTTTCTTGAAATTAAAATATTGTACACTTTGTATACTTCAAATAAACATAAATAACCTTACAGTTGAGGCACGGAATTCTCTAATACATCAAATTAAAGCTAATGAATGTGGGAATGTTGTAAACTAGAACTTTTTTCATGTTGTGAAGGAAACTATTTTTATGGAAATGGAAATCCACAGCCTGCTTCCAGTCTCCGACCGGGTCAGGAATGGAATGAATGAAGCCCCCATCTAGCGGCGAGAATATGAATTGTGCCGGCTGCCGAGGCCTGACGCACTCCTCTGGGGCAATGATTTAATGAATGACAGATGAAATGAAATGATAGTGGAGAGTGTTGCTGGAATGAAATTTTGACAGTGAAAACCGGAGTACCCGGAGAAAAACCTGTCGGCCTCCGTTTTGTCCAGCACAGATCTCACATGGAATGACCGGGATTTGAACCACGGACCCAGCGGTAAGAGGCCGGCGTGCTGCCGCCTAAGCCACGGAGGCTTAAATTATTTTAATTATTATAATTAATTAATTTTAAACGTTTTCTTCAAATATATTGTCTAGCACCGTATCTATTAATGATAGTTTGAAGATCCTAGTTCACAACATTCTATGAAAGGTATACTTCAACTTAGTCAAGAAAAAATAAGGGCAATAAAATTTTTGGAAATTTTATAACATTTGAAAATTGATGTGTTTTTTATTAAACTAATTATTTATTGTGAAGATAAAGAAGAAATACTGATTTCAATATATGACTATCTTAGTCCAATAGTGTGTGCTTTGTGGTAAAAATCTCAAACGACATGGTTGACAAATGTAGATTTTATTCCCCAACGTTAAAACATACCTTAAGAATACGCTCAGTTATATGAAATTATGTGCACATATTACATGCAAAATGTGGTTGAAATCCAATTGATAGTATAGAAGTTATATGCATTTAAAAATTGGACCTATCAGAAGGCTTAAAATTATTTTGGCAACACTATCATGTATGGCCTCCTGGAAATTAAACTGAAATAGTATTTTCTACATGTGTGCCAATTTTGGAATAGCTCCCATGCATATCTTCCAAGATATCCAACATGGAGCTCAAAATTCCAGTGCATTTTTCAGCAGTTGGTAGCACTGGCGTCATTTTAAAATATGGGCTTGAGATATTCCGGTATACATCTTTACTCATACTAAATTTAATTCCGATTTCTGCAGCCGTTTAGAAGTTGATAGGGACACACACACACACACACACACAGCCAGGCAGACAGAAGGACAGACAGACAGACAGACAGACACACACACACACATTTTCCCGGATCGATCTCATAAGTCTACTTTTTCCTCATTTTTGCAAAATGTGAAATGTAGGCTAATAATTCATTAATAATTATAGATTGTGTGAATTACTTGGACATTGATATTCCAACCGTAATGAAATGATACGTTGAGATCAAGCAATGAATGTTCCACTTTTGATGAGCTGTTTCATGATGTTACTTAATTGAATTTCTCAACTTAACATTTCATTACGGTTGGAATATCAATATCCAAGTAATTCACAAATCCTATAATTGCTTATTAATTCCTTTTTGTGACCTTTCGTTTATTTAAACTAATGACTTTTTGTAAGGACTAGCTTTACCCCTTGCGGCTTCGCCCGCGAATATTCTAGTTGCAAAGAGTACACTTAGCAAAATCTCAATCATGAATGCTATTACTGATTTATCCTTGGTATGAATAATCAGACTTTATCAATTCAGTTACTGGTGCAGTGGTTAGGGGTTTGTCATTCCTTCATAGGTATATCAGAGCGAAGTTAGTTTTCTGGGAATATCCCAGACACTGTTAATTTAAGGGCCTTTAAATGTGGTTTTCGGAGACCCTTTATAGTCGGTTGAAAAAGACCTTTCGTACCACACTCACACGTGAAAATTGCGTGAAAAAATTCTAGAGTGCCCCATGACCCCCTTAAGCCCATTATACTGTATGTATTGATGGTTTTTATAGCTTAATTTGGTTCAGTGATAACCTTATAACCGTCTGGAAACTTTCACAGTAATGAAATAATTGGAATTGCATTGCGTCTTACAGAAATAGATGGACCTGTGAGATTCTGTTACCATGGTTACCGTGTTGCATTCTTTCATTATTTCATTGTAAATATACATGTTTTAAGGTATTTGTTTAATTGTGAGGCATTTAAAGAGGAAGTGAGTGCGTTTCGCTTACGCATTGGGTTATGCTGAACCTGCAGATACCTTATTTTCGGTACAAAACTGGAATGGGATCTTAGCACAATAATATAGGGAGGGATTTCAGTTTTCTTTTTGTTCTTTTCTAAGATATTTTCTCGCTGACGAAGTTATCATTGATATAACGAAATATGTTCGTGATAATTTAATTATTAAACTACGTTCTATTGTTTGACATGACTGCTTTTATAATTTGAGATTGACAATAGGTTAACCAAAAGGATATTCACCTACATTAGCAATTTTAAGTCCACCACAAAATGGTTTGAGGAAACACGAACAGATCTCAAAGAAGTTGTCATCACTCAAGAAGATATTGTCAACAAATCATTTGTTTCGAAGGAAAGTTGATAAACTTAAAGGGATTCAGGACAAACCTAGCTAAAAAAAATCAAAGTCATCTGGTCTGCAGAAAGAAGGAGGAGACTCAGAAAACGCATCACGAGATTCTGGGAGGAGAAGAAGAGATTGGCAAGTTCACCGTGGGGGCCAAAATCGGCAGAAGAAGAAGAATTACGTGATCTAATAGCTTTGTCGACAGAAATTAACAAATTATTATTACATAAAATGCGCACAAATGTGCGTACATGAAGATTTATATCATATGTACAATGTTTGATACATTTAGAACTAGTCTTTACTATAGTCAATGATTGACTTAATCCTCTTATGACATTTAGTTAGTTTATATTTCCACAATGTTCGTCGCATAGTACGCATACACATGCATTGTTTGGTTCGTGAAA
This sequence comes from Meconema thalassinum, assembly GCA_946902985.2. Taxonomy (NCBI): domain Eukaryota; kingdom Metazoa; phylum Arthropoda; class Insecta; order Orthoptera; family Tettigoniidae; genus Meconema; species Meconema thalassinum. Next base: position 108,457,968 of record OX336395.1, on the reverse strand, counting down.
TTTGTCATTTCTACATATCTTGTGGTGATAGCCGTGCACTGAAAGTCTGCTTAGCACCGGTCGCAGTTCTTGGTTCGCTTTTGCCCATCTCCTGTCAATCATGGCGTCTGTAGCGTAAAAGTCTTCAGGTATTTTTTTGTTTCCTTAGCTCTATTATTTGAGATGCTTGGTGTGAGGTAGGAGCAGCTTGAGTTTCAGGCCCTCTATGTAGAACAGATCCCTTGCCAGTTCATATACCAGTCTGGACTTGGTCGTTCTCGCTACTCCAAGTGCTCTCTTCAAATATCTTGATTTTATTTTCTCAAGGTTGGTAAGGTCCGTTAGGGTTAGTCTTTCCCATATTAGTTCAATGCCGTATGTTATAACTGGAGATATTTTGGCATGAAATAGGGTAATGGCTGTTTGTAGTGAGAGTTTGGTGATGTTTTTGATTTCAAACATTCCTCTGACGGTGGCAGCAGCTCTTTCTTTGATATGGACCCTGAATGAGTTGCAAGTAGCCTGGAGTGTAATCCCTAAGTATTTAAAGGTATTAACTTTTTTGATGTCGTTATCTCCGAGTTTTACCTCGTCATTTGTTGCTAGTTTTCCTCCTTTCCGAAATACCATGTGGACCGTCTTACTGTGGTTAATGAACATTTCGTTTTCTTGCGCCCAAGTGTGGAGAGCATTCAGGGTGTCTTGTAGTTCCGATATGTTAAGATGAACCCAGGGCCATCGTCTGCGTACATATATACATTAACAAACCGAACAGCTGTATTTTTGTCCGTAGTGTAGTCACAATGCCCATATGCCCTTTCCCAAATTACTGATTCAACTTTAATTGGATGATCTCATTTGCGTATCATAATAGCAACCATAAACAAGTTAATGGAGATTAATACGGTGGTCTGTATTGTGCTCTGGCTGAACGTAATGGGCCGTGCCCCCTCGCATAGGCCACCCTTCCAACAACAAGGAAGGAAGAGTCGCTATTAGTGAATGTGCTGTAATTAACATTATTACTCTGTATCGCTGGAGGCGAACATCACGGGGAAACAAAAGTCTGGCCTCATAGGTTGCTCTGCCAGGGGGTCCGTGACTTGCCTAGAAAATTAAAAATATTCTTTAACTATTACATGATGATTAGGACACAAGAAATATAAACGAGATATAAAATTTCGCTCAGCCGCCATTTGTGGTTATGAAACTAATTGAAATGAATTAGATGCCAGTGGATTAAAATGTTCTGTATATAAGCATATACCGTACCAAGTTTCACTAAGCTCGGATGGATAAATCGCGACAAACGTCCTTCTGAATATTCAAATTTTGCGTCACCGTCAAGTTGGATTTGTGCCATAGGTGAACTTATGTATATGTACAAAATTTCAGTTTGATTGCTATCATAGATTAATAGATATTGAGAACCGTCTAAATATTTTGGATGATCGCCATGTTGGATATTAATATCAAAGTCAAGTCAACTCCTGGCACTATACAGCCCATAACGGGCTAAGGCCGACCAAGCGACCGCTGCCCACCCATTCGGCCTGCAGATATTGGGGTGACGCGTGATCAGCGCGTCGGGTCCCCTCGGCTGTTAATCTATGTTTTCGTGATCGGGGCGCTGTCTCACTGTCAGACAGCTACTCAATTGTCCTCACGAGGCTGAGTGCACCCCGTTCCAACCCTCACGTAAGTTTTAAAATCCCTGACGGATTCCGGGGATCGAACCCGGGGTCTCCGGGTGAGAGGCAGGTGCGCTACCACTACACCACGGGGCCGGCTGGATTTTAGTATATATATATAGGCCATAGAGTTGTGTACTATTAGATGAGGATTATTGTGTACGTTCATTATTCAAACGTTGACTTCGATCGCATGATTAAAACACAAGAAATAAAAATTTAATTTTAAAATTTTGCTCAGACGCCATCTTGAGGTAATGTAAACAATTGAACTAAATTATCCTAAATGACAATGCATTACAATGTCTATAAACATTTGCTGTACCAAGTTTCAATGCGTTCGGATGGTTAAATCGCGATTCAACCTAGATTGATACTGATCATAAAATGATTTAGGTAAATTCATTACTTCATTGACACCACAAATCAATATTTTTATTTAAACTACTTAAATACAACCATAAAATACATAAATCACCCTTTAAAACTAAAATATTTAAAGGTAATCTATGCAACATTAATAATAAATATTCTCGACCATGTTATTATTGGACTCACATCACTTTAAAATCATTCATCAACACATGTTTGAAAATGTCTTCCCCTGTAAGTGTCCAAATTTCGGCTAATCAATAAAAACATGCACGGTAACAATAATCGAAAGCTGGACTATAATTATGCATCAAAATTTGATGGGTGTACGTCATTCAAAGAACAATATCATCGAAACAGAGATATTCATTTATCTTCTTCTTTTTTCGTTTCGCCCTCTTTGGGGTACGTTGTGTGTTGTTAGTGCCCATTTTCTCTTCATTCTTTCTGATCTTCTTTTATTCTCTTCTTCAGAGATGATGGGTTTGGATTTTAGTGTAGATTTGTGTTGGCACCTTATATGTTCGTCTTTAGTAACTATGTTAGCTTTTCGATTGAGTAGTGAATTTTCTGTAATTTTTAATCCTACTAGGTCTTTTTCAGTTTCTTTAAATCATGTGTTTTTTTTGCGGCTACGGAAGAAATTAAAGATTTGTTTGGTTAATCTATTGGAGTTGATTCTGAGAAGATGACCGTAAAAATGTATCCTCGTTTTTCGCATAGTATCTGAGAGTTTTTTCAATTTTCTTGCATAGTAACTCATTCTTGAAGTGTATTATCTTATTGAGCCAACGGCCTAGCCGTGTTGAAACACCGGATTCTATGAGAACTCCGCAGTTAAACAGCATTGGGCGTGGTCGGAACTTGGATGGTATGCCGGTTCTAGGTACTGCGAGCTGTTGGCCAACATAAGGAGGAGCGGAAAGGCCCTGAGCCCCCTACCACACGTAAACTCCGGCTGGGAGTAGCCTCTTCGGAGGCTCGGACCTGCCTTCGGGCAGAATACCAATTAAATTAATAGTACATTATGCAACGAGCCTTTAATGGCAATAATTAAGACACGAGTTTTCTTCTTCTTCTTAGTCGTTTACCCTCCAGGTTGGTGGAACCCACGGACTCAGCGAGGGAACTCACCACAACCGCCTCTACGGGCAGTGTCCTAGAGCTGGGAACATCTAATCGGAAGGGATACAACTGGTGAGGTGGGATTGGCACCTCGCCCAGGCGGCCTCACCTGCAAAGCGAACAGGGGCCTCATGAGGGAAGGTAATGGATGGTTAGGATGGATAGGCAAGGAAGAGGGAAGGAGGCGGCCGTGGCCTTGGAGAAGGTACCATCCCGGCATTTGCCCGAAGACGAAGTGGGAAACCATGGAAAACCACTTCGAGGATGGCTGAGGTGGGAATCGAACCCCCTCTATTCATTTGGGCCACCCGAGGCTGAGTAGACCTCGTTCCACTTTTCAAATTTCGTGGCAGAGCCGGGAATCGAACCCAGGACCTCCGGGGCGGCAGCTAACCATGCTGACTGCTACGCTACGGAGGCGACTAAGAGACGAGTATGTTTATAATTTCCATACGAGTGTCTTAATTACCATTATAGGCGAGTTGCATACGACTGTTTATGTTCGACGATAATTATTATAACTATTTTAAGTTCGAACATAAATATTTATAAATATCTGTCGAGATTTCGCCAGTTTTATGTACTGAACAGAGCACATGGGACGCAGAGAATACATTGTATTTGTCCTAGCCTCCTCGATTACCCCACTATGTCACTAGGCCACGCAGTGAATTTTTAAATTACAATTCAGCTCAGGCGCGATGCTATCCTTACCTAATTGGTGAAACAACTGTTTCTTGAGCTCTGATTGGTGGGAGAAACTGTACCATAATGAAAACTTGTACTATAATGATCCTCATTATAGTGCAGTTTTCTGACATATAATATTTACATTTCGACATCGTGGAACATAAACTATCTTATTATCCTGAAATATAGCAGGCACATTAGCATTAAAACTAGAAAATCGTTTATCAAAACATTTGTCTGGAGTGTTTTGTTACACGGATGCGAAACTTGGGTTCTAAGGAAAAAGGACGTACAACGCCTGGAAGCAGCGGAAATGTGGATGTGGAGAAGAATGCTGAAATTAAGCTGGACGGTGAAAAAATTAACGAATGGGTCCTCATGGAAGTAGACGAAACAAGAAAATTGAACACTACTATAGAAAAGAAAATATCGTTGGCCACACCGTACGTAATAATGAGTTCCTGACCACCATACTGGAAGGAAAAGTTCTGGGGAAGAAAGGAAGAGGAAGACCGCGGAAGGCTCATCTGGATTCTGTGATGCATGGACTTCCAATTTAAACAGTTTGCTGGCTTAAAACGTTCAGCAAGTGAGAGGCAAGTGTGGTTGCAGCGACAAGGCGTAGCCTTTAGATCAGGGTTCCCAAACATTTTCTGACCATCGCCCACTTTTCAAGATTTTTTTTTTTCGCCCACCTCATTTCAAAAAAACGGACAAATCTTAAAATTACTAACACATACATTCAAATACATACATATGAGTTGAGAAATTAGGATTTTTACGGACATTTTTCTCTTAATGGGTACATCATGCTTAGGCCTATTTAGGTATAATTACGTACATTAAAATTTTGTAAATAATACATCTAAAAAAGGAATAGCAATTAATTAAATGAATTAAAGAAAAAATTGAAATTTAAACTACATTATTAGCCTATTTTCAATTATGAAAAAAATAGGCTTATGAGATCACCTTTTGTCCGTGTGTGTGTGTGCGTGTGTGTGTGTGATTCGTGTGTGTGTGTGTCCCCTAATAAAATCTAAACGGCTGGAGCGATTTCAATGAAACTCGGTAAGTTCATAGCACTATTCCGGGCGACCCCGACCGTGTCCTTCAAATTTTGTTACGACTCACCAATCCAACATGGCGGTTGTGCGAAATATTTAACCAGCATTCAATATCTCCGAAACTATTACCGATATTACCCTGACATTTTGTATGGTGATAAAGGGAACTACTATAAGTTTACTTATTTGACCTTTGAAAACCTGGTAACTACAAAACCAACATGGCGGCCAAGCGTAGTTTCGACTTTTAATTAGACGTTTCTCGCGAGTTAACCAACCAAACGCAATGAAACATGGTACAGTATATGTTTATATACATTGTAATGCACCGTCAACTAACTTCGTTCATTTGTTTACATAACCACAAGATGGCGGATGTGCGAAATATTTCACTGGCATTCTATATCTCTGAAACTATTAGCGGTATCACCCGGAAATTTTGTACGGAGATAAAGGAAACTACTGTAAATTCATCTATAAGATTTTCAAAAACCGGTTAACTACGAAACGAACATGGCGGCCAAGCGAATTTGAAAATTTAAATAGACCATTCTCACGATGTAATGTTCCAAAGGCAATGAAACTTGGTACAGGAAATGTTTATACACATTGTAATGCACTGGTATCTAATTTAGTTCAATTGTTTACATAACCTCAAGATGGCGGCTGTGCGAATTTTAAAATTAAGTTTTTATAACTTGTGATGCAGTCATGCGATCGAAGTGAAAGTTTGAATAATGAACCTACGCAATAATTTTCCTTTAATGGTACATGACTCTATGGCCTATACATTTAACAATCCAACATGGCGACCATCCGAAATATTTAGACGGCTCTCAATATCTACGAATCTATTATAGCAATCAAACAGAATTTTATAATGTTCATAGGGGCTATGAACTCAAGTTCACTTATAGGACTTTAAATAACCTGGTGATCACAAATCCAACATGGCGGCGACGCGAATTATAAATATTCACATGGACGTTTATCGCAATTTAACCATCCGAGTGCAGTGAAACTTGGTACAGTAAATCCTTATACGAATGGTAATCCACTAGCATCTAATTTATTTCAATTGTTTCCTTAACCTAAAGATGGCAGCTGTGCGAAATTTTAAAATCTCCTTGTTACTTCTTGTGTCCTAATTATGCGATTGAAGTTTGAATACTACACGCACACAATAATCTGCATGTAACAGTACATAACTCTAGGACCTACATATATAAAATCCAACATGGCGACCATCCGAAATATTTAGTCGGTTCTCAATATCTCCGAATCTATTACAGCAATCAAACTGAAATTGTGTATGTTGATAGTTGCAATTATCATAAGTAGGATATATGAAAATAGGCTGTATAGTTCTTCACGGAACTACTTGTTTGTGTATCTAATTATGTCTAATTAATGTGAGGGATGGAGTTGATGAGTTTCAATCAATTTGTTGATGTCAGGAGCCATTTTTGTTAGAAAAATTCTAATATCTCCTCGCTTTTCAATTTCTAACCTATTTCTAGATTTCGTGGCAAGATTATTTGACATAATTAAATTACTTGCTTGCAATTTTATTTTATTCCTTGTTTTTGTACCTATATATAAAAACTGAATTATTTGCCCACCACTTTTTTGTTCAAATCGCCCATCGATTTCACTTTCTGCCAGTTTCGCCCCAAATGGTGTGCTAAAATCACCCACTACTGGGCGAATCCGCCCACTTTGGGAATCTCTGCTTTAGATGATGATGATGATGATCCTGATATGAAGGCCCTATGATTCTTCTTACAATTTTCCTTTCGTTTAATTCGAGTTTCTTCATCAGGCATGTAGAATTCATGTTTATGTTTGTTTCTGCTTGTAAGACTTTGAGCGAGCAGAGGACACAAAAGCGAGCAGCTTGCAGTTCGTGATGTGAGGGTGTAACGTGGGAATTCCTACCCTCATTACTCTGTTTCTTTTATGTCGAAAACCTCTCAAGCACTTTCCGCCCACGCACTTGTGTCTTCCCCCACGTTGTAAATATTCGTTAATGAGGGTCGTTTTATAGCTAGCATGACATTTCAGTAAAGGACACGTTCCTTATGATATGTTCTAGCTAAAATATTGCATGCGTGTTGGCCGGATCGCATAAAAATACCTTTGATGTTGCTTCGACAATAAATTCATTGTATGAATACGAAACTTGCAGTGCCCAGGTGAATGTACGCACCGAGTTCTGAATATCCTCTCAAATCGTCTATGATTTGAGGGTGTTCAATACAAGGCACGAATTAATTGGGGGATGAAATGTCATCTAACCAACAGACATGCAAAGTTCCAGCGAGATGGGATGTTTCCCAGTCAGACTTTATCTAGTTGTGCTGACAACCAGGGGAAGACGCATTAAGCTACACTTCGAAGATTGTAACAATGACGAGCAGAAACAACAAAACAAGACTAGGTCTCATGTGGTATTATTGTTGTTTATGTTCAATTAAGGCACGATATCTAGTGGATAAAACTGTAACTATTCATTAAAAGACTGTGGATGCCATTGTTTTTGTTGTTGTTGTTGTTGTTGTTGTTGTTTCATTTGAGGGGCCTGGACATCGTGGTCATTAGCTCCGTGTAGGCTTCTTCTCCGTGAGTGGAGTTTTGTTTGATAAACTGTATTAAATTCTGAAGATTAAAAACCTTATGTCAATATTAATTTGTACTTTTTATTGTGGCCTTCCTCAGCGCAAATAATAATATGAATAGAAATGCAAGACTTAGAGTACATGAAAAACAAGTAGTTCCGTGAAGAACTATACAGCCTATTTTCATATATCCTACTTATGTTAACTGCCACTATCAACATACAAAATTTCAGTTTGATTGCTGTAATAGATTCGTAGATATTGAGAACCGACTAAATATTTCGGATGGTCGCCATGTTGGATTTTATATATGTAGCTCCTAGAGTTATGTACTGTTGCATGAAGATTATTGTGTACATGTAGCATTCTAACTTCAATCGCATGATTAGGACACAAGAAGTATCAAGGAGATTTTAAAATTTCGCTCAGCTGCCATATTGTGGTTATGGAAACAATTGAAATAAATTAGATGCCAGTGGATTAACATTCGTATAAGGATTTGCTGTACCAAGTTTCACTGCACTCGGATGGTTAAATTGCGAGAAACGTCCATGTGAATATTTATACTTCGCGTCGCCGCCATGTTGGATTTGTGATCACCAGGTTATTTAAAGTCCTATAGGTGAACTTAAGTTCATAGCCGCTATGAACATAAAAAATCAGTTTGATTTCTATAATAGATTCGTAGATATTCAGAGCCGTCTAAATATTCCGGATGGCCGCCATGTTGGATTCATAAATGTATAAGCCATAGAGTCATGTACCATTAAAGGAAAATTATTGCGTAGGTTCATTATTCGAACTTTCACTTCGATCGCATGACAACGATACAAGAAATAAAAACTTAATTTTAAAATTCGCACAGCCGCCATCTTGATGTTATGTAAACAATTGAACTAAATTAGATACCAGCGCATTACAATGTGTATAAACATTTCCTGTACCAGATTTCATTGCGATTGGAACATTAAATCGCGAGAAAGGTCTATTTAAAATTTTCAAATTCGCATGGCCGCCATGTTCGTTTTGTAGTTAACCGGTTTTTGAAAGTCTTATAGATGAACTTCCAGTAGTGCCCTTTATCTCCGTACAAAATTTCAGGGTGATATCGGTAATAGTTTCAGAGATATAGAATGCCGGTGAAATATTTCGTACTTCCGCCATCTTGTGGTTATGTAAACAATTGAACGAAGTTAGAAGTCGGTGCATTACAATGTGCAAGTTTTATTGCGTTTGGTTGGTGGGTTAAATCGCGGGAAACGTCAATTTAAAAGTCGCAAATTCACGTGGCCGCCATGTTGGTTTTGTAGTTACCAGTTTTTCAAAAGTCACATTGGTGAACTTCTAGTAGTTCCCTTTATCACCGTAAAATATTCCAGGGTGATATCGGGAATAGTTTCGGAGATATTGAATGCTAGTGAAATATTTCGCACAGCTGCCATGTTGGATTGATGAGACGTAACAAAATTCGAAGGGCTCGGTCGGGGTCGTCGGTAATAGAGCTATGAACTTACCAAGTTTCATTGAAATCGCTCCAGCCGTTTAGAATTTATTAGACACACACACACACACACACGGACAAAAGGTGATCTCATAAGCCTATTTTTTTTAAATTGAAAATAGGCTAAAAATACCATATAGGAAGGTCGTTCTCAAAACTATTTCTAAAAAATTAATCGTCTAAAAGCTAAAGAACACATACACTAAAATTTAGAAAAAATACGAGCCTTACCGTAGTCGCATATGATGTGTAACATCTGACATGTTATTCAAATAATTCCATATTACTTACTCGCATTTTTTAAAGAATGAACTAAATAGTGCTACTTTGTGCCAGCAAACATGAAAGGATTCACCAATGCATCTGCAGTAGTGACATATACCTGCAACTGTATGCGGGAGCAATCCACTGCCTACTTGACGCGAGCTGCGCTTTATACCGGCCAGTTAGTGAACCCATGCCAGCGGTGTTATTGAAAATGGCCTCTTATTGCCGATATAGCGCACTGCCAAGTATAGGCGCGATTAAAAATTAGGTGTGTAGTAGGTACATTAAATGTGTTACTTCCATTGATATGTTTAGACCAACGAAGTTTCAATTATTGTTAGTAGTCGGTGTTAATATACTGAATTCCTACGTTGTTTGGAGTGTTGGTTGATGCGATATAGCACTCGAGGTATCGAGTGCTTACATTAAATAAGAATACAGCAAAAGTATGAAGATTTAATAAATCGTAATTGTTTTCAGCAAATATGGTATAATGAATATTTTCACACCAAAGAACGACAACTTGAAGAGATGAATTTCTTTAATGGGGCCTCCAAAACTTGAGGTAAACCGTATGCGATTTACATTCCACATAGTCACATGGCTTACAGTACGTCGTTGTACCGATCTCCGCCACCGCGCGCGCTCATTGTTTCCATCCCATGCACTTCCATCCCATCCACTTCCGTCCCATCCACTTCCGTCTCCTTTCCAAAATCACTCCCACAAAAATGTCCAGCTACCGAGTTCCACAAAAATATCCAGATACCGAGTGGAAAGATGCTACACATCAAGAAAACAGATATGTTACAAAAGGGTGTTAAATGCGAAAGTTGTAAATATAAATAAACATTCCAAACTGTAGATAGGGCGATATTTATTTCAACGATGGACTATCATTCCACAGCTTCTTCACAATTCTACATGATTGTACCTATTCTGACAACTTCAATCTTAACCTTGTAACTGATCAATATTTGTTAGATGAATTACAAAATTTACTGGCTCTTTATTTAATTGAATTGCATAGTACGATTATTCTACCACATTTAAAATTATTAGAATTGTATTATTAGGTAAAGAGTGGGGGATGAAGTAACTTAAATGTTTAGCAAGTTGTATATCACATTTAGTTATAGCTAAGTTGTCGTCTTCTTTATTTCTCTCACGGCGATATACCTGGAACTTTTGAGCCTATATAGAGCAAGCATATCTGATGGATATACCTCAACCATGTGCTATTCCTAGCATATTTACATCGACGCATGCAAGCTACGAGTTTCCCATCTGGTTTTGGAACTTATACGAGCGCTGCTATGTAGGGCATGGATCGACCTTGCATCATGATTTTGCCTCCATGTCTCCGTTGTTTAGCTGTAAAAGTTTACTTTTGTATCTTATCTATGGTTCATCTGAGACTGATGTTGTTCTGTGGATACTGTAGAAGTACTTGACGTAGGATTATGAAGATATCTTCGCATAAAGCAGGATTATTGTTGTCTAAAGGCTATCTGAATTTCTTTTTGAAAGGATTGCACACAAGGAGCTAATTAGTAAATTGTCAGCTGCATTGAGGCATGACTTGGAACTGGAAATATTGTATGGGATGGCCAACTACGCATGTAATGAGAACCAGGTTTGAACTACATGATTGCTTAGGCAATAAATACTAATAACATTCAATTCCGAAGAGGTATTTTGACTTTCATAATACAAATTATACTCATGCACACGACTTGCTAATTCTTTTTCTTGTATTTGTAACTTCCCTCACTCTGTGGTATTGCTGCCGTATATCAGAATATAATTTTACTTTCTTCCAGCATTCCTTTACTGTTTAACTTTCATTTATTAACAAATTAATTTCATACAGTATGTTTCAAAATTATAATAAGATATCGATTTAATGTAGAATTGCCCCAACCCCCTTAGATTAAGAATCTCGTATTCTACTTCTTTAATTGATGAATATCAAGACATAAAGAGCAAGTCACAACCTAAACATTTTGTGTCTATATAAGATCCACACCACTGTTCCTTCTTCAAGCTGGTTTTATTATCAAGATTTCTTTCTTTCGGTTTTAACATATTTTTGTAACACATCTGGTTTTCTTTAAATTATAGTGTATGTGTTTTGTTTAACTTTTATACGCTTAATTTTTTAGAAAGAGGTTTGAGAACAAACTTCTTTTGTGGTAAAATTTTGGGTGGTTGTTTGGTTCCTCAGTTTATGTAGCCCCGTGTACTTTGGGTGTGTATAGAATCTTTCTGATAACCGGTGTTAATTGAGATGGCTATATTAGTGTGTGTTATCTGTAAAGACTGTAGACAATAATTTCAAGTAGTTCCTACTTTTGTCACCAAATCCCACCGTCCTTCGCCTACCTTGCGGACGCATCGCAGTCAGCACCTGGTGGCGAACGTTGGAACTAATAGAGCGTAATCAATTCTAAACTACACATTTTGACTTCACACAAGTGTATTTAAGGGATGGTTCTTTTTCATGCCATAAATCTATGACAGGGGCCCGCCGGCTTTACTTCCCCTCCGAAGGAAGGCATACTGAGGGATTTTGAACACTGTTAAAATATCCAATGACTTTGACCGGGCTTGGATCCGCGACCTTGGGCATAGAAACTCATCATGCTACTGGTATTTTTATTGTAAGTGTTGCATTTCTATTCATATTATTATTTGCGCTGAGGAAGACCACAATAAAAAGTACAAATTAATATTGACATAAGTTATTTAATCTTCAGGACTAATTATACTTCGTAAATGAGGAACAGGGCTAAAATGCTCATTTTCATGTCACATTATAATAAATGAACGGTGTTGTTAGTGTGTGTATTTGTAATTTAGGTAAGTATTGGGAAGAAGGCAGCCGTGGCCTTAAGTTATGAATCATTCCGTTATTTACAAGGAGTTAGAAGTGGGAACCCATGTAAAACCACTTCCAATTTGGCACAGGTGCGTATCGACCCGACCTCTCGTCAGTTTTGCCACACAAGGCTGAGTGTGCCACGTACCAGGCCTTCAGATCAGAATTACAATTTTTGTCATAGCCGCGAATGAAATCCGGATCTCCGTGGCGATAGCCAAGGATGGTAGCCACTAAACCGCGATGTGGTCACATCTCTACATTTCTTGGATGTAACGGGTAATCTCAAGAACCTCTGGATGGATTTTGATGCGGTTTTCACCATTCTGTAAAGGATTCCTCGAGGAAGGTTCCTGTTGAAAAGCATTCGTTTATGACCAAAGAAAGCCGAGTAGTAACGGTTTCAGTGAATCGAGTCGAAGAAATACCAGCCGTCCGTGCGCCATTTAAGCTTACGCTGGGTAAACCGTTAACAATATATAATATATATTATATGCTAAGGGGGTAAGAATTTTTCAGAATGTAAAGTTGTACTAAATCATCCGGGACGTTTTCCTTTCTTCCATCAATCTCCATTCAGTGAAAATTAAGATAAGTAGATGCAAAGAGAGGCTTGTAGTTTAACGTGACCGTCAATCTGTAGATCATAAGCCACGGGACCTCCTTTTTACGTGGAATCCGAACCACAGGACATGGCATTTCACTTCGAAATAGATGTAAAGAACTTCAGTAACATTTATCAGAGGAACTCATCAGCTGACGGATCTAATTAGCTTCTCGTGCCAGAGGTAGAAAGGCCTACTATTGATCGTTTGTGCTCTATTTCGATGTTTGACCACCTTGTGTTGTAGCGGTTGTCCGGGATTGATTCCCACTTGAACCATCGTGGTTTTCCGTAGTTTCACACTTTTACTCCAGGTAAATGCTGGGTTGGTTCCTAACGTAAGACCACGGGCGTCTCCTTGCCAATCCCCACTTGCCTTTCATATATACACACTGATAAATCCATCAAAGTAAGGCACGATATCAGACAAATTCCAAACACACCGAAGTACACAGGGCTACGTGACCGCGATGCCGCAAAGCCCCTAAATAAATCAACAACAACGCAAATAAAAATAAATAAAACTGAAACTTGGTAAAATCTTTATTTTAAATTTGCGCTGTCTCACAGTTTAATTTAATGAATAATGTATGGAGAGGAAACTTGGACGCTTAGGAAAGAAGACGAGAGAAGTGTGGCTGTGGAGAAGAATGGAGACAATAAGTTGGAAGGACAAAGTGAGAAATGAGAAAGTATTAAAGAAAGTAGGAGATGAAAGAATGATGATAAAGAAGATAAGGAAAATGAATTGGATTGGACACTGCATATGGAGAGATGGTTTGGTGAAAAGTGCATTAGAAGGGACAGTCCAAGGGAAGATCTGAAGAGGAAGAAGGAGGTTTCAGATGCTGGATTCCATCAAGATTGATAAATAGTATGAGCTGATGAAACGTGCTGCTGAAGACCGGATAAGGTGGAGAGACCGACCATCAGGAAACCTGCCATCAGGTAGATAAACTGATGAATGCTTATTACTAGGACTCGGATTTTTAGGTGCTAAAAATCGGGAAAATATTTATTTTTTTATGTATTAACAAGATGTTCAGTAAAGAACATATAGCCTACTTTCTCCTAAATGCATGGGTATTGTTATAACTCTTTGTCCTTTTCAAGGAGTATGATTGAATGTTGGTTGTAGTAGCTTGTTGAAATACAACGTGCTATAGGGATATTAAACATGAATATGAGGTGCCCTTTGCTAGTGCTACCTCTGTACCAAATTTCGTTCAATTCGGTTTCACCGTGTTTGAATTGATAGGGGGAACCGATTTGCACACATACTTGGCCACCATCTGCAAACTATTGGGCTGCTGTTCTTGCAGTTTGGTCAGAATATGTTTCCCTCATAAAGATATGGTGTTGCAAAATTTGGTAGAGACTAGATTATTAGGTTGGTCGTAATTACATTTTAGCTTTTAACATTTGGGTGGCCGCGATAACGTTTCCGTCAAGATAGCGGTGATATAAAACATGACACTGAGGTGCCCTTTGCTAGTGCTACCTCTGTACCAAATTTCGTTCAATTCGGTTTCACCGTGTTTGAATTGATAGGGGGAACCGATTTGCACACATACTTGGCCACCATCTGCAAACTATTGGGCTGCTGTTCTTGCAGTTTGGTCAGAATATGTTTCCCTCATAAAGATATGGTGTTGCAAAATTTGGTAGAGACTAGATTATTAGGTTGGTCGTAATTACATTTTAGCTTTTAACATTTGGGTGGCCGCGATAACGTTTCCGTCAAGATAGCGGTGATATAAAACATGACACTGAGGTGCCCTTTGCTAGTGCTACCTCTGTACCAAATTTCGTTCATTCGGTTCCACCGTGTTCGAATTAATAGGGGGAATCAATGTTGACACATAGATGGCCGCCATCCGCAAACTATTAAGCTAATGACCTTTTAGATTGGTCAAAGGATGCTCCCTCCATAAAGGTATGTAGTTGCAAAATTTGGTAGAGATCGGATGATTAGGTTAATCGTAATTTGATTTAAGCTTTGAACATTCGTGTGGCCGCCATTACGTTTCAGTCAAGATGGTGGCGATATAAAACATGACACTGAGGTGCCCTTTGCTAGTGCTACCTTTGTACCAAATGTCGTTCCATTCGGTTCCACCGTGTTCGAATTAATAGGGGGAATCAATTTTGACATAAAGATGGCCGCCATCCGCAAACTATTAGGCGAATGACATATTAGATTGGTCAAAGGATGCTCCCTCCATAAAGGTATGTAGTTGCAAAATTTGGTAGAGATCGGATGATTAGGTTAATCGTAATTTGATTTAAGCTTTGAACATTCGTGTGGCCGCCATTACGTTTCAGTCAAGATGGTGGCGATATAAAACATGACACTGAGGTGCCCTTTGCTAGTGCTACCTTTGTACCAAATGTCGTTCCATTCGGTTCCACCGTGTTCGAATTAATAGGGGGAATCAATTTTGACATAAAGATGGCCGCCATCCGCAAACTATTAGGCTAATAACCTATTAGATTGGTCAAAGGATGCTCCCTCCATAAAGGTATGTTGTTGCAAAGTTTGGTAGAGATCGGATGGTTATGTTAGTCGTAATTTAACTTAAGCTTTGAACATTTGTGTGGCCGCCATTACGTTTCTGTCAATATGGCGGCGATATAAAACATGACACTGAGATGCCCTTTGCTAGTGCTACCTCTGTACCAAATTTCGTTCCATTCGGTTTCACCGTGTTTGAATTAATAGGGGGATATGATTTTCACACAAAGATGGCCGCCATCCGCAAACTATTAGGCTAATGACCTATTCATTTGGTCAAAGGATGCTTCCTCTATAAGGGTATGTTGTTGCAAAATTTGGTAGAGATCGGATGATTAGGTTAATCGTAATTTGATTTAAGCTTTGAACATTTGTGTGGCCGCCATTACGTTTCCGTCAAGATGGCGGCGATATAAAATATGACACTGAGGTGCCTTTTGTTAGTACTACCTCTGTATTAAATTTCGTTCCATTCGGTTGCACCGTGTACGAATTAATAGGGGGAATCGATTTTCACACAAAGATGGCCGCCGTCCGCAAACTATTACGCTGATGACCAATTAGTTTGGTCAAAGGATGCTCCCCCCATAAAGGTATGTTGTTGCAAAATGTGGTATAGATCGGATGATTAGGTTAGTCGTAATTTGATTTAAGATGTGAACATTTGTGTGGCCACCATTACGTTTCCGTCAAGATGGCGGCGATATAAAACATGACACTGAGGTGTCCTTTGCTAGTGCTACCTTTGTACCAAATTTCGTTCAATTCGCCTTCACCGTGTTCGAATTGATAGCGGGGGGACAGACATTCAGAGTACACACACTCACACACAGACACACACACACACACAGACTTACACACACACATACACACACACACACACACACACAGACTCACACACACACATACACACACACAGACAGACACACTTTTTTCGCCCTGTGTTGATCTCATAAGTCTACTTTCATTTTTTGCAAAAATCGAAAGTAGGCTAAAAATACCTGAAATATGGGATAAAAAGCAAAAATATTTAATTATAATTTAGTTTATTAATGTGAATATAAACAATGTGCAGTACTCACGAATGTAATTTCTGGTGTGTCTCACTGACTGCTGAAGCATTACAATACACAACGAGATACATCTTCAGGTTGTCCATCACAAATGACCGACGATTATCGGGAAATACTTCTTTCGAAGGCACGAAACTGCTGCAATATGTTTCCTGCCCTTGAGGTGTTGTGTAACATGAGATCGCTTTCAGCCTTGATTGCTTTCCCACATGGTTGGCAGAACAGAACACCCCGATCAGATGTAAAATTATCTTTAAATTCTGCAACAGACGATAACTTGTAGTTGTTTTACTGTATGCACCGTTGAACTGCCTTACACTTCACAGTGCCGGAAATTAACTGCATGTGAGTTACACTGGTTCCAGGTAGCTGGGGGAAGGGGGAAGGTCTAGCACGTGGTGCAATATGGCTATGGGCAAGGAAATCCCCGTCTTCCACAGCGAGTGGCACGGGGCAACAAGTTAAGAATAACACAGTTGCAAGCTGACATACGCTCTGCATGAAGATTAGATATTTCACAGGTTCTTCCCCATTGAAGTAACACAGAACAAGAATGCAATAAACTGAAAGATCTAACATACTTATTTGAAAAAAATGTAAATATTATGTCTCTTTTTTGCTAATAAGAGAAAAGCAGAAATGTATGTATTTATAGAAAAATGCTTAAAATATGTATTTACATAAAAAATATGTATTTACCTAAAAATCCGAGCACTAATTATTACTGTTATCAGCCGAACTGCACAGAGCGCTGACCAAACAAGCGCGGGAACGAGAATGGAGTAGAGTTTCTGTGTGAGAGTGCATAAATTAGCTGATTGCTGAGCTCTTACGTTAATTAAAGAGTCAGTCTGAATGGACTGGTCTCTATTTGGACAGCGCTCGCTTTGTGTGTCAATCACATCAATAGCACTCTAGTTTCAAGAGTATGCCGACTATCCTCAAAGAGCGAGCGAGGGGGAGGATCAACATTAACCATAATATGCAGTTCCTGGTCGTGTCTGATGAGTAGGGCTAGGGTTTTTATGTAAATACGAAGAGCGTACTATATCGTTTTATACTTTATTTTTTCTACCCAAATGGAGTATATTACACATCAGTTGTTACGTTAACCTTCTCAACATAATCTCCTTGTATTTTATGCACTTTTGCCATCGTTGTGTCAGTCTCTCCAGACCTTCCTGAAACCATTCTTTTGGAGTGCCTTGACCGCTGTGTCCATTTCTGCAAAACGGCAAAACAAGCAATGGAAGCATAAGGGCAGTCCACCGCCAAAGAAATGTCGAACACTGCCATCAATTGGCAAGCGAATGGGACACAAAGGGCATCATCCTCATTGACTGGCTGGAATTGGGGGCCACGATTAACACTATGTGGCAACCCTTATGCACTTACGTCGTGCCATTCAAACTAAACGGCCAGGAAAATGGACTAAAGGTGTCCTTCTGCAACATGACAATGCCCGCCCCCACACTAGCCGAGAGACCACCGCTGCCATTGATCAAATGGGATTCACGGTGCTGCCACACCCACCATACTCTCCCGACTTGCCACCAAGTGATTATCACCTGTTCGGGAACATGAAGAAACCTCTGGACACAGCTGGACGCAGCTCTCCGAACGAATGGTTTCAGGGAGGTCTGGAGAAACTCATACATCGATGGCAAAAGTGCATAAAGTTAAGAGGGGATTATGTTGAGAAGGTGGACGAAACAACTTATGTGCAATGTACTTCATTTGGGTAGGAAAAACAAAGTGTTAAACAATATAATACGCCCTTCGCTTATCCCTATTATTAATAATACTATTATTATATCGTTCATTCTCCTTTGAGAGCGTCAAAACACAATCAATTTTCATAGTATTTTCCTGTTCCTTTCTTCTTTCATCCCAATAACCTCTGATATATTTGCTAGGCTTCCTTTATCTCTCTTCTGTCCATTTCTGCCCTTTTTTTTCTCTTTGAGCGATTGCACAAATTTCTGTTTTCTGAGCGTTTCTCTGTATATTTCCTGTCTTCTGTAGAGATGTATAATTTCTTGAGGTCTTCCACGGTTTCTATCGCTCAATCTGTTTTCACTGTACTAGTCATAACTATATTAACAAGAAGTTCCGTGAAGAACTATACAGCCTACTTTTCATGCCAATGATTATTCTACAGAATATGAACCTATCTAGAATAATGACGAAATTAAGTTGGTAATATCGAAATATCTAGTTAGTTCAAAATATACCTGGTATAATGTAGCCTAATAGAGCACTACAGTTGGCAGCCCTGGCGACTGAATATATTCCTAGTTCCATCTCTTAAGGTACAGAATACAAAATTTGGTTGAAGTCCAATGGGCGTTACATGCAGTTAGACACTGGATCTATCAGCACGCGTAAAAGCATGTTGCCAACAACACCATGCGTGAGCTGGTCAGAAATAATCTGAAATATTATGATATCTTGTTGTGCCAATTTTGGATGAAATCCATTTGTTAGTATAGAAGTTACATGTATTTTAAAATTGGACATATCAGCAGGCATAGAATCATGTTGGCAGCACTGCCTTATATTAATTACTCCAAATTAATCTAGAATGTCAGGTGCTATACGTGTGCAAAGTATAGAGCTGTTGGCTTGCATACTTTTTGGTATATTGATATTAGTGTAAAATATATATAGACAGCATTTATTAACAGTTGGTAGCCCTGATTGCTATTAACAATACGTATAGTCATATCTGTTATGGTACACATAGCACATACGAAATTTGGTTGAAATCCAACTGATAGTGTAGAAGTTATATGCATTTAAACATTGGACCTATCAGAAGGCATAAAATTATTTTGGCAACACTGTCATGATTGGCCTCCTGGAAATTAAACTGAAATAGTATTATCTACATGTGTGCCAATTTTGGAATAGCTCCCATGCATACCTTGCAAGATATCCAACATGGAGCTCAAATTTCTAGTGCGTTTTTTCAGCAGTTGGTAGCACTGACATCATTTTCAAATATGGACGTGAGATATTCCGGTGCACATCTTTACTCATACTAAATTTGGTTTTGATTGCTGCAGCCGTTTAGGAGTTGATAGGGGGGGGGGGACACACACACAGCCAGACAGACAGACAGACAGACAGACGCACATTTTCCAGGATCGATCTCATAAGTCTACTTTTTCCTCATTTTTGCAAAATGTGAAAAGTAGGCTAAAAATCTTCTTGTTCATTCCGTCTTCGGTCATCCTATGTGTCCAACAAATTTTGCCCTTTATTTCCTGATGTTGTTTGTAATCGTCTCTGTCTGTTTGTACAGTTCTATCGTCGGTCTCTTTATTCATATTCCCTCTTTCTGAACTGGCCCGTAGATCTATCTCAGTGTTTGCTTAGCCCTATATACATATACAACAAGAAGTTCCGTGATGAACTAAAGAGCCTACTTTTCTTAAAATTTAAGATTCATGCCAATGATTAATCTATATGGATCTATCTAGAATAATGACGAACTTAAGTTGGTAATATCGAAATTTCGAATTAGTTCGAAATACTGTATACCTGGCATAATGTAGCCTAATAGATAACTACAGTTGGCAGCCCTGGTGACTCAATATATTCTTAGTTCCATCTCTTAAGGTACAGAATACAAAATTTGGTTGAAGTCTAATTGATAGCATGGACGTTACATGCAGTTAAACATTGGATCTAACAGCGCGCGTAAAATCATGTTGGCAACAATGTCATGCAAGCAATGGTCAGAAATAATCTGAAATAATATGATCTATTGGTGTGTCAATTTTGAATGAAATCCATTAGTTAGTACAGAAGTTGCATGCATTTTACAATTGGACTTATCAGCAGGCTTAGAATCAATTTGGCAGCACTGACGTATATTAGTTACTCCAAATTAATCTAGAATGCCAGGTACTATACGTGTGCAAAGTTTATAGCTATTGGCTTGCATACTTTCTGATATATTGATATTAGGGTAACAAAAATAGAGACAGCACATATTAACCGTTGGCAGCCCTGGTAGCTCTTAAGAATACGCATAGTCATATCTGTTATAGTACACATAACACATACGAAATTTGGTTGAAAACCAAATGATAGTATGGAAGTTACATGTATTTAAAGTTGGACCTCTCAGCAGGCTTAGAATCATGTTGGTAGCACTGACGTATATATGTTACTCCAAATTAATATAGAATGTCAGGTACTATACGTGTGCATAGTTTAAAGCTGTCGGCTTGCACACTTTCTGATATATTGGTATTTTGGATAAAAGAAATTAAGAGCATTTATTAACAGTTGGCAGCCCTGGTGGGTCTTAAGAATACGCTCAGTCATATACGGTTATGTATACATAGCACATACGTAATTTTGTTGAATTCCAATTGATAGTGTAGACGTTATATGCATTTAAAAATTGGTCCTATCAGCAGGCTTATAATCATTTTGGCAACACTGCCATGTATGGCCTCCTGGAAATTAAACTGCAATGTTATTATCTATACGTGTGCCAATTTTGAAATAGCTCCAATTCATACTTTCCAAGATATCCAACATGGAGCTCAAATTTCAATTGCGATCATTTAGCAGTTGGTAGCACTGACATCATTTGCAAATATGGCCGTGAGATATTCAGGTATAGATCTTTACTTCTACCAAATTTTGTTTCGATTGCTCCAGCCGTTTAGGAGTTGATAGGGGGGGGGGGGACACACAGCCAGTCAGACAGACAGACAGACAGACACACATTTGCCAGATCTTATAAGACTACTTTTTCCTCATTTTTGCAAAATGTGAAAAGTAGGCTAAAAATGACAGTAAGTATGTTTTTACCGGAATTACCACGGAAATTTGCATTAGTAACGCGTTTTACACTGTTTTATGACCATTGCGCGCAAAAACAAAAATGTTGTCTGCCTGTCTGCCTCTCGGTGTGTGTATAAGTTTGTACGCTTTGAACTCCAGAACGGCTGGGTGGATGAACGTAAAATTTGGTACAGATATCCATCCGAGGCACGACACCAATCATTGATGTAACTCTTCACCGTACTTCTCATAAAAGTGTGATTGTAGGGGATTGTTTTTTTTTTTTTTTTTTTTCAAAATACATGCTAAAATATGCAAAATATAAAAATTATCCTAGATGGTCGATCTAAGTTTATGTTGAGCCCCTCAATGTGAGACACAGAGCACGGGAGTCCATAAAGTGTCTCCGAAAGTCCCATTTTAAGACCCTAATATTAACAGTTTCTGTGAAATTCCCAAGAAACTAAAGTCTCTATCTCTATCTACCCGTCGACCCATCTGATCTTCATCATTCTCCTGTAACTCCTCATTGCAAACGTTTCTCTCCTCCTCTATTCACTGTTTTGATGTGACTAAGAGAGACTAGAAATTAAATGAAATCACAGATTCGAAACATACAGTGGGGTCTTCCAGGTTAGGTTTCTCATCTCTGGGGTCGTGCTCAATCCACTATTTAACTTATAAAACTATCTTGAGTTCAACACACACGGATTGGCTTAGGGACTATACATGGAATCCCGCTCAGTTGAACCTATCAGCTTTAGAGACGTGTTGTCCCTCAAAGCCACACCGGTCTTGTATGCTAACATCGTAATGGACTTGAGCCGACTTGGTTAGTTGTTTGTGGAAACTGATCCTCCTCTCCTGGCTATCCGCTACCTGCCTGCCACAGAAGATTGAACAGCTGCCTATGACCGAGGGGCACGTTGAGATAACAAGAACATAATAATTAATTATACTCTAAGATTAGAGTGAAACAATGCCCATTGCTGATAGCTACTGTATTTGATGTTACATCTTCTACAAGAAGATGACCTCCATGTTAAGAGGCCCATCCCAACCATGTCACATTCTTGGCTGTCACTCGAGAGGATCGTGCTCGATTCCCCTCTCTGCCTCCAGAGGCAAAACAGAGAAGCCATGGGTTCCATTCCTAACTCAATCAGTAGTTTTCTGTGGTATCCCGCACTTCTATTCCACGTAATGCTGCGATGGTTCCTGACTTATGGCCGAGGCCGGAACGGATCCACTTCTCTTTAATTTGCCTTTCATGGCTCTACTTCTTTCCAAGTCCTTGAATACTCACTGTTCTTCTCCCTATATTTCATTTACCTTAAATAAAATTAGAATATTTTGGGCAGCTTTGATGGCGTAGTCGGTAGCACGCTGAGATTCTATGCCCAAGTTCGCGGTTTCAATCCCGGCGAAGGCTTTGGATTTTTCAAGAGCGTTAAAAATCACTCATTATGTCTTCCATCGGAGAGGAAGTAAAGCCGGTGGGCTCATATCATAGATTAGTTGACATGTAAAAACACCTTCCACTAACTACTGTACAATTGTGAGAAGCTAATTTTTAGGTTGGATTTGATTAATGCTCTATTAAGTTCCAACGTTCGCCACAAAGTGCTGGTTGCGGTGGCATCCAGTAGCCAAGTTCACAGGTAGGTGTCGTTGACGGTAGCATTTGGTTATCAAAAGTAGGAACTACTTGAAATTGATCGTCTGCAGTCCTTATCTAAATTACAGATCACATACACTAATACAGTCATCACAATAAATTAACACCGGTTATATCAGACAGATTCTACACACACCCAAAGTACTTGGTCGCGGTGTTGCAGCTCCTCAACTGAGGGACCAACCAACCAAACAAAATTAAAATTAAAATATAATAAAATAAATAAAATAAAAATTAAATTCAAAAAAATAAAAACAAAAATAATAAAATAAAAAAACAATAAAATTGAAAAAGAAAATAAAAAAGAAAAGTGTAAATAATAATAATAAAAAAGAATAAAAATAATTTTAAAAATTACAAAAGATAATATTGAATATAAAAATAAAAAATGAAAATAATCTAATAAAAATTAAAAAATTGAAAATTTTAATTTAAATTTAAAATATTAAAATTATAGACTATAAAAATTGATGAAAAAATAAAATTCGAAATTAAAAAAATTGAAACAGACTAAAACTTAAAATTAAAATTTAGCATAAGAATTTAAAATATTAAAATTGGTCTAATATTAAGAATTAAATAAAGATATTAAAAAACAGTCAGTACAAACACGAAAATTAATGAATTTAGAATATAAACAATTCAAATAGGATACAAACATTATTATTAACATTAAATAAATGCAGTCGCCTCCGTAGCGTAGCGGTCAGCATGGTTAGCTGCCGTCCCGGAGGTCCTGGGTTCGATTCCCGGCTCTTCCACGAAATTTTAAAAGTGGTATGAGGACTGGAACGGGGTCTACTCAGCCTCGGGTGGTCCAAATGAGTAGAGGGGGTTCGAATCCCACCTCGGCCATCCTCGAAGTGGTTTTCCGTGGTTTCCCACTTCGTCTTCGGGCAAATGCCGGGATGGTACCTTCTTCAAGGCCACGGCCGCCTCCTTCCCTCATCCTTGCCTATTCATCCTGATCATCCATTACCTTCCCTCATGAGGCCCCTGTTCGCTTTGCAGGTGAGGCCGCCTGGGCGAGGTGCCAATCCCACCTCACCAGTTGTATCCACTCCGATTAGATGTTCCTAGCTCTAGGACACTTCCCGTAGAGGCGGTAGTGGTGAGTTCCCTCGCTGAGTCCGTGGGTTCCACCAACCTGGAGGGTAAACGACTAAGAAAAGAAGAAAAAAATAAATGCAAGTAAATTGAATTGTTTGAAAAGCTGTAGTTGTAAGTTGGCGGGCGCTGCGAGTCTCCCCCAGTTGTTTGTTTGCGTGTTGACTCAGCGAAGACGAGAAGAATATTGTAGGACATTATTTATGATGGGATCCTTGTATCTCCCTCTGGTGTTTGTTCACTTGTACAAATACTGAGAGAGATTGGTTCGCTAGCACACAATAAGCTTCCCGGACAAGACATTAGTCACTGGTGGTCGTGTCCAACACCTAGGCCATGCACTCGAGCCAATATGCGACCACCTCGTGGAGTAGCGCTAGCGTTCCTGGGCCCACATGTAATGTATACTCAGCCTCGTGAGGCGAAACTGAGAAGATGAGGGTTCAAATCCCAGTGAAGTGTAGTACTGTATAGTGTATACTGTAATGCACTGAGGTGTATGAAGTCATAGTACCACTTGGTGCATGTGTACTGAGTTCACTGGTGAGCTCTGGTGTTGTTGTTTTTTTTTTTTTTTTTTTTTTTTGCCTGAGGGCTGGAAAGGCGGGTTCGATCCCTACCTGAGCCATCCTGGAAGTGGTTACTCGTGGTTTCCGACTTATACTCCAGACAAATGTCGGGATGTTTCCTAACTTAAAGCCACGGCCACCCAAATCCCACCTCAATTACAAGTGCACACACTAGTACAGACATCACTATGATACAGGTTATCAGACAAATGCAACACACACCCAAGTGCTGGGGAGTACCTGACCACAATGTCGTAAAGCACCTAAAGAATCAACAACAACGAATAAGAGTTGAAATGTTCCCGTTTGTAGCGTGACGTAAACGAACCTGCCCGGCCATCAGGGGTAACGGATTTGAATCCTAACATTATTCATCAGTAGCGACCGGATGTTTAGTTTTTTAAATTGTCATTTTAGGTTTTCAAAAACATAAAATAGTTCCTTTTCTGGTTTTTATTAGGTAGAGTGGGTTTTCCAATAGTTTTGGATGTTATGGGTAAACTCGAGAACCATTAGATGGATTTTCATGCGGTTTCACCATTCTGTAAAGATATCACGAGGATGATTTCTGTAGGAAATAATTTATTTATGGTCAAAAGGAGCCGAAAAGTAACGATTTCAGTGGAAAAGTCGAAAAAAAAACTGGCGTCCGAGCGCTTTGTAAGCTTACGCTGGGCAAACCGTTAAAAATATCTAAATACTATGAGTGTAAGAATTGTTCAGCATGAAAAGTTCTACAAAAACGTCCGCGAGAGCACATGTCTATCTTCAATACATCGCCCACTATAAGTGTTTTTACGTTTAATTTCTTCCAACCATGTCCAATCAACTACTGAAGCGACAGTTTACGAGCTAGCTAAGGGCGAGTCTATCACCCCAGTTACAGCTTAGCTAGCGGACGAGCTTATTGCCCCAGATACAGCCTGCAGCAAACTGTCGAGTTATGTTGAGTTAAAAACTTTAGAGAAGAGTGGTTGTGTTTGGAGTTTCCGTGAAAGTGCAACTCGGCTTTTCTTCATTTCACCTGTGAACTTTTCGTTCCGCAAAATTCACAGTCAAGTTAAGATTGGACGGAAGGGGGATTTGTGTTTCATTCACCTCGCCATTGTTAAATTACGTCTGACAAGAATATGTTGCACATGCATCTCCATGATATTATAAGTAATCGTTCAGTCAGTAATTTTAACCCATCATGCCGAGACGTAAAACGGATATTGGTCGTTGTTCGTCGATATTGGAAAAAAAAAGCGCTTAACACGTAATGAATTCATAACTGTTCCCGGGCGAAGCCGGGTCGGGTTGCTAGTGATAAGATATTTTCTTGGTTACAATAAATAACCAAATATCTCCTTAAAAATTTAACTAGATTCAAATATTCCACAATAAATGGAACAAAACTGCAATTAGGTATCCGTAGGTAGGCCTACTCATATATCATTTAGTTTTTTTTAGGTACTACAAAATTCATGAATATGGCTCTATTGAGTGCGATTCGGATAAGTACAGTCCGAGTATGTGTGTGCGAGCCAGTAAACACGGCAAGCTAAGCCGGCCGTGACTAGCGCAAATCGCGGCCGCGCGTTCCTGGTTCAGCCGGTGGTTGGCGCGCACTTTCACACTTTTACCAAACATGTTCAATAATGTGTACTTACAATGCTCATAGGCGATGCTGAAAATGTCCTCCCTCTCTTGTAACACACACCCGACATCTCCTGATGAAAGAATGTCTGTCAAATCTTTTATTATTTACGAAGCCGGTTTCTTTGAATCGTTTAGCGAGCCTCCTAATTGTACTGGCATTAGGCACAGGTCTCCCTGGAAACTTGATTCGAAATGTTCGTATCGTTTCAGAACAAGATTTTCTGCTTATCATATACGAATTAAGGATTTACACGTTAATTTGTACATTGCTATATTGTAGGTCATTCGCGTAGATGAACGCTAGCGAAAATTCCAAAACCAGACTCGCTTGGGTAAGACGTTTCCCATCAAAGATGCTTTACAGAACAGCGCTACTATGCTCTTGAGATGAAACTTTTAATGAGAAATGTTCATGAAGTTTTTCAACCAACTTTCCTTTCGCTTTCAAGCGGTTTCTGTACTGCTCCTGCCTCTGAAACTGTCCGGCAGATGATAAGGCACGACACTTCTCATTCAACATGACCTCTCGTGAACTGCTGTCAAAGTCAAGTTGAGTTCCTGTAAAGAGCTTTGCTTTATCTGATGAGTAGAGACTGGATTCTTAGGTTTTCATTTATTTTTCCCTTACTTATAAATACAACAAGAAGTTCCGTGACGAACTAAAGAGCCTACGTTTCTTAAAATTTAAGATTCATGCCAATTATTAATCTATATGGATCTATCTAGAATAATGACGAAATTAAGTTGGTAATATCGAAATTTCTAATTAGTTCGAAATATACCTGGTATAATGTAGCCTAATAGAGCAGTACAGTTGGCAGCCCTTGTGACTGAATATAGGCTATTGTTAGTTGCATCCCTTAAGGTACAGAATACAAAATTTGGTTGAAGTCCAATGGATAGCATGCACGTTACATGCAGTTAGACCTTGGATTTATCAGCGCGCGTAAAATCATGTTGGCAACAATGCCATGCATGTGTTGGTCAGAAGTAATATGAAATATTATGATCTCGTGTTGTGCCAATTTTGGATGAAATCCATTTGCTAGTATAGAAGTTACTGGTATTTTAAAATTGGACCTATCAGCAGGCTTAGAATCATGTTGGCAGCACTGCCATATATTAGTTACTCCAAATTAATCTAGAATGCCAGGTACTATACGTGTGCAAAGTTTAGAGCTATTGACATGCATACTTTCTGATATATTGATATTAGGGTAACAAAAATAGAGACAATATTTATTAACAGTTGGGAGCCCTGGTTACTCTAAAGAATCGGCATAGTCATATCTGTTATGGTACACAGCACACACGAAATTGGTTGAAATCCAAATGATAGTATAGAAGTTACATGTATTTAAAGTTGGACCTCTCAGCAGGCTTATAATCATGTTGGTAGCACTCCAAATTAATATAGAATAGAGAATGTCAGGTACTATACGTGTGCATAGTTTAAAGGCTTGCATACTTTCTGATATATTGAACTTTTGGATAAAGAGAATAGAGAGAGCAATTATTAACAGTTGGCAGCCCTGGTGGCTCTTAAGAATACACTCAGTCATATCTGTTTATGTACTCATAGCACATACGAAATTTGGTTGAAATCCAATTGATAATGTAGAAGTTATATGCATTTAAAATTTGAACCTATCAGCAGGCTTATAATCATTATGGCAACACTGCCATGTATGGCCTCCTGGAAATTAAACTGAAATATTATTATCAATACGTGTGCCAATTTTGAAATAGCTCCCATTCTTACCTTCCAAGATATCCAACATGGAGCTCAAATTTCAATTGCGATTTTTCAGCAGTTGGTAGCACTGACATCATTTTCAAATATGGACGTGAGATATTCAGGTATAGATCTTTACTCCTACCAAATTTTGTTTTGATTGCTGCAGCCGTTTAGGAGTTGATAGGGGGGGGGGACACACACACAGCCAGCCAGCCAGACAGACAGACAGAAGGACAGACAGACAGACAGATGGACAGACAGACAGACACACATTTGACCGATCTCATAAGTCTACTTTTTCCTCATTTTTGCAAAAAGTGAAAAGTAGGCTAAAAATATTTCAATACAGGGTCATTATGTGTGTGCGCGCCAGTTAACACGGCAAGCTAAGCCGGCTGTGACTAGCGCAGATCACAGCCTCACGCACCAGGTTCAGCCGGCGGTAAGCTATAGCATGACCCCACTGACGATTGTGAACTATTTGGTCACACGTGTGAAAGTTATCATTTTGTGAAGAGGACAAGGTCACTAAAAAGTTATGCGGAAATCTGTAACAGGCCGAGTATTAATGTTTGTCTTATCTCTTTTATCGTTTCTTGAAGTGAGGAACCCCTTGTTGTTATTCTATGTCTCTCCTCAATAATTCGTTGGGTTTTTTCATCTACTATACGGAATAAAATGGTGTCCAAATTGCTCATTTTGGTACCGAATAAGTCTGTAATTTAATCTATTGTCGACGGTACATCTGCTATTTTGAAATAAGAATTCACTGGAACGTAATGTGAGGAAAGAGGGCTGCCAACTGTTTTTTTTAATAATAAAATATTTATTGCAGCTAATAGCCAAAGGAATGATACAGACAAAATGAAACATAATAAACTATTCATTACAACAGAAGGACGTCAGAGATTCAAGTCTATATGTACAGTACATCGCATGATATCTTTCGCAACATTTGCCGCAACGTTCACATACACAGTCTGCGTCTGGCTGGTGAAACTTCTTTAACTTGCACAGCTTATGGTGAAAGCCATGTATGGCAAAGCGTGTAACAGTATGTCTTAGTTCGTAGCCTCCCCGTTTCCAATCATTGCAGGTCATTGCGTCAGTGATGTAGAAATCCCACCATATGTCTCTCTTCTTCGATTTCAGGTTCTCCATGAGTTGCACGTATGCTGGTGTAGACGGTAGCGACAGTTGGAGGCGGAGCTCTTCCACATAATATAATTCACGTGTTAATTCATAGACTAGTCTTGAAGGCGTGTATTTTGAAACACACAGAACCTTCTTTAAGAAAGTCGCTTTTAGTTTCTCCAACTTTTCCAGGTGTTTCAATTTGAGATGTGTCCAGATATTCTCTAATCCATATGTTACAACGGGTGTAACCTTGAGCTGGAAGAGTTTCAAGGCTGTTTTGACGGAGAGTTTTCTCAACTGTCTGATATCATTTATGGCCCTCGTAGCCGCACAGATCCTATCGTTAACGTGAAGCGTAAAGACGTTGCCCGTTGTCTGAAGTGTCACGCCTAGATATTTAAAGTTAGAAACGCTCTCCAGGGGTTTTCTATGTGTGTGAAAAACTGCTGGTTTTCCCCCTTTGCGGAAAGTCATTGATACAGTCTTGTTTTCGTTTAGGCTGAGTTCATTCTCTTCCGCCCATTCCAACAGCAGATCAAATGCAGATTGTAGATCCTCTTGCGATCTCGAGGCCAGCACAATATCGTCAGCGTACATATAGAGAATTACTCTCTCCGAGACTACCTGTGCGATATCCGCCGTCGCGATTATGAACAGTAATGGGCTTAGAGGGTCCCCTTGCAATACACCGGTTGTTTGATCTATTGGGTTTGATGTTGTGATTCCGTCGCTTATCTCTATGTAATTTGAGGCCAGGATGCTTGTGATAAGCCGTTTTGTATAGCTGTTACTTCTCATTTGATTTCCTAGCTTCTCTATGATGATCTTCCTATTGACCATGTCGAAAGCTTTGGAGAAGTCTATAAATATGGCATATAGCTTTCCTTTTGGGACTGTCAGAGCTGTCTCAATATCATTTAGAAGGCATTGGATAGCCTGTGTTGTAGATCTTCCTTTTCTGAAACCAAATTGTTCCTCCGGGAGCTTAGGATCGATTTCTCTAATAAGGCGTTGGCATAAAAGTTTTGTTAGAATTTTGAATAACGCACATTCCAGTGCAATACCTCGGTAGGAGTTTGGGTCCTCGGTGCATCCCTTTCCTTTATACAGCAGTTTTACTGTGGACCTTCTCCAGCTATGCGGGATATTTCCTTGCCTGAGGCATTCATTCAGGAGAGATGTTATTGCTTCTTTTAGCACTGGGAGAGCAATTTTAAGGTGCTCGTTACATATATTGTCTGGTCCACAAGCTTTATTATTCTTCGAGCTGATAATAGCAGCCTCTACTTCCTCAGTTGTAAATATCTCTGTATCAATGTCCTCCTCAATCTCGGGGGTATCAGTTGGACGAGTGTCCTTATATTGCAGTGCATTGCTAAGGTGAGTCACCCATGTCTCCATAGGGATGCTTCTGCAGTATCTCGGTTGCCTTGGACTCAATGCTTTGTAGGGGTACTGATCAGCTGCCGCTATCAGACTTTGTTCCTCTTGCTCTTGATACCGTTCCTTTGTTTCTTTTATGAGGGTCTTGTACGTCTTCCTATGATTGGAATATTCCCTTAGATGATCGTCGGTGGGATCTTCGAGAGCTGTGTGTAGGGCATCCAATGTGGTCCTACGGACTCTGTAGCAGGTTTCGTCAAACCATGATTTTGATTTTCTCGTTATGACTGCCTCCGGTATGACTTCACCCTGTAAAAGGTGTTCGAGCATATTTGCTGCTTCGTCGAGATCTCCTTTCAGGGCCTTCTCCATGATTGCCTGGTTGTCGGCCTCATATATGAACTGGTGTAGAGTCTTCCTTGAAAATTTCAATGTTTTGGGCTTCACCTGTCCGCTATCATGACCGAGTTGGAATGTTGTTTCTACTAGCTGGTGTTTCCTGTAGGGAATCGGAATTATATCTTGCTTTATTGGCTTTATGTTACCTTGATTCGAGAAGACGAGATCTATCGTGCTGGTGCCGTTGTAACAAACATACGTCTTCCGTTCTTTGTTGTTTACAAGTGATATCCCTTCCTCCTCTAAATAGTCTAGGACTTCTCTTGTCTTCTGTGATGGAACATCAGTTCGACAATTTAGGTCTCCTGCTATAATGATGCTATCCTCCCGTTCCGTTATACTCAGAGCGGTGCCTATTTCATCTATAATCTGGTAAGATGTGAATCCTGGCTGAAAATACACACATATTAACACACACAATTTAGTCTTCACTACTAGAACATTGTTGTTTTTATACATGACCTGGAATGGTGTGAACTGAACCTTTAAAAGGCAGGTGATTCCTCCTTTCGGTCTTCCCACCAGGCCTTGCTCTGCCAAATTGTTCACTGTATAGTGATTTCTCGCATTCCAATCTGATGTTAAGAATGTTTCAACCAGTATTACGACGTCATAGGGATCAAATAAATTTTCTGGCGTTGAGTTCGTAGCGTTTAACAGGCCTTCAATATTCCATAAAAGTAACTTCACTTCCTGGTTGTTCGCACCTCGCGAGAGTTCCTGATCAAAAACGAAAACGAAAAGGTCGGAAAATCACATCAGCTGGCCAGAAGTTTGGGTCATAAGCATCATCCTTTCTCTCGAAGGGGATCCCGACTTTAAAAGCTTTATTTTCACCTCTGGTGGTGAGTTCCTCGCATTTTATGCCGTCTTTGATTCCCTTGTCTTTTAAGTGGTCCATGACATCGCTTGAGGTTACATCCGGATTCACGCGTCCTATGTATAACCATGCAGTCTTGTTTGCAGCACGTAGTTTTCCGGTGAACGCCGTTGATGTACCCTTCTGTATTCTTTTTTGTGCGCGGGGTCTGAGATGATCTCGGTCTTGATCTCCCGGCCCTCCGTCTACTGGCCGTGTTATGGCAGAGGGGCGCTCGCTATGGTGTAGTGGTTGTTGTCGTGAACTAGGACCTCCTATATCTACTACGGTTGCATAGCGTACTGGGATTTCTGTCTCGGTATCGATGCTGTTCCCGCTACCGCCTGTACGATTATTACCTCTTTCTTCCTTGTGGTCCGGTTCTTTCCTGTCTTCTCTTTCTCCATCTTTATGCATTATTCTTTTAATCTGGGAGTCTATTAATCCCTCTAAGGTGCAGGATAAGAAATCCATAATGTTATCAACTTTCTTTGAAAGTACTGCAACTTCAGAAAGGTTCTGTTTCTGTTCGTTAGGCACCGCCATTTGATCGACACATTTGTTTGGTGTATTGGCCTCTGTTTCCTGAGTGCGAATTATAGAGAGCGTAACATGGCCCTCCATATCTACATCCTGTGCTGACCGTCTGTCTGCCAACTGAGTCATAGTTGAACCGATAGATGACTCTGTTTGTTCTTCATAGTGACTGTCCCCGTCTTCATTCGCTACATCGTCCTGTGTTCTGCCAAGAGATAGCTCCACTTGTCGTTTAGGGCACATGTCTATTCCCTGCAACCTCACTACGCCGTTCACGTTCTTCGCCTGTCCGGCAGAGGTCTTCACCGCTTGTCTCTGCTCCTGGCCTGTAACTTCAATGATGTTCTTTGATCTGGTAGGTGTCGTTTCTGTTTGTCTCTGGTCACGGCGTGTATCGTAAGCGTTTTTCTTTTGTTCGGTAGATGTCTCTACCATTTGTCTCTGTCCACGGCCTGTTGCTTCAACGAATTTCTTTGACCTGGTATATATCGTTTCAGATTGTCGCTGATCACGACCTGCTCCTTCATGCGTATTATCAATAGATGTCGCTGGTTGTCCTACAGGGTGGCCGTCTACCTCCTCACTCATCACATCTCCTTGGCTATTCATAACCTCTTCTAGAGGAGTCTTACTTTTACTAACAACTGTCTTACTTTCCCTTGCAAGTGAATCAAAACACTCTCTAATCTCCCTTACCGCTTCTTGTATGTCGTTCTTCACTTCCTTTTTCCTATAACCTCCTTCTTGTATCACTTTTTCGATGATTTTTAGAGCACTTTCTAGACGATGTCTTGTAGTGTCCGCCATTGTTATTTTTTAGCGTATGGCTTTTAGTGCCGGGAGTGTCCGAGGGCATGTTCGGCTCGCCAGTTTTGTAGCTGCTTCGAGACGGACACCCAATGGGTGAGCTACAAGTACCGTTGGGGAGGAAAGTTGGAAGGGAGGGTCGAGGATTTGGAAGGTAGCGGCTGTGGCCTATAGTTAAGGACCAACCCCGGCATTTGCCTGGAAGGAAGATGGGAAACCACAGAAGACCATCTTCAAGGTTGCCGGCGGGGGGATTCGAACCTCCTCGCCTCCCGGATGTGAGCGACTGCCAACAGTCATGCCGCAACGACCTTGGCTAACTCACCCGGTAGGAAAGAGTTGAAAGAGACTTAAGGTGTTTTCCATTGTATTAAGAAGACTTTGTGAATGAGACAACACAATTTACTTCGTCAACTTCTCCATTATCTTGGAGGTAATTAACAGCAAAGTTTTAATGAACACGGATTCCTGGAGCTTCCTCCTCTATTGCATTGCCTCCAACTTGCTCTGCTCATTTGATAAAAGCAACCCCACACAATCATATTCCCTGCCTTTATTGGCATCCCTCTTTTTGTTCGGACGTCAAACATACTGGATTCCATCTGATGAGACAAATTGAACTCTCTCACATCGCTCTCTAACATTTTGAACCAGTCATCAAGTCTATGGCCTTCATCGCGCTAACCAGTGGTCACCAGTCTGCTTCTGTTAAGTGTCGTTTTACTGTGGAGTCATGCACCCTGAATCTTCTAGCTCATCCCTCACCGCTCGGGGTAATTCTCGAAAAAGGTGAAAACCATTCAGTGCGGGTTTGGACTAAACGGCAGATGGTCCAAAACTTCACACTTGAATTCCTTGATAAGTTCCATCGTAACGTTGGCACAGTGCGGTCGTGAATGATTTTCACATTTTTTTAGAATTGAAGGTATGGTTGGGTGGCAACGCCTCGCCAAAAAGGAAAAACATCAGGTGACTCTCCAGACGTATCCACCTCAGTGGCGGCAGAATTTTTCCCGAGGACATTGTAAAGCTGGTGTAACGATACAACATATGTTTCAATCGTTTTTGGCGATTATGTTAAGACATAAGAATAAAACAAGTAAACATTTAGTAGTAAAATCAGTTTGGTATGTCAATCTGTTATTTTTATACCGTCCATCGTAACTTGAAAAGAAAACAGCCCTCCTATGTTGGCAACATTGCCACGTATAGGTTGCTCAAAATCAATTTGCAAAATTATCGTCTGAAAACATCACTAACGTGCCGAGTTAAGCGAGGTTAGATAGCGTTGTTGATGCAATAGTAAATTTCCTATCATTAAAAAAAGATACAGTCAGTCTGAGAGACTAGACTTTATATCATTTCAAATGACGCATGCTACAAATGCTACACATGTTAGAAAGGCTTCGCTCGAAGCCCCAGGACTCTTTCAACAGACTCCATTACCCATTAACTTAGGCTTCCCGCGCAGGTTCACCCTATATTTGAGTCCGACATCTTTTAAACTCTTTAAGGGTCACCCATTATTTGAATCTGATATCTTGCAAACCTCTTTAATGGTCACCCTCTATTTGAATTGAATCTAGGAGACACCCTGTATTCTTATCTGTCATTTTGTATATCTCTTTAGGAGTCACCCTGTATTCTAGTCTGACATCTTGTACACCTCTTTAGGAGTCACCCTGTATTCCTGTCTGACGTCACGTACTCGCCGTCTCCCAGGAGTAAACTCAAGACTCGGTGCATATGCACTGAACAACATGATGACGTCATACACGCCGTAACCGTAACGCATAACGTTGGACCAAAGCATAACGACGAAGTCGACAAGATCATTTGAAATGACAAAACATAACTCTTGAAGGAAGGGGAGTATAACCCAATCAATCGCTATTGAAGGGCATCCCTTTCATTAACCAATTTATTGTAATCGACCGGTCAATCCGGGCATCAATTTTATCGCACGACTGGCTGCGTGGCTCAATGGTAATGTTCTCGCTTGCTGGGCCAAAGGTTGCAGGTTCGTATCCTGGCGCAGTCAGCTGGCATTCGATGGTGCGCAAATGCGAGGGAGCCGTGTCAGTAGATTTAATGGCACGTTAAATATCCCCTTCGGGGCATAATTCCGTTACCCCGGTGTCTCTAAAAAACAGAGTAGTTAAAATGGACGTAAAACCAATAACATTATTATTAATTTTATCGCAGTATAATTCATTATGCCCATTCACGACCAACTCAAGAAACTATCAATGTATTCACATTAATTATATTTGAATAGGAGCCAATGGCCATAGCAGGGCATTTCAATTGAACGCCCGAGGACTCCCAACAAGTTCAATTTCAAGTAGTTCCATATTTGGCTACCAGACGCCATTGTCACTGACACCCAGTGGCGAACGTTGGAACTTGATAGAGCGTTTGTAGCCAAATAACCTAAAAATTTGGTTCCTCCTTACCAATTGTAGTGGTAGGTTCTTTTACGTGCCATAAATCCATGACATGGGCCGGCTTTACTTCCCCTCCGAAGGAAGGTATACTGAAGGGATTTAACGATCTTAACAAGAAGTTCCGTAACGAACTAAAGAGCCTACTTTTCATGCCACGGTGGGTGAGTGGATAGCGTGTCGGTCTACTAACCCCAAGATTGCAGGTTCGCTCCTGGCCGTGGTAAGTGATTTATGAAAGGCGGCAAAAATACGACAAGCATATCATACGATGTTGGCATGTCAAATAACCCATTTGAATTCAGTAGGCCGTGTTCATAATGGCAAAATTAATCTCGGGAGTTTCCGCCAACACAAAGTTCCTCATTTCTCTACTAGAAAGCGCTATAGTGTACAAGGATCTTAGATATCTAACCTCCTTGACTTTCATAGTGATTCAAGGAACAACGAAATAGGACATGGAAGCTACCCTCTGGGTGTCAAATTACAAAGCTTGCACCCGGCACCCGAGGCCATACGATATTATTATTATTATTATTATTATTATTATTATTATTATTATTATTATTATTATTATTATGTCAATGATTAATCTACAGTATATGAACCTATCTAAAATAATGAGGAAATAAAGTTGGTAATACCGAAATGTCTAATTAATTCGAAATATTCCTGGTATAATGTAGCCTAATAGAGCACTACAGTTGGCATCCCTGGTGACTGCATATATTCTTAGTTCCATCTCGTAAGGTACAGAATGCAGAATTTGGTTGAAGTCCAATGGGCGTTACATGCAGTTAGACATTGGATCTATCTGCAAGCGTAAAAGCATGTTGGCAACAATGACATGCGTGTGCTGGTCAGAAATACTGAACTATTATGATCTATTGTTGTGCCAATTTTGGATGAAATCCACTTATCTGTATATAAGTTACATGTATTTTAAAATTGGACCTATCAGCAAGCATAGAATCATGTTGGCAGCACTGACTTATATTAATTACTCCAAATTAATCTAGAATGTCAGGTGCTATACGAGTGCAAAGTATAGAGCTGTTGGCTTGCGTACTTTCTGATATATTGATATTAGGGTAAAAAAAACTATAGACAGCATATATTAACAGTTGGCAGCCCTGATTGCTCGAATACCGAGAGTCATATCTGTTATGTTACACATAGCACATACGAAATTTGGTTGAAATCCAACTGATAGTATATAAGTTACATGTATTTAAGTTGGACCTCTCAGCAGGCTTAGAATCATGTTGGTAGCACTGACGTATATAAGTTACTCCAAATTAATCTAAAATGTCTGGTACTATACGTGTGCTTAGTTTAAAGCAGTCGGCTTGCATACTTTCTGATATAATGGTAGTTGGATATAAAAAATAGAGAGAGCAATTATTAACTGTTGACAGCCCTGGTGGCTCTTAAGAATACGCTCGGTCATATCTGTTTATGTACACATATTACATACAAAATTTGGTTGAAATGAAATTGATCGTGTAGAAGTTACATGCATTTAAAAATTGGACCTATCAGAAGGCTGAAAATTATTTGGCAACACTGTCATGTATGGCCTCCTGGATATTAAACTGAAATAGTATTGTCTACATGTGGGCCAATTTTAGAATAGTTCCCATGCATACCTTCCAAGATATCCAACATTGAGCTCAAATTTCTCGTGCGTTTTTTCAGCAATTGGTAGCACTGACATCATTTTCAAATATGGGCTTGACATATTCCGGTATACATATTTACTCATACTAAATTTTGTTTCGATTGCTGCAGCCATTTAGGAGTTGATAGGGGGGAACACACACAGCCAGACTGACAGAAGGACAGACAGACACACATTTTCCCGGATCGATCTCATAAGTCTACTTTTTCCTCATTTTTGCAAAATGTGAAAAGTAGGCTAAAAATACGACTTCGGCTGGGTTTGAACCCTGTATCTTGGGCATAGCAGTTCAGCATACTACCAACTACGCCACTAAAGCCGATTTAATTCACATGTGAATGATGCTTAGGTCAAATCTCCGATATTCAATGGGAATAGAATTCAGACTATCTTCAGGGAATCGAATAGTCATTGCCATTTTATTCTGTGCAGCCATATCCACTACTCTGTTCAAATCAAGCCTTTTAGTTAGTTATTGTTGTCTAAGGGACGGAACAGCTAGGTCATCTTCCCCAGACAAACCATGGACCACTCATTATATTTAAAAAAAAAATTGAAAATTTTTGTTTTCGAAAGAAGGTGATAGTTTGAAAACCAAATATGATAGAATGTTGTGCAATAGCTTAAACGAACGGTCTCTATGTCCTTTAATTTTTATAATAAAACGTTTTTTATTTTTTACATTTTTTTAAAAAAGGTCAATTTTGAATTTTGTTATATTTTGGAAACTAAAGAGTTTACAAAAAATTTTGTTTGACGTAAATGAATGGCCCTGACCCCCTCTACCCCCAAAATAAATTTCAAGTCTCAAGGACTCAAACTGTGCAGTAGTGGGGTAAGGCCGGTTCTGAGTCGCCCCCTACTTTCATATAAAACTTTGCCGATATCTCCCGAACGCGTGGTCGGATTTTAACGAACGAGGTATTGTTGGCGTTGGGATAACGTTCTCTTGGCTAAGCATGTGTGTTGGTATTTTAAAAAAAATGACAATTCTTGTTTTTTTTTTTTTTTTTTTTTTTTGGATTGGCACTATTTTGGAAATGGTGAATCGGAAAAAAGTTTTTTTGACGTTAATGAAATGTGGGTATGCCCTCTAGGCGGACAGCAAGTTTCAAGGGTGTAGGAGGAAAAACAAAATGATAGCCTACTTTCTCGCGAACATTGGTGATCATTGGCGAACGGATAGTCGGATTTTAACAAATGAGGTGTCGTTGGACTCGAGCTGACGTCCTCTTTCCTATAGACCACTCGTTATATTTTTGAGAAAAAAAAATTGAAAAATTTTGTTTTTAAAGTAGGCGAAAGTTTGAAAACCAAACATGATAGAATGTTGTGCCATAGTTCAAACCAATGGTCTCTATGACCTTTATTTTTAGCCTACTTTCGATTTTTGTAAAAAATGAAAGTAGATTTATGAGATCAACACAGGGCAAAAAAAGTGTGTCTGTCTGTGTGTGTGTATGTGTGTGTGTGAGTCTGTGTGTGTGTGTGTGTGTGTGTGTGTATGTATGTGTGTGTGTGAGTCTGTGTGTGTATGTGTGTCTGTGTGTGTGTGAGTGTGTGTACTCAGAATGTCTGTCCCCCCCCTATCAATTCGAACACGGTGAATGCGAATTGAACGAAATTTGGTACAAAGGTAGCACTAGCAAAGGACACCTCAGTGTCATGATTTATATCGCCGCCATCTTTACTAAAACTGAATGGCGGCCACTCAAACGTTCAACACGTAAAATCAAATAACGACTAACCAAATCATCCGATCTCTACCAAATTTGGTAACAACATACCTTCGTATAGGATGCGTCTTGTGACCAATCTACAAGGTCGTCCGCCATACCATTTCAGGATGGCGGCCGTGCGAATTATGCAAACTTTATAATCCATATCATGGGACCCACCAGTTCCGATTATCGAGCCGAGAATCGTTTTAACTGTTCTAAAGGAAGAGGCACGTTCGAAATTAAAAGTTTATTTTGTAATACTATAGTGCAGACGTGATTTTAAAAAGCTGAGCCGATTCAGGAATAATACAAGATGGCAGCGGATATCTTGTGCCTGACTTATATTTCACTAAT
The DNA here is from genome assembly GCA_946902985.2 of Meconema thalassinum. Classification (NCBI taxonomy): domain Eukaryota; kingdom Metazoa; phylum Arthropoda; class Insecta; order Orthoptera; family Tettigoniidae; genus Meconema; species Meconema thalassinum. Next base: position 108,418,724 of record OX336395.1, on the reverse strand, counting down.
TTGAGTATTGCATGCAATATAGCGTACTGATACAAAATAAATAAACTTTGTATGAAATGCTTTATATATAAATAATATACTCCAGTGATGAAATCGTTTAGTATAAATCATTATTTGCTAACAAATTCTATGTAAGTCATTTTATTTAGAACGATATTCGTTGACACAATTAGCTCAGTGGTAGAGCGTTAGCCTATCGCTCAAATGCCTATGGTTCAAACCCGATCAGACATAGGTTTTTTGCTTGAAATGTTATATGTTTATTGTTTTGTAATGACTCAGATGTTTTAAAATTAAGAGTTATATTGTGCATAGTATGGTGTAAAATATATATTTAATTAAAACATAATTCGCCAGCAGATTTACTCGAGACATCTAGCTGCCAAGAAGGTAACTGCACGCCGACCTAATTATTAACTTCCAGATTTTATTGAAAAGTTTCTTCTTCTGGCCGCTAGAATGCACTCGCTCTGTTAGGATTATATTGTTCGATATTTCACCACTAGATGTCACGACTAGTCTACGTGGGGCTCCATTGATTACTATACCATTGGCATTCTATGCGCATCGAATTTGAAGAATGACAAGATGATACTACGATACATTTTTACTTTTTATTTTAAAGGGTTTGTAACAGCCTATTGTGCGTTATTTGAAAATGTTAACTGAAGTAAAGAACAAAACGATTTCACATAGTATCTGAACTCTACCGTTGGTTCTAGTTCAGGATATTAATTAATACTTTTATTTCAGCCAAATAGCAATCGAAAATATCCACATAGTTGGTATACACACGTCTCTGTAGGGTCATGGAAAGATTTGTTAATTCAATTAGGGTTGTGAAAGTCATACGCAGCCAGGCGTGTAAAGACATGCTTCAACTCAAAGTTGGATGTTGCCCGCGTCAGGCCGATTATGTAATAATAATAATAATAATAATAATAATAATAATAATGTTATTGGTTTTACGTCCCTTTTAACTACTGTTGCTTTTAGAGACGCCGGGGTGCCAGAATTTTGTCCCGAAGGGGATCTTTAATGTGCCAGTAAATCTACTAACACGGCTCCCTCGCATTTGTGCACCTTCTAATGCCAGCTGACTGCGCCAGGATACGAACCTGAAACATACGGTCCAGCAAGCGAGAACGTTACCGCTGAGCCACGCCGCCAGTCCGGTCGATTATGTCTCCAGATCCATAACATTCTTTGGATACTTCTTGTCTTTCTTTCTTCAATGATGGTAGCAGTTTTTATCTAGGTTGTGGCGTTTGGTAGAGGTAAATCGTTTCTAAGGTCTTCAACAAAGAATAGTTCTATTATACTCTTTGATAATAACAACGAGTTATAACTATACTCATACATTTAGGAGAAAGTAGGCTATATGTTCTTTACTGAACATCTTGTTTTATAATTTAAAAAAATATATATTTTGAGATTTTTTGAAAACCCTTAAATTTTGAATTTTTACTATTTTGGAAACTAACACGTTGACAAAAAATATTGTTTAACATAAATGAAAGATCCCTATCCCCTCTACCATGAAAATAAATGTCAAGTCTCTAGGACCAAAAAAACTATGCATTTTAATTTTTTAAATTATTTTTTAAAAATAAATGCGTGTTTGTAGACAGAGAGCCGGTAGCGCTTGACGTATGTTACAACGAGGCTATGATTGGCCATGGTGGATACTGGAAATGGCTATTTCGATGGGGGCGATGTATGGCAAAACGAGGGGTCGCTTTTCGATATTTTTTCCTATGACGAATGAATGATATTTTGAAATGTGACAAGCATGCTAAGATTTTTTACCCCTGAAGGGGATCTTTTACGTTTTAGTTAACTGTGATGAGTGAGATCGCTCTCTGACACAACAGACGGTTGTAGGATATGACCAAGTGATTCTTAGACGTTGGCGATCTCAGTGACCGTGCCCGGAAGAAATGAATAGCTATTTCAGTGGGATGGCGGGGGCAGCTTATGACGGTTGGTTTTGTGACATTTCCTATGATGGATAGAGGCGAATATTTGAACATGTGTTAAGTGTGCTAGGAATTATTTTTACCCCTGAAGGGGATCTTTAACATGCTAGTAAACGGTGATAAGCGAGACTGCTGTCTGGCACAGTAAATGGTTTTAGAATATGGAAACCTATAACATTTGCTCGACCAAGTCACGTGCATGTACCCAAAGAGCCAAAAACAGTAAGGTCATTGGCCTGAAATGTTATAAACTAAATATTGAACTGATTAAAGTCATGTGTTTTAGGATGAAAGTATGTTGTTAACATGATCATGTATTGAGGATGGCCGTTTGCTAGTAATTATTATTACAGTAAAATGTTTAATAATAATAATAATAATAATAATAATAATAATAATAATAATAATAATAAGACACACTCATGTTTTGAATGCTAACACGCACACAGTCCAGCTCACTGGTGACTGAATATTGTACCTAGCCAGAGGACTCGTGAGAGCTGTTGCTATTGCTGACGAGGCAGGAATGTCTACGTCAGCAGGAAGTGTGATATGAGGAATGTGAAGAGGCATGGGAACACGTGCGAGAGAGAGACAGAGTACCATTCAAGGTCAAAACGCTGAGAAAATACAACACTTTCTGTTGCTAGGCTAACTGATAACGATTGCGTTAGTCATGCATGCACTTCTTTGTCTCTAAGCCACATGCTTGACCCACAGCATTCAAAACATTCATTGTAGTAGTCTATAAACAAAAGAAAAGCATATATATTACACTCTAAACAGCTTTAATAATATTGTGCAATTAGGGATTTTACACTGTGCATGGCTGATAAATTTTACTATTTATGCAAGAAATGCCCTAACTGTAGCAGATATTGCTTTTCTGCATATAGCACAAGTGTTGAGTTCTAATGCACACTTGACACAAGCTATCATGTGTCCACAAGGCAAAAATACAACACCTAGTTCATCTTGATAACAAATTTTACATAATTGTTGGTCACACTTTTGTATCTGTTCGTGAGACAAGTCTTTTTTTTCAGCCTCATGTATTTGCTCCGTGTGTTCTAACTCTAAAGGCACTTTTATGTCTTGTGCTGCAATCACGTTTTCTTTACGAATAGTGTTCACAAATTCCTGACCTTTAAGCAACACCATGTATCTACAGTTAGGTAACCAACGAGCGTGTTCCACAAAAGGGTCATCAGTCATTTGCCAATCCTTTAAAGCAAATCCACAATAAAAAATATTGTTTTATCCCCTTCACCAGTATAAAAAATCCAGCTTCACTTAGCTGTTTGGTAATGTGTTTTAATATTAATGGCCAAACATTTTTATAAGATTCTAAACGTCTTTCAACAGAGCTGTACTCTGGGTGTGCTAGTGCTTTAGTCTTGCAAACTCCCCAATTTTTCAAAAGCACATGCCAATTCAACACTGTCTATGGCATATGGACCACATATATCGACACTACCGTTGTTGACAGGTAATACATCATTATTATTATTATTATTATTTATTTGTGATTCAGCAACGTAAGTAGCGGCCAATGGTCTTGTGGTTCGGTAAAATGAATACACGGATATGTTACCCACTTGTTTTCCAAGCATGTAAGGACAACAAGGAGACCTTCGCAAATGGTCTCTAGAGGGATCATCCCCTTCTTCCCAGTGTGAAAGTTCAATACGACTAAACACACAGCGCACCACATCTTCTCAGTTCAAGTAAAAAAATCGGCTTTTGCAAGTTCATGTGTCGACAAAAAGCCTACAGGCCAGGATTCAAATGTTAACCAGCGATCATGTTCTGATTTTAAATTTAACCCACGTGGTAAACTAACTTGCTCACTTGATGTATTTGGTACTAACGCCATGTGTTATAATAAAACTTTTTTTATTGCAAGTTATTAACGTTGCACAAGAGCACATAGTACTTTAAAGCATAATGTATGCTTGTTCACTGTCTGTTCACTACGTTAATGGCGCATGACCACACCTAAAAACAAACAAAATAACCCATCACACAATCAATCAATCAATCAATACTTGTAATTAAACTTTAACGTTAATTGACATTAATATATCAAAACACCATTAAAAATAAACTGTATGTTGGCACTAACAGTAACACATGCACGTATTTTCATTTTATAAAGCTTTAGTCATTTACATCCCCCTTTAACCAATATATAAACAAAAAAAAGAATGTCATGTCAGTTTGTTCAGATTATCTTGTTCAAACCTGCGGATATTTGTTGAGTCCATAGGGAACCACCCATAATTTTTTTTTTGTTTTGTTTTGTTTTTAGAAAATCCAATATGGCCTTGTACTTTTTCCAGTCAACAACCAATATAGTCTTGTACCGTTTGTCAATTCATAGCCATTATTCAAGAAAGCAATCATTGTGCCAGTCATGTACAGGTAATGAATATTTATTTGTCTATGGTTTTTCATTAGTGGTAAAATGGAATAGCATTTTTTAAGTTAGACTTACCTGAGTTTTAAATAGTTCACTGCCTAGAAGCAATGGTTGCACTTTACTGCGTCTTGGGTTTTCAGCAACTGCTATAGTGGTAAGGCTTTTCTTTCCACGTTTCTAAAAATAAACAAACCGCTATAAATACCTAAATTCAGGTTAATACATACATTTCATAAAATAAAATAAAATAATATCAAACAAAAAAATGAAACAAGTTAGTTTAAAAAAAATAATCTCACCTTCACTTGCAGTGGCTTGTTACTGTTTCCTTCTAATGGGCCCAAAAGCGCAATGGTTTCTTGTATCTCTGACATGTAAGGTATACCAGTTATCTACAAACAAATAAATAAATAAAAATCATTAATTACCTAATCAATAACTACAAATTTAAGGTTCATTACCATGACATTATTAAATAATCATTCATAGGTACTTACCAAAAAATAAAAGGATTTTTCTTCCACAGCTCTACTGTATACGTCCGTTTGCTAAAATGGCAAGTGCATGACTAACGCAATCGTTATCAGTTAGCCTAGCAACAAAAAGTGTTGTAATTTCTCAGGGTTTTGACCTTGAATGGTACTCTGTCTCTCTCTCGCACGTGTTCCCACGCCTCTTCACATTCCTCAATCTGAATAAGATTCGTGTACCTTATACTAGTTTCATGTTTTTAATAAGGAACCAAAATGGCTACCTCTTATACATCGGCAGTCCTACTGTCTCAGAACCAAAATGGCAGTCTCTGCTTAAACAGCACACCTGCTAGCCACCACGAGGCAAGTAAACTGATACACTTCCTGCTGACATAGACATTCCTGCCTCGTCAGCACCAGAAACAGCTCTCACGAGTCCTCTGGCTAGGTACAATATTCAGTCACCAGTGAGCTGGACAGTGTGCGTGTTAGCATTCAAAACATGTGTGTGTGTCTTATTATTATCATTATTATTATTATTATTAAATATTTTACTTTAATAATAATTACTAGCAAGCGGCCATCCTCAATACATGATCATGTTAACCACATACTTTCATCCTAAAACACATGACTTTACCCAGTTCAATATTTAGTTTATAACATTTCAGGCCAATGACCTTACCGTTTTTGGCTCTTTGGGTACATGCACGTGACTTGGTCGAGCAAATGTTATAGGTTTCAATATTCTAAAACCATTTACTGTGCCAGACAGCAGTCTCGCTTATCACCGTTTACTAGCATGTTAAAGATCCCCTTCAGGGGTAAAAATAATTACTAGCACACTTAACATATTTTCATATATTCGCCTCTATCCATCATAGGAAATGTCACAAAACCAACCGTCATAAGCTGCCCCCGCCATCCCACCAAAATAGCTATTCATTTCTTCCGGGCACGGTCACCGAGATCGCCAACGTCTAAGAATCACTTGGTCATATCCTACAACCGTCTGTTGTGTCAGAGAGCGATCTCACTCATCACCGTTAACTAAAACGTTAAAGATCCCCTTCAGGGGTAAAAAATCTTAGCATGCTTGTCACATTTCAAAATATTCGCCTTCATTCATTCGTCATAGGAAAAAATATCGAGAAGCGACCCCTCGTTTTGCCATACATCGCCCCCGTCGAAATAGCCATTTCCAGTATCCACCATGGCCAATCATAGCCTCGTTGTAACATTCGTCAATCGCTACCGGCTCTCTGTCTACAAACACGCTTTTATTTAAAAAAAAAATAAAAAAATTAAAATGCATAGTTTTTTTGGTCCTAGAGACTGAACATTTATTTTCATGGTAGAAAGGATAGGGATCTTTCATTTATGTTAAACAAAATTTTTTCTCAACGTGTTAGTTTACAAAATAGTAAAAATTCAAAATTTAAGGGTTTTCAAAAAATCTCAAAATATAAAAAAGTTTTATTATAAAAAATAAAGGTCATAGAGACCATTCGTTTGAACTATGGCACAACATTCTATCATGTTTGGTTTTCAAACTATCGCCTACTTTTAAAAACAAAATTTTTCAAAAAAAATCAAAAATATAACGAGTGGTCCATAGGAAAGCCCCCGTCAGCTCGAGTCCAACGACACCTCATTCGTGAATCTCCGACCTCGGGTTCGGGAGTTATCGGCTCGCATTTGGAGTAGTGGGGGGGGGGGCAGAACCCCTCGCTCTCCCCTACTTGTTATTTGAATTAAATTGTCATTGGCCCAGTTGTTGTCAGGTCCCAAAATAGAACATTTAGCAAGTAACTTTTATCTATTTTTACCGTCGACTTGAGCCTCAATGGACTGCGTGTTAACAACCACTCTCATTTCAGTGTCTGTGTCTTGTTCGTTTGCCGGCTTTGGCATCTTGTCAGTATTGAGCCCATCTATCAGCTTAATCTCCCGCTCCTCTGTCTTCTGGGTTCTGCCTCCACCATAAAACACTGATAGGTTTTCACCATCCTTCTGAAACTATCCTGTCTTTGATTTTATCCTCCGTAATGCCCACCTGTCTCATATATTTCTCACACTCTTGAAACCATTTCAACTTGGAGATCTTCGGTTTAAGAAAATTGCAGTTTTTCTTTGTGCGCCGGTCATTATTCATGCGGAAGATGTGCCCATAAAACAGAAATCTTCGCTTTCTAAATGTTGTTGTTATCGTTTCCATCTCGCTGTATACTTCTTTATGTTCGACCCTCACTATTATGTGTCAGATAACTGTATCATAATGATGGTCATTATAACACTGTTTTCCATTATCATACAGTTTCTCCAGCCAATCAGAGCTCGTTCATTGACCAATTAGGTAACGATAACTTCGCGCATGCGCTCAAAATCCAACATGTCGGACATAAACACAACATCGAACTATAATAAATTACCGACATGGAATACCCACCGTCCATATGTTCGCGTAAATAAACTGGCGAATATGAGACAAGAAATAGCACTGTACCTTAAAATCACCAACAGTAATTTCTACACAGCGCATTGTCTTCAAATGACTGCGGTGACAATATTACTGAGGGACGGCTGATGTAAACATATGGCTGCATATGGCATTGCAAGCCCACAGAGCGCATGCGTCGGTCGTTCAAAGCTCTTGAAAGACAAAGATATAACACCCAACGCTCGCTCTGCGATCACAAAATTCCAGTAGCTGACTCTCAACAGATATTTATGAATATTTATGTTAAAACATATAATAAAGTTATAATTATCGTCGAACATAAACAGTCGTATGCAACTCGCCTATAATGGTAATTAAGACACTCGTATGGAAATTATAAAACTCGCATACGCTCGTTTTATAAAAAAAAATACTCGTGTCTTAATTATAGCCATTATAGGCTCGTTGCATAATGTACTATTATGTTCGACCCTGACTTTTATATGTCAGAAAACTGTACTATAACGAGGCTCATTATAACACTATTTTTCATTATGAAACAGTTTATCCCACCAATCAGAGCTCACGAAACAGTTGTTTGACGAATTAGATAATTAGATGCGCTGAGTTCCATGGCCTTCTAATTTAAATTTCACTGCCTGGCCTAGTATCATAGTAGGGTAATCGAGGAGGCCATGGTAAAATACAAGGCATTATCTGCGTCTCATACGCTTTGTTCAGTACGTAAAACTGGCGAAATATCGACAGATATTTATGAATATTTATGTTAGAACATAAAATATTTATAATAATTATCGTCGAACATAAACAGTCGTATGCAACTCGCCTATAATGGTACTTAAGACACTCGCATACGCTCGTTTTATAAACATACCCGTGTCTTAATTATTGCTATTATAGGCTCGTTGCACAATGTACTATTATTTGATATCAGTCGAACCTGTCCGTCAACCCATCTGTTGTCCAAGATTTTCCGTAGTAGTCTACGTTCTGTTTTAAGTAGCTGATTGACCTGTCCTGTTTTAACTATATTTCTTACGAAATTACATGAAAAGGGCCGTGGCTGCGCAAATCCTTATTGACATAGTGCAATGAAATAGAAAAGGATACCTTAAGTCAATAAAATGAGTCGTCCAGTTGCAAAACTCGTTTAATCCACTTGTGAAAAAAGGTAATGTAATTTTTTAAAATTCTTTTTTATATTATTTTGAATTATATTTTTGGTTTAATTTAATTTTGATTTGTTTTTCTTTGATTTTGTTTTGTTTTACTTTATTTCGTTTTATTTTGTTTTAAATAGTTTTATTTTATTTTTTATTTTGTTTTATTTCGTTTTATTTTGATTTTGTTTTGCTTATTTTGTTTTATTTTGATTGTGTTTTGTTTATTTTGTTTTATTTTCTTTTGTTTTAGTGTGATTTTCCAGAAAACAAAACACAAAACCAAATGCAAAAACACGAAGCAGAAAGCAAACTTCAAACACAAAAGCAAAAGCAGAAAACAAGAAAAAATGAACAAAAAGCAAAAATTTAAATTCAAATGCAGCAAAAGCAGAAAAAAACACAAAACCAAAACAAAAAAAGACGAAGCAAAAAGCAAAATTCAAAAAAGCAAAAGCAGAAAACAAACACAAAACCAAGAAAGAAAAGCAAAAAGTAAAATTCAAAAGAAAGGCACAAAGCAAACACAAAACCAAAAACTAAAACACAAAGCAAAAAGTTGAAAATAAGAAACACAAAAGATACGTGAGGCAAAGTCCAGAGAAACGTTTCTCATGAAAATGATTCTTATTCACAAGTGGATTAAACGAGTTTTGTAACTTGACGACTCATATGTCACTAGCGGACCCGTGCGAGAACTCTCGTACAATGGGTTGTGTGCGCCCCGTGTGTACAGACTACCCGCACGGCTCTAGTGCTCTGCGGGCTGTACGCGATACAGTTCTCGCATGGGCCATCGTCTTGTTTATTTGTCTAAAAAGTGACAGTCAGTATGAAAGACTAGACTTTGTTTCATGTTAAATGCTACAAATGCTGAAAAATGCTAGAAAGGCTGGAGGCTTCTCGCTTCGCTCGAAGCCAAAGACTCTTGACATGTTAGAAAAGTATCTGCATTATACTTATCTTGCTTATGTTGTTTCAAATTAATCGCGAACGGCAAGTGCAAACCAAGGGCAAAGCAAGGTCCAGCGCGGGGGATGCCGCACGCTCACCAGAGCACGCGGGGACGTGCCCCTTCCATCCAGTCTAAAAACACTTATAGTGGGCGATGTATTGAAGATAGAGATATGCTCTCGGGGACTTTTTTGTAGAACTTTCCATGCTGACCAATTCTTACGCTCATAGTATATTGATATTTTTAACGGTTTGCCCAGCGTAAGCTTAAGAAGCGCACGGACGCCAAGTTTGTTTTCGACTTTTTCACTGAAATCGTTACTGCTTGGCTTCCTTTGATCATACATAAATTATTTTCTAGAGAATCCTTCCTCGAGATATCCTTTGCAGAATGGTGAAAACCGCATCAAAATCCATCCAGTGGTTCTCGAGATTACCCGTGACATCCAAGAATCGGGGATTTTTGTCTTATACTAACGAAGTAGAGATTGTCGGGGTACACATGCACCGAGCGGTACTATGACGTCACACTCCTCAGAGCATCTGTCCGTCCGTCACCGTAACGTAACGCCAGACCCCAGCGTAACGACGAAGTCGACAAGATCATTTAAAATGATAAAAGCACTTTATAAACAAATAAATATATATCCGTTTACCTTTCAAGAAATGCAAGATGTTTCCTGTACTATTGAGACGATTTGGAAGATTTTGGTACAAACCACCCCTTCTAAGTCCCTCTGGTTTAGGAGCTTGAGTTTTGTGAAACATACACCTTAGCATATTATATAATAAGACTAGCAACCCGACCCGGTTTCGCCCGGGAAAAGTTATGAATGCATTACGTGATAATCGCTTTTTTTTCCAATGTCAATGAACAACGACCAATATCCGTTTTACGTCTTGGCAAGATGGGTTAAAATCACTGACTGGACTATTAATTATATTATCATGGAGATACATGTGCAACAAATTCTTGTCAGACGTAATTTAAGAATGGCGAGGTGCATGAAATACAAATCACCCTTCCGTCCAATCTTAACTTGACTGTGAATTTTTCGGAACGAAAAGTTCACAGGCGAAATGAAGAAAAGCCGAGTTGCACTTGCAGGGTAACTTCAAACACAACCACCCTTCTCAGAAGTCTTAACTCAACACGACTGAACGGTTTGCTGCTGGCTGTATCTGGGGCAATAGGTTCGCCCACTAGCTAGGCTGTAACAGGGATAATAGACTTGCCCTTAGATAGCTCGTAAACTGTCGCCTCAGTAGTTGAATGGACATGTTTGGTAGAAATTAAAACGTAAAAGCACTTATAGTGGGCGATGTATTGAAGATAAAAAGCGCTCGGACGCCAGGTTTTTTTCGACTTTTCCACTGAAATCGTTACCGTTCGGCTTCCTTTGGTCATAAATAAATTATTTTCTCCAAGAATCATCCTCGAGATATCCTTTACAGAATTGTGAAAACCGCATCAAAATCCATCCAGTGGTTCTCGAGGTTACCCGTGATATCCAGGAATCGGGGACTTTGTTTTATATTTGAGTACACTGTACCGGTTTCGGTTGTATAATAACCTTCTTCAGCAGACAATGATACGAATGAAGTTGCAAGATTTCCAAATCTAAATGATTAAAAATACCCTAAAAATTAAAAATCATGTCTGTTACAACTTTCTTTCAGTTAATGATGAAAGAACAAAACTCTTCAAAAGTGGAGATGGAACTGATGTAGTTGTTCATTGAAGAATTTTTGAGGTCGGGATGAATTGTGATCTTATGCTTTCGTACTTAGAAATAGGTTTGCAAAATGTTTTGTGTGGAGTGTTGTGCCTTATGGTTCGTAAACATGGACAGTCAGTCAAAAAGAACAAAAAATATTTAGAAAGTTTTGAAATGTGGTTGTGGAGAAGAATGGATAAAGTGAAATGGACCGATAGAATGAGAAATGAGGAGGCGCTAAGAAGGGGAGGAGAGGAGATGAGTTTCATGAGAAGAAGAGGGAAATTCTTGGATGGGTCACAATACTACGTAGGAATTTTCTATTACAAAGAATCATGGAAGGAAAAGTAGAAGGAAAAAGAGCTAGAGGAAGAAGAAGGTTTGGAATGTTAACAGATGTAAAGAGAGGAAAAAGTTACAAGCAAATGAAAGAGGATGCTCAGGACAAAGACAAAAATGCAGGACGTCCAGTTGAAACCTGTCTGAGGACAGATCTACCGAAAGAAGAAGCTTTCGTGGGAAAGAACTCAGATTATTTAAACATTTGACTAAAGCTGAGCAACCCGAAGACATTCCACATCTTCAGATAAGTATCAACAGTACACATTAGCAGTGGTCAAACAATATGTTATGTTGTAGTTATAGTTTTTAATGATCATAACAGAGTACTTGTAGTTCATATTAGTTTACAATTCTACTGTAGTTTAGGGCTGAATGTATCACAGGTACATCTTCATAGATTAGTTGTGGGAGGAAGACTGTTTTGTTTAAGGAATCGTCATTTCTCAGTTTTGGAATATTAAAATAAATAGTGCTTTATTCGGTGGTAAATGCCTTAATATTCATCTATACTGATACAGTGGAACTTGGATAATTCGAACCTCAAGGGACCAGTAAAAAAATTCGAATTATCCAAAAATCCGAATTAAGAAAGTTCTTTGAAAAGGGCAGAGAAAATATATTGTATTACGTTTACATAATGATTTACGTTCAACAAAGCAGATTAACAGACAGCGGTACTTTATAAAGACTGTATCGTGAATAACCTCAAAAGTTTCAAACAAAAAATAAAACCAAAATGTACTATTCAGCTATTTAACGACAGTAGTAATCCATCTAGTTAAGTCTCAGAGAAATCTACTGTTTTCCAAAATAGTTTGAGATTTTTACCTGTTTCCTACAATTAAGTCTCTCGGTCATCACAAAAGAATTTAACTAATTTAAGGAACGGAAAACAGAACCACTTACGTCATTTCTACTTTAAACAAGCCGCATACGTTCTGTGATGTGGTTTGTTGCTTGGGCTGCACTCGGAACAGTTTTTTCGAGAATTGTCCCAACTGTTTGGCTTCCGATCGACTTTTGATACTAAAAACTTCGATTTATCCAAAATATAATTCGAATTAACCACGATTTTTTTTATCATTGATTGTATATAAAATGCTAGGGACCAAGAGAAAAAATCGAATTAAAGAAGATTTCGAATTATGGAAGTTCGAATTTGCCACGTTCCACTGTGTAATAAAGCTGAAGAGTTTGTTTGTGTGTTTATGTGTTTAAACGCGCTAATATCTGGAACTACCAGTCAGATTCGAACAATTCTTTTTCTATATGATAGCTAGATTCAAGAGCATTAGGCTACACCTCTCAGGTAACCTTAAATATTGATTTTTGTTCAGTAAATCGGAAGAACAAGCGCTCCCGAACAGCTTCAATAATACCTAAGTCTATTGTTGCCTGGTAATGTGGGCTGCATCACGTCGCCCCTTCCAGTGGTCTGGTGAAGAATTGCGACCTGCTTATAAATTGCAGTCACGGGGAGTAATTAGTGCAAACAGATTTATTAGGCCCCTTAAAACAGTTGTCATCATGACAATAGTATGCCTCTGTATAAGGGCGATGGTGTTGGTGCAGTATACTGAGGTTATCAGCTGTAATAAGCGTTGGTGCTTTCCGATCCTTATCCTTGAGCGCTCCAGTTCTGTAGTGGTATTCATTATCATCCATAAAACAAATAAATCCACCGGGCGAAGGCGGGCACTACTGCTAGTCAGTAATAATCACTACCCTTACTACGTTATCTGACGGGTTTTCTTGTATTTTGTTTTTGGAGTGTCTGTGGGTGTCACTGTAGGTTTGGTAGTGTTTTGTAGAGCTATTTGTCTTGCATATTTGGAACTGATGATGCTCGCTCGACGAGCGAAATATCTCATCCCTTAGTTTTCTTAACCACATGCAACTTATTTCAGGTTATTTTTCACATATTCCAGTAATTGTATGTCGACCGACTGAAAGCTAACGATACAGTATGTTACGCAAAGTTGTGACTGATAAATAGCAACTTTGATAACGTTGGAATACAGAATGTATGGTAGAAACGGAACAGAGCGAGGTCAGGTCGGGGGTCATAGTGCACCCGGTAACCATGGCAACGGCATCGATCCGAGTGGGGCACCTGGGCCGAGAATTGCCGAGTACAGCCGAGCATCAGTGAGGGAGAAAGAATAATATTATTGGGCTGGTAATTCATTTAACGTAATCAAAATGTAATTATGGTAGAAATGTAGAACGTTGTGCGCCAGATATAGAATATTATTTTAAATGGAATTCATAATTTACAGTTAATCAATTATTCACTGTGGAATGTAAATTAGTGTCCCGATGTTGGTAATTGATTATATGTATATTTGCTCATAGAGAGTGATCATTACAGTAGATGTACTGTACATACATATACATTAGGACATTATGGCGCAATGGTACATCAGCTTGCCTCTCATCATAGTTTCGATTGCATGTTAACAGCAGGTTTCACGGATTAAATCAACTGCGAGATTAACTATCCGGTGGTTACCATGGCAACATTAGAGAAGTTAGGTATTGTTGTTTTATTCGGTGGCGTAGTTGGTAGCATGGTGAACTGCTGTGCCCAAGATAGCGGGTTCAAACCCGGCCGAAGTCGTCGGATTTTTAAAAGCGTTAATAATCCTTCAGTATGCCTTCCTTCGGAGGGGAAGTAAAGCCGGCGGTCCCATGTCATAGATTTATGGCATGTAAAAGATCATCCTCAGACTAAACTTGTGTGAAGCTAAATTGTTAGGTTAGATTTCGTCGGAACGCTCTATGAAAGTTCCAACGTTCACCACTAGGTATCATTCATATCTGGTAGTTAAAGTTGGAACTAATTGAAATCTGAACGGAACTGGTAGCTCACCCTTAAGGTGTCCGCTGGAAGCAGCTACAATCTTAGGCGAGCCGAACATGTCCTCGGACACTCCCGGCATAAAAGCCATGCGATAAATAAATAAATAAATAAATAAATAAATTGTTGTTTTAAGGGGCGGAGCTACGAGGAATATTAGAGACATCTACAGTATGTATTTCAACAAGAAAATCTTGGTTGGTTCCTCAGTTTAGGGGCTGCGACAACGCGATCATGTAGCCCCGTGTACTTTGGGTATGTGTAGAATCTGTCTGATAACCTCTGTTAATTGTGATGGCTGTATTAGTGTGTATTATCTGTTTTTAATTCAAGTAAGGACTGCAGGTGATAATTTTAAGTAGTTCCTACTTTTGCTACCAAATACTACCGTCAGCGACACCTAGCTTGCGGACTTGGCTACTAGATTGCATCGCAGTCAACACCTGGCAGCGAACGTTGTAACTAATAGAGCGTTATCAATTCTAACCTACAAATATTAGCTTCACACAAGTGTAGTTAGTTGAAGGTTCTTTTACATGCCATACATCTATGACATGGGACCGCCGGCTTTACTTCTCCTCCAAAGGAAGGCATAACACGGGTTATCAGACAGATTCTACACACACCCAAGGTACACGGGGCTACATGACCACGTTGTTACAGACCCTAAACTGAGGAAACAACCAACCTATATCCCAATGTTTATTTTGAGGTTTAGTCAAGTAGGCTAGCTAAAAGAAGTGAAAAATGAAAATCCACAGCCTTCTTCCAGTAGACCGACCGGGTCAAGGAATGGAATGAATGAAGCCCCCATCTAGCGGCGAGGACATAAACTGTGACGGCTGCCGAAGCTTGTCGCACTCCCCTGGGGCAATGAATGACAGATGAAATGAAATGATAGTGGAGAGTGTTGCTGGAATGAAATTTTGACAGGGAAAACCGGAGTACCCGGAGAAAAACCTGTCTGCCTCCGCTTTTTCCAGCACAAATCTCACATGGAGTGACCGGGATTTGAACAACGGACCCAGTGGTGAGAGGCTAGCGTTCTGCCGTCTAAGCCACGGAGGCTCACTGGCTAACTAAAAGAAGTGAAATTACGCCAATTTTATCACAGCCCCTAAACTAAGGAACCAACCAACCATCCAGTCTTTGATGTATGTCCATAAAATTGTAATCGTCCTTTTCTAATATTTTGTCGGAATGTTGGTATAACTCATCCACACTCCCTTTGTCCTCACTGGGCCAAAGATATTCCGGAGGATTTCCCTTCCTTGTTTTTCTAATTTTTAGTTAGTGATTTGCCTCTAATGATCCGGGTTTCTGATGCGTATAATGCTTCAGATTGAATTACCGTGATATAGTGATTCTATTTTACGTTCCGAGATATTGAGTTCTTGTTATTATTATTTCCGCTGACTGCTGACTCAGTAGACGAGTTCGAGCCCCACCGTCGGCGGTCCTTGAAATGGTTTCTGTGGTTTCCCATTTACAACTTCAGACACATGCTGGTGTTTTAGATCCCTTATTTGGGGGTGGATCTAAAAGGAAGAGTTATTGTACTAATTTGTAAGGTTGTGCCTAAAAAGGGTAGCTTCCCTTGGCAGGGTAAGCTGACCAGTGTAGAGTGTTGTGGTGTGCTAGGAACTAGGGGGCGTTCCTATAAATAATGTAGTAGTGTTTGAAGGGATGGGACCCAATGCAAGGGTCACTGTGCTGGTCGCTCAGCTGACTGCTTATTATGTAACTGACTCTGCTCGTATCAGCTAAGTGGCACGCGCTGCTCTCTGGCAGCCGGGCCGGCTCGAGAAATACAATGGTACCTGAGCTAGCGCTATTAGACTACCGTCTGTCACGTCTTACCGTGACGGGAATAAGGAAGGGCGATGGGATGTAAAGAGGCGTATAAACAGTAAGGCTAGTGTGCTGTGTTGACCAAGTGTTTATTGGTCTGTAATTCTGAGTATGAGTCCCTTGTAGGGAATGTAATTATGTTCACAATGTAGAGTACAAGTTGTGGGTTAGAGGTTACAAAAGTAGGAACTCTGAACACGACTGACTTACCTCTGATGACACCGGCGTAGCCTCCGGCCGTATCGTTGAAGCACTGATAATGGAGAGATTCCTTGACCTGATTAAGACGCCTTCTTATACTCTCCGGCGCTATGTTGTCAGCAATGTGTTGGCATTGCTGTCCCAGTTAATAGTATGTCGCTATGTGTAACCATTGTGCAAGGACTGAGCTGCTTTCTAGAGTGGCAAGCTGTCCCTGCTACGTTTTATGGATGTTGGCCCGGCTTTCCAAGGGTTGCCCGTTAGGAGATTTAGGCAGATGATGGGGGGATGGTCTCCAAGGGGTGCATACCCCTGGGAGGCTGTACAAGCGTCTTCCTTCATTTGTTCGCGTCCTCGCGAACGGGAACGGAACTGGAGGTTGGGATGTTGACGTAGTGGTTCTTGAAACCCCCTCGTATCTCCTGGTGGTGTCGTATCGAAGTGTGGGTGTGAGGTCAGCCCGTGTTCAGAGGGGAGGGTTATGGGATGTACAGATATATGTATACACTGATATTGGCATTGTGAAAATGGAAATTAACAAAACAAAAAAAAATTGACATTGCGAAAAATTTGAGATCGAGAAAAAAATTGACATATAAAAAAAAATTGCCCTTGCTATTGCTGGCATATTGCTAGTTTCAAAAAAAAACATGGTTTTTGATGATGATTCGTTACATAGTTGTGCAGGGAGGAATAACCCAGCTAGACGAGGAATTGTGTCGTCTGGCTTTAATTTGGGGAAAAAGTGCTCCCTGCAAATAGAAAGATAGGAGAGAATAGAAAAAATGGGTGTTCCAGGGTATAATTTAAGGGATATAATCAAAGTGTATTTATTGGTTCGGGATGAAACGGAACACCCTGACAAATGGGGAAGTTAGAAGTAGGAAAAATGAAAGAAAACAAATCATAGACATCATGTACATTGGTGGTCTTGATAATGGTAACAGATATGACCCGATAATAATAATAATAGTAATCCTTACAGTTGTAAAATTCCTGACAAGTTATAATTGAACATAGTAAACATGTAATGAAGATGAACATAGAAAAAATAATGGTTGCCATGTTGGTACCCTGTACGTATAAGTATCCTTGCCACTCTTGTGGACCCTTGCAATTGTATGACATGGCGAGAAAATACAAAATAATTTACACTTTACAATTATCACTATCATATATATATATTGTACCCGTTCGTCCTGGGGATGCGATGACCCATCTGCTATAACATCACATCCCTGGAGTTCCAGGACAGAGCGGAGTTAAATAAACCTCTAGTCAAATAAGGAATGTGTCGGAAATTCAGCTGAGTTCGTGAAAAAGCAGTGGGTTTCACGAGACAAAGTATCTCTAGGGTCGTTACGGGCTTAAGTTAATAAAAAATAATTCAAATATAAATGGGCGCCATCAACTGAATTCCTAGCAAAACCACTTCCTTTCCGGATAAGCCTTACTCAAGACAAGGAAAGAAAAAGGAACATCACACCATCATCAGATCACAACTAAGATAAAAACAAATTTATTTTACTTTGATAGTCAGACAGACATTTTAAATATAAATCCTACCTAAGAGTATGGTCGAATGCAAAGTTAAATTGTCATTGTCCAAAAATCGAACCATCTCCTTTCTAATGCAAATTTATTTCAATCCACTTATCAAGAAAAATGTATAAAGTTCTCTTGGGTTCTCAGGATCACTGTCGCACTATGTCTTTCGTCACTGACATTTGTGAAACCTGAGACCTAATTCTCTTTAATTTAACATCAATGTGGATTTAATTAAGTTATTAAGCTGTCTAAACATACACATATAATAATCACTCATGTTAAATATCACATAAATTATGGTTTGCATGGTATAATTTGAACGTAGAACATGTTAATCAAATGTTCCTAAACATTGAATAATTAATTTACATTATTTACATCGTCATTAATCTCTTATCTGTGAATTACAGAAAATTCAAATTCTCATTGGTCATCCTCATCATTATTATCAAAATTAAATATTTCTCACATTAATTCTCACTTCAAAATTCCAAATATTCCTGTCAGAATCGTTAATTCATCACCATTACATCATTTAAATTCACATTTTAAGTTGCAATTCCTTCGAATCATCTCTCAATTAAATTTATTTAATTCCATAAAAATTCATTAATCATCAGCTTCTTTAATTAATCATCACCTTCTAATTCAGTTATTCATCATCATTACAATCGTCTAATAATTCATTTCAATCAGTTTAATTAATTCAATCTTTAATTCATCCACTTATTTAATTCATCGATTTATTTCAAAATTTAATTTATCAACTTATTTAAATTTCAATCATCTGGTTATTTAGTTTATTATTTCATCTAGTCATTCTGATTTTTATTTCATTAGGTCAGATCGTTAATATGCTTAAATCTCAGATTATTATTTCATTAATTATTATTTTCAGAAAATCTTGTATTATCAACTTCATTTACTTGTTTAATTTCCTAACAAATTGTTTAATAAGGTTTATAGAACGTTGTCTTACAGTTTTATTACTTCCAAGTTATATCTCGTATTTAATTATCATGCCAAAAATATTATTGTCTCCACGACATCACGTTGGATCTAACTATCCACAACGACATTATATTTCTTCAATATTCCAAATATCACATTTGAATATAAGAATTACTACAAAAACTCCATAAATATTCAGCACATACAGCATGAATTTCAACAAATACGCTAGACTGGGTACGACAACCTCATGTCCGCTTCAAAATACATTATCAACGTTGCAACTACCAAATGGCAAATTCCACAAAATGCCTATCACAAACTTCATTTAACCACGTTGCATGATCTACAAAAATATATAAATGGCTTCAAATTATTAACGCACATAATCTCCAATGACTGTAATTACTCTGATCACTTCTAGACAACTTCTTAAACAATTGGAAAAATATTACTTCAGTAATTTAATATTTGCTTTCAAATAGCATAAATTCTCTTTCACAAGTTTCATAATTCACATCGTAGAAAAACACCAATGTGCTATAATCTCTCACATCAAAATCTGCAATACTGATCTGCCTTAAAATAATTATGACCATTAATGATTAATCTTATAAGATTAAATTACTTTAAATCCTTCTCAAAGGTATCAAACACAATTATAAAAAATCATCAAAGCATCAGCTGTAACAGCTGTTAAATTGAAATTACTCTCAAAAGAGTATAGCAACAAAATATTGGATTGGCAAACAAGAATTACTAAATGCAATCCTGTTGACATTTATCGTTACTTTATTTAACAAAATTTCGACTGATATGTGACTAGTAGTTCCTTGTTTAATTCACTTACATCTCGTGTACATTCGGATGATAAAATGAGTTCCTCAATGGCGAGTAAGATGTGTAACCACCGTACAATCGTATAAATACGAAGGACCTCGCCCCGTCGACTTGGATGATAGTTCCCTGAACGGTGGGTAAGGTGAGTAGCCACCATACAATCGTATAAATACGAAGGACCCCACCTCGTGGACTATATGAATGAATGTACCAGAAAGGAATCAACAAGTTTCTAGTTGTCATATAAAAGCGACGTTCATTCACTAAAGTGAATAACTTCTTAATATCTCCAAACAATCCAATGGAAAAAAAATCCCTACTGATGAATAATACACACTCGCTAGTATGCAATGAACTGACGAAGTAGTTTCTGATAATCAATTGCAGATCACGAGTTCGAAATACTCGTTACTCAAAAAAAACTATCCATGAAAAATATCCTAGCTGGAAAAATGTCTATAAGACCAAACATCTTCTTAATAAAGTCAAACAACGGTGAGAATATCGAATAATGATGCCTGCCATATCATATGGTCACTCCATATTCTAGCAAATTCGAAGTATATAAATTCAAACCATGTCTTAATAATCAAATCACTCCTATTAGAAAAATATACATGTGTGCCCAGTATTCATGAAAATAATCGTATCAGGTAGATAGAACTCTTACAATACCTTTCATTATCAGTTGTAATATAATTTCCAAGATCGTCGATTTTCCCTACCTAAAGATTTCTCGTACGATCGGCGTGAATATCATTTCATCCATGAAATGATGATTTCCTTCGAAATCCCAAGCGAATCAGCTGTTGGACTCCTCTCGTCAGGAACCGAATCCATCGCTCTGTGGTGCCATCTTGTCTCTATTCACGTTTACTCGATCATGTTGAACCTCGGATTACCCATAGCGGATATCGTCCAACTCCTTCTCGAAAAGTTCATGGAAACAGCGGACCCCCTACTCTTCTTCTAATATACGCCACTGTTCCGATAAATGTTCAGTTTGAGAATTGTAAGTCCACTCTCAACTTACTGCAAAGTTCGACTTGAGTAAAATAGAAATTTTACTAGATAGTGTTCATGATTACGATACACCCTGTATCTGTCTATAATATGTAATCCATGAAAATGGCATAAGATAAAAATCTTATAAATGCACGCTGTAATGTTCATCAGAGCCTATGCTAAACATTCAGTTTACTTGAAATAGTAAAAAGTCGTTTGAATGTATTATATAACAGCATGGTTATAAGGTTGTATGTGAAAGCCTGTGTTCGAACAACGTCGAAATGAAGCTTGAAACAAAGTCTTCATATGCGATCAGTGTGGTTTTGAAATACCCCGGCTATCTATAATTGTCTTCTCGGCTAGGTCGCCTGTATCAACGACCCGCGCGGCCTGCTCTGCTCGGTGATACGAGAAATGTCGCCTACACTTGCCGTGACGGTTTACGTGTGTTGCGTGACCTTCAATGCCCGTCTCGCTGTGCTATAGGGCTGCTCTGTACTGCTCGCCTCATTGAGCTCAACTGAACTGCCTAGCGCTGTGTTCCAGCTTATGAGCTCCGTGCGGCACGTGGCTAATTCTCCCCACCACAGTGCTCCTGCGTCACGAAGATAGTCTCGAACCCGACTCCTCTCGGCTGTTCTGTTATACAATAACTTATTTCCATAAAATTATTTCCACATATAATTCATGTCATATATACTCTTCTAAGTTGTTTTAACTTATTATAATCCCATATATATTTCAATAAAGTTTCACATCTTTATTAATAATTCTATCTTCTTACAGATTTCAATGCCTCCTTGATTCTTGACCTCCTACGTCATCTTGGCTTTCTTCTTGACGCGATCGATGCGCTATCATATCAGCTTGCTTTCCAAAACCTCAACTACAGCTTAATGTCAGCTGGCGTAGCCGATAGCCTAAAATAGGTATCGGGTACATCTCTCCCGTACATCTCCTTTTTTTTATCAGGATTGAGAAAAAAAAATACACTCTCAGGCATTCAATATATTATACATGTACACGATAGCTCTACAATTTCCTTTACTCAGCATGATGGTATTTCCTGATGCTAGCTGCATTAAAAGTTCCTACAACTTCATCAGTATCCATTCTGACAATCTTATAGCTATTATTCTGGTATGTTTGTTCAATACGGAACGGACCAGCGTACAATGGAGCGAATTTATGGTAGATCTTCAGCTGTAGGTTCGAAGTGACTGGCTTCCTAATCAGCACCTCATCATTTTCTTGAAATGGCTCGTGGAACCTCCTTCCTGCCTGTCTCCTGGCTCTCTTCTCCGCCTGTCTTCTGAGCCTCTCTCCTGCCATCTCGACTCTTCTTTCTTGTGTGGGTTGAGGATCTGCTGGTGCCCTCACGACTCTATCCCATGGTCTATCTGGTTTCAATCCATGATGAAGCATGGACGGAATCTGTCCTGTGCTTTCATGTACTGTGGAATTCAAGCATTGGCTAATGATGGGTATCACTTCCATCCATCTATGGTGTTGCCTTGACACATATAAGCGACACAGCTTACTTATCTCCGGCATAATTCTTTCGGCGGGATTTCCCTCTGGATACCGTACAGAATTAAACACATGCCTGACTCCTAAACGTTCCATAGCAGTAGAAAATTCCATGCTAGTAAATTGCGATCCATGGTCACTCAACAAAACTTCAGGTTTCCCCATGCTCGGAATGACTGTTTTCTCAAGTCGATTTATTACGTACTTGGACGTAGCTTTCTGTATAGGGCATAGAGATACGTACTTCGAAAATACATCGACTGTTACTAAAACGAATTGATTGCCTTTCGTCGAACGAGGAATCGGACCAAAAATGTCCGTCGCGAAAAGTTCTCTTGGCTTGCTGGGTAATATTGATCTGGGAACTTCTTTCATTAACTTAGATGAGTATTTACTTCGCTGACAACTGTCACAGGTCTTTATGACGTCGCGAATCGTTTGTCCCATTTGTTTCCAAACAAAAGTTTCTTGAGCGAGAGCCAAAGTCTTGTCTACACCTACATGAGCTGCAGTTCGGTGTATCATCCAAATGACTGGTTTGACAAGCTTGGGTGGGATCACTACTCTAAGTCTAGTATGATCCTGGTCAATATATTGGCATATAACACCTCCCATAATATGATGTCTTCTAGCCTCTATCTCAGTTCTTTGAAAATCTGGATCAGTGTTATCCATCCTACGTGTCAGAAAACGGTAAATTCTTCGTAAAGGTGCATATCTCTTCTGAGTTTGCGATAACAACTTCAACTTTTCTAGAGTACCACTATCCTCTTGAATCAAATTTATATGGTTGACTATTACTTCTTCACAAGGGTTTCTGCTCAGCACATCTGCTAACAGATTTAACTTCCCCGGTCTATGTAGAACAGTTGGGTTAAATTGCTGTAAGAACAGAGCCCATCTGGTGATGCGGTCACTCGCTAAGTCTGTCTTCATAATAAATTGGAGAGCTTTATGATCTGTGATCACTGTTATGTCATGTCCAAACAACACCTTCTTCCACGTTTTGAGAGCATGAACCACTGCTAATGCCTCTAACTCAGTTGCATAGTAATTCTTCTCACAATTCCTAAGCTTGCGACTGGTGAAAGCTAAATATCTATGTTTCTTGTCATCATCCATCTGATATAGGATTCCACTAATACCTATTTTGGATGCGTCTGTCTCTACAAAGAATCGTCTTGTAAAATCAGGATACTCAAGCTTGATATTTTGGATTAGCATTTTCTTGGCCGCTAAAAATGCTTGATTGCATCTATCGTCCCATTTCCATCGATTTCCCTTCCTTAATAAATCCTGCAGAGGTGCCATTGTCTCAGTATATTCAGGACAATGTGTTGAAAAGAACTGACACATGCCTAAAAACTGCCGTACCTCTTTAATCTTTCGTGGTGTTGGAAACTCTGAAATCGCCATTATCTTCTTTGGATTGGGCCTATAACCATCTCCATCGATTCTATGCCCAAGAAATTCAATTTCTTCATGAAAGAATTGACATTTATTGAAGTTCACCTTGAAGTTCGTTCTTCTAAGATCTTCAAAAAGCATTTGAAGGTGTCTGATATGTTCTTCCGCTGTCTCAGACGCTATAATCAGGTCATCAATATAGCTTACAACATGCTCTTTAACTGCATCTGACAAATTTTGATCTAGTGCTCGGATCATCACCGGACCACTATTTTTCACACCAAAAGGTAACCTATTGAATACGTATGTTTTATGGTCAAACAAGAACCCTGTGTACTGTTTGCACTCTTCTGCTAGCTCAACATGATAATATGAACTAGTCAGATCGATTGTCGAGAAGACACTCTTTCCTCTAAATCGGCGTAACAATTCACGAATAACAGGTGGTCTATCGTGTTCAGGAAGAACTCTTTCGTTAAGGGATCTGGCATCTAAACATATCCTCAGCTTACCGTTAGGTTTCTTGACAACAGCTAAAGGATTCAAATAAGCAGTTGGCATTTTCTTAATTATTCCATCTGTTTCCATGTCGCTTATCATTATGCTAACTTCCTCCTTCCATTTATCCGGAATGGGATATAAATTTTTATGGTATGGTTTGTCATCCATCAACTTGATGCTGTATGTAAAATTTTCTATGAGACCTGGTTTGTCATTGAATATATCCTCATATTCTGAAATTACTTGATCAAACCGCCCCTTAATTTCTGGATTTATTTTACTAGTTATGCCAATTTTATCTTCTATAGACCTTTCAACGCTGCATACAATTTCATCCAATATATCCTCTCTAAAGAATGTCATCTCCGATTCTTGATTTTCCATAACCCCTTCTTGAAAGTACATGCGCCTACTCTGCATATCTATGATCAGGCCACTCTCACTTAGGAAATCCACTCCTAGGATCATGTCAAAATGTAGTTGACCCACTACTAGGAACATCTGTTCAAAACTTCTGGTTCCAATCCCAACATCTAAAAGTACCTGACTTTTACATTTCATACTCTTGTCTGGAATCACCCCTTGAATTTTGCTAACAACAGTTGGCAACATTGTAATTCTTCCTAATAATTTTAATTCATCCAGGCAACCTATGGATATCAAGCTCACCATAGCTCCTGTGTCTACAAGTGTCTTTATTTCTTTTCCCATGACTTCCACACTAATAACTGGCAATTCATGTCTATTTTCCCGTTGTACTATGTCTTCTTCCTCGATTAAATCCTCGTCCTTGACCTGATATGTTTCTACGATGACGATTGATTCCCAATGATTTTCATTTTCCTCTGGAGTTAATTTGACGTTTTTTTTTCCTTCGCCACTCGTGCTGGCTCGATTGACATCTCTCATTGTCTCCTCGAGTGGTGCACTAGGCTGTCTATCCTCTTGTCTTGACCTTTCATGTCCACGATTATCCCTTCTGTCGTCAGGATCGTTTCTTCGGCCTTCCTGTCGGTCGTTTCCATTAAACTGTTGCCCTTGGTTCCAGTTATTCCTTCCCCGATATCTGTTATTATACCGATTCCTGCCATGATACCTGGAATTTTGGTTATAATTCCTATACCGGCTATCTCTCGCTTCTTGATCGTATGGCCTTTCATATGGTCCTCTATATCGATCATTTCCTCTTGCATTACGGATGTTTCCTCGATTCCCATCGTTCCGTCGGTTTTCCCAGGAATCCCTTCTGTCCGTTTGAGCTGCATTGTCCACGACTACCGCGTTTACTTCTTGCGTGTTTCTGTTGTCGTTCCGATTACTTCTCGGTGTAACCTGTGCGCTCGTATAATCCAATCGCCTCAATATGTCATCATAATGTTCCAGCGTATTGGCTCCCGATGCTATCAAAGATCGCTGTACCTCTATCGGTAACTGTCGCGCTATAGCTTGCAAAAGCTCTTCTTCTGGCAATGGAGGAATAAGGAACTGTAATTTAGCCAGTTGTGACGTGAAGTAGTTGGCGTAATGCGTCGGATGTGACGTAGAATAGCGTTTAGAGTACATCTCCGCTCTTACGTTGAGTTGATCCTCGGCACTCCAGAATCTCCTCAAGAAAGCCATGGCAAATTGCTCCATGTTCGCAAAGTTGCTTCTGAACGCTCTAAACCACGTAAGTGCAGATCCATCTAAGGCGCGTTCTACTATCCTTAGCTCTCTTTCTTTGGCTACCCTGTGTTCCGCCATGTAGTCTCGAATATCTCGCAGAAATTCTACTGGTGTAACTCCTGTATTTCCCGAAAACTTTCTCGGTTTGTCATCTAGGTTCCTTATAATTGTGACTGGACCTGAGTATCGTTCGCTTGGACTCGACGTACTCCTACTCGAACTTTGATTCTCCTGAGGGGTTGAACTGACCCTTTCGAATGTCACATTCGGTTGCATTTGACGGTCTTCTACCATGCTCGTGTCTTGATTCGTCATACTGCGGTCTATCGCTGTTTGATTCATCAATGTTTCCCCTGATGTTACATTATGACTGGTAAAACTGTTAACTATGGATTCTAGTTTAGTCATCCTGTCTTCTGCTAATCTCTTGACCTGAGTCTTCAACTCATCTAACGATGTAACATCCTGCGTCTTGTTACTTTCGTTTAGATCGTTCCTCAACTTGTCAATCTTTCCTTCGCACGTGTTCTTCACTAACGCGACTTGTTCTTTCAACAGATCAACATCTGTTCTAAATAGTGTTGAATCTAATTTCATCGCTTCCTTGCTTTCCGTAAACCTAGCTTCTAAGTTTGCCATACCTGCGATTAATTTTTCATCTAACCCGTCACGTTTCTCTTTTGCTTCGGCATCGACCTCATTATATCGTTCCTCCACGATTGCTCCGACTCTATTTTTAAATAAAGTTAAGTTTTCGTTAACCTTTTGCTCTATATCGTCGTCTATCTTCCTAATATCCTTCTGCAATTGATTTTCTAACGACTTTATATTAGAATTGACCTCTCCCAAGACTTCATCTTTAATGGTCCCAATTACTGTCTTCAAATCTTTTATTTCGTTACCTAGATTCGTTTCTAGACTCTTAATCTTAGTCTCGAAAGATACTTCGGTAGACCAATCTTGAATTTTTCCTACATCTGCCACTAAACCATCGATGTCGAATCTCAACTTCGATACATCTGACTTAATGTCTTTCTGTATGGTCATAACGTCTGTTCTTAAAGTAAAAATATTTTCTTCCCCTCTATTTTCCAACTCGATAATATTTTTCCTTAATATCTGAACATTTTCCTCTCCTTTCATGTTTACTGCAATTATGTCTAATTGTAAAGTTTTCAACATCTCATTGTTCTTCAAAGTTAAACTATTCTCTAATCTGGTTAACTTATTTTCTAATTCAGTATTAGTTTCTTCACTACGAGACTGTAATTTCTCTTCCAACGATTTGAAATTGTCCTCACTATTTGACTGTAATTTCTTTTCTAATGATTTAAAATTGTCTTCACTATTTGACTGTAGCCTAGTCTCTAATAACATCAACTCATCTTTGCTATTTGACTGTAATAGTTTTAAATTTTCTTCAGTAGTTGACTGTAATAATTTCAAATTTTCTTCAGTACTAGATTGTAGCCTAGTCTCTAATGACTTTAAATTATCGTTCAGATTGCCTTCGTTACTAGCCTGTAATGCTTGTACATTCTCTTTACATTTAGCTTCTAATCTAGCTTCTGAATTATTAATTTGTTCTTTAACTTCAGTTTCCATCTTAGAAATGGTTTCTGCAATTCCAGACATACCCGTCTGCAACTCTCCTAACACCTTCGCTAAATCCTCCGGCAACATAATTATATTTCAATATAGAATTATATAGAGACGTTAGACAACAACACATCACAATGTCTCAATTCCTGCATTCACTTGGGTATAGGGAAAAATATCTTATAACTAACATGATATTACTAATACGATTAACATGAACACTGGATTGGGCACACAAGTACATTGTCTGACTAAGTATAATAAATATTGTAACACACTTAAATGAACTTGAGATCAATCTCTCAGTAATCTAAATCTGATGTGATTCCATCGAATTAACAAAATCGAAAAGCCCCACGTTGGGCGCCAATTCTCCCTCTCTCTCTGTACCCGTTCGTCCTGGGGATGCGATGACCCATCTGCTATAACATCACATCCCTGGAGTTCCAGGACAGAGCGGAGTTAAATAAACCTCTAGTCAAATAAGGAATGTGTCGGAAATTCAGCTGAGTTCGTGAAAAAGCAGTGGGTTTCACGAGACAAAGTATCTCTAGGGTCGTTACGGGCTTAAGTTAATAAAAAATAATTCAAATATAAATGGGCGCCATCAACTGAATTCCTAGCAAAACCACTTCCTTTCCGGATAAGCCTTACTCAAGACAAGGAAAGAAAAAGGAACATCACACCATCATCAGATCACAACTAAGATAAAAACAAATTTATTTTACTTTGATAGTCAGACAGACATTTTAAATATAAATCCTACCTAAGAGTATGGTCGAATGCAAAGTTAAATTGTCATTGTCCAAAAATCGAACCATCTCCTTTCTAATGCAAATTTATTTCAATCCACTTATCAAGAAAAATGTATAAAGTTCTCTTGGGTTCTCAGGATCACTGTCGCACTATGTCTTTCGTCACTGACATTTGTGAAACCTGAGACCTAATTCTCTTTAATTTAACATCAATGTGGATTTAATTAAGTTATTAAGCTGTCTAAACATACACATATAATAATCACTCATGTTAAATATCACATAAATTATGGTTTGCATGGTATAATTTGAACGTAGAACATGTTAATCAAATGTTCCTAAACATTGAATAATTAATTTACATTATTTACATCGTCATTAATCTCTTATCTGTGAATTACAGAAAATTCAAATTCTCATTGGTCATCCTCATCATTATTATCAAAATTAAATATTTCTCACATTAATTCTCACTTCAAAATTCCAAATATTCCTGTCAGAATCGTTAATTCATCACCATTACATCATTTAAATTCACATTTTAAGTTGCAATTCCTTCGAATCATCTCTCAATTAAATTTATTTAATTCCATAAAAATTCATTAATCATCAGCTTCTTTAATTAATCATCACCTTCTAATTCAGTTATTCATCATCATTACAATCGTCTAATAATTCATTTCAATCAGTTTAATTAATTCAATCTTTAATTCATCCACTTATTTAATTCATCGATTTATTTCAAAATTTAATTTATCAACTTATTTAAATTTCAATCATCTGGTTATTTAGTTTATTATTTCATCTAGTCATTCTGATTTTTATTTCATTAGGTCAGATCGTTAATATGCTTAAATCTCAGATTATTATTTCATTAATTATTATTTTCAGAAAATCTTGTATTATCAACTTCATTTACTTGTTTAATTTCCTAACAAATTGTTTAATAAGGTTTATAGAACGTTGTCTTACAGTTTTATTACTTCCAAGTTATATCTCGTATTTAATTATCATGCCAAAAATATTATTGTCTCCACGACATCACGTTGGATCTAACTATCCACAACGACATTATATTTCTTCAATATTCCAAATATCACATTTGAATATAAGAATTACTACAAAAACTCCATAAATATTCAGCACATACAGCATGAATTTCAACAAATACGCTAGACTGGGTACGACAACCTCATGTCCGCTTCAAAATACATTATCAACGTTGCAACTACCAAATGGCAAATTCCACAAAATGCCTATCACAAACTTCATTTAACCACGTTGCATGATCTACAAAAATATATAAATGGCTTCAAATTATTAACGCACATAATCTCCAATGACTGTAATTACTCTGATCACTTCTAGACAACTTCTTAAACAATTGGAAAAATATTACTTCAGTAATTTAATATTTGCTTTCAAATAGCATAAATTCTCTTTCACAAGTTTCATAATTCACATCGTAGAAAAACACCAATGTGCTATAATCTCTCACATCAAAATCTGCAATACTGATCTGCCTTAAAATAATTATGACCATTAATGATTAATCTTATAAGATTAAATTACTTTAAATCCTTCTCAAAGGTATCAAACACAATTATAAAAAATCATCAAAGCATCAGCTGTAACAGCTGTTAAATTGAAATTACTCTCAAAAGAGTATAGCAACAAAATATTGGATTGGCAAACAAGAATTACTAAATGCAATCCTGTTGACATTTATCGTTACTTTATTTAACAAAATTTCGACTGATATGTGACTAGTAGTTCCTTGTTTAATTCACTTACATCTCGTGTACATTCGGATGATAAAATGAGTTCCTCAATGGCGAGTAAGATGTGTAACCACCGTACAATCGTATAAATACGAAGGACCTCGCCCCGTCGACTTGGATGATAGTTCCCTGAACGGTGGGTAAGGTGAGTAGCCACCATACAATCGTATAAATACGAAGGACCCCACCTCGTGGACTATATGAATGAATGTACCAGAAAGGAATCAACAAGTTTCTAGTTGTCATATAAAAGCGACGTTCATTCACTAAAGTGAATAACTTCTTAATATCTCCAAACAATCCAATGGAAAAAAAAATCCCTACTGATGAATAATACACACTCGCTAGTATGCAATGAACTGACGAAGTAGTTTCTGATAATCAATTGCAGATCACGAGTTCGAAATACTCGTTACTCAAAAAAAACTATCCATGAAAAATATCCTAGCTGGAAAAATGTCTATAAGACCAAACATCTTCTTAATAAAGTCAAACAACGGTGAGAATATCGAATAATGATGCCTGCCATATCATATGGTCACTCCATATTCTAGCAAATTCGAAGTATATAAATTCAAACCATGTCTTAATAATCAAATCACTCCTATTAGAAAAATATACATGTGTGCCCAGTATTCATGAAAATAATCGTATCAGGTAGATAGAACTCTTACAATACCTTTCATTATCAGTTGTAATATAATTTCCAAGATCGTCGATTTTCCCTACCTAAAGATTTCTCGTAAGATCGGCGTGAATATCATTTCATCCATGAAATGATGATTTCCTTCGAAATCCCAAGCGAATCAGCTGTTGGACTCCTCTCGTCAGGAACCGAATCCATCGCTCTGTGGTGCCATCTTGTCTCTATTCACGTTTACTCGATCATGTTGAACCTCGGATTACCCATAGCGGATATCGTCCAACTCCTTCTCGAAAAGTTCATGGAAACAGCGGACCCCCTACTCTTCTTCTAATATACGCCACTGTTCCGATAAATGTTCAGTTTGAGAATTGTAAGTCCACTCTCAACTTACTGCAAAGTTCGACTTGAGTAAAATAGAAATTTTACTAGATAGTGTTCATGATTACGATACACCCTGTATCTGTCTATAATATGTAATCCATGAAAATGGCATAAGATAAAAATCTTATAAATGCACGCTGTAATGTTCATCAGAGCCTATGCTAAACATTCAGTTTACTTGAAATAGTAAAAAGTCGTTTGAATGTATTATATAACAGCATGGTTATAAGGTTGTATGTGAAAGCCTGTGTTCGAACAACGTCGAAATGAAGCTTGAAACAAAGTCTTCATATGCGATCAGTGTGGTTTTGAAATACCCCGGCTATCTATAATTGTCTTCTCGGCTAGGTCGCCTGTATCAACGACCCGCGCGGCCTGCTCTGCTCGGTGATACGAGAAATGTCGCCTACACTTGCCGTGACGGTTTACGTGTGTTGCGTGACCTTCAATGCCCGTCTCGCTGTGCTATAGGGCTGCTCTGTACTGCTCGCCTCATTGAGCTCAACTGAACTGCCTAGCGCTGTGTTCCAGCTTATGAGCTCCGTGCGGCACGTGGCTAATTCTCCCCACCACAGTGCTCCTGCGTCACGAAGATAGTCTCGAACCCGACTCCTCTCGGCTGTTCTGTTATACAATAACTTATTTCCATAAAATTATTTCCACATATAATTCATGTCATATATACTCTTCTAAGTTGTTTTAACTTATTATAATCCCATATATATTTCAATAAAGTTTCACATCTTTATTAATAATTCTATCTTCTTACAGATTTCAATGCCTCCTTGATTCTTGACCTCCTACGTCATCTTGGCTTTCTTCTTGACGCGATCGATGCGCTATCATATCAGCTTGCTTTCCAAAACCTCAACTACAGCTTAATGTCAGCTGGCGTAGCCGATAGCCTAAAATAGGTATCGGGTACAATATATATATCTTATAGAGCTCTGTTACCTGGCCAGTTACTGCATACCTCTTATACTTGGTGCGCACCGTACTGTCATGCCTCGCCGACCGTTCTCTAATCGGCCGTTCCTGGTGCGGTTTAGTGGCTAGTCCACTATTCTCTCCCTGTACTTATTACATAACCTCGTGGTTTTCCGTCGTGGGTCGGAATCCCACCTTAGGGTCGAAGGTCCGGCACTTACAAACCTTGTGTCGCCCTTGGAGCCTGAAGTAACGCTTCATTTGCGTATTCTGAAATGTGTTTGCGTTCAGCGATGGTCATCATCCCACGTATGCTGTCCACCGCTGACCGCTGGCGTTGTCACCTTTAAGGGTGCAACTAAAATTGATAAGGAGTGTATTTGTGTATGACATGTATGTGTATTTTGGTAATATGTTTACCACAGACATATTCACGTTCTTGGTTACCTGTAAATCAAAACAAAACAAAAATGCATCCATATAAAGATGTTTATCTCTTCGTATCTCCGTGGTCTTCCTGTGTGGGTAAAAGTGGGTTAATTATGACTAGTACAGTACAATACATTATGATTCATTACAGGTATATATATAACCTTCTTCGGTAGCGCGTAGTTTGGAAACTAAGTGTAGCGCCACCGAAGTCTAACTTAACCTAGGTTAGCCTATTTTAACCTAGTTTATCCTAAGCATGGTCGGGCTTACCTCGGTAACGGATTTTTAGTCACCGAGTGCCGAGATATTCTACTGTAATCTATATATATTTAAAAAAAAAATTGCCTTGAATGTAGGCTTATGCTATCTTACAACGAATTATCATGCCTTATCATGAGTTGTCGGACTTACCCTGATGCCAGGTTTCTGGGCTATCAGGCGCCGAACGGCGTTATCTTACACTACTTATTTTACTTATTGATAAAATTACTTAACTGTAAAACTATTCTGTATTTACATGCCGAGTGGACCTTATTCTAAAGCCGAAATGTGCTGTGCTATTATTAGCAACAGCTGTTAGTAAATTTTCTTACATCTAAGTGATCTTAACATGGCACTATGACTTAAGTACTAAAATTTAGATGGAGGCTGTCCGTTTGATTTCTCTCGCGGTGGTTCCCTTGTAGCACATTGCCGGGACCGGAACCCGACAATGTCTCGTAGTCCCCTCCGTTTTAATACTATTGTCGACATCTATTCTAGGCCTTAATACTAGTACTAACCTAGTCACAGGCGGCTTACGGTGCCACTAAGCAAACCGTTTCGCCTGCTGTACCTTCCATTTCTTTGATCGTTTCCATTGCGTGTGTAGTCGTAGGTGGGCCGCCCACGTAACCCTTATGAGGCGCTCGCAATGCCCCTCTCTTAATGCCCATTGGCTGCCCGATGCGTCGCCATTTATGTGGGCATTGGACATTGTGGTCCAATGGCATAATATTTTCTTCGCCTTTGTCGGCAATCGTGGTTTGCTTTTCGCAATAATCTTCGCCTGTATCGGCAATCGTGGTATGCTTTTCGCAGTAATCTTCGCCTGTATCGGCAATCGTGGTATGCTTTTCGCATTAGTATTCTTCTCCAACGCACAGGAGTTTTGCTTCCCGCTATGGAAGCCGTGCCTACTTAAATTTAAACTTAACTAGAAGTCTAGTCATAATGGGGTCGTCTCTAGGGATAGTTCCCGAGGCCGGCGCTGAGTGAGCTATTTCTCCCGCCATCCTCAGAAAGTCACCCTGCAGATCTCGGCTTCGATGACCGTGACACATAGTGGGTGTAACCTTCTCCGACAAGGGGGATGGGCTAATATGCACCCCTAGATCTCGATGTTTGCCCGTGTCAGGTCCCGAATGCTTTGACCTTACGTAGTTCGTCTGTTCGGTCTAGTCGTCAGTTAAGTGAGGTCGCTGCGCTGTCGAGCCAACTGGGGTAAGGGTCCACATCGCCTTCCCCAGCTCTGCTCCGGTGAGGTCCCTCTGACCTTCGGCTTACACCGTTGTCATCAATCAGATCGTATCAGATTCCTTTGTAAAAAAAAATGTGGCGTAACCTGTGTAAATAGTTTAATCTCTGTGTAAAATGTAAAATATTTCCAGTGTTGCGGGGTTGTAGATCTTCTAAGTACATAGGCTACTTCTGGTCTACCATTGCTACGTCAGCTTTCCAGCAATAATGCTTTCCTTACCTTAATGGAGGTGTTAGTAGGGTCTGTGGCGTCAGGTACCCTGTTATTATGATCTGGGGGTAGTTATTTGTTGAGTGGGCTTAAAGTATGGTAGGAAGGGGTTGCGCACCTTTGGGTTCCACGTTAGTGGTGGCCTGGAACCGGTGATGCCGCTGGGATGCTCCTATAGTGAGTGGACTGGGGAGGCAATTCCCGGGATTGCAAAGATACGAAAATTTCATGCAGGTTTGATATTAAAATCCCTGGTAAATGGATGGGATACTCATGCATGTGTCTGGATATGAAGTTTCTGCCTTCATGTACGGATAGGTGTAGGGTGGGGCATAATACCAATATGTTCCTTTCATGCGGGAGTGTTTAAGTACTAAAGAATGGTTAATATATATCTATGGCCTCCTCTCTCATTTGGAGAGGCGCATTATGCTTATTTAATGTTTGCTGACCCACCCCTAATACTCAGGTGGTAGCATCGTGGCGCAAGGCGTAGCATGCCTGCTCTTTAGACGCATGAAGTCCATCAACCCCTTGTGTGTACTTTGTAATGTAGTGTAGCTGTTTTTGGTCGTGTAGATGTGTCTGCGTTGGTTTATGTTGGGCGTGAGAGGGTTATTGGAAGGGAATTGGGTATTAACCATGGTAGCCTGCTGTAGTATGTCGGTAATCCCGCTGGGATTATCCACCTATGGTTTGTCATCCTCCCTTGATCCATTTTGGCTTTCTATCCGCGCCTTGGGATAGTAGAGCTGCATGACCTAATCTGGTCTGCCATTTGTAGTGTAGATGTGGCCAGTGGTCGTAGTGCGACTGGTCATGTGCTAGTCATCTGTAATGACTCCTATGCCTTACGATCGATAAAAGAAGTTATTAGGGGGGAGATCTTGTCTGTGTTTGCTCCTAATTGTTGAGTGCATGTGCGTGTGTGTGACTATGTTCCGCTGCACCACGCGGACGGTTGGTCTGTTGCAGGCTAAGTCGTAATATGTATCGCCTGTATCGGCGGGAGGCGCCCGTGGCCTGTCAACGTCTTGTCCATCGCCAAGTGCTTTTGCGGTGTGATAAAAAAAATGTATGTTGTTATGATTGTTTTGCGTTTTTGCTTTCATTGTCAATGCCGGTAAACACTAGTGCCCTGTCATGAGCAGTATTGCAGTATGTCTAGTCTGCAAGTCAGCAGTTGGTATGTGTAATGTCAGGCTGGGATGTTATTGTTTGTCATCCGCCGGCATGTGCTTTCCTGCACGTAGGCAAGTGTGGTCATTGTTTTAGATTCCTAGCGGACTAATGTAGCAATTCATCCTAGTTAGGTAATGACGTTGTGTGGTCATTGTTTCCTAAGACTTGTGTATTGCGAAATTTTCCTACCTGTGTTTGGGAAATGTATTTTCTATGTCTGGTGTAATTCGCAATTTTATGTCTGGCTTTTGGTTGGAGGAAATGTAGTATTCCCTGTTCATGCATTTGTATGGGCCAATTTCGGTGTGGTTGGAAGCCTGGATAACTGCTTTCCCTTGTGTCTAATTTTTACTGGAACTCAGACCCGTGACCTTATGTCATTCTCTGTGTTTTATGTCTGCGTTGTGTTTCAGGGCTTGGGGCTTCCCCAGTGTGGTTTTTGCTTGTGTTCCGTGTACCAAAAATACCATTGGATAGTTAGTTTTTGGTACGAGTGTGGTGTGTGGTCATGGGTTCGAATCCGGTTGTCTGTAAAGACTTGGTGTGACCCTCTCTGTGCCGGATATATTATGGCACGTGTACTGTGTATCTGCTATGCGCAAACGAAAGTACTCAATACTGTGAGGAGTTTGCGTATTTTTGAACTCTCCTCGTAGTGTAATTTTGGAAGATATAGGGTCTCTAAATCGGGCGTGAATGATGCGTTGGTTTCTGTCCACTTGGAACAGGCTTAGCTCGTCTGTGTCGAGCAGTTTTGCTCATTGAGGAGTATGTTACTGCTGATACGACGGTGTTGAATTACGGTGTTGTGTGGTTTCATTTGTTTTATGTTCAGCCCACGTCCTAGTTTTCTGCACGTGTGTGTGTGGGAACTTGATTGTTGCCTGTAGTGATTGCGAGCATTGCCTCTCTCATTGTAGAAAAAAACTTGTGGTTTAACATGACCGTTGATCTGTAGATCATGCGCCACGGGCCTCCCGTTTTACGTGGAATCCAAACCACAGGCCGTGGCCTTTCACTTCGAAAGTGCCACATGCATTGGCCGTATAGGAAAAGAACCTCTTACTAACTACATCTGTGTCCCCAATTGTGTGTTACTGTAACGTGGTTCAAGTATATTCCTTTCTGTTGTACCAAATGTCGTTATACACTAGTGTGTCTGGTCCGCTAGTCGCGTGTTTGGTGACCAGATGCCAGAGGCGATTTTGTTGTTTTTCGTTTATGACCCGCTGTTAGTGGGACTGTCCCAATCTGTCTTAGCTTTCCCATTTTTCT
This sequence comes from Meconema thalassinum, assembly GCA_946902985.2. Taxonomy (NCBI): domain Eukaryota; kingdom Metazoa; phylum Arthropoda; class Insecta; order Orthoptera; family Tettigoniidae; genus Meconema; species Meconema thalassinum. The sequence continues at coordinate 108,382,146 of OX336395.1, read as the reverse complement.
ATTCTAGAACTGGATATCTACCCAACCTTATATTCTTGGTATTCAGAAGGTTGCGGGTTTTGAGACCGTCTTTTACCCAGAGTAATTGTTTCTGGCACTATTCAGGTTGTGTCTCCGGGACAGTTTGGTAGTATTTTACTGTCATGTGGCTATGTAAATTGATTGTGTGATTTTCAAAAATATGCAGGGCTTCCCAAAGTCTGGGGTTTTCATCCTACGGTGTGTTAGCGTTTTAGCTTACGTGTTGTTGTGGAAATGATAAAAAAAATATATATTACAGGCAATGTAACGTGTCACGTATGCCTATGGGTTAAATACATACAGTTCAACTTGGCCACCCTTTTTTTTTGTTTTCATCGGGCCTAATGAGTGGGGCAGAGAAAGAGGAGAAAAAAAATGAGCTATGCCCCGCTCCGTATTAAGAGAGCATTTTGAAAAGGTATAGAATATATGTTTGTATGTTGCCTGCCCACTGCTGTATGCTTTGCTAAAGTGGGTTGCCGGACGGCGGTGAAAAAAAATGTTAAAAAAAAATGGTAAGTAGGTCCTGATCGTACTATGCACCTAGTAGGTGACGTTAGCACTATAGTAATCTGGTTACATCTCAGGGGACTCTACCGACCTTGTCTAGTACACATTGGGAAGGCCATTGCCAGACGTATTTGATACATGTGTATCCACGTCACAAGCAAAGCCAGGGCATTATGGGAGTCGAAACTCCACTCCCAAGCAATTATAACCTTACCTTGGCATTGAATATATATTTTTCAAAAGAGAAATATGTATTGTCCGTTGAGCCATTATATATTTATACACAAATTGTGCTAAATGTTCCGGCATAACTCAACAAAATGACAGTGGTTCGCCCCGGTGTGCAATTGGGCTTCTCAGTTGGTTTAAGCACACCTCACCAAATTTTTGAAAATTAGTTTGCGATTTTTAATTCTTGCCACTCTTATGGCTTTTGCCCTCTACAAGAGAGACTATCCAACTGTTGAACCGGAACGTAGAACATTTAGTCATTTCTGCTTAGAAAGACTCGCTTAAGCTCTATGCTGTGATTTGATGTTTAAGCTATGATCAAAATATCTCTTTCCGGCTTTAAGCCGCGTAGCTCACCTGATGGGCTTCTACCTGGCTTTGAATATTAGAAACTTTACGTTATCCAATTTATGGTGATGACCACTCCGACCAATAATCATTGCTGGCCTGGGAGAAAAAATGTCAGGGACAAACAAAAAGAAAACAAGGATTTTGAATCATGCTCCTGTGATCTAGTCAAGTTGCACTGCCTATACATGAAAGAAAGCAGATAGAGAAAGAGAAAAAAAATGTGCAGTTTATGTTTGTGCTGATGGATGGTGTATTGTCGTACTGTGTGGTAGTGTCTGGTCCCAATGTGCGTACGTGTATCGTGCATCCTGAGGGACTAATACCGGTGTTCGCCTTCGTTCTGGCAAATTTGCCCTTTGAACTGGCGGTAAAGGTTGCTTAATGGCTTGTGTCTGGCCTAGCAATGTGCCGGCGTGTATCGTGCATCCTGAGGGACTAATACCGGTGTTCGCCTTCGTTCTGGCAAATTTGCCCTTTGAACTGGCGGTAAAGGTTGCTTAATGGCTTGTGTCTGGCCTAGCAATGTGCCGGCGTGTAGCCTGACCGCTTTTCGGCCTGTGGCCACGGCAGACTCCTGCCATTGTGTGAGCCTATCTGTGTGGGTGTATGTAGGCTTTATGTGTAGTGGGACGGGTTCTATGTCGTCTGCCCATGACGTGGTTACGTCCCGTTGTCCCTCTGTTATGCTATGTGTATTTGAGAGTCCTGGCTTCAACTCCCTCTCGTCCCGTTGTTCCGAGGGGGTTGTTCTAGGCTCTGCCCCTCGGTTTGGCAAAATTGCCTTCCGATCCGGAGCTGAAAGACATGTGTTTATGTAACCTTGTATTCGTAGCCTATTGGAGCCTAACCTGGCCGTCTCCTGGACTGTGGCCATGGTGACCTCCTTCCTATGTGTGGCAGTACATGGCGAGAGGGACATCCTCGCAAATTGTCGAGTTAGCGTATCTACGCTTATGTCCTCTCTCGGCTGGGCTGGTGGCCCTACCATGAACTCAAAAGTGGCCTTGTTGGCTTGGAGCTCACGGTATTCGTCCCAAATTTGGGTGTACTGCCTATTGAGGCTTATGGTCTGTTTGCAAATTACTGTATTAATGTTTCTGTGCTCTGTATAGTTTTGTGGCCGCTAGTTGGAGAAGCGCTTGGACGCGAATTAGCTCCCTGTATTGGGCGTGTAAACCTGTGTAGTGCACCCTCATTCTCTCGAGGGTTGCATTATCTATTACGGGACCATGTGTGGTGATTAATTGTTGGTATATTTTGTTTCTTTGGACATGGATTCTATTGAGGTGTTCATGTATGTTCCTCAAGTGCTTGTGTGCGCATCTTAATTGCGTTGTCCTGCCCTCTGACGGAGTGTATGGCTGTTTGCCCTGTATTGCTCCGACTTTTGTTTGGAGTGCCCGTATTTGTGTCTGTCGCCTCTGTATATGCCTTTGGCATCTTATTAATAATGTTTATAATGTTGGCGTAACCCTATTGCCTCTATGGTTTGCAATCTCTGCATGAGGCGTCATTCTGACTGAAGTGTATGTGAATAAAATAAAATAAAATATCTGTGCGTGTTTGACAGTGTATTTTCGTATCTGTTTGATTCTTTCTGGGGCTGGGGGGTTGGTTTAATAAGAATTTCCCCTGTTTAGCTAGTTTTGGAGCAAAAATGGTGTTTTTTGTTTGGGAAAAAAAATTCACTATTTGCTTGGCTTTTTGCGGTACGGAAGGGGTCGTTTTAACTACGAGGGCTCGTTGGTTGAGTCCCGTTCTCTATGCGTAGTACCCCGCCTCCACCAGTGTTTTAGATCCCTTATTTGGGGGTGGATCTAAAAGGAAGAGTTATTGTACTAATTTGTAAGGTTGTGCCTAAAAAGGGTAGCTTCCCTTGGCAGGGTAAGCTGACCAGTGTAGAGTGTTGTGGTGTGCTAGGAACTAGGGGGCGTTCCTATAAATAATGTAGTAGTGTTTGAAGGGATGGGACCCAATGCAAGGGTCACTGTGCTGGTCGCTCAGCTGACTGCTTATTATGTAACTGACTCTGCTCGTATCAGCTAAGTGGCACGCGCTGCTCTCTGGCAGCCGGGCCGGCTCGAGAAATACAATGGTACCTGAGCTAGCGCTATTAGACTACCGTCTGTCACGTCTTACCGTGACGGGAATAAGGAAGGGCGTTGGGATGTAAAGAGGCGTATAAACAGTAAGGCTAGTGTGCTGTGTTGACCAAGTGTTTATTGGTCTGTAATTCTGAGTATGAGTCCCTTGTAGGGAATGTAATTATGTTCACAATGTAGAGTACAAGTTGTGGGTTAGAGGTTACAAAAGTAGGAACTCTGAACACGACTGACTTACCTCTGATGACACCGGCGTAGCCTCCGGCCGTATCGTTGAAGCACTGATAATGGAGAGATTCCTTGACCTGATTAAGACGCCTTCTTATACTCTCCGGCGCTATGTTGTCAGCAATGTGTTGGCATTGCTGTCCCAGTTAATAGTATGTCGCTATGTGTAACCATTGTGCAAGGACTGAGCTGCTTTCTAGAGTGGCAAGCTGTCCCTGCTACGTTTTATGGATGTTGGCCCGGCTTTCCAAGGGTTGCCCGTTAGGAGATTTAGGCAGATGATGGGGGGATGGTCTCCAAGGGGTGCATACCCCTGGGAGGCTGTACACTGGGACGGTACATTTTAACAGGCCACGGCCGCTTCCTTCCATAACCTTGCCCATTATCATTCGCCATCATTCATTTCATATCTCGTTAACTTCTCACATGGCGTCAGCAAGGGCAGCTGGCCGTAAATATCATCCACCACAAAGACTTTCATCGCATATCATCCCCGACCCTAATGGAAAACGATAATAATAAGAGGTAGACATACATAACATTATTATTATTATTATTATTATTATTCGTGGATTTTTTCATTATTATTTTTATTATTATTATTATTATTATTATTATTATTATTATTATTTATTTATTTTCGACTTGCCCTCCTATGGACCACGCTTTACATTATGTTTTCTCTTCTCTGCCAGTATCTTCTCATCCTTTCTCCCACTTCCCTCTTCTGTTCTTCTGTGCAGATTCTTTTCTTTGCCACTGGCTCCTCCCCCGTCTCCTGGAAACCTCTGTACGCCAAGATCATGGGTTCAAATCCAGCCGAGGTCGTCGGATCTTTTAAGAGCGTTAATAATCCCTCAGTGTGACTTCCTTCGGAGCGGAAGTAAAGCCAGTGGGCACACGTCGTAGCCTTTTGGCATGTAAAAGAACCTTCCACGAACTACAATTGGGTAAAGCTAAATTTGTAGGTTAGATTTGATTAACGCTCTATGAAAAAGTTCCAACGTTCGCCACCAGGTGCCAGTTGTAGTGGCATTTAGTAGCCAAGTTCACAGCTAGGTGTCGTTGACGGTAGCATTCGGTAACAAAAGTAGGAACTACTTGAAATTGATCGTCTGCAGTCCTTACCTGAATTACAGATAACACACACTAATACAGTCATCACAATTAACACCGGTTATCAGACAGATTCTACACACACCCAAAGTACACGGGACTACATGAGCGCGTTGTCGCAGTCCCTAAACTGAGGAACCAAACAACCAAACCTCTGCACTCCTTAATTAGACGTCTATATGTCTCCCTATCTGGTATGTCGTCTTCTTGTTCTCACTTCTCGAAACCATTTGAGCTTTCTCTTCCTGAAAAGTTCGAAAACTATTTTTTGTCAGTCTGTTGCCATCCATTCTCAGGAGGAGTCCATAGAAGTCTTCTTCATCAGTTCAACCACAACTTCAGGTTTCATTATTATTATTATTATTACCATTATCATCATAATGCTTGCCACGGTGGGTGAGTGGTTTTTTGCAGGTTTTTTGAAAGGCGACAAAAATCACGACACCCATGTCATACGTTGTTGGCATGTTAAAGAACCCATTTGAATTCAGTAGGCCGTGTTCATAATGGCAAAATCATTAATTTCGGGATTTTCCGCCAACACAAAAGAGTTCCTCCTTTCTTTACTAGAAAGTGCTATATAGATATCCAACCTCCTTGACTTTCATAGCGTGTCAAGGAACAACGAAATTCGACATGTAAGCTGCCATTTGGGCGTCAAATAACAAAGCTTGCACCCGGCACCCGAGGCCATACGATATTATTGTTATCATTATAATCATCACGGTACGGTTAAATGCAACCAGTACATGAGCCCTGCAAAGACGATGCGATGCAGCAACTGCACCAAGTACCCGCCTACTATTATATGCTCGGCAGGGAGGGGGTGTATTTAAGCAACATGCAGCAAGCGGCTGTTATCTCTTCGTACTGTGACGTAATCTGCGTGCATGCTGTTTTGCCCCTTTGAAAATGAGTCATTAGGCAATCCAATCATCATTAGAGCATGCGGAACACTTGTAGATAGATAGTACGGGGCAAAAGGGACACCTGGTATTAAACAAGAAGTTCCGTGAAGAACTATACAGCCTACTTTTCATGCCAATGATTATTCTACAGTATATGAACCTATCTACAATAATGACGAAATTAAGTTGGTAATATCGAAATATCTAATTAGTTCAAAATATACCTGGTATAATGTAGCCTAATAGAGCACTACAGTTGGCAGCCCTGGTGACTGAATATATTCTTAGTTCCACCTCTTAAGGTACAGAATACAAAATTTGGTTGAAGTCCAATGGACGTTACATGCTGATAGACACTGGATCTATTAGCACGCGTAAAAGCATGTTGCCAACAATACCATGCGTGTGCTGGTCAGAAATAATCTGAAATATTATGATATCTTGTTGTGCCAATTTTGGATGAAATCCGTTTGTTAGTATAGAAGTTACATGTATTTTAAAATTGGACATATCAGCAGGCATAGAATCATGTTGGCAGCACTGCCTTGTATTAATTACTCCAAATTAATCTAGAATGCCAGGTGCTATACGTGTGCAAAGTATAGAGCTGTTGGCTTGCATACTTTCTGATATATTGATATTAGGGTAAAAACAATATAGACAGCATTTATTAACAGTTGGCAGCCCTGATTGCTCTTAACAATACTTATAGTCGTATCTGTTATGGTAAACATAGCACATACGAAATTTGGTTGAAATCCAACTGATAGTATAGAAGTTATATGTATTTAAAAATTGGTACTATCAGCAGGCTTATAATCATGTTGGTAGAACTGACGTATATAAGTTACTCCAAATTAATCTAAAATGTCAGAATATACGTGTGCATAGTTTAAAGCTGTTGGCTTTCATAATTTCTGATATATTGGTATTTGGATAAAAAAAAAATAGAGAGAGCAATTATTAACAGTTGGCAGCCCTGGTGGCTCTTAAGAATATGCTCAGTCATATATGTTTATGTACAGATATTACATACAAAATTTGGTTGAAATCCAATTGATAGTGTAGAAGTTATGCATTTAAACATTGGACCTATCAGAAGGTTTAAAATTATTTTGGCAACACTGTCATGGTTGGCCTCCTGGAAACTTAACTGAAATAGTATTATCTACATGTGTGCCAATTTTGGAATAGCTCCCATGCATACCTTGCAAGATATCCAACATGGAGCTCAAATTTCTAGTGCGTTTTTTCAGCAGTTGGTAGCACTGACATCATTTTCAAATATGGACGTGAGCTATTCCGGTGCACATCTTTACTCATACTAAATTTGGTTTTGATTGCTGCAGCCGTTTAGGAGTTGATAGGGGGGGGGGGGGGACACACACACTCAGCCAGCCAGACAGACAGACAGACACACATTTTCCCGGATCGATCTCATAACTCTATTTTTTCCTCATTTTTGCAAAATGTGAAAAGTAGGCTAAAAATAAAAATTGTGCTACAGTGAACATTTTGAATTCAAACGCTTTACGCATCCCATGACATTCCTCTCCATGGAATGCAATTTACTATTTCAAACTATTGAAGAAAACTAATCGATTTCCGATGAGAAATTGGGAAAAATAATGTAATTTATCTTAGGGCCCGGATGTTGATGCCATAAAGAAGTTAAAATATGCACTTAAAATTTTCAAAAATTACTGTAATAAATGACGTAAAAATACAAAAAATGCACTTTAAAATGGAGAAAATGGTCTTATAACATTAAACTCACCAATATTTCAAAAATGACAACTTAAGCTCAAACTGAAAAGTCAATCAAAATAGATTTCTAGCACTTAAAAAAATTATGTTCATTTTAGTCTGAGTTGCGCTGCACTACGAATGTCATTCTGATGTTGTCAAATGTAAATGATCTGCGGTTATCAGCCAACAAGTTTTTATATCTCGAAAAGTTGCGTTCAACATCAACTGATGTGATCGGAGTGTACTTGAAGCGAGGAAGGTCGTTTGCTGCTAAATCCTCCTCAATCCCATCCATGCAGTAGTCTTCACCAGAAAGAATTTCTGAGATTTTGCATATTTTTTTATACCCGGTGATTTTGTCCAGCACTTTTTTCAGTTTTGGTGCAATTCCCGCAGCAATTTCGCCACTATTGTTGCTAAGACTAGTTTGGTTGGTTGGTTCTTAAGTTTAGGGGTTGCTACAACGCGGTCATGTAGCCCCGTGTACTTTGGGTGTGTGTAGAATCTGTCTGATAACCGGTGTTAATTGCGATGGCTGTATTAGTGTGTGTTATCGTTTTTTTTATTTTTTATTTAAATACAGACTGCAACTTAGAATTTTTCAAATAGTTCCTACTTTTGCCGCCAAGCGCCACCGTCAACGACTACTAGGCCATGTTTCCACCAGGTTAATTAATGAAATGGAATCAATATTTCAATACTTTAAATTAACTTATATCAGATACTAGCGTCTTCTTAACTCAGACAGACGTAACTCCGTCATATAACGCTGTGACATGACTAAATTGGAAGAAAAATCACCTTAAAAAACAGATTTCCATAAAATTAGACCCAAAAATTCTACCAAAATTTTAAAAGAATGCTCTTAAAACGGAAAAATAGCACAAAAAATGCAAAAAGATGCAAAATAAGAATGACATATTTGAATACGTGGTGGCCCGGCCGGAGTTTCTATGTACTTCAGCATTGTTTTAGACAGCTCAGTAAAAATATGACAGACATGTTATCAACATTATTTGCACAATAGAATGGAAATATGAAGCACTGTATACACTGTAGCTGCAAGGAAGCCGGCAGAGAAAGTTCCCGAATGAGTAATGTAATCTCGGCTGGTTTAATATCGCGTGTTATGGACTTGCGGCGAGGATTACTGCTGATCCCCTTAAGTCTTGTGCCGGTATATTACTGCTAGGGTAGGTGCCGCTCAGCCAATATTGCCAGGCCGCCCGCACGATCCATTACCATTCAATGGCAGTCACTTAAAAGGCTTCCTTATATTCAAACCCATCCACCAAGAGTCATTCATCCGCTCCCGTTTTCCTTGAGCCGCCTAGCGGTGGCCTGAAGCCACAAATTCGATTCCCGGCGCCATCAGCGAATTTTGAAGGAGATGTGAGAGTTGGACCGGGGTGAACTGAGCCTCGTGAGAACAATTGAGTAGATGCCTGACTGTCACAGAAACCATCACTTGTTTGACACCAGAGAAAATATTATCATTTCTCCGCTAATAAAAGGTGCAATGCGCTGTTGCCAGATCTACATTGCGCAAGACCAGCCACAATACGTGACAAAACCGTAAGAGAATTTTTTTTTAGTAATAAGAAAATTGAAATTTCCGATTTTGTTTGTTGCATATAATATTGTACCTCCTGCTCGTCACATACACCCCGTGATTTATTATTAGTTATTGTTGTTTTAAGGGGCGGAACTACGAGGTCATCTCCCCAGTCCCCGTGATTTAGCTCCACACATCATCATCATATACACAACGCTAAGGTGTATGATTCACGAAACTCAAGCTTTTAAACCAGAGGGAGTTAGAAAGTGTGGTTCGTGCCAAAATCCCCCAAGGTTGGTTGGTTGGTTCCTTAGTTTAGGGGCTGCGACAACGCGGTCATGTAGCCCCGTGTACTTTGGTGTGTGTAGAATCTGTCTGATAACCAGTGTTAATTGTGATGTCTGTATTAGTGTGTGTTATCTGTTTTTAAATTCAAGTAAGGACTGCAGACATTGAATTTCAAGTAGTTTCTACTTTTGCCGCCAAACGCCACCGTCAACGACTACTTGTTCAGAACTTGGCTACCAGACGCCACCGAAGTCGGCTCCTGGCGGCGAACGTAGGAACCTTAGAAGCGTTGTTTAACCTATAAATTAATTTAGCTTCACACAGGTGTAATTAGTGGAAGGTTCTTTAGCATGCCATAAATCTATGACATGGGACTGCTGGCTTTACTTCCCCTCAGAAGGAAGGCATACTGAAGGATTTTAACGCTCTTAAAAAATCCGACGACTTCGGCCGGGTTTGAACCCGTGACATTGGGTATAGAAGCTCAACATGCTAACGACTACGCCACCGAAGCCGCTTAAAAATTCCCCAAATTCTCTCAATAGTACAGGAAAGATTTCTTGAAAAGTTAACGGAAAATTACTTTTGTGCGTCAAAATAAATAATCAAACAAGCAAAAAGTTTAAAATTTTAGAAAAATATGGGAAAATTTCCGAATTGATTAATAGATAATTAATTAACAGGCTCCGCCAATCAACACAAATTATATTCAAACGACCAACCCGCCCTGGCTTCGCCCGGAAACAGTTATGAATGCATTACGTGATAAGCGCTTTTTTTTTTTTTTTTTTTTTCGATGTCAATGAACCACGACCTATATCCGTTTTACGTCTCGGCATGATGGGTTAAAATCACTGACTGGACTATTAATTATATTATCATGGAGATGCATGTGCAACAAATTCTTGTCAGACGTAATTTAAGAATAGCGAGGTGCATGAAAGACAAATCCCCCCTCCGTCCAATCTTAACTTGACTGTGTATTTTGCGGACCAAAAAATTCACAGGTGAAATGAAGAGAAGCCGAGTTGCGCTTCCAGGGAAACTCCAAACACTACCAATCTCTGAATTCTTAACTCAACTCGACTCGACAGTTTGCTGCTGCCTGAATCTGGGGTAATAGGCTCGCCTGCTATCTAGGCTGTAACTGGGGTGATAGGCTCACCCCTTGTTAGCTCGTAAACTGTCGCCTCAGTAATTAAATGGAGATTGTTGGAAGAAATGAAAACATATAAACACTTATTGTGGGCGATGTATTGAAGATAGAGATATGCTCTCGCTGACTTTTTTTTGTAGAACTTTTCATGCTGAACTATTCTTGCGCTCATAGTATATTGATATCTTTAACGGTTTGCCCAGCGTAAGCTTCAAAAGTGCACGGACGCCAGGTTTTAGCTGACTTTTTCTCAGAAATCGTTACTGTTTGGCTTCCTTCGATCATAAATAAATAATTTTCTATAGAAACCTTCCTCGAGTGATCCTTTACAGAATGGTGAAAACCGCATAAAAGTCCATTCGGAGGTTCACCCGTGACATCCAAGACTTTGTTTAATACTAAGTAGAGATTAATCCATTATTTAGCCCCGTGTACTTGGATGTGTGTCTATAGAACTTGTCTGTATCAGTGTGTGTATTGGTGATTCAGGGAAGGAGGCGGTCGTGGCCCTATGTTGGAAATCCTCCCGGCGTTTGCCTTAGGTAGAAGTGAGGAAACCACAGAAATCCACATCCACGATGACTGAGATGGGAATCAAACCCACGTCTTGTGAGTTTCGCCTTACTAGGCTAAGTGGACCCCACTGCAGCCTTCTCAAGCTCACCAGTCTTGGAATAAAAACGCACGGATAAATAATATCGTATGGCCTCGGGTGTCGGGTGCAAGCTTTGTTATTTGACACCCAGAGGGTAGCTTGCAAGTCGAATTTCGTGGTCCCTTGAAGCACTATGAAAGTCAAGGAGGTTAGATGTTAGATATCTTTCCTTGCACACTATAGCGCTTTCTAGTAGAGATATGAGGAACTTTGTGTTGGCGGAAACTCCCGAGATTAATTTTGCCATTATGAACTCGGCCTACTGAATTCAAATGGGTTCTTTAATATGCCAAAAAAGTATGACATGCGTATCGTATTTTTGCCGCCTTTCAAAAATCACTTACCACGGCCAGGAGCGAACCTGCAATCTTGGGGATAGTAGACCGACACGCTATCCACTCACCCACCGTGGCAAGCTAACGCACCGATGAAAATGAGGAAAGAGACGATAAGCCAATCAATACCAGAAATTTTGAAAGACATTTCCGAGGTCGGAAGAGAACAGGAATAGACTAAGGGACGTTAGTTGGTTGGTTCCTCAGTTTAGGGGCTGCGACAACGTGGTCATGTAGCCCCATGTACTTTGGGTGTGTGTAGAATCTGTCTGACAACCGGTGTTAATTGTGATGGCTGTATTAGTGTGTGTATCAGTTTTAATTCAAGTAAGGACTGCAGACATTGAATTTCTTCAAATAGTTCCTACTTTTGCCGCCAAACGCCACCGTCAACGACTACTAGTTCAGAACATAGCTACTAGACGCCACCGCAGTCGGCTCCTGGCAACGAATGTAGGAACCTAAGAGCGTTGTTTACATTCTGAACCTATAGACTATAATTTAGCTTCACACAGGTGCAATTAGTGGATGGTTCTTTAACATGCCATAAATCTATGACATGGGACCGCCGGCTTTACCTCCCCTCCGAAGGAAGGCATCCTGAGGGATTTTTAACGCTCTTAAAAAATCCGACGACTTGTCCGGGATTGAACCCTTGATCTTGGGCATGGAATGGACTAAGGCAGATTGACAGGACAATATAAGATAGTGACAAATGTTGGACTAAGCTCGAACCACAATATCAATGTTTCTGTTCCGGTGGCGACGCGCTCAGTTCGACAGCGATGTCAAGTGAGAGCACGACCGCCGCACCGCGGTCTGGTCGTCTTTTGTTTGCGAGCTGGCAGCTTGTTAGAAACGTGGAGCTGAGCGGCTCTGGTAACAAAGCCAATCCCGCCCTCATGGCCAATTGGGTTTACACGCGTCACACGCCTCAGGGCCGTGGGGGGAGTCGCTCCGGCTTCTTGTTCGTCATAGACAAGCTTTTTTAATTGTTCAGACTGTTCGTGACCTGGTCTGTAGTTAGGAGCCAGCGAGGAGAATGGTAACGAGCACGTAACGGAACCGCCAACGGTCACGAGAATGGTAACAAGAACGTAATGGAACCGGTAACGGTGACGAGAATGGTAACAAGAACGGTAATGGAACCGGTAACGGTGACGAGAATGGTAACAAGAATATAATGGAACCGTTAACGGTGACGAGAATGGTAACAAGAACGGTAATGGAACCGGTAACGGTGACGAGAATGGTCATGGAATCTATAACGGCGACGAAAATGGTAACAAGAATGTAATGGAACCGGTAACGGTGACGAGAATGGTCATGGAATCGATAACGGTGACGAGAATGGTAACAAGAATGTAATGGAACCGGTAACAGTGACGAGAATGGTAACAAGAACGGTAATGGAACCGGTAACGGTTACAAAAATGGTAATGGAACAGATAACGGTGATGAGAATGGTAACAAGAATGTAACGGAACCGGTAAATGGGACGAAAATGATAATGGAACCAATAACGGTGACGAGAATGGTAACAAGAATGTAACGGAACCGGTAAATGGGACAAAAATGATAATGGAACCAATAACGGTGACGAGAATGGTCACGGAATTGATAACGGTGACGAGAATGGTAACAAGAACGTAATGGAACCAACAACGATAACAAGAATGATAATGGAACCAATAACGGTGACGGGAATGGTAACAAGAACGTAATGGAACCAACACCGATTCCAAAAACGGTAATGGAACAGACAACGATGACGAGAATGTTTACAAGAACTGTAATGGGGCCGATAACGGTGACAAAAATGGTAACAAGAACGCAATGGGACCAATAACGATGTCGAGAATGGTGACGAGAATAGTAACGAGAAAGGTAATGGCAACAAGAATACGAGCAAGAACGGTAATGCTTTCTACAGGTTGGTTGATAAGCACTCCCGGGAAAGACAAACCCTAGGTTGCACGAGAACTTGAAGGGAGGAGACGCGGGGTAGATGTCCACATTGTCCTTATTAACATTACTAAACATTATTTACTTCAAATATACTACGAACCATGTAGGACAAATATCAGCTGAAACCAAAAATAATATAAGTTATATTAAGAATAATCATAGAACACATCGATTTGCTCTACAGTTTGATATAGGCCTAATTGAAGAGAAATCATCAAACATTTTGAAGCATAATGTTTGTATCCCATAAGTTGTCGGAAAAGTATATTACGTTTAATATTGAATAAAAAAGAAGGCTTTATAAAAACATGTTTACCAAAATGTTTACACGACTAGTCACGTGGGGTTTATATTCATCCCAGCAACTTACAACGCAATCTGGGTGACAAACCACTCGAAGCTAGTGACGCAATGCAATGGAATTACCCTTTCATGAATTGATTGCCGGCGGTCGAGATGGGAACTGTTTTATTTTGTTCACTTGTGTCACACGTCAGCCTGCTTCGTTGACAGGTTCAGTTACGCGATTTGGATATGACTCCAGCTCCAGTAGCCTCAGTCATCGTTTAACTGTCCGTGGTAACATGAGCTCCTTTGACGCTTATCTGACGCAATGCTGCTTGACTTATGTGCAGACTGCACTCTGTCATCACTGTGTCCTCCGCTTCGCCCCACGGGGATCATGCTATAATAAACAACAAACGCTCAGTTGCAATCAAATGTTGAATGGGTAATATATGGAGCGCGAAACCAGTTGTACCAACGTCGTCAGAATGCCACGCTGAAATATGCCATCGGGGTAGATATTTACCCCACGCAGGGTCAAACTTCATGTTTGCTGTTCTCGGAGACTCCCAGAGCGCAACCAATGTGGAATAAGCAGCTGTGGAATTCGCTTGAATGTAATCAGGTTCCATCAAACTTGTAATTAATAAAATGAATGCAGTACGATGCTTTCACTAAATGCCACCAATTAGAGAAACTGCACAGCGTATTTATTTATTTATTTATTTATCGTATGGCTTTTAGTGCCGGGAGTGTCCGAGGACATGTTCGGCTCGCCTGAATCTGTAGCTGCTTCCAGCGGACACCCTTAGGGTTCAATTTCGAGTATTTCCAACTTCCGCTACCAGATATCAATGATATCTAGTGGTGAACGTTGGAACCTTGATAGAGCGTTCCGACGAAATCTAACCTAACAATTTAGCTTCACACATGTTTAGTCTGTGTCATAAATCTATGACATGGGACCGCGCGCCGGCTTTACTTCCTCTCCGAAGGAAGGCATACTGGGGGATTTTTAACGCTCGTAAAAAATCCGACGACTTCGACCGGGTTTGAACCCGCAACCTTGGAAATAGAAGCTCAGCATGCTACCAACTACGCCACCGAACCACTACATTTATTTTAATAATGGACTGTTCAAAATACTCGAGTACTTTGAATGCTGGAATGTTTAATTTGAATTTCCAATTGGCGAATAGGCTATATTGGAATGATGTGTTATGCCAGCAGCAGACAGAGTAATTGAGTCTGTTTTGGGAGACACAAAGACAGCCAGGACCTGCGTTAGACGCGCTCGCTGAATGACATTGAATCTGTCGATCACAGAATACATATTAAAGTGTCTCCCGCTGGGACAGTATAATTGAGAATTAAGACACTAGGGGCGCTAAAGTCTGTGTTGTAGTAGGGAGAACTGCTACCACACCAGGTAGATGAAAGATAAACAAAGACGCAGCGGGAAGCGAAGATCAATAACTAGGAGGGAGAGTAGACTTAGGGAGGGGAAACACGAGATGGATGAAGGAAGAAGAGATACAAGAATAAAAGAATATACCCGCAGCATGTAAACTGAGATGTGCAGTAATCATTTCTTCCTTGTCTTCCACTGATTATATTCTTTTGCATTGTTATGCCCTAGTCAGGAACACGATTCAACCTGCTCAGCTGATGTGTTGGTCTTCTTTTCCTCCCAAAATCTCTTCATCCTCTCGGTGAGCTTCTTCCTTCGTTCTTCTGTCCAAGTTATAGCGGCTCTGGTGTTGGGTTCGTCTCCAAATTAGTGACTGTCGATTTTGGTTCTGAATTTACATCTGTCCCTTACAATGTCTTCTGAGATGTTGATTTCCTGATGATCTGTTTCAATCTGTTCTTGGTGTTTATTGAAAGGTTCAGGTTGAGAATTCTTTTCGTTGTTCAATTTGATAATGTGTCCATAAAATTTCAATCGTCTTTTCCGAAAAGTGTGAGAGATTTTTTCATTTCCTGGAAAGATTATTTCCTCCATATTCTCTCTAAACAAACTAGACCACAAATTTTTGATGTGTAACATCTTTCCACTCGGTTGCTGGATATTTTTGTGGGGGAGATTTTGAAAAATGGAACGGAAGTGTGTAAGACGCACTGCCAGTTGGATCGCCAGTGTGATCCAGCTGGCAGTGGTACCATGTGGAATGCTTATCACATACGGATTACTTTGTAACAGCAGAGTATCAAGAAGGCAGTGCGAGAGTAGAAATATCAAGTAGGCAGTGAAGAAAAAAAAAGTCAGTCTCTGTTAACGTTACTGGCAGGAGAGTGATGTAACAGCAGAGTATCAAGAAGGCAGTGCGAGAGTAGAAATATCAAGTAGGCAGTGAAGAAAACAAAGAGAGTTGTGGATTGTTATGTATTATGAGAGTGTAAAAAAATAAAAAAATGTGTTGTGTGTTGATGAATGTCAAAGATAATAAAAACGGTAACAACTTCAAGGTAGGATAACATGTTACACATCATATGCGACTACTGTAAGGCTCGTATCTTTTTTTCTTAAAATCTTCCTTTCTTGTTTCTCTGTGTGTTTGGTTTAAGATCCGCCACCAATGATTAAGGTTTCTGATGCATATAATACTTCAGGTTTGATTACTGTATTATAATGTCTAAGCTTTGCTTTCCAAGATATTGATTTTTAGCCTACTTCTCACATTTTGCAAAAAATGAGGAAAAAGTAGACTTATGAGATCGATCCGGGCAAATGTCTGTCTGTCTGTTCTTCTGTCTGTATGTCTGTCTGGCTGTCTGGCTGTGTGTGTGTGTGTGTGTGTGTGTGTGTGTGTGTATGTGTGTCCCCTATCAACTCGTAAACGGCTGCAGCAATCGAAACAAAATTCGGTATGAGTAAAGATCTATACCTGAATATCTCAATGCCGTATTTGAAAATGATGTCAGTGCTACCAACTGCTGAAAAATCGCAATTGAAATTTGAGCTCCATGTTGGATATCTTGGAAGGTATGAATGGGAGCTATTTGAAAATTGGCACACGTATAGATAAAATATTTCAGTTTAATTTCCAGGAGGCCATACATGGCAGTGTTGCCAAAATAATTATAAGCCTGCTGATAGGTCCAATTTTAAAATGCATGTAAATTCTAAACCTACTAATGGATTTCATTCAAAATTGGCACAACAATAGATCATATTATTTCAGATTATTTCTGACCAATACATGCATGACATGGTTGCCAACATGATTTTCCGCGCGATGTTAGATCCAATGTTTAACTGCATGTAACGTCCATGCTATCCATTGGACTTCAACCAAATTTTGTATTCTGTACCCTAAGAAATGGAACAAAGAATATATTCAGTCACCAGGGCTGCCAACTGTAGTGCTCTATTAGGCTACATTATACCAGGTATACGGTATTTAAAACTATTCAGAAATTTCGATATTAACAACTTAATTTCATTATTATTCTAGATAGATCCATATAGATTAATCATTGGCATGAATCTTAAATTTTAAGAAAATTAGGCTATGTAGTTCCTCACGGAACTTCTTGTTTATTTACCTGATCCAAGTGATCCTGTAAGCTTTCTGTAATTTGGAAATTCTTTCTTTATTTGCATCGCGGTTTAAACCAGAGGGCTGAATAATTTCTCCCAAATATTTGAATTGGTTCACTTGAAAGATTTTGCTGAATTTAGATATCATAGGTTGTCCATCTACGTATCTACAGATTATTTATATTATTGTTGTTGTTGTCCTTCTTCTTCGTATTTATACCCATTCAAAGAGCGCGTTTGATCTTGTTAGTTGGCCTGATGGCTTTCCTCTTCTTATCCTCCCCAATTCTCTTCATGAATGCGCTGTGATGCATCTTGTATTCTGTGGACCACTTGCTACCAGATTTTCTCCACCAATTTGTGTTTGCCTATGAAGTCTGTGATATTTATTTCTTGGAAGTCCGTCTTAGTTAATTCTCGTCAGTTTATTTGACCTTCTTTGAGTTGATTACTTGGTTAGTCTGCCGCTGTCTATTCTATAGATATGGACGTGGAATTTCAGATGTACATCAGTGAACCTGTCACTTATGGAATAGAGGTCCGCTGTTCTCCTCTTAATCCACATTCCATTTTCATTCGTGGGACATTAGATTTTCCGGAGAAATTTTCCGTTCTTGCTTCTCAATTTCAATAATTGTATAGTGACCACCGAGAGATGTGGCTTCTTAGGCGTATCAAGCTTCCGGCAAAACAACTGTCTAGGAGTGTCTTAATTTTGCATTACATGATTATTATTTATTTTCGTCTTGCCCTTACCTTTTACATTATGTTTTGCCTTCTCTGCCTGTATCTTCTCATCCTTTCTCCCACTTCCCTCTTCTATTCTTCTCTTCGTCACTGGCTCCTCCCACGTCTCCTGTACTCCTTAATTAGTCGTCTATATGCCTTCCTATCAGCTATGTCGTCTTCTTGTTCCCCCATCTTGGCTAGATCCGTTCTCACTTCTCGAAACCATTTGAGCTCCGTCTTTCTCTCCCTGAAAGATACGAATATTCTTTTCGTCAATCTGTTGGCATCCATTGTCAGAACTCTTCTCCATCAGGTCAACCACACCTTCAATTTTCTGGTACAATTCTTTGTTGACGTGACGACGTCAAATAAATTGTTGGAATACAGTGACGCTCGTGAAAAAGTGTTACAGTGAAAGGTGATGATATCGTTTGATCTCTCTTCTGCTGCAACGCTCTCTCTCTTCTGAGCTGCGCTCGAGTGTCGCTACTGCCATTTTGGATGCCACGGGTGAACCTCTGGATGGATTTTGATGCGGTTTTCACCATTCTGTAAAGGATATCTCGAGGAAGATTTCTATAGAAAATAATTTATTTATGATCAAAGGAAGCTGTGCAGTAACGATTTCAGTGAAAAAGTCGAAAAAAAAAACCAACACATGGCGTCCATGCAACTTTTAGCCTACTTTCGATTTTTGCAAAAAATGAAAGTAGACTTATGAGATCAACACAGGGCGAAAAAAGTGTGTCTGTCTGTGTGTGTGTGTGAGTGTGTGTACTCTGAATGTCTGCCCCCCCCCCTATCAATTCGAACACGGTGAACGCGAATTGAACGAAATTTGGTACAAAGGTAGCACTAGCAAAGGACACCTCAGAGTCAAGTTTTATATCCCCGCCATCTTCACGGAAACGTAATGGTGGCCACACAGTTGTTCAAAGCTTAAATCAAATTACGACTAACCTAATCATCCGATCTCTACCAAATTTTGCAACAACATACCTTTATTGGGGGAGCATCCTTTGACCAAACTAATAGGTCATCAGCCTAATAGTTTGCGGATGGCGGCCATCTTTGTGTGAAAATCGATTCCCCCTATTAATTCAAACACGGTGAAACAGAATGGAACGAAATTTGGGACAAAGGTAGCACTAGCAAAGGGCACCTCAGTGTCATGTTTTATATCGCCGCATTCTTGACAGAAACGTAATGGCGGCCACACAAATGTTCAAAGCTTAAATCAAATTCCGACTAACATAATAATCCGATCTCTACCAAATTTTTCAACAACATACCATTATGGAGGGAGCATCCTTTGACCAATCTAGTAGGTCATTAGCGGATGGCGGCCATCTTTGTGTCAAAATCGATTCCCCCTATTAATTAGAACACTGTGAAACCGAATGGAACGAAATTTGGTACAGAGGTAGCACTAGCAATGGGCACCTCAGTGTCATGTTTTATATCACCGCCATCTTGACGGAAACGTAATGGCGGCCACACAAATGTTCAAAGCTTAAATCAAATTACGATTAACCTAATCATCCGATATCTACCAAATTTTGCAACAACATACCTTTATGGAGGGCGCATCCTTTGACCAAACTAATAGGTCATTAGCCTGATATTTTGCGGATGGCGGCCATCTTTGTGTGAAAATCGATTCCCCTATCAATTCGAACACGGTGAAACCGAATGGAACGACATTTGGTACAGAGGTAGCACTAGCAAAGGGCACCTCAGTGTCATGTTTTATATCGCCGCCATATTGACAGAAACGTAATGGTGGCCACACAAATGTTCAAAGCTTAAATCAAATTACGATTAACCAAATCATCCGATCTCTAACAAATTTTGCAACAACATACCTTTATGGAGGGAGCATCCTTTGACCAAACTAATAGGTCATTAGCCTAATATTTTGCGGATGGCGGCCATCTTTGTGTGAAAATCGATTTCCCATATCAATTCGAACACGGTGAAACTGAATGGAACGACATTTGGTACAGAGGTAGCACTAGCAAAGGGCAGCTCAGTGTCATGTTTTATATCACCGCCATCTTGACGGAAACGTAATCGCGGCCACCCAAATGTTAGAAGCTAAAATGTAATTACGACCAACCTAATAATCTAGTCTCTACTAAATTTTGCAACAACATATCTTTATGTGGGAAGCATATTCTGACCAAACTGCAAGATCATCTGCCCAATAGTTTGCAGATAGTGGCCAAGTATGTGTGCAAATCGATTCCCTCTATCAATGCAAACACGGTGAAACCGAATTGAACGAAATTTGGTACAGAGGTAGCACTAGCAAAGGGCACCTCAGTGTCATGTTTTATATCGCCGCCATCTTGACGGAAACGGAATGACGGCCACCCAAATGTTAAAAGCTTAAATCAAATTACGACCATCCTAATAATTTGATCTCTACCAGATTTTTCAACAACATGCCTTTTTGTGGAAAGCATCTTATGACTGACTACAAGGTCATCAGCCCAATAGTGTGCAAATACTGGCCATGTATGTGTGCAAATCCATTCCCCATATCAATTCAAACACGGTGAAACCGAATTGAATGAAATTTTTTACAGAGGTAGCACTAGCAAAGGGCACCTCATATTCATGTTTAATATCCCTATAGCACGTTGTATTTCAACAAGCTACTACAACCAACATTCAATTATACTCCTTGAAAAGGACAAAGAGTTATAACAATAGCCATGCATTTAGGAGAAAGTAGGCTATATGTTCTTTACTGAACATCTTGTTAAGCTTACGCTGAGCAAACCGTTAAATATATATATATACTATGAGTGTAAGAATTGTTCGGCATGAAAAGTTCTACAAAAAAGTCAGGGAGAGCATATCTCTATTAGTGTTTTTACGTTATCATTTCTTCCAACCATCTCAGGGGCGAGTCTATCACCCCAGTTACAGTCCAACTAGAAGGCGAGCCTATTACCAGAGGTACAGGCAGCAACAAACTGTCGAGTCGTGTTAAGTTAACACTTCAGAGAGGAGAGGTTGTGTTTGGAGTTTCCCTGGAAGTGCTACTCAGCCTTTCTTTATTTTGCCTGTGAACTCTCCCTTCTTCAAAATACATAATTTGAAAAAAAAAATATACGAAGTTGGAATTCCGCAAGAGGGACTGTTTAAACAAATCAGTCCGACAATACCTTGTCACGCTCAATTATCGTCGCGCATCGTAGTTGCACACACCCAATAATTATTATTTTTGCTCTTAGTCTTCTCTCTCCATCCTTTATCTTTGGGCCCATGATTTCCTACGCATTTTTCTCCCTTTTTTTCTAACATTTGTAAACCCACCTTTCCCAATCATGTACAACGTTTCTGCTGCATACAGATATTCGGGCTTGACGACAGTGTCTACTATCGGATTTTTTATTATGGATACTCGAGTTTAGGCCTTAATTACAACCAAACCAACAGACCTATTGACAAACTAGTGAAACCAATATTTTCCTTGTTTAATTCTGCGTTAGACTATATAAGCCAATTATTTTTAGGTTTATTAATTCTTTATTTATTTGTGGTTGTATGAAAAATTGTCCGTGTTTTTGACGTCTTTTCTAGGAACCGCTCACTTAAAACTATATACATGGAAAACTACTTGGCTGAGGTTAATGACATTTTTATATGTGATAGGCACAAGTATTGGTAGTGCAAATCTCAAGTTTCAATTTTTTTCAACTACCCGATAAAAAGTTCTTATACTTTTTCTGACGTAACGTTTTCTCAGCCCAGGATAAACGTACAGCAGGCAACTTGGTCTCATTTTGAAGCTCTCATTCGTGATTATCGGAAACTACGACCACTGTAGACGAACAGTGTGATGACGAATTTATGAAGAGTAATATTAATGGGAGGTTTTGTGCGTTCCGGCCTCTGCGATTAAAAGCGAGCGGGCTTGTGAAATCCGGTGCAGCGTTGCCGCGTTAATTTGCAGTCGTCGCGGCTCGCAACGAACGAGCACTGCTTTAAGTTTCCTTTCAACCTTTTATTTTCTTTCCTCGTACAGATTTACTTAATAAACTTGAAAATAATTGGCTTATATAGTCTAACGCAGAATTAAACAAGGAAAATATTGGTATAACTCGTTTTACAATAGGTCTGTTGGTTTGGTTATAATTAAGGCCTAAACTCGAGTATCCATAATAAAAAATCCGATAGTAGGTGTCTTACTTTAGCCGCGTACACTATTATTATTAGTATTATTAACATTACCTTATACAAGGGTTTAGACCTTAGTTATTTGTATTCCTATATTCCCACAACGTTTCCTCATCCTCCTTGTGCCTATGCGTTTTTGAGTTTCACATATTTTGCTGTTGTTTCCTTCGCTGTGAACATTTGTGAGTTTATTTTCTGTCTTTGAGTATCCATGTGGTTGTCGGTGGAGGCTCTTTTAGTTGTCTGCTAGCGAGTGCACTTTGGTTTGTCGAATTCCATTGATGATGAGAAACATGTTCTTGGTCTTTTCCGTGCAGCTGAAGTAAATACAACAACCAGATCCGAGTTAGTGTGTTATTTTTGATTTCTGCTTGTAATTCCGCGGAAGAAACACGTACAAGCTGTCAATATGGGACCAATTGAAATGGATTGTTCTTAGTAACTACGGTGAGCACCAGTGATGCAACTCGAGGGAAATGAGCGAAGTGGAGTCAATAAGCTGGTTAGTTATTTTAGTTTTAAGGGGCGGAATAGCTAGGTCATCTGCCGCAACTAATAAGCTAGGAGGAGCGTTTTACTAGGTCACACTTTTTTCATAGGATACAAAATTTATTTTTCAAATTGTGTCCTTTCCTCTCTCGTGTTTAAAGTATAGGTATTGTATCCGCTGTTTGATGTGTTTTGATTTTGTGTTTGCCTTTGTTTTTATATTCTGTTTTTGCATTGTGTTTTTTTTGTTTGTTTGTTTGTTGTTTTTTTTGCTTTGGATTTTGTTTTTATTATTCTCGCTTTTTTGTGTTTTTAGTTTTGTGCTAGTTTTTTCTTCCGTTTTTGATATTTTTGTTTTTGCTTTGTGTTTTATTGTTTGTTTTTTGCTTTGGCTCTTGATTTTCAATTTTTTTTTTGTTTTGTTTTGTGATTCCGGTTTTTGTTTGTTGTTTTTTCTTCCGTATTTTTCATATTTTGCTTTCACGTTGTTGTTTGTTTTGCTCCGTGATTTCTTATTTTGCTTTGTGTTTTTGGTTTTTGGTTTGTGTATTTTGTTTTTGCTTTGTGTTTTTTGTATTTGGTTAGTTGATTTTTGCTTTGGCTTTTGTTTTTTCATTCTTGCATTTAGCTTTATGTTTTTGGTTTTGTTCGATTTGTTTTCGGTTTTCCATTTTCACGTTTTTGCTTTGTGTTGTTGTTTTTGGTTTCGTGTTTGTTTCTTCTGCTTTGGCTTTATTTCTGGTTTTTGCTTTGTATTTTTGGTTTTGTGTTTGTCTTTTCTTTTTTGATTTTTTTGCTTTTGCTTTATGGAGCATCTTTGAAAGCATTAACTGTCCTTAAGACAGGTGGTTAATACAGAGACCACTATCCCTTAAAGGGTTAAGATGCAGTTTTCTGGGATATATATTTATATTTCGGCACTGTCGAACATAAACCGGTTCATGCAACAGAATTTGAATTGAAGAATGGATCTCAGAGGAGCACACGAGAGCAGCAAGTAGAGAATGCCTCAGCAGCGAGCTAGACTCATCGTGAAGCGAAGGGGGGAGGGGGGCTCCTCTAACGACAGTCGAGGGGATTAGCGTCATCTACATGAAAAATGAATAAAGTGACATTAATATGATTAGCGCAGGTGGTGGGTTCTATTGTCATGTATTCATTAACTACATCACACAGGCTTGACACAAATCCTAATGGTTTAGGGGCTGCTGTTCCTTCAAGGGCCTTGTAGACTAGCCGAGTGCATTAAGGATCTTCGGACTGCCCAAAATATTCAACATTCTCATTCCTCGGGCTACATTCCCACAATCGTGCGCCCTGTTAGTGAACTCTCAATAGCACATTTTTAATGTTATTAGACGATAGATGCAAAATAAACTTTTAAGAAAGAGGCAGCGTTAGAAGCGAAGGCAAAGGGACTTGGAACTACAACAGTGGTTGAAATGGAAGAAGAG